>OX104121.1:41915184-42628395 GCA_944474755.1 Limnoperna fortunei | reverse complement strand
ACAAATCCAGCAGAAAAATACCAAGTATTAGCCGATTACAGTTCATAAAAATAATTAATAATAAAGAAATAAGTTAAATTTCTGACGACTTTTACTTTGCAAAGTTCGATTGAATTTAAGAAATGGAGTTGTCTGACAACAAGACAACAAAGATTGCCGATATCCATGTAAACCTGGGCTTAATGAGTTACTTTCTATGTAAAAAAAATCTCAAATTGATTATTTCTGTTTTTTAAAGGCCGATTTATTAGCTTATAGTTTATTCGTGACAATATCTCGTATGGAATTTATACACAGTTGTGATGAGGACGGCATAATATACCAAGTAACCTGAATAATTATTTAGCAACATCAATAAAAGCATTAGGTTCTTTTTAGCGCAACATTAGCAGAATTAATCACTATGATAAATATGACGTAACAAATAATTAATTAAATAAATATCGCAAAATATCGGATGACAAATATCGTATTGTGGCCGTTGTGTTGCATTATTCTGTCATGTATTGTTTCTATTTAGAAACATACACATTCATTAACTGGTTAAAGAGTTTTGATTTTTTTTAAATTCAATCATGAATTCCAATAAGAATAAATGGCATAATGTACATTTGGTGCCCAAAGATTTAATATGTTGAAAGATTTCTCACAATACAAACTGGTAAATTGATTTACCTATAAATGCGTAGTCAAGGAAGTAATAAACCCATTAAAGCATAACGTTAAATAAACAACATGGCGGCGGAATTTGATTTCGTAGATTACGACAAATATGAAAATTGGATTGCAGTTGTGGTAGGACTTTCTCTAACAGTAGAAGGCCTCCAGGATTATTGTCATGGTAAACTTGCTTCCTTGCATAGCAATATGAAAATGTTAGTTAATCAACAAAAGCTGCCGAATTGCACCCAAAACTGCAGTAAACGATATAAAAATAATTTCCAGTGTTGGTGCGTGACATGTTCCACATGGAAATATGAACTTGAGATTCATAACCGTGATAGAATACATTGGCGTGGAATCAAATGGTCTAAAATCAACTCTATTGACTGGAAGTATGACTTAGAGGAAATAGCAAAGGTGTTTATGAATAAAATTCCAGACTGTACTAACATACTGAAGGATCTTGGGCCTATTTTATCCGTTTTACGAAATTGTGATGAATTTCCCATCAGTGATCAAGTCATTATGGCTGTATCAAGTGTTCGAAACAAATACTATGCTCATTTCTATGAATTAAAATTAAGCCGCTACGAGAAAGAAAAATGCATCGACAGTTTAATAGATTTATTGAGCGTTCCAGAAGTAAAAATTACCCAAAGTGCTATGTGGGTATTACAGACACTTGAACGAGTTAAAAGGGCACAGTATATAACCAAAGATATTATTGACAGCAGAACAAAACAAAATGCTAAAATGTTAATAATTAGACGTATACAAGAAATAGATAGTCGACTGCAAAGTAATTCTGAAATTAGAAATGTGCAAAACTATCCACAAGAAAATGATTTAAACATTTTACGAAGACGAATGGACAATTTTGATACTTCTCTAAGACATAATGTCGGCGAACTCATTCTTGGCATCACGATGAGTCAACTGTTTCTTTCCGTTTTTATCGTTATTGTAGCAGTATTTATGTTCCCGAAAGAAGACATAAACTATAAGGAAGGACGAAAACATGGTAAGGCATTTTCATTTGTTGTGGCGCCATAGTAAAGCATATCATTCACATATGATATTTTTGCTATTGAACCAAATGCTTTTACCTCTTTGTGTAAGGAATATAGTCCAAAAAGGAAATAAGCTAAAATGAAGTTTTTTCAAATAATGAAACATGTTCCACCACTGGGCTTTTTTATCTTGGAAATACATTATTGATGTGGCGTCACGACACGTCTTAAAATTTTAGTTAATGTTTACAAAGATTTTTATTCCAATTAATAAACTGAATTAACCTAATTTTACCAAGTAGATAGATGTTTATATTACTAGTATTGTTGAATATTAATAAACAGTAAAATTAGTTATTATAACAGATCGTTCTTACCTCACTCAATCCGAAAAAAATTAAGAATTGGTAATGATCTGATTTGACCTATAGTGACCTGCAGTTTATTTCACAAAAAGTCGTAAGTTTAAAATCAATCGTAAGTGTTGGAAGATAAAAGGGAAGTGCATTGTGGCGTCAGCACGTACGACAGATTTTACACTTGCGACTTTTTGTGAAAAACACTGCTGATTTCCGCCTGTGTTGGGCGATATTTTTGGTCTAGTTAATGAATGTTGATTTTTGCATTGGCCGATTTATAGTTCTGGCCAGCTGTATAAATCAAACATTGGATCAATAACTATGCCCATACTGGTAATATCATAATACAACTTGATGTTTCATATATTATTTGAAATAGTAGATAGTAATATTACATGTGTATGTCAAATTGCATTGCATTAAAATAAAGAAATATGAAAAATCATACTTCAAAGACACTTAAGAAGCTAATATTCAGAATATTATTTCTATATATAAAAACGGAACTAGGCATAAACTATAGTAAACAAAAACTGAAAAAATCATAAAAGAAAATCTCGGCCAAGTGAAACACGTTTCACAGTTTACGGTAGGATTAATATTCAGAATTATTGTATTGTTCATATAAATACTAGGAAAGTTATCATACAATAACATTGAAAATATATACATATTCTGAGTCGACATACATTATTAACAGTCTGATATAATTATGCCAATGCATTTTTAATATTGAAAACGTGAACTGTCTTTTGGATATATGAGAGACGTACTGTTTTGATACAGCTTGATGGATGCTTGAATAAACTGGCTTGCTGGGGTTTGGTAATTTTGCCTTATGTTAACCATTTAAAAAAGAACATTAAATCAATCTAGCCGGCAATTGTCAAGTTACTCAAAGATTTCGGTTTGTGCAACTTTTTACACGAAGAAATTTTTGAGGTTTAAGCTTTTAAATGTGCACTACTTACTACATATTTTGCTACTTACGTCAAAGATATTTTCTGCAATGACTGTAGTTATGGTAAGATTTATCGTTCATCAATGTGGGCGCTAAAAAGCAATGATTTTTATTGTCCCATGATAACAGTTTGTTGCAGAACCTGTATGTAAGCTAAAATCATCACCACTGGTATTTAAATTCTCCATTCGACGCACCATAGCGACATAATCTTCGCTTTTTTATTGTCAATTTTAACTCTGCTCATATTTGTTTAGAATGTTATTATTATTATTTTATAAAAATTATATGTCTATATATATTATATATTATATACACATAAAATATCAAAATGTAAAACAAATATTTTCTTAAGAACTTAATATTATTGCAGAATGCCTTAGTATGTATTTTAAAGAATTTGGCAACAGTGATTGGGATTTTCATTTTGACGCACAATACATCTTTAACAACATTATAGTGGAAAGAAAGTGGCTCAAAAATGTAGTCGAGACCAAACTTAATATGTCCGAAAATGGACTGTTAGTGGTATCGGATATGGGGTTTGGGAAGTCGTCTGTGGTTGCATCGATAGTGTGCGCAGCAGACGATTCTGTTTGGTATGATTTTAAAAAGTCTTTGTTGATGTACCATATGTGTCAGTATGACGTTGAGATGTCCAAGGAACCTGCAGTTTTTATAAGAAATATTGCTGCAATGTTGAGCAAGCGTTTTCCAAGTATATATGAAACAATTCGATTAGACAATATAACAGATGGTTTCATTTTCGGTACTCATTGCTCAAAAGATCCTATTGGCTGCTTTGATAGACTAGTTGTCAAACCAATAAAGCAAAATCTGCAGATTTTAAATAACTCACATCTGCTAATTGTATTAGACGCTGCAGACGAATGTGATATAGCCAGTGGTAAAATAGACATTGTTTCTGTTATTTCACACCGACTACCACAGTTGCCATCTGGTATAAAATTTTTGGTCACATCACGCGATATTTTATCCGTGAAAAATAAATTACCTGATTTAAGTGTAGTTTCGTTGCATTCTTTTCCTAGTAATTTAACTGATGATTTAACAACTTATGTGAAGTTACAACTTAACGTTCGAACATATTATTCACAACAGAGATTTAATGAATTAGTAAAAATTTCAAACGGAAGTTTCCTGTTTCTTAAGCTATACTTGGAAACATGTGTGAATAGTGACGATTGTTCATTGGACAATATACCCACCTCACTGTCCAAACTATTTCGAGCTAACTTTGCAAGAATTTTTGGAGTAAGTGGGGAACGTTTTTATGTAGCTAAAAGTTTATTTGAGATTTTATGCGTTTCAAAATACCCACTGAATCTTGAAACACTGCTAGAAATAAGTGGTATAGCGATGGAATATACGACAGCGAGACTTTTCATTAAGAATGAAATGAAACATTTTTTACATGACTCTAACGGCTTGTACAGTTTAATTCACAAATCACTGAATGATTACTTTTTGTTATTACCTATTGATTCTCCATTTTATATAGATATTAGAAAAGGACATGCGGAAATTGCAGAATATCTTCTTAAAAATATAAATGTAAAAAATTTAGTCGATATTGCTTTTCACGTGGCAAGCGCTCAAGATTTACATCTAGAAGACAGATTCAAGGAACTATCTCAAACTTCGGTGAAGTTACAAGTTGAATCTAAGGACCATCTAATGCACCACATAGCCCAAACTGTGAATTCTTATCGAACCATACACCTTCTTGGAGCTGTCATCCTCGATTACAATATGGACTCTAGAGACAACAGCAATGAAACAGCAGCATTTGTTGCTGCAGCTCATGGAAATTATGAAACATTGCGTTGGTTTTTAGACAATGGAGCACACATTGAGTTTGAAAAATATAAAGAACATTACCTACGAATTTCAACGCCAGATTTGATAAATGAATGTAAATATGTTTACTTCTGTGGGTATAACATGTTGGAAATTTCTGCACAAAATGGACACATAGAAATAGTGAAATTGCTTCTTAATAGAAATAGAAATCTCGTATATCATAAAACGTCATTTGGTTCAATCGCATTTGAACTTGCTGCAGCGAACGGACATGTTGGCGTGGTAAAATATCTACTTGAAAAAGATACATTTTTACCAACTTCACATTCATTGTATCTCGCAGCAGAAAACGGGCACGCAGAAATGGTCAAATTAATATTAAAATACGATGTTAGTGATGTGTGTATTCCTTGTAATACGTCATTATATTGGCTTCCAGCAGAAACACAAAGGGCTCAACAAGGGGTTTTCTACGTCAAAAATATTTTTGAAGAACAGAAAAAGTTTTTTTTAGATGACTTGCGCTTGATAATGTGCGAGACGGCGCTTCATGCGGCTATCAGGCACTGCCATTTTGAAGTTGTACAAATTCTCGTAAATGAAAGCAAAAACGCCACTAAATGCATAGACAGATCAGGAATGACCCCTCTTCATTCGGCTATAAAGTATAACTGTCTTTCGATATTTAAAACTTTGTTTGGTTTAGAAGAAAGTCTGAAAAATAAAGGATGTACAGATGTCCATAGTATTTTGCAATCGAATATTCTTCTTAGTAAAAAAGAACAAATGATCTATAGAAACAATACGTGCCCCAAGGGCGCAAAAATAACTCATTTATTAGCAATATTTAACAATTTTCATATGTTTGAATTTCTAATAAACAACGGATTTAAGGAATGGGACGTTCCTGACGATGAAGGTCTTACGGCACTTCATTATTCTGCTTGTTACAGTAAACAGGATATAAATTTTTTCTACGAGTTAACTGGCAGAAATAACATGCATGTTAATTTTCTAGCCAAGTCCATAAATGGATCAACACCATACCATTCTGCAGCTTACTGCAAATCATTACAAGCTCATGTTTACAGTTATAGCCCAGAATGGTTAGGAATTAAACATGTTAATTTTTTAAATCATGGCATACCTGATGTTTTAGATAATGATGGAAGAAGTTTAGTACACTATTTCTTTCTTGGGATACCCGATTTTAAATATACTTTTATTATAATCAGAATGTACTTCGAAAACAATATTAATATGACTAGAGTAGACAGATTTGGAAGGAACTTTATGCACTATGCAGTGAAGTTTGGTAATATGGAAGTAATAAAATTTGTCACAGACAGACTGTCAAATACTGAGAGGGTAATACTTTTGAAACAAACAGACATTACAGGTAAAACTCCACTGCAAGAAGTCTTCAATCACCTTCCTTACTTGCAAAATGCATATCAGAGTTTAAGACAAGTAAAATGCGACGTAGTCGACATTGTACTGCTCAACAGCTCGTGTCATAAAAATTTCTCATCAGTTCTCGTGCCAGGGGAACTTTTTATTCTTCAGTTTTTGATCGAATTCCAAAAGCAAATAACTCTCATTAATATAACGGACTTAATTTATATCGCAGCGAATCATTCTAGTCTTTACTCGTTAGTAATTCTACGTGCTTACTACCCTAATGATTTCGTTCACGTGATATCAAATTACACTCATGTTTACAATTTGCTGCATTTATTTAATAGTTCTGGTGATCTCGCATTCTTTTTTTTGCAAAACCATTCAATTTTGCAATGTAACATGTCGCATGTAGATCATCCTTTTGCAGCAATTATTATGAATTATGGAAACGTTTTCTGGAACTACACAAATACAAACTTCTTTGATGTATTTTTTAAGAATATAAGCTCTGAACAGCTGGACAGATGTTTTGATAAAGAAGGCTATAATTTATTACACAGAGCTGCTATGGGTGGAAATATCAATGGACTTATATATCTTACACAAATCGGTATGAACATTTCAATTTCGTCTAAAAATAACGAACATGTCTTGGATATTATCATAAAGAACTCCGCTTACGTAGAACAAGAGGCCTCTCCGATAATTCAAATGAGAAATGAGTACTTTATTTTCAAACCTAATGTATTATCTGGGAAATATTATGATGAATCTGGATATTATATTCTAACTAAAATGAAATTAAGGAATTCAAGTGTTTATTGGAAGAACAAATTTTGTCGACCAAATTCCCTGGAATTGGGATTTGTCCATCTAGCCGCAGCTAAAGGTTTATTTAAAATTATTGAATTTGCTTACGAAACGTTTGGACAAGCAGTCATTAATTGTGTGAATTATCATCAGATTTCGCCATTTTTCTTGGCAAAAATCGTGCAGCAACACAAGGTATCGAATTGGTTGAAATATCAAAATTTCCATCAAAACTATCCAAATAACCAAATACACCAAGCTATTGCTCATCTTTATATAACAAATTTTGATACATCTCTTGATATGCCTCACCATTGTAGATGGTCAATTTTGAAACCTAAACAGTTTCTCATTAACCCGCCTTATTCAACATGTTTCCACATTAACATGGACGTAAATGGTTCTACAGTTTATATTCCTTCTGGAAATATATTTCCACGTCCCAAATTTATAGTGAATATATTCAGAGCATGGATACAACTGCTGAGGAGCTTCCGTCATCGAGCTGTAAATTTAAAAAAATTAGTGCATAATACGTGTTATATACTTCAGGACAAATCAAACTGTTCCCAGATAGTGAAGGAGGTTAGTTTACATTTACACGGAGCAATTTTAGCATCAAGAATGCTCTACGAACAACTACGTCTTTTTAAAGGTGATTACGTGACAAAATTTTCTAGTTACATAATGATGGCTAACAGCTCTAAAGCACACCAGATTCTACCGATTTCCAAACTCTACAGAATAGTATTTTCTCATAAACTTGATTACATATACGCCTTGAAAATGCCAAAAGAAATGCATCAGAGATGGCTACAGTTGCGACTTACTGATATACTTAAAAACGATTGGAATTCATTATTCAGTGCTGATATGCATACAAAAGGTGAAAGTGACTTGTTCTTAGAAACACTATTTACATTCTTTCAACGGTTTCATTTTAAATTATGGCGCATTAAAAATGTTAACATTTTTTAAGATTGCAACTAGCTAATTGTTTGAAGTTAAATGACACGTCTTCATTACGCGATGGCTAGATCTATTGTGTTTCTGTAGTTTCTAAATAATTTGTAATCTTGGATCCTGCATAAGTAATATCCAATCCTATTCCAATCATCATTGATTTTAAAACAAAAATCGGTGACTATGATGATCGCATTTACCCTCTTAAAATTAGGGACAAAACAGAAACAGCCAATTTCTACCTCATGCTTTGACTTTAATTTTCCTATTTTGAGTTTCCTTTTTGTGTTGCAACATGCAAGCATCAACTGCATATGGAGTATACATCTCCCTGTTGATCATGTACTCAAGAGCCTGAATTTACTATCCAGATGTTCTTGATAGAGAGTGTCTGCAGACACAGAAAGTTACTTAACCAATGGTTAACGATGGCAAGATTGAAGTCACCACTTGGAGAATTTGACGGCTGTAATCATAACTTATATGAATATCTGTGTCCCAAATGACCATCGGACTGTTCCGTATGTCGTATCCATTAACCTCCGAAACGAATTACAACTACCCACGAATATGACTAATTACCGTATTTTAACTTGATTGATACGACAGGTGTCATGCGTGGAGCAGGAGTTGCTTACCCATTTGGATCACCTGTACTCCCCACTGGTATTTAGTCGTTTTCATGTCACTCAGTTTTTTTTGTTTTTTTATCTTTGTGTTATGTGTCTGTTTGTTTTGTTGTTGTCCCCTCTTTAATTTAGTCGTGTTTTTTCTGTTCTCTGTTGCTTTGCTTTTTTCATAAAATCTACAACGTTTATTTATCTATAAAATTACATCAGGAAATAACTTTTGTTTTTTTCTACCAAAAATATAAATATAAAGTTTATTGTTAATAAACATTTGTATTATGTATTTTTGTCTCTCTTAAATGCATGAATTCTTTATTAAATATTTCCTTTATGGCCACTCTTAATTGTTTTCTTTAGACTTTTTAGAATTGTTGCCTGAATATATAACAAAGCAGCGTTGACTCTGAGAGGATTTTCTGTTGTTTTGTGTTGCATCTATTGATTTTATGATCTCTCTGAAGACCAACATTTAAAAATAAGTGAGCTTTAATACATTATAACGATTAAATACAAAACCAAGTATCTAATGTTCAATACATTGTTTTCTTTATATGCAGTTTATAAGCAGTCAAGGCAAATATATCAACCTTAGTTGATACATTTAGTACTCAACCATGAGTATAAATTTTATCATCTGTACATATTGTAACACATACAAATAAACAAATAAATAGCATTAAAATTGCATGTGCAAGGATAAAGTTTTAATATGTGTTTCATTTACAATTACATTTAATATGATATATTTCGAGAAATTATAGTCTATATTTGAATGAAGATAATTATTGTATTTAATAAACATTCACTGTACACATTAACTAAATTGGCCTATTTTTACAATTATGTAACAGGTCATGTGATAATTATGTGTATATTAAATGTGCCAAGCAATTATGCGTCAGGCGTAGAAAAATGTATTGCCTGGAACTTTGTTGTATTTTTGTTTCTAACATTCATGATGGTTAGCGCTGCTGATGGAGTTTTAATTCCCGGGTTAAGCCCGTTCTGCCATCAACATTTTTGTGTTGAAGAACACAAAAAGCTACGAAATTGTCCGTGTAAATTTCAAAATTGTCAAAACCCTAAGGTTCTTCCTGCCCAGGTACAGGTTAATCGTAGTCATAATTTGGTTTTCAGTTCGGCATTTTTTGAGTTTTATTGTTATATGCTCTTCATACACATATAGTGATTTGAAATTTTCAATCATTTGGGTAGAGCGCCTCTGATGAGTTTTTGAATAGACGAAACGCGCGTCCAGCGTAACAAAATTTATTGCCTGGATTTTTGTTGTATTTTTGATTGTAATATAAACTTTGAACACAAACCCCACGGCTTATAGTAAGAAGACAAGGTGTAGATGATGCATATTATATAACAATTCTACTCATATTTATTTATATTAAGTGCTTTGATTGGATAAAATCACTTAAATGGCGTCTTCTCAGATAATTTATATATCGATATTTCCTCTGAGCGGAATACTTTCAGTATCCAATGTAAACAAGGTGGCGTCCTCCTAGCGTATCGGTCAGGGAGAGGGGACAATGTTTTCTCTGCCTCAATGATTTCCAATTAAATCGATTGAGATTTCAAATAAAATATAATATAAATACAATTAAGTGTCTCATTTTGTTTTTTTCCTATCAATATCTACAGAACCGCGATTCCTTTAGTACTATGGTTTGCATATCTGTACGTGTCCGACCTAGGTACGTTTTGAAGTCTAGATGGGTTTCTATAACTGTTTTTGCTGTTTTAAAAATTGCAACGATTATTTCACAGAATTATAGGATTAAACACTGTGTTATAGGAAATTATCAATGTGTAAACTCTGGCGACTCCGTCACAAACTTGACATAAAGTCCTTCCGACTTTATTTAGTTTGTGAGTGAGTCGCCGGAGTTTACACATTGATAATTTCCTAAAACCCAGTGTTTAATCCTATAATAAATTGTGTATTTAATCTAAATTTTTGCTGTTACATGTATATATTTCAATAAATAGCAATATGATTATGTGTTATGGATTGTAAAATATTTATGCAGATATGCAAATATTTGTTCTCAATAATAAAATGTAAATAACTTTCAGACATCCTATCTTTTCATCTATACTCCTGATACCTTACAGAATAGCTTGCTACGAGATGTGCATCTGTCTATGAGAAAAAGCAAACATACACAATTTCGAAGAGTTGCATTTTTGAGATTTACATATAGACAGCTCGAAAATAGTATGTCAGCTCTGCATTTAGAGATACACTTCGAAGTGGACGTAACCTTTCTTTTGCTTGATTATACTACCGGTACTTGAATGTACAATAAGGTAAAACCACTGTGGGTGAGATAAATGAGCCGTGGTGTATATAAATTATTGCCTTATATGTATGTATGATACATTGTACTACAAAAGCCCTGTCAGAGTGATAGACTATTTAAAATCGTTCCTCACAAGAACAATCTACGGACCAATATAGTTAATAAAGCAAAGTCATGATTACGTTTGTTCATAAACTATAAATTATGATTAGATCTAACCGTTCTCTTTGGCCAAACTCTCAAATCAGGCGGGCGTTTTTCATTGGTTGAGAAAGCGGAATGTTCATTGGACTCATCCAAATAACCAGCTTTACCAAGCTATGGCTTATTGTTGTGCAACAAACAATTGATACTTATTCTGATATGCCTCACAAGTGTAGATTGTCCATGTTAAAACCTGATCTGCTGTCAATATTTATGCACACCTCATTATTTTGATGGGCCATGGGAGGAAAATTAATAACAAAAAGACAAATGAATGTCAAAAAGAAAAATAGTTCATTTTCCCATTCAAACTGCGAATAGGCGAATGAGTAACGGACAAAAATGATAGTCGAAAGGAAAATAGGGCATTTTTCTATACGAATTGCGAATAGGACCATGAATGACGAGAAACAGAAAAAGAAATGTGGATGAGGAAATGGGTTCATTGTAAAATTTGAATTGATAATAGAAAAACGAGTAAGGGAAAGGAAAATGAATATCGAAAAAGAAAAAGGTTCCTAGTTCAACATTCGATTTTTCCGTTCCTAGTTCAACATTCGTAGTTTCTGGTTCAATATTCAACATTTTTAGTCCCTCGTTCAACATTCGAAGTTCCTAGTTTAACATTCGATTTTTCAGTTTCAAGTTCAACTTTTGTAGATGATGGTTCAATATTCTATATTGTTTGTTCCTAGTTCAAGATTCGCATTTTCTAGTTTAACATTCGATTTTACAGTTGCTAGTTCAACATTTATAGTTTATGGTAATATAAACCTATTTTAGTTCATAATTCAACATCCGCTGTTCCTAGTTCAAGATTCATGGTTCCTAGTTAACATTCGTAGTTTCTGGTTCAATTTTCAACATTTTTAATTCCTCGTTCAATATTCACAGTTCATACTTCAATATTCGTAGATTATGGTTTAATATTCAAAATTGTTTGTTCCTAGTTCAACATTCGATTTTTTAGTTTATAGTTTAACATTCGTAGTTTCTTGTTCAACATTCACAACTTTTAGTTCCTCGTTTAACATTCACAGTTTCTAGTTCAACATTCGATTTTTCAGTTCCTAGTTCAAAATTCGTAGTTGAGTATTACAAATTTTGGTTTCTTAGTTCAAGATTTGCATTCGATTATTCAGTTCCTAGTTCAACATTTTGTAGGTCCTAGTTTAGCTTTTGCATTTTCTGGTTCAATATTAAAATTTTTAGTTTCTCTTTTAACATTCGCAGTTTTGAGTACAACATTCAATTTTTCAGTTCCATGTTCAACATTCGTAGTTTCTGGTTCACTATTCAAAATTGTCCGTTCCTGGTTTAACATTCTCAGGTCCGACTTATATGTTGATTTTTAAATAGTAATTTATTTTAAATAGAGAATAGGTACGCACAATGTTAACGAAAAGGATTTAATGTAAACATTGCAACGTTGAACTTATGAATATGCGGAATTAGAAAGTCTTTTGTAATGACCGTTGACAGTTGACTTACTTCTGCATAAGTATTTAATTGTGTTGTGATTGAAGTTTTTGTATGTTTGTATATTCACTGTTTTAATGCCATTTTTACCTATTACACGGAGTCCAGTTTTCTTGTTGTGGAATCGGAGTATAAGGTGATTTTTTAAGGGCACGCCTAAATGAACAATGGCTTTTAAATACAATATTTCTTTGTTGTTAGTTATTTTGTTTTTATGTAAGTTACCCACGATCTGGGAGAGTTCAATTCTTTTGTATGCTGTTAGTGTGCTTTTGAGTTAGGCAGTATTTCTTTTGAGATTCAATACTGATCAATTTCCCTTGTTACATAACGGATAATTTCTTCTAACGGTTAAGTACCTTCTTCAATAAATGCTTTGTTGAATTAAATGGAAACTTCCAATCCTTTTTTCTATTTTTTCCCAAAATGAGATTATATGTTGCTGAATTATCTTCTTTTATCTGAACAATTCCGATGTATGAATTCTACGCAGATGGAGATGTAAATGTGTTTATTCCTGTTATGATACAGTTAAATGTATTCTAAAACCCTTTTAATCACTTACTGTGTAACCCGTTTAAAAAATATATTGGAACAGTAGTTTGTCTGACTAACACCGGGGTAAGCGGACAGCTTAACACAACAGGATGAAGTAAATATTGAATGACATGAATATAAAGCATAAACCATATCTGAAATAACGCGCACGTTGCCATTACATGTAAAATTAAAAATATTAAAAAGACGAAATATATTTGTTGTTACTGACTGATGTACTATACCAAGAATAGAATTTTTTAAACAGTGTCATGGTCCATGTTGATTTATTGTTTATGTTATTACCCAGACATAATATAGAGCAAAACGTTTAAAAAACTTTTCAGATTAGTCCTTGTGATGTTTCATTGTTAAAGTAAGCTAATTAATTCATGCCAATGTATGGTGAGCCAAAGTATTTTCGATATGTTTATTTTTGTCAGAGTACTTCATGCATTGACAGATAAACAAAACAATTCTTTTATATAAAATTCAATAATTCTACAGGGTTATGTTACCACAAAGTATTATCGATTCCTCTACTTTTTATTGGACCATACACGCTTTTAATAGTGTATAAGAAATAAACGTAACGTGTTTTCAATGTGATGATGTAGCAGTTATGATGTAGCAGTTAAGAATTTAAGACTATATGGTGAAATACATCATTTATTCGAACCTGAGAGAAAGATCTGCATTTAATTTTATTAAAGCAACCTTTTATAATATGGTCGTATATAAAATAAAGTTAGGTTATTGTGTTTACAAATATATTCAGTCAACTAGGTAAATTACACAAATTACCTTTTAGAGCCTATTAGGTTTAAATGCTAATAGCCATACGTTAGGACTGTGGTACACTTCTCTTGCGAGTTATTTTAATAAAACTACCGTCCCCTTTGATTCCAAATTTCCAATGTTAAAGAAAAGTGTTCTTGACATTTAAGGAGGCGCTATTATTTAAAGTTTTATCACATCAACCGTGACACGTTTGGGTTTTGGTTCTATATATAAACTCGGAAGTAGTAATGCAAATGACAAGTAGAATTAAAAATAAATCAACAATCCAAAACACCTTTATATCGATTGTTTGTTTGTTTGAGTGGTGTTTAACGCAACTTTCTGCAATTTTTTAGCTATATCATTGCGTCCTGTTTTTATTGGCGAGGAAGCCGGAGTACCCGAAGAAAACCCCCGACCTTGGATGGGAAAACTGGCAATCCTATTCAATCAAGATTGCAGTTGAGAGCACACTGTCCGCAGACTCGAACCCGCAACCTGAGTGTTGACAGACAACATGGTCAAATAAACGAACTACCTTAACCACTCGTATACCAAGGCTACTTTTCTATCGAAAACACCTTTACGAGACCATACTAGTAACTGCAAACACCCTTGATTTATGCTGCTTTCAACATAGAAAATTCATTAGTAATCATGCTTTTGTATTTACATGGATAAGAAAAATTAACGAATATTAATTTTTATTCGAACATTCGATTTTGTTATTGTTTTTACTGTATCTGGACAGTTTCTCATTCTACCGGCTACAAATATAGAAAATAACTGTTTCAAATACTTTCAGAGTGAATGCTTATTTTTTCTTATTGTTTTCTTATTCTCACATGCATTTCCTGATTTCATGGACGGATCAAAGTTTTTTCTCATCTGACTACACCTTAGGTTGATTTTATTGCGATCACTTTTCCGACAAACAACGTGGTTTTCGCGGATGTAACCTACTGTATGGCTTACACACGGCATACATGTTTGAATTAAATGAGTTCGTCTTATCGCTAACGTACAAATCTATATGGAGAACAATTCTTAAATAGATTACATAAAATGCATACGTTTTCAAGTTTAAATTTAACTCTTGTGTTCAAAACTCAATATCCAGAATTTAAATTTAATATATATTAGTTCTACAGCCATGGCAGTAACAAAATATAATTTTTTTACTTACATACAAGACTTCAGTTAACAGACGTGTAAAATGGCCAAAAACATGTTAACAGAAAAGATCTTGCTTCCCTCGTGAAAGTATACATATTTTGCCTTTAATTCGTAAGTAGAAAAAAACTTGTTGCCGTGCAAGTATTTTGGTTTTATTGGTGTACAAATACGAAGAATACGTTTTAAATTTTGGGTAATAAATTCGACCTCTGGCTAGATCATGCACTTTTTCAAAATTTTTCCTTTTTACATTTTACGAATTTAATTGAATGGCAGTCGTATGGGATAATTTTTGTGCAAATCATTTCTGTTGACATATGGTCTTAAAGATAGTCAATATATTTGTAATGTATTACACGAATCATAAGCAAATAAGTCAAATATACAAGAATGTACTTTCACCATTTTTTAGTGTCAGATGATGTATATTTAAGACTTAATCTTTCAAAATTCGATTACTAAATGTAAAATACAGTTTTTAATTGAAACACTGAAAATGAGACTACTGCCATTTTTTGTCCTTTCCATATTACAACCTTGGTAACAGACAAAAATGGCTTATAGTAACAATATTGTCATAGACATATTTTCGCCCGATATAAAAAAATGAAAAAGTGTTTATGATAAATCTATATACATGTATACTACGGACTGTAACCGTGGCCAAAACGGTTTTTCGTTGTATAAGACAATAAGTGACTGTCGTAATAAAAACTGAGGTTCTAAAGAAATTATGTCAGTTCGTGACAGACAGACTAGTTTATGTTTACAGTCATTATTTTTACAAGTAAATTTATTAACACATCACATGTCAGTCAACTAAAAGATACTGCTGTTTGTATAACGGAACATTACTCATTGTACCTATGCGCCTTATTTTTTCATCAATGCATTTCATTAAAATTTTATGCAGTGTATTTTAAATAGAAATATATTCTGACACCCGTTGTATTTTCAGTGATTTAAGTTTGCCATTTATACCTAAGCGAATAGAAAACTAAAATATAAATTGCATGCATATATGATATAGGCCAATATATCATAGTCAAAGTGTTATTATATTTATTTCCTTTTGCATATCGGTTGAATTAAACTGTTTTGAAAGGTTCATTGTGGGATATTGATATAAGGCAATATAATGCATGAAAAGAAGGGTAATAATAGTAGTCAAGAAAGTTAAAACTCATTCAGTCAGAACGTTGATTAAAAACATGGCGGCGGATTATAATTTTGTAGATTACGAACTATATGAAAATTGGATTGCTGTAGTGGTGGAACTTTCTCTAACAGTCGAAGGCATCCAGGACTTTTGTCGTGATAAACTTACGTCCTTGCATAAAAACATTCAAACGATAGTTAATCAACATAACTTGCCAGATTGTACCAAATACTGTAGTAAAAGATACAAAAATAATTTTCGTAGTTGGTGCGCAACATGTTCCGTATGGAAATCCGAGCTTGAGAAGCGTAATCGAGATAGAATACATTGGAATGGAATCAAATGGTCTAAAATCAACTCTATTGATTGGAAAAGTGATAAAGAAGAAATGGCCAAGGTGTTTTATGAATAAACTTACAGTTTGTCAAAATGTTCTAAACGATTTTGGCCCTATTATGTCTGTTTTTAGAAACTGTGATGAATTTCATATCAGTGATAAAGTCATTCTAGCAGTATCAACTGTTCGAAACGAGTACTATGCTCACTTCTATCAATTAAAATTAAGCCGTTATGAGAAAGAAAGATGCATCGACAGTTTTATAGATTTATTGAGCGTTTCAGAAGTTCAAGTTACTAAATCCGCGAAGTGTGCATTAAAAAAACTAGAACGAATTAAAAAAATAGAGTATATAACCGAAGACATAATTAACAGCAGAACAAAACAAAATGTCGTCGTGTTACTAAAAACACGTATGGAAGAAATTAATGGTCTAATGCAAAGTAATTCCCATATACGAAATATGGTACAAAATCCCCCAAAAAAATATTTTAATTATTTACAAAATCGAATAGATTGTTTCTCTTCTGCTCCAAGCAGTTATGACTATGAAAATATTCATCGCTTCATGATGCCGCAACTGGTTGTCGGTATTGGTATTATTGTATTGGGTATATGGATGTTTTCAAAAGTAGGCAAACCCTATTTGGAAGAACGGAAATACGGTAAGGTATTTTCTGTTATTATTGTCTCTGGTGTCCAAGTTGAACATATTATTCATACTATTATGGTTTATCTCTGCGGGAAAATTGCTTTGTGTGATAGCACTGCATCCCTTTATTTCTGAGAGCATAACCTAGGATAACGATTACATTTAACAAAAGAGCTACATTATTGTTTTTCCTCTTCAATTAAACTTTCTAGAGCACTGATTGCAGCAACATATTCATATTATGTCGTGTTCGTTTATTTGCTTTACAGACAAGCTCTACCTTATACATGCAAAAACAATTTATTTAACCAAAGTTAAACATTGCATGTAAGACGACAATAATGTTTCAATTAAATAATAAGGAGAAGGACAAATTTATGTAAAATTAGTTCTAGTGGTGTATTCAGAAAAAAGTTCTCATTTGCTTGTTAATTGTTCTTTAAATATACTAGACTAATATTACGTATATTTTATCGCAATATAGTTTTAGAAGTCAAAGGGTTTAGGTAAGCAAAATATATTAACGGATTATTTTGAAGAATAAATAAAGAATGATTGTACTAGTTAATAAGCATATTTCAACACGAATTTTACACAGGAATTTTTGGTATTGAATGCTATGGTAAAAATATTTTATTGTTATTACTGGAATTTGTTACCGTATTTCTGGTAATAAATGACATTCAATTTGTTACTTTGTTACATATTTGCACATGTATTAAAATAGATCTTTTCAGAATTAATGAGATATAATGTTTTTAAGATCTTTCTGGACAGGCAAAACTTTTATTACGATGACCGATAAACCGTCACTCTAATTATAGTCTTAAAAAGTGCAATTTTCCGCTTTAAAACCAATCTTTTAAACACATAATACAACAGATATTATTCCACGTTTCCATTTTGTTTTATAGTCTTTTTAATGTGAACTGCTTTTCTGGTTTCAGCTTTCAATACACGTAGCTGTCCCGGTCGTTCTTTTTTTTTTGAATTCAAAAGTTCTTTAATTTACATTTATTGTCCAATTTTTTTATAACATTTAAATCAACAATATCGTAGAGAAAGTCCAAAAGTAAGCACAGTTCGATAATGTAAGGGGATTTCTGCCATTAAAAATGAAGGTAATAACAAACAAATAATAATTTATTTGACCCTCAAGTTTGTATCTATAAAACACACATTTTTGTGACGTTTCAAAATATGCACAATACACAAATTCATTACAGGTTTCAATTGAAGTGTCATTTAAAGTCCACCTCCCCCACATGGATTAAAGATACCTTTATTTGTAATATAACAAGTTTCGTTTTGGATAAAGTTATATACAATCCATGTTCATTAATCATCAGCAGACTTAATTAAGTATAAATTGAATAAATGATGTTCATAAGACTAATAACCTTTTTGAATAGGTTCTACTTCCAGATCATTCAAAACATATTGCATGTAAAACGGGGCAGAGTACTTCTTCTTGCATAACACATACTCTTCAATAAAAAAGTGAGCAAATAGTCCATCTTGTTTTACACAATTTCGAAAACATTGGTTTTACTAAATAAAGTATTTTGCCTGACGCGCCACTTTCGCTAACGCAAAACAAATAATGTGATAAACTGCTAACAACTT
This sequence comes from Limnoperna fortunei, assembly GCA_944474755.1. Lineage (NCBI taxonomy): Eukaryota > Metazoa > Mollusca > Bivalvia > Mytilida > Modiolidae > Limnoperna > Limnoperna fortunei. The sequence goes on along the minus strand of OX104121.1, from coordinate 42,609,507 downwards.
TTACTTCGTCTATAAAGCTACAGTATACAAGTTTCCTTTCACTTACTCCAAGCCATAAGTTTTCTGTTATTAATAATGGAAATAAAAAGCTTTCTAATATTTGACAGTAAAAATATTCTCTTATATTCATGGGTTTAATTAACTTATCCTTGATTAATATTAGCACAATGACGCTTATAACCACAGCCATATTAAAATTTACGAACTTAAGTAATAATTTCAAATTTACTTGTAGAATGTCTAAGTATGCATTTTGACGAATTTGGTGCTAGTGATTGGGATTTTTATTTCGATGCACAATATATCTTCAATAGCAGTATAGTTGAACGTAAGTGGCTCAAAAGTGAAGTGGAGACCAGACTTAATATGTCAGAAAGAGGATTGTTAGTGGTATCAGATATTGGGTTTGGTAAGTCGTCAATGGTTGCATCAATAGTGTGCGCAGCCGACGATTCGGTGTGGCATGATTTAAAACAATCTCTGTTGGTGTACCACATGTGTAAGTATGATGTTGAAATGTCCAAGGAACCTGCAGTGTTTATAAGAAATATTGCTGCCATGTTAAGCAAGCGTTTCTCTGGTGTTAATGAAACAATTCGATCAGACAATGTAACAGACAGTTTCATTTTTGGTACTCATTGTTCAAAAGATCCTATTGGATGTTTTGATAGAATTGTTGTCCAACCATTGAGACAAAATATAAAGATTCTGAACGGTTCAAGCCTGTTAATTTTGTTAGACGCTGCGGACGAATGTGAAATGCTCAGTGGAAAAATAGACATTCTTTCTGTTATTTCTCACAGGCTGCCACAGCTGCCAGCTAATGTCAAACTTTTGGTCACATCAAGAGAAATATTTTCTGTCAAAAACAAATTAGCTGATTTAAGTGTAGTATCGTTGCATTCATTTCCACGTAATTTATCTGATGATTTAACAACATATCTGAGTTTAACACTTCAAACGCATTATTTACAACAGAGAATCGACAAATTAGTACAAATGTCAAACGGAAGTTTTTTGTTTCTAAAATTATTAGTAGAAACATGTGTGAATAGTGACAATGACTGTGCACTGGAAAATATTCCTACCTCAGTGGCCAAACTATATCGGGCTAATTTGGCAAGAATATTTGGTGTAAATGGGGAACGTTTTCAGTTAGCTAAAACTTTGTTTGAGGTTCTTTGTGCTTCGAAGATTCCATTAAAATTCGAAACTCTACTCGACATAAGTGGTGTAGTTATTGATTATACAGAAGCAAGGCTTTTTGTCAAGAATGAAATGAGACATTTTCTACATTACTCTAACGACATGTACAGCTTAATTCACAAATCACTAAATGATTACTTTGTCTGGTTGCCTTATGATTCCCCATTTTACTTAGATATAAGGAAAGGACATGCAAAAATTGGAGAATATCTTTTAAGAAATCTAAATGTGACAAATACAAGTTTAATCGATATTGCTTTTCATGTGGCAGGCGCTAATGATTTACATCTAGAAGAAAGATGTAAAGAACTATATAAATCTGTAGGAAACTTGCATATTGCATCTATAGATCACCTAATGCACCACATAGCACAAACTGTGAATTCTTATGGAACCGTACAACTTCTAGCTGAAGTAATAGTCAACTACAATATGGACACTCGGGACAACAACAATGAAACAGCAGCATTTGTTGCTGCCGCTTATGGAAACTTTGAAACATTACGATGGTTTTTAGACAATGGAGCACACATAGAGTTCGAAAAATATAATGAGCATTATTTACACATTTCAACTCCAGATTTAATCAATGAATGCAAATATGTTTACTTTTGTGGGTACAGTATGTTGGAAATTTCTTCCCAAAACGGACATATAGAAACAGTTAAAATGCTTCTAAATAGAAATAAAGATATGCTATATCACAAAACGTCATTTGGTTCAACTGCATTTGAACTTGCTGCAGCGCACGGACATGTTGCAGTTGCAAAGTATCTTCTTAATATGGACAAAACATTACAGACTTTACATTCACTCTACCTTGCAGCAGAAAACGGTCACGCAGAAATTGTCAAACTAATATTAAAATATAATGTTCTCGATGTGTGCATTCCTTGTAATACGTCATTATATTGGATTCCATTAGAAACACAAAGGGCTCAACAAGAGATTTTTTAGGTCAAAATTTTTTTTGAAGAACATAAAACTATTTTTCTGGATGACTGGCGCTTAATAATGTGTGAATCGGCGCTTCATGCTGCTATTAGAAATTTTCATTTGGAAGTTGTAAACATTCTCCTTAACGAATCCAAGAACGCTATTAATTGTATAGACAGATCCGGAATGACCCCTCTTCATTCAGCGATAAAATACAGCTGTCTTTTGATATTTGAAACTTTGTTTGGATTAAAAGATGTTTCTAAAAACACGGGATGTGTAGACGTGCATACGATATTGGAATCTAGTATTCTTCTTAGTAAAAAAGAACAAATGATATATCACGACAGCAAGTGCCCGAAGGGTGCAAAAATACCTCATTTATTAACAATGTTTAGCAATTTAGAAATAATTTCCTTTCTTGTTCGGAAAAGATTCAGTGATTGGGACCTTCCTGACGATGAAGGCCTCACGGCTATGCATTATACAGCTTGTTTCAGAAAATACAATGAGTATTTTTTCTACGAATTAGCTGGCAGAAAGTACATATATTTTAATTTTCTAGCCAAATCCATAAATGGATCAACACCATACCATAGTGCAGCGTACTGTAAATCCTTACCAGCTCATGTTTATAGTTATAACCCAGAATGGGCAGGAATTGAAGTGGTAATTTTTTAAATCATGGCATACCTGATGTTTTGGATAACGATGGCAGAAGTATTGTACACTACTTCTTTCTTGGAATACCAGATTGGACAAATGCAAATAATATAATTAAAATGTACTTTGAAAACAATATTGATATGACACGTGTTGACAGATTTGGAAGGAACTTTTTGCACTACGCGGTGAAGTTTAGTAATATCGATGTAATAAAATATGTTACAAGCAGGATGTCCGTTTCAGAGAGAGTAAAACTTTTACAACAGATAGACATTACTGGTAAAACTCCATTGCAAGAAGCTTTTAATCATCTTCCTTACTTGCTCAATGAGTTTCAAACTCTAAGACGACTAAGCTGTGACATAAACAAAGTTGTATTGCTTAAAAACTCATGTCAACACAATTTCTCATCTGTTCTTGTTCCCGAAGAACGTTTTATTCTTAAGTTTATAAATGAATTCCACGAGCAAATATCTGTAGTAAATATAACTGACTTGATGTACACCGCAGCGAATCATTCTAGTCTTTACTCCTTTATTATCCTTCGTGCTTATTACCCGAAAGATTTTCTTTACGTGATATCCAATTACACCCATGTCTATAATATACTACACTTATTTAGAGGTTCTGGCGATCTCGCACATCTACTTTTGCGAAACCAGTGTGCTTTGCAATGTAAAATATCAAACGCAGATCATCCTTTTGCTTCTATTATCATGAATTATGGGAACATTTTCTGGAACTATACAAATAAAAATTTCTTTGACGTATTTTTCAAGAATATAAGCTCTGCACAGCTTGACGGTTGTTTTAATAATGAGGGCTATAATTTATTACACATAGCTGCTATTGGAGGAAATATAAATGGAATTATATATCTTACACAAATTGGTATGAATATTTCCATTTTGTCTGCAAATAACGAACATGTCTTGGATATTATCATTAAGAACTCAGCTTACGTTGAACAAGAAGCGTCTCAAATAATTCATATAAGAAATCAGTACTACATTTTCGAACCAAATGTATTATCTGGGAAATATTATGATGAATCTGGATATTATATTCTAACTAAAATGAACTTAACGAATACAAGTGTTTTTTTGGAAGAACAAATTTTGTCGACCAAATTCACGGAAATTAGGATTTGTCCATCTAGCCGCAGCTAAAGGTTTATTTAAAATTATTGAATTTGCCTATGAAACTTTTGGACAGACAGTCATTAATTGTATGAATTATCATCAGATTTCGCCATTTTTCTTGGCAACTATTGTGCAGCAAGACTGGGTTTCCGTTTGGTTGAAATATCGAACCTTTAATAAAAGTAATCCAAATAACCAAACACACCAAGCTATTGCTTATCTTTATACAACAAATTTTGATACATATTTTGATATGCCTCACAAATGTACATGGTCAATTTTAAAACCTAAACAGTTTCTAATTTATCCACCGTATTCAACATGTTTCCACATTAACATGGACGTGAATGGTTCTACAGTATATATTCCTTCTGGACATCTATTTCCACATCCCAGGTTTATACCGAATATATTCAGAGCATGGATACATCTGCTGAGGAGCTTCCGTCATCGAGCTGTAAATTTAAAAAAAATAGTGTACCAGACGTGTTATATAATCAAAAACGAATCAAAGTGCTCCCAGATAGTGAAGGAGGTTAGTTTACATTTACACGGAGCAATTTTAGCGTCAAAAATCCTCTACAAACAATTACGTTTATTTAAAGGCGATTACGTTACTAAATTTGGTAGTTACATATTAATGTCAAACAGGTCTGTAGTACGCGAGATTGTTCCGATTTCCAAACTCTTCAACATAGTATTTTCCCACAAACTTGATTACCTGAGCGCCTTGAAAATGCCAAAAGAAATGCATGCGAAATGGCTACAGCTACGACTAACTGATGTATTTAAAAATGATCGGAATTCTTTGCATGTTGCCGAAGCGCAAACGAAAAGAGAAAGTGATTCGTTTTTAGAGACATTATTAATATACTATCAGCAGTTTCACATGAAACTAGATCAATGGCGCATTAAAAATTTTAATAATGTTCAGTTAGGAGTAATTGATCACCATCAGGTGCTAGATAATCTTTGTATTTATTTGCTGAGCAAATACAAGTATTACGTGAAATTATAATGACATTTTTTACTGTCAAAATAAATTATTTATAGATAATATAGTTATATGGCCTTTACAATTCATGGTGAAAAAAACACGCAAATCTGAATACAGAATTGTTGCAATTACATGTATATAAAACCGGTGTATTTCTTAAATAGTTTTTTTTCTAATTTATAATAGATTCTTTCGCAAATTCTTGCAGTATCTCCCCTTTGTGATAGTTTTATAGTTCAGTCTATATTTTCAAACACTTTAAATACAAATTCATGTTCATACGTCCGTACTTTTTTCAACCATGATAAACTAAAATTTAGCTTTAATACTTGGTTTAAGCAGAAAATTGTCTCCAGAAAATAAAATCGAACACACGGAGGAAATTGCAGTACAGAATATCTCAGGGACAAACAAAACAATGATTAAAAAAATAAGTGGGACAACAAAACAAAAGACACACAAAAAAAAATCCAAAATCTGAATGATATGTTCAACTCCCTTTTCCAACCCTAGCGTGGCATCCGTCGTATCAGTCAGATTATAATCCGGTAATAAGTCATATCCGCGGCAGTCATACAGTAAGAAGAAGAGACGTGATTAGTCAAACTTAAGTCAAGATGGCGACCAAAAAATATTTGTAAGTAACGAGTTTAATGTTGCTTCTGTGAACCTCTGGTTAAGTGGTTTTTCTCTAGGCAGACACCCTCTATCATGAAAATAAGTATAGGAAATACAGACTCTTGAGTACCTGCTGAATTGGGAGATGTATACTGCATATGCTGATGATTTTAAATGTTGCACCAAAAATGAAAAATGTACGCTAGGAAAATTTAAATTGTAAATTTTGGTTCTCAACTCACTTTCATTGTCAATTTTATGATATAGATGAAGGAATGAAGCTGACCTTGCTGTCTCTGTGTTGTCCTTAAGAATTATTCAATAAAAGCAAAACTAATACCTTAGCGAGAAACTAAGGTAATACAAATACAAATACAAATATTTATTTATGAAAGCTCGATATATTCTATTCAAACAAAATCTGTTGCTCCATTTTAGTACATGGTCATAAAAAGAAGCCATTTTTCTACAGTAAAACGTTTGGAATAAAAACCACATCTAGTACAAATCAAACAGATTTGCGCACATTTAATCACATGTATCTTTAAAAGGATATAAGAAGCCAATTTTAAAAGTTCCGTTTAATTTCTAAATACAGTTATATTTTTAGTTTTTTTACATATAATGCCCTAAAAACAAAATCATGCAGCGGTTTCCCGGATTAGTAATCATCAAGAATCGGTTGGTTTATTTTCAGTAGTACATAATAAATGATGATGACTCATGACGTGTATCTGTGCTATGCAGATGATACAAAAACTGAAACTCAAGGAATCTACAGCAAAACTACCAAAACACTCTAAAAAGAAAAATATATATTCCCTTATACAATTAGATTTGGCAGATTTATTCACTTATTTGAAATTTCAAACAAAGCTTATAATTCTCTTCAAACAGCTAAAATTCATTGAAAATGTTTGACATAATAACGCCAGTATTTATAATTTAGCTTCATTCGCTTTTCGGTATTTACTTTTACAATAAGTTCTTTCATGTAAAGTGTGGATAGTACCGCAAGTGCATTACAATGTCTACAATCTCTACCAAAACATAATTTGTAACTTCTTATGATATGGGTTCATACCAACTATCTGACTGAATAATACAGGCATTGCAGAAAATATTTTTAACAATTTCTTTCATACTAACTCAATTAAAAGGGAAATCACATTTCGAATGGATCTGTTTATGACACTGTTATATTCACCAAACATCTGATAAATATATTTAGGCACTACATGAAGAAAAGTTTAAAACATATTTTGGATCGATGTCCAAGGGCCACAACTTACATAAAAATTGCACAATGGGAACAAAAGCTTTATCTTTTACTTTTAATATGACAAAAGAAAAAATATATTAAATTAAAAGGTTACTGCAATACAGAAATTTGCTGAACAATATTGTTTCCGTCAGTAGAAGGCTTAAAATTAAATAATGCTAGTATGCAATCTTATCAAAAATATTTCCTGAGGACATGAATTTACAAGCAATATCTCATATAGGTTTAGGGATACAAGTAGTACTCTACATACAGTGAAAACGGTCGTTCGTAAGGGGAATTTACGTTGCGTTAAAAAAAAATGAGGTCGCTGGTCGCGTTCGAGGGGCGGTCGTTCCGGAGAGATAATGTTACGTTAAAAACACTAATGCATCCGGGTAATGGACCGATAAAGCGGGTGGTCGCTGGCTAAGGAATCGTATAAGAGGGGGAGAACTGTATTCTTATTTGACCGACATTTTCCATGTAAACAGTGGGTCGTTTGCAAGCTCTGGGGGATTTTAGTATAATTATAACTATACTTAAAATAAATAATTTGTTATATTTGAGATATTAGTCTCTGTTATCTATGGTACAAATATTCCATGAGAGTCCAACAAGATTATAGTTACAAACCAGTAGTCCATAGTATAGGCCGCTCGTACCACACATGCTACCAGTGTATTTTTCCACTTAATATTTAACTAACCTCTTACCAGGGTATAGAGTTTCATAACATACACTTAAACCCGAAGGTGTCCAGCAGAGGGATTCAAAACCCCAAGCTTTCAAGTGAGACTGGTGTATAAATCAATTTACTGAAATTTTAAAATTTTAAGAAAATCAAATATAGGCTAAATGTTCTGTATTATATTTTGGAGTGAAAAAAACCATTTAATGAACAGCCAAAATAGGAGTGAACCAGAAAATTCTAGTAGGGTATCCTCACCTTCACATGAATGATATCTTACAAGAAATTATGTCCCCTTCAGAAGTGCACAGACAAGGTGATGGAAAATATAATAAACATAATACAAAAACCTTAAATTTAGGGTTGATTTGTTGACACGACAAGTAGACATCAATTCAAGAGACATACAGGGATTGAGATCCGATATTTATACCCTTAACCAGAAAAAATGAATGAAAAAATTACCAGGGTGAAAAAGAAGACATAAGTGTATCAAAATTAACGAATAATACTTTTGTACCAATATTAGTACGAATAGACCAAATAAAGACACAATCAAGCCCAAACCATCACAACCAGGTCCATGAACATGTAGGTTATACCGACCCAAACTCATATGATGACAGTGCTGAATGGTCAGACTGTTTTGTGCAATTTGAATTAGTTTTAAAACTTAACTAGTGGTCAGAAATATTAAGAAATTTAAACTGTATGCAAGATCCTGCTCTAGATGTTGTGGCAGATATCAATAATGAGAACCTGCTTTCATATGACCAACTAAAAAATGTTCTTAACAAAAGATTTGCACCAGAAAACCAAACAGAAATGTAAAAATCTCAAAAAGGGAATCTTTGCCAGAACTAGCACAAGATATCAAGCGCCTTGTAAGGCTGGCTTACTCTTCTGCTCCACAGGATGTCACGGATAATATTGGTTACAAAGGCTTCCGGGATGCTCTAAATGATCATGACCTTGAATGGGCAATATTCCAAGGTAACAAGATAATACCATGGATGAGCGTTGAATCTTGCACTGAGATATGAAGCCTTTCATTCAAACAGAAAAAAACCATCACTTAGATATCAAGCCCAACACCAGGGCCCTAATAAAGAATCAAACCAAGATAAAAGAAAACCTGTAAGGTGTTTTTATTGCGAAAAATTAAACCAAACTGCAAAAGTGTGCAAAAAAAGATTGACTGACCAAAAAGTACCTTACCTTTAAGGTTAAAACATCTGACTTTGATTTTAGAGACAGGAGAGACAATCAAAATAACCAGGGAAACTTTTAAGTGCTGAAGTGCGGGTCATCTTTCAGCTACGATTGAGAATGTTTATCAAAGACCCATTTTTCAAATGAGGCCTATTTATTACAGTGGATATGCATAATCAAGATGTACATTGTCTGATTGATGCTAGTTATCCTATGAGTGTTTTCACAAGTTTCCTAATTATATCAAAAGACATCTGGTACTCTATAATTGTGTATGACCATTGGGAGTCCAGTCCACTAGGTAGCCTCATAGTCTCTTTGAAATGTAGTGACAAAGTTAATTACCAAGATATGATAGTGACGGACATAGAAATGTGGCTATTATCAATGTGCCATGGACTTGAATGATGCAGCTAAAACTGCTTTTGCCACTGCTGAAGGATAATTTTAATTTAACCGTATGTCTTTTTGACTTTCAAATGCTGGTGCTACCTATCAAAGATTAATGGAAAGTGTTTTAGCTGGCCTCCAATGGGAGATTTGCCTTGCTTATCTAGATGATAGTATTGTATTTTCCCTAACCTTTGATGAACATATTGATAGACTACAAAGTGTTTTAACAGGCTTTATAGTGCAGGCCTTGAAATAGCACAAAAAATGTCATTTTTTCAAAAAGGTAAATGTTAAGAACATATTGTAAGTAGCTCTGGAATTTTACCAGACCTTCGAAACTGGAGGCAGTAGCGAATTGGCCTATCCCTTATAATGTTAAAAATGTAAGAGCATTTTTAGGCACCTGTTTATACTACAGGAATTTCATAAAAGATTTTTCTAAAATTGCCAAACCTTTACACCAGTTAACAGAAAAGAAAGTTCTTTTCAAATGGACCAATAAATGTGAATATGCTTTTCATACCTGAAAGCAGCTCTGACCATGAGCCCAGTATTAATTTATGTTTCAATATGGATGAAGAGTTTATTTTAGACACCGATGCCAGTGGCACGAGTATAGGAGCAGTCTTGTCCCAAATAGGATATGATGGTAAGGAATATGTAATAGCATATTATAGCCAAACCCTTAGTAAAACTGAGCGTCAATACTGTTAGCATACATGAGCTTTTAGCTATAATTAGAGCAGTAAAACACTTTCACCATTATTTGTAGGTGTACATTTTCTAACTATAACTGATCATGGTGCTTTATCATGGCTGACCAATTATTTTAAAAATCCAAGGGACAGTTAGCCAGGTGGCTAGAAATTCTAGAGACCTATAATTATGTTATAAAATAGGGCAAGTTTAAAACACAACAATGCTGATCGATCTTTTAACAACTGTAAGCATTGTGACCCAAAATGTGGTGCAAACCACTGCCCAGACCATACATGTCCCAAAACCAGGGCAATTACATGTAAATATGACAAACCAGATGATGTTGAACCAATCCGAATTTCTACCAACTGGGTGAATAGTAAACCAAATCAGCTTTAAAAGAAGCCCAGAATAACGATCCTGCTTTAAAGGTTGTAATTTCATGGCTGAAAAATAATAGAAGGCCTAAATGTCAAGAAATATCACACTTAAGTAAGACACACGATGCTTACTGGGTCCAATGGCACCGTCGTATAGTAGAAGATTGAATTTTTGTACTGAAAATGGTTGAATACTTCTACAAATGAAGCTGTTTTGCAATGTTTTTTCCCATCTGATTTCGTGAAGAAGTTTTTAAAATGCTCCATGATGACCCTTTAGCAATACATATGGGAATAGCTCAAACCACAACAAGAATGAGACACTCATTTTACTGGGTTGGTTATATGGTTTTATTTAAAAGTATTGTAAACAATTTTTAGAATGTCAAAAACGACCATCTTGATCTACCAGAGGGGCCATGAAAACATATGTAGTGGGCGAGACAATGGGCAGGGTAGCATTGGACTTCTTAGGTCCAGTACCTCAAATTACCTATAATGGAAATAAATACTTATTAGTTATGACAGATTATTTTCCCCGTTTTGCAGAGGCTTATGCTTTAACAGATACTACTGCTCAAAGAATTGCAGAAAAACTGAATTTATATGTCGCTATGTTGTACCTACCCAGGTACATACGACCAAGAAGTCCAGTTTACTTCACAACTATTTATGGAATTGTGCAAAATCCTGCACATTGACAAAACAAAAAAACAGTCCTTTCCACCCTCAAAGTTCATGTTTGGTACAAAAATTGAACAATACGATAGAAGATATGTTAAGTAAATTTGTGGCCAAAAACCAGCGAGACTGTGACCGGTATTTACCTTTTGTCACGGCTGCATATAGATCTTCGTCCGACGAAACACTGGGGGAATCACCAAATTTTATATTTAGCCGCGAGGTTTAAATGCCCATTGATCTTATCTATGGCAAACAATTACCGGTAATGAGTCTCAGACTGAGACCGATTATGTAAATAAATTAACAAACCGTATAAACCGTTTCCATGACGTGGTAAGAAAAAGGCTGATAAAAGCATCTCCTGGCCAAGTCCATACAAGAGAAAATAAACCTTTGCAGATGAAACCAGCAGTCTTGTTACCAGAAGCGACTGGTACCTGTTGGTGTTAAAATGATTATTAAAGAAGAAAGATGTTACCTAGCTGATAGGACGATGATGGAATTAAGAAACATCAGGACATGCGTTGAAGGCTCCCCTTAGATTACTGTATTTTTATAGGTCATATGTAGGCTTGGTCCTTAGGTAGGTGTTCCCTTTTTAGTTCGAGGACAAACTCTCCCTGGGTGGGGGTAGTGTTACAGCTATGTGCTAAGTGTCTAGGAAATGTATTATGTAAATGTTTTTTAATCTAGTCACTGTCGCATATTTTACTTTCGTTTTCAATGCTATTTTTGCGCGATTTTGTCTAGGACCGAATTCGTGAAGAAAGTGTTTCCGTTCAAGAAAAAATTTCGCGGCTGCAAAATTATTGACCTATTAAAGGAATTGATGTTATAATCTTGAAGAATAAATGTCCGTGAGTACTCAGAACACCCACAATCATGTTGGCAGTGAAAATTTCGAAAGTAAACTCAACAACAAAGGTAAGGGGGTAGAAATTGTTTACTTTTGCGTTAGACTCCTTAGCTCACTTCGTTCCAGACAGTATTTATTTCCTTTAATGGCTATATTTCGCCCAAAATGATAATGGGTCAATTCCTGTGTCATAGCAAAACCGCTACCAGGTTTACTCAGGTTTCCCCGAGTACGTTCCCCTGTTGTTTTGTTTCCTTATTGTTCACCTGACCTGATATTTTACTACGCTTTACCACAACATTGGCATATTTCCCACACCTACACTTGCAGTAGAGAGGGTCCCTGTTACGTTTTCGCGCTCTGGGGGATTTTATTATAATTATTACTATTCTGAAAATAAATTTGTTATATTTTAGAATAAGTCTCTGTAATCTATGGTACCAATACTGTCATGGGATTTCAACAAGATTATAGTTACAAACCAGTAGTCCATAGTATACACACATGCTACCAGTGAGTTTTACCATTTAATAATTAACTTACGCATTACCGAGGGTATAAAGTTTCCTTACATTCACTTACACATGAAGGGTAACATTACTTATGTTTATACATCTTTTATATTTATTTTTACAGAGTTTTGAGCAAAACTGGTATATAACTTTCACATAAAAGTTCTAAACAAATAATATGCCCACTTTTCATAATGATGTAAATTTTTTCCATTATGTAACAGGTCATTTGCTATTATGAGTATTTTGATGAGTGGTAAAAAATGATATTATCCAACCTAGCATAAACTTATATTAATGTTATGTTAAAATAAGTACACATAATTTGTTTACTACATTTGCCACATTTATTTCATTGGACTATAAATTAATGCTATTAACTCAACTGCATTAAAATACAAAATACTTAATGGACAAAAACTTATTTACAAATTTACAAATGGTGCTATCAATCTGCTTTAATGACACATTTGGTAATAAGCAAACATTAAAAATTCAAGTTATTCCCATTAGAAATGAATATTTTGCTAAACAAACTGTTTGTTGAAGCATTAATAGTAACAAGGGCAATTAACCCCTTTAAAACTAGAACAATAAATAATATAACAATTTTAAAATCTCCATATCATATTGAGGGAGAATAGTTTCCATTTAAAACTCAGGAGAAGTTTTGCATACAACCATTTTCTTGAAATATTTTAAGTCAAAAAGAGCAACAACTCTTTAATGAGAGCCCAATTAACATGCCATCACAGTTTATGTACATACTTTTTCTTAATATATTTCCAAACAAAAAGGTTATTGAAGTTTGTTTTTGCATACCAAAACCATGTCTCCCCATGTCAATTTTCAGCAAAAATCAAAGTTCAAAGTCCCATAACTCCCACAAAATTTCCTGGTAATATGCACAACTAAATACGATATACTTGCTACATCCCAAGTTTTGTAAAATATGTGCACTAGTTTCTGAGGACTTGGGGAAACAATGATTTGTAGTTTAAAAGGGCCATAACTCCCCCAAATTTTTTAGGATCAGAATTTCCTGCTAATATGTGCTACATATGGGGGTGTACTTGTTACATACCAGGTTTTGTAAAATTTAGTTGAGTAGTTTCAGAGGAATTGAGCGGAATAACTTTGTGAAAGACAGACAGACCAACAGACAGGACAAACAATATGTATCCATAAGAATTGGGGGGAGACATAAATATTATGATTCTCAAGGATGGCCATGTGTTAGCCACAAAAATAGCAGTATTGAGGAAGTTGGACTAGCTATACTTTAATACTGGAAACTATTACTATAATAAATAAAAAACACTGTTCAATGAACTGGATCTATATATTTGGCTTAAATTTAGAATAATTGGTAAGAAAATGTTTGTCATTTTCATACTTCATACAATATTAACATGATTTCCATTACAAATATTCATAGTCTTATATATCACAAAACTATTGTAAACTTTTGAGTACATAGAAATGTCTAATAAATTCATCTTAATAAAATACTATTCCCATTTTAACATTCATACTAAGATAATTATCATGAGTTCCAGAAATGTGCATTAAGTAGTCCTTCAGGCGGTGGTATATTGCCATTATGTTTTAAACTGGTTTGTAGAAGTTCCTCAAGTCTTGTCATAGGACCCCCTCCACTAGGTGATGCTACCTGCTTTAACTTTGGTAGAAACTCCTTAATCAAGACATGTAACAATTTGAAAAACTGTTTTCTATAATCTCTATAAAGAGCATGTCCAGTGACCTCCAAAAGGTCAAATGTCATAGTTGCTGTAACATCAGGAAGGGGTTCTATATTCATCACCATTGACAACCAGGTCCAGGCATGCTCTATACCAAATGGATTTGGACCTCTAGGTGGATGTGATACCATGAGTGAGGCATACATTCTCATTATTCCAGACATTCTCTTTAAAAACTGGTCTTGTTTTTCAGTATTGCCATCTGAATCATACTTGTATCCTAGCTGCCTGAAAATACACAGCATTATTTATAAATGTTTCACAAAAGATCAAATCTTTCCATAGTTACCAGGTCTGAAAAAAAGTTTGTCTTTCCTTTTTTTGAGCAATACACTAAACTTACGAAGATACTGTCAACACATTCTATCAGCCATTCATTCATTAACTATCCTTTATGTTTCCTAACTAGAACACCAAGAAAATAAAAAGTCACAACAAGCATAAACTACATCATAACTAATTAAATTTTTGTCATCAAAATAACCTACTTGTGGCAAAATTTAGTGAATAACAAGTGTGGACTGCGAGCACGCTCATTAAGGGATACCCCCTCTTCACTTACAAGTCCAATTATCTCCCCTTAATGATATCCAAGGTCAATAAAAATCCTTCATGCAGATCTAAATATAATGTACTTCCTTTATGCTAAGTTTCATTAAATTTCATCAAGTGGTTTAGGATGAGTTGCGCTTACAAGGTATGTGGACAGACAGACAGACAGGGTGATTCCTATATACCCCCCAAACAAGTTTGCAGGGGTATAATTAAGACTTTTAAATGTACATTTGGCTAGGAAATTATAGAATTGCTTGTTTAACTTTTAGCAATTTTTTGTCTATTTCAAGGTATCCAGTTTAATAGGAGAAGGAGTAGATCAAACCTGTCTGCAGTGAGATGAACCCACACCTTCAGTGTTGACAGGCACGTGATTAATAGTAGATGACTATCTACCTCACTGCCCTTGTAATTCTAGAAAACATTTTTGTGTATATCACAATTGATATTGTTTGATTGTTTGTTTGAATAGTGTTTAACACCACTTTCATAAATTTTTCAGCTCTATCATGGCCTCCAGTTTTTTTATTGGGGAATAAGACAGAGTACCCAAAGAAAACCTCCAACCTTCAGAAGGAAAACTGGCAATCCTTGTCAATTAAGATTGGAGTCATGTGCCTGCAGTGAGACTCGAACCCTTAAACCTCAGTGTTGACAGACCACGTGATCAATAGTAGACGAACTACCAGTACCTTGCATGCTCTGCCACCAAGGCCAATAATAGATTTGGATGTAAGAATTGCCTAAATATGTCTAATACTATTCTCATTTTCATGTTAATGTGTATCATTCCTTTGATGTCACATTGAACAAAATAATTATTATTTAGGGCCCCACCACTTGTTGTCGGAAACCCTATAGTGATCAGTCTGTCCAGGCTATAATTTATTTTTTACCTTTTGAGGTAGGCTTTTAATATTTGGTATGTGGGTACATAATATCAAGGAGATGAGTTGTATACCATGGTTGATGACCTCTGACCTTGAACCTTGACCTCAAGGTCAGTGAACCTACAGAGATGGATATCATATCACTGATATCTAGTTTGTTCTTGTATTTTTGGATTATCTTAAAACATGTGCTTTTGTCACAATGGTAGACAGCACTCAATTATAAGCAACATATAATGAAATGTCTGCTGTTAAACAAAAAAACAAATAATAATTGTGTGGCGCTCACAGAATAATTACCACCATACACAATGATTGTTTGATAAAGTAATAAGGCTTATCTGAGTAACGTTGCATTGGCATCTAAAATATAAAAACTTGATGTTGTTATAGTGTATAGATTTCCAATTACTTTTGTTGGCAGGGCATAAAAATAAGAACAGATACACAGATCCAATGGTAGCTACAATAATGTAGCTCCTTTTTTTTATGGACGGAGCTACAAAGAGGTCCCATTACTCGTAATGGAGCAAAAACACTTTTGGGATTTACATATATTTTCCGCTATTTAACCTTTGTCTTTATTAAATAAATATGTTTTCTTTCCTCCGCCGTTCATCTGATATGTCTACAATGTCTTATTAAATAATTTTAACACTTTTTCGTAATCGTGGCATTGTTGACATAATTAAAATTGTGGAGTGTAGAATTTCTGAATCATATCGGGAAAATTTTTAATAAGGGACATAATCATAATGCAAATGAATACAGCTGAAATCATCTGGAATTTCATTTTTTACCAAATTGATTCCGATATTATCCAAATAATGCACTTCCGGAATTCATATTTTGTCAACAATGCCATGATTACGAATAAAGTGATAAAATTAACGAATACGGTGTTGTGGAAATATCAGTAAAACTGCAAATACATAAAAAAGTAAGTAGCAAACCAGGGAAACAGTTTAATTGCTTATAATATGCATAAAACCCCTGGGTGTGAATCACTCCCGGGATGCTCCATTACAAGTAATGGGACCTCTTTGTAGCTCCGTCCATAAAAAAAAAAAAAAAAAAAAAGGAGCTACATTATTGTAGCTAATCCAATGGTGATAAAAAATTTATAACATTAAAACATTACAACTTCATTCTGGGTGAAACCGTCAGTATATTTGCAAGAAAACTTTTTTACAAGTAAAAACAACAATCTCTGTACACTAGTAAACCTGATGTGACAAAATTGGCCATTCCCATAGAGCTCTAATTAATCAAACTGCTTATCATAATATTTCTGAAAGAGAAACCAAATTCTAAGTATTATACATACTTCAGATAATCTTCCATAGACTGTCCTTCAGACTTTGTTATATGGTATGGTACTGTATATGGACACATCTGGTGAAAATACGCCAGTAATAGAGGTAGTATGTCAGGGTGCTCAGCTAACAGCCCTACTGTTACTGCAGCTATAGCAAATGCTGAACTGTGCTTGGCTGACACTTGCTCTTCTCCTTTTTTCTATTAAGTAACAAACACGAATTTGTGATTATGTTTTAAAAGATATATCCAAACAGAGTATTAAAACTAGAAAAAGTAGATCTAGCTACCTCTGAACTTTTTTGGTAAATGGTTTTTGTCAACTGGGGACCTTGACCATTGATGGAATTCCTCCTAGATCAATAGGCTTCTCACTTTTTCAGTTATATAATGGCATTCAGTTTTTACTGGGGGAGGAAGCTGGATTACTCAGAGAAAACCCCCAACCTTCAGTAAAAAAACTGGTGATATTGGATTTGATCGAGACTCAAACCTGCAACCTCAGTGTTGACAGACCATGTGATATATACTCACTATGTAAACCAATTGGCAACAGAGGCCCTCCTAAATAGATTTGTCTGAATCTACTGATAGCTAATTATCAATGGCATGTACAAGAAAATGTTTAATATTTGTTTAACTGGGACCATACAGAAAGGGTTCTTAGTGCTCAACCCACTGGCCTGTTTAGCAAGAGTTGATGGATAGGGGGCCCTTTTGTTGGGGTTTTATCAGGTCATAATACAGAAAGCCTAGTCTAGGAACATAGTGACATTTTTGTTCAGTACCTTGCACAGTGAAAGATAAAGACTCCTCTTGTATACTTAAAAAGAGTAGATTATTTAGGTTTTTTGTAGTTGCTACCAAAGGCAGAATTTTTTTCCACTAGCCAATACTCCATACTTTTCTAGTTGCATTCAAAATTTTGTTCCCTTTTGCCCATTCCTTTTCTATGTTGATTTATTGTGTGTTAAACATGTTCTACTCCAGAATAAAGTTCAAATACTGCTCACTGGATGTTAAGCAAACATTTAATCAATCAATCAATCAATCACATAATTTAACAAATAAATTTGTGTGTGGCTCCAATTTTAATTGACTGCCATTTTTTTTACCAAAGTTTGGGGGTTTATGATTCCTATCCTTAATATGAAATGGACACCATGATATAGCTTTAAAAACAACATGTGTGGACTGAGAGCATGCTCACAAAGGGATACCCCAGCTTTGCTTTCAAGTCCAATTATCTCCCCTTAATGATATCCCAGGTCAATAAAAATCCTTAATGACCATCTACATATAATGTACTTCCTTTATGCTAAGTTTCATTAAATTTCATCAAGCCGTTTTGGAGGAGTTGCGCTTACAAGGGATGTGGACAGACGGACAGACAGAGTTTGCGGGGGTATAATAAAAATGTGTCCCTATGCACTGATGTCTCACTTGCCACATATTGATAAACATATGACCAGTTTTATAATTAAAGAAATTTAAACAATCAAAATTGCATAACTGTTAATTAATTGCTATTTAAAAACGTACCACAATCATTTTGGCAATTAAATTTTTACAAAATGGCATCGCTTGTGGACATCCTGACAAAGAAAATCGTTTTCCCGTTAACTCAACAGTCTGTCCTGCAAGCAATGATTGAAGCCGTTGCAGCTTATCTCTAAGGTGTTCTCCGCTAACAGGAGATATATTGTTGATGGGAGTATTTACTGCCTTCTGTATATCAAACTTTATTTTCTTGAGCTGTAAAGAGACAACAATCTTAATCACACTTATAGACAAAACAATAATACAAAATATAAAATTTTGACATGCATAAAAAACAGAATTTTGATGCAACTGCTACATAAGCAACAACCCTATATATAATATGCCAATAAACAATTAATATTACAATTTTGACATGTAACATTATAAAGTCTGATATCGTGTTTATTGATGAAGCTCACTACAAGAGTGATTACATAAATAGCGATTATAATTTGGAGGCATTGATAATTTCGGTGCAAACAACCATATATAATTTTGTCAAGAACAATATGTAATGCTACACTATGAAGCCTGATATCAAGTTTGTTGATAAAGCTCACTGCACGAGTGATTACTAGCAACCTTTTACACTTTGTTAGGGCACCAGGTTTTTGAGTTGGAAGTTGGAACCTTCCTATGGAAAAGATGTGCTTAACTCAAACCTTAATTCCCTAGTTTTCCTGACAGGGGCCTAGTGGCCAGGTGGATAAGATAGTTATCTTCTATTTATCATGCACCTGTCAACACTAAGGTTGAATGTACATGCCCTAATGTAGGCATGGTGTTCTAGAACCTATCCTTTTTTGACAAAGATTACCAGTTTTTCATACAAATGTTGGGGGTTATTACTGGGTTTTCTAGTTTACTTTCCCCCTCTACCCACCACCCCCCCCCCCCCCCAAAAAAAAATGTACCTTGGCAACAATGATTCCCCACATGGCACATCTTGGAGATGTTTTAACTGTATAAATTTCATGATGATGTGAAGTCATTTCATAAAAAATTTTAATTTAACAAGTTTTATGAAACTGGGACCTGTGGCTTTTCTCTGGTAGTTTGGCTTTCTTTCCTATAAAAATTGGAAGCCATGATATAGCTGACAAAATGCACTAAGTGGCATCAAACTGAACAAACAAGGAGAAAATATCTAGGGGAGATAAACTGGAGTGCAGCTATCTGAATTAAAACTATTTTAGAACATTCTTTTCGTACAGAAATAAATTGTGCCATCTATATTATTAAAATAAAGTTACATTCCGAACCAGAATGTTTTTTTTAAACAGCCTATAACTCCTTATATTCACAAAAAGTAAACCTGTGTTATGTTGTTAGTTGTATGGGTTAAATATGGGCATTCCAAAAATACCTGTGGATTGGTAAATAAAGTGGTATTTTCTTCCTCTGCTTTCTTCAGTTGCTCCTGAAGACGGGTATACTGGGTAAAAGCAATCTCGTCCACACATCTCACCTCATCAGCTGTAAAAATACATGTCAAAGACAAAATAAATCTGTGTGTATATTGTGTTCCTGCAATGATGCATGTTACTATAACTGATAGGCATAGACCCGACAATCTATACCAGAAATTTCCAGACTGCTTACCAGACCAGATTGATGCTCCATATTTCTATAGTCCATGCTTCACAAAAATGTTGCTTCAGACAAAATTTCCGGTTACTAATTATTAGCTGTTACAAGTAATAAACACAAGTGTGGACACAGAAAAACGTCTCGCCTGCATTCCGCATCAGTAACCAAAATAAATTTCGTCATAAGCATTACGTAAATAGCATTAAATATCAGCAGCGGGCTGTATACAAAATATTGTCACCATACCCTGCATAGTTACAGGGAACAGCCGTAACCCAGTGTTTTCACTTTATTTCAGTTGAGCAGGCTCAACTGAAATTTGAGGAGGTACACCCCTGGAAGGGGGGATCTGGGGGGGCTTGCCCCCCCCAGAAAATTTTGAAATCAAGGATGCAAAATCCTGCATTCTGAAGCGATTTTCAAGTCAAATTCAGGTATCTGAATAAGTGAAATTATGTATGTTTTTTCTCCTACATGTTTGTATATTTACAATTACTGATATTAAAATGCTTCAGTTGTAACTTGTTGTTTGTTTGATTTCACAGAATCAGTACTCTTATTACTGCACATCTTGGACAAATTAAGTTGAATTTAGTTTACTATCATATATTATTTCTTTGGTATGTTTGTACAGTACCCCTTGCTACATGTTTCTACACATTAATGCACATCTTTTCTTGAAATGAAACATGCATCTTGCACAGCTTAAGCTTTGTCCACTGACTTGTGTGATTATTTTTTCCTTCCTTTTCAATTAAAAGAGTCTGAGTCTTCTAAACAACAGCAACCTGCAGTGTCACTGTGATTATACACATGCAGCAATGAGAAACAACAAATTACAATTGTCAATTTATCATCTCAGTACATCAATTCAAGACACAAAAACTTCAGCAAAACTAACCTGATTTCAGTCTGATGTGAATCAAGGATCCAAAGGACAAATGGGAGAGTTCAGTACAGATCTGATAATATCAATATCAATTAATTATACAATAGATACTTATAAAAAATTATGTTGAACTCTCCCATGTGTCCTTAGATCCTTGGTACAATACCTTAAAAAGACAACATATCAAGACAACATATTACTTTATTTTTTAAACCTGGTTTAACCCACCATTTAAATTGTACGGACAAGTGTCCACAACATTTTATAAAAACTGACTGCTGTACGATACCAAACACAAAACACAAACAAAAAACAAAATGAACATATAATACAATTTCAGGTGTTAGTTACAATGAAACTGAGTGATCATGCAGATGGCTGTTGATTCTTTACTTTTGATATTTGCTGCCAATCAGTACACATTAGTCATATAAACAGAAATAGTTATTTTATAGTTAGTGTTACAGGAGTCAATCTTTCAGTAGACCAAAATTCGCTTTCTTTTCATGAGAATAATTATCCAGCTTTTGTGCATCAGATCAGAGTGCAATTACATAAAAGATTTATCCTAGGCTATATGCTTTCAGTTTTATTGGGTGACCTATACATGCTATAGTTGATACTACTGCATTCATGCCAAGTAAACTTTATTAAAAATCACCCCCTCTTGATGGTTTGAGCAAAAAACAGAAGAATTGGACAGCATATATTGCCCCAAAAATGTGAATTTATTATAAGAGGGCACTGCCGTGACTGACTTGACAGATTTGGCAATATTTTATTTTTATAAGAAGAAAAAGTTGAAAAAGGAGGGCAGTTCGGTTCCCCTTATTCTAAAGGAACCTCTTCTTGCCACGAAAGATCGATGATTTTTTATTATTTTTTTTTATGTCATACCCCGGCATGTTATTGATGATTGACGAGATTCAACTAACTAGTTACTGTCAAAATTTAAATGGTGCCATCGGTGATCATGCATGTTTATTAAACAAACGAACAACAATGATCAAATATATATATTTAAATCTTTATATTCACCTTTCGACCTTTTATTTTGAACGTTTTTAAAAAAATCTTTGATACTCCGTTTCATGGTATTATTTACGATAGTCCTCCAGTTTGCTTTTTTGATCAATGTCATTGTTCATCATGACTTATTGACATGGATTCTGTTGCATTTTAACGCCACTGCGACGGAGAATTAAACAATTACAGCCAATCAAAATCCAAATTACAAATGACCAATGACAAAATCGATACCGGAGACTATAGGGCTAGCGTCATTCACAACAACAAGGAAGTAGTTTATTTACGCTTAAAATAATCTCTGCGTGAAAACATCGAACTTGAAACTCAATAAACGAAAAATTGCACAATATTTTTTTTTTGGAAACGCAATTTGAACCGGCCAGGAAGTTCACTGAGGCGGACATTCTGGCCGGCGGCCGGTTCTTAACGAAAACACTGCCGTAACCCAAAAACTTTAACGTAGTCACTGGACCGTGAAATTGAGGTCAAGGTCAGGTGTAACCTACCAGACAGTCATGTACTATTAATCAGCAACCTATATACCAAATATTGTCATCCTACCATGCGTAGTTACAGGGGAACTATCGTAACCCAAAAACTTTAACGCAGTCGCTGGACCGTGAAATTGAGGTCAAGGTCAGGTGACACCTACCAGACAGTCATGTACTAGTCATCAGCAACCTATACACCAAATATTGTCATCCTACCATGTGTAGTTACAGAGGAACTGTCATAACCCCAAAACTTTAACGTAGTCGCTGGACCGTGAAATTGAGGTCAAGGTCAGGTGACACCTACCAGACAGTCATGTACTAGTCATCAGCAACCTATACACCTAATATTGTCATCCTACCATGCATAGTTACAGAGGAACTGTCGCAACCCCAAAACTTTAACGTAGTCGCTGGACCGTGAAATTGAGGTCAAGGTCAAGTGACACCTACCAGACAATCATGTACTAGTCATCAGCAACCTATACACCAAATATTGTCATCCTACCATGCGTAGTTACAGAGGAACTGTCGTAACCCAAAAACTTTAACGTAGTCGCTGGACCATGAAATTGAGGTCAAGGTCAGGTGACACCTACGTGACAGTCATGTACTAGTCATCAGCAACCTATACACCAAATATTGTCATCCTACCATGCGTAGTTACAGAGGAACTGTCGTAACCCAAAAACTTTAACGTAGTCGCTGGACCGTGAAATTGAGGTCAAGCTCAGGTGACACCTACCAGACAGTCATGTACTAGTCATCAGCAACCTATACACTAAATATTGTCATCCTACCATGCATAGTTACAGAGGAACTGTCGTAACCCAAAAACTTTAACGTAGTCACTGGACCGTGAAATTGAGGTCAAGGTCAGGTGACAGGTGACTGACTGGCAAGTACTCATCATAAGCTACCTCTGGACCAAATTTGATGGACCTAGGGCTTGGGCTTACAAAGATATGAAGCAAGATGTCAAGTGTTTACGCCGCCGCCGGATTCCCATACATATGTCTCGCCTCCAGCGACTTTCGTCGCAGGCGAGTCAACCACTAAATATTTTGATTGCATTATTAGTAGAGGATCCCTCTATACAGTGCTATTGCAAGGAAATGTAATGTACATTGGCTGTATTTAAGCTTTAAATGCTTTAATTAGCATAAAAAAGGACTTACGTCTGGTCAGTCTTGATGCTGATGATGATGATGGAGCTGGAGTAGAGGACGCTAATGGACCTGCAGCTAATCCTGGTGTGGGAGGTACCTATAAATGTACATTTTGATTCTTTCAAATCGTTTGCAAATAGAACTTGTTTAATATCTGTTATGTACATATAATATACTAATTATGAAAAATATCAAAATCTACATTCTTTTTTCTCAACACACTGATTATACAAAATACTAATGTCAGTACCACATACAGTCAATAAGGAGGCAAAATAGTGTTATGTTCAATGTTATGTCAGAAAACAGGTATGTTTATTGAAAACTACAACAGGTCATAAATACACTTCTTAAAAACTAAACTGTGTATTTAGATGTCATACTTATCTGTTCACAAATTGAAAATGTATCTTTTTTTCAAAATTAAAATTTGTTTTCATAAAAATGTTGGACAGTAACATCCACTTCCAGACCTAATCTATTAATATTAGTACAACTGTATTATTCAGTAAAACCATAATCAGATCAACCATCAAAGATCAAATTAAAGAATGCTGCTTAGGGTACTGGGGCTGTTTATATCTGACGCATGTTGCAGTAAATTCATGTTGTTTTATTTTGAATTTAGTAAGACATGAGATCAGAATATTTTTCTGTAATTTCATTACAATTCAGAACTACAAATTGAGGGTGGAGGATATTTTCTTCCAAATGGTAGGAGGGAACTGCTTGATGTGATTTGTATTAGAAACATCAGATACATGTACATCATGTGTTATATTTAAAGTAATTATTCAGTCACATCATGGAGTGATTTTGTTTAGAGGGGTCTGTCTTTCTATTACATTAAAATTGAAAATGTCCAATTGAATGTAAAATGTTTTTACAAGAACCAATTAAGAAATGTCCATTAAAAATCTGGAGGTTGTTGAAAATTATCCATTCTCAGAATTTTACTTTCATGATACTTTAATGTCATCATTCAAAATTTGAACACCTGACATAAATTGAATTTAAGAGTGTCAGTAAAAAACAAAATTAAAGAAGATGCTCCACTTGAATATTACTGTCCTGATACATCCACTGACTTACTCCATACCTTTCTGGCTAGAATGGTGTGTATATGGAAGGGCTATTCAGTAACCTGTACTAGACTTATTAACAATATTTGGTAATTTAAATGAACTTAGAATTTTGAAACCAGACATTTATAAAACTCATCTAGGGTAATACCCTAACCACTGCAGCAATCTTCGCAAAATATGACTGACAGCATGACGTGACTGTCATATTTTGCTTCAGTCAGACATATTAAAGTACTAAAGTTGTCTGACTGAATGTAAAAATGTAAATAGTCTCATTAAAAGTACATCAAGTGTATGACAAAAATGTGAACGGTCTGACAAAATTCGTTAAATGCCTGATCAAAAGTCAGGCCAAGATTTTCAACTTTCTGGACGTCTGCAGAAGTATAAATACTGAACATACCAAAGCAGCTTTTGCTGCAGCTTCAGCCTTTGCTTTAGCTTCAGCTTCCTCTTTAGCTTTCTTCTCAGCCTCTTCCCTAGCTTCTTCTTCCTTTATTGTCTTTGCTAAATCATCTGTAATTTGAAAACATGCATACAAAGTATAAAACATTTATGGAAAGTAAGAATTATCATTTTAATCTCTTGAAAACAGCACTAGTAAGTTGATCAGAAACAACTAACAGTCAATAAAATGTATTCCCCTTAAACAACACTACTTTCATTTGGACAAAATAAACTTGTTAGAAATATCTAACAAATTGAAATTTTTCAAAATGGAGAAAATTCACCTTTATCAATCATTTTTTCCTTAATCACAAGACATGTATCCATTTCAAAGATTCAGCAATTTTTCCTTGATCAAAAGTCATAGTAAATGTTTAGAACAATCAACAAGTACATTATGCAATCATTGCGTTTGCTGTACAATAAAGTTAGCCAAATAAATCTATGCTTTATTCTGCGACAGAATAAAGTCGCCTGGTACCCTTGTCCTTACTTCTAAGTTCTAATGGTATTTAGTATTCTGTTCTGGTTTACAACATGTTATTTAATACATTAGTTTTTTGTGATGGCAGGCTATCACTATTATATATCATTTCTGAAAATCAGAAATTGGGGGGAGGAAGCCGGAGTACCTGGAGACAACCCCCGACCTACGGTGGGAGAACAGGCAATCCTTGTCAATTAAGATTGGAGTCGAGTACACCCTGCCTGCAGTGAGAAGCGAATCATGCAATCTGAGTGTTGATAGACCACGTGATCAATAGTAGACAAACTACCTTGACCACTTGACCACCAAGGCCCAGACAAAGTATGAGTATTGTATATATATTTAACAATTGATCACATGATTTCTTAATTTTAAATAAAAATATATGTCTTTCTTAATCATTTAAAAACTAAAAAATATTAGCTTGCACTGAATTTTACATCTGTTCTTAACAACTTTCACTGTGTGTGTCTTCTTGATTGATTGTTTGTTGTTTAACGTCCAGCAAGCAATATTTCAGCTATATTCAGGACGTGAAAATTACAATTTTTAAATTACTAGTACGTAATGCCTCAGTTTATAATTAAACGTAATCTCATAGAATAATATGAGAATATATACAGATAAAAAATGGTACTTAAAACAATAAAAGATATTTATCATCACAATTAATAGTGAAATTAAATTTTGTTAAATAAATTAAACAAGAATCTGTACCCATCTGCTGACTTAATTAAGTAAACAACGGGTGTTAAAAGTAATTTATTCAATGAACACAGATGTTAAAGTTGAATGATGAAAAGTCATCTGGTACTTTCAATGAATGCAAACATTACTACTATAAGCTGAAATTTTGATTAGAAACAAGTGTGGACGGTGAGCTAATGCTCACCAGTGATACCCCCAACTTGCACACAAATTTTGCATGTATGTCAACAATGTTTAAAAATCTAAGTATTCGGTAAACATGAAGTAGATGGCCAAGAGCAAAAAATTGCTATACACTATATGGTACTATAGGATAAAGCAATATGCTACACATCAGGCTTCTGCATGCTATAATTGCTTAAAAAACTTCCATAGAAATTTTTCTTAGCTATGGACAAACACCCCCTCTTCTTTGGTATAAAAAACAAATCGTGATGGTTGTCTAATTAGTTCAATGTTGGTTTCTACTAGTTTTCTGGCATGTCCAGTATGTTTGATTTTTTAGGTACAGATTTCTTTGAAAAAAATCTTACCCGAGTACAAATTGAATTCTTTGTTATAAAACATAAGAATTTCGATGTTGCTATGGTAGTTGAGAACAAACTCACATTTAAGTTTGAGATTTGACTGCAGTTTGTTTTACGACATTAAGGCATGAACCCCAATACATACAGTGCTTTGTATTTTGGCCCTGTTTATATACCAAATAAAACCTACCAAACTCTTTTTTCATAAACTCATGAACGTTTAGACATAACTTCAACATCTCTGTCATTTTCTGTATTTCATTTATATCAATATCCTGTGATGACATCATCTGTGTGGCCTGAGCGTGCTTATGGATCACTAGTTCCAATCCTTTCTTGACTTTCTCTGGTAGTCTGTCTCTATGGTTACACTGGTCATACATTGTTTTTAACCTATCCTGAATGATTCCAATATCATTTCTGATTGTCTGTGCCATCTCTAGTCTGTCATGTCTCTCTTTTTCTCTGGAACACATGGAAACATCTCTTAATTTTTGCATTAACTTATTACAGTGTAGATTAAAATACATAAATATATGCTTAAGTTCATGATTTTCAAATATGATAAAATATTACAAAAATAGCATCATACATATGCATATAAAGCAAGAATTGGCAATGATTGCAAGTTTTTTAACTGAAGTCAGGTAATCACCAAGTATCCCTATAAAAACTTGCCACCATGATATAACTAATCAACTGCTGAAAGTTTGCATTAAAGCACAAACAAACAAAATATATTCCAGAAAATATTGTCACCATTTAACACAATACAAAAATAGTATGGATCAACTATATAGTAAATTTCAACAGAGAAATCAACATCTGACAGGATACTGACATCTGTTTGTTTGTTTGTTTGTATGGTGTTTAATGCTACTTTAGGCAATTTTTTAGCTATATCATGGCATCCAGTTTTTATTGGTGGAGGAAGCTGGAGTACCCGGAGAAAACCCCCGATCTTCAGTAGGAAAACTGGCAATCCTTGTCAATTTACTTACATCTGTCTATACCAAGCACCTATGTAACAGACGTGTTACTGTAAATCAGCACATTTTCAAAATAAAATACAAGTTGTTTTTTTCCATTTTGCAACATCCTATAATATAACGGTCATAACATGACCTATTTAACCTTATATAATGGAGGTAAACTGCTGTTTGACAACTTGTTCTAATTAACAGTGTACACGACTTAAATCAAAAAGATTTAGCTCTAAGAGAACTATAATAGAACTAACTTTCTTTTTACTTCCTCTTTCAACTTTTCTTGCTTCTTCTGTAACATCTAAAAAACATGTAAAGATGTAAATACTACAATAAAATGGTAACATAAAATATTATTTGATGACAGTCATTAGACCCTGAAACTTATTACGAAAACATGCTAAAACTTTCATGTTGTATTCTTATACCTTGACAACACACCCAGATAACATTAGTAAAGCACAACATCAGGAGAAATATTTGGACTTTTTAGTTTACAACACCATTTTGCATTCTTTGTAAAAGACTTGCTTCAAGTCAACACTTTTTTCTAGTTATGCATATAATCGAAATTCACAGAATGTCTGGTTCTGAAATAAATAATTTCTAGTTACTGGATTTTACATTTCCAGATATATGACAGGTCTTTCTTTGAAAGGGCTTGTGAGTAAATTTTTGACATGACATCAATCATTCAGGAATTTGTGCATTTTGGGGAGCATTCCTGTTTCACTAATAATGGCACAAATAAATTTTGTCTAAAAAATTAAGACCAATTCTCCATGAATGAAAAGAAAAACAAAACCAACCATCTCCTTTCTTGTGTTTTATATTTTGTTTACATATTATGATATTTTCCAGTACTAAGTGTGCATTGGTCAGTAAGTCTGATTTAGTCTGCAACAATTATTGTATTAATGTTACATAATGCTACATAACTGACTTTATAGAAGAGTTACTCAATCTACAGCAGAAAATAACAGTGTAAACTGAGCTCAATATTGGTGCTGGAATGTACATTTTTATGTCCATTTCTGCAATTATTCTAGCTATATTGTGATAAGCATTTTATTATCAGATAAAAACATCAACGTCGGGCAATAGTGTTAAAGTACCTGTGCATGCTGTCTGTGGTCTTCTTTCAACTTTCTCTGTTTTTCTTGCAATTCAATTGATCTAAAACAGAAAGAAAACTGCTAATTCCTTGTATCTGATGCAAAGATATTTTTAAATCTGTGTTTGTACTTGGGGATTTAAACCAAGTCTATTAAAGCTTTTAACAACCTAGTTTATTTATAAATTTTTGAAAAACTAAAATTTTAAAAGACAAAACAAAAGCAAAAAATGACTCATTATTTTTTTTTCTTAAATTGGGTAGTAAAATAAATTGTAGGTGTTCACAACTGTACAATAAGCAAGTCAATCCTTACAAATAAATATTAAGAGTTAATATTTAATTAATATAATATAATAAAGTTATGTTAATATTAACAAACAAATAAAGTAAACTAAAAGACAAAATAATGTCAGACCAATGTCAACATTTTTAAACAATAATTATAATAAATGGTGTATTAATACACACAAGTCCATTTGTCAAAGACCAACATGGCCTAACACAAATTTCTATTGGAAATCTGTCAAAAAATTTTTCACTATTTCATCAATATTTATTTATAGATATATAACTATAAATACAACTATAAGTGTGGATAACATTGATCTGGCAATATATTATGTCCGCTAGTAGTAAATAAAATTCCAAGGGCTTTAAATTTGTCAAAAATACAGCAGAATTCTTTGATTTCTTTCAAATTTGACATAATATTTTTATTCTCTCGTTTTTATCTACACAGTTGCATACCCTCATCTAAATTGAGAAATTAAATCCGTACATGTGTTTGAATACTACTTCTACAGACCAGTTTCATCAAGAAAAGTAAACATAATTTATGGAAAAACATCCTAAATGTATATCATAAATAAAATAAATTCAGAGCCATTATTCTTAAACGTGATTCCACTATCATGGACCATACAGCTGTAACTTACTGTTGCATGAACTGGAGCTCTGTTTCCTGTTGTTGTTCCATAGCTCTAACCAACAAATTTTTTTCAATAGACAAAATTGTATTTTCTGCATTGTTTTGGAGTTTTCTTGTGAATTCTGTGAACTCCTTTTGTTTCTGATGGACCTTGTGCTGAAATATACATGATTTGATCTTAACACAGGATCAAGTTGAAATAGATTTTTGTTCCAGTATGGGTTCAACTTTTATATCAAAAACACACATTTTGAAAAGAATAAATAGTCATAAACATTAAAGTTATAACAAATTTTAATTTCTCCACCCATTGTGTGGACACCTTGGACTAAGATGGAGTGCCAGGTCATAAGTGAATAGCAAGTAGCTCCATGAAAACATATTTGTTTCCTTTTAAGAACAATGGTATTTATTTATAAATACATATGTGTTCCAATTAAACCCTACTGAAAATTGAAAAAAATTATAAACCTTTAAATATTTTATCCTACATTTTGTACTAGATATGTTTTGTTTTAACTTTTTACTTTAAACATGGAGTTAAGTTTTTTTTTGTTTGAATGTTGTTTTAATGCCAATTTCAGCATTTCCAGAGAAAACCCTCAACATGGGGTTAAAGATAAGAAGATACATGTAGTTCCAAAAATACAGACATCCCAATACATTATTTTCATGGTCCCGTCCTTAACCAAAAAGTAATGTGAATTTGCCATCACACAATTCGAGATTTATGCAAGGCTACATCTGATAGACAATTAAAACATCGTGCGGATAGACTTTTGTATGATAAAGCTGTCAGAACTAATGAATACTGAAAAAAGAGAGGTGTTAGGTCCAATCAGCACACAATTGATTGCACATACCCATTATCACTTCAATAATAAATAAATCTTTCCATGATTAATGGTTATTAACACTGACAACAAACAGGAAGTGATTGTGTGCCATTTTGATACCAAATTCATATTATTTAAGTAAAAAGTAAATAAAAAATATACAAGGATTGGACACACCTAGAAAACTGCATATTAAATTAATCTACCTATAATTAAATATTATTGAAAAAGACATACAAAACAATGAAGATGTGCAATTCTTCGTTACAACAATGTTTGTAAGTGGGCTTAACTGTGACAACCTGTAACAGCTACTCCATACCTTTACTAAATTTCCTACAAAATCTTTCCATATGTAGTATTTTGTTATAAAAACTTTTTGTTTCACATTATCTGAATTGATTGATTGGATGTTTACTTTACGTCCAGTGAGCAGTATTTCAGCTATATTCAGGACCAGAAGAAGTTAACAAGCAAAAAATCAATGGAAAAAAGGTGGGATGGACACAGGGAACACAATTTTGACTGCCCAGGGGTTGAAAATTTTTTTGGGCAAGCCTAAGCCCTGGGCTTTTTTAACTTTGAAACCCTAAGCCCCAACATTAATTAACCAAGCCCTAAAAATTATCTGAGTGATGTTCTTTACCGTTTGTCTATAAGTGAGGTCTTTATTTTGTGGGGGATTAGATCATTATTTGACCCTGTTTGGTCTTCCGATGCTTCTGACTCATCATCCACTTTAAATTTTTTTCCTTTTTTTTAACCATAAAGTTCAGGGGTCACCACACTCTAAAAAGGTAGGGAGAAGTGACTTCTCCCTGGCAGCCAAACAGGGAGAAGTGAGTCCCTGATAGAGACTTCAAGGAGACATTAGGGAGAAGTCAAGAGGACCGTACAAATAATTAATTTTCGTATTATTTACCTACACTTTTTCATTATTTACATCATTTTTTTTTATAATTGTGGATTTCCAGGATTATTTCTCTTGTGTTTTTAAACCATAACACACTAAGATTCAGTTTTTTCTTTTTCATTATTATTCATGGTATGCAATATCAAATAACACATAACCTTTATCATTATAAAATCAATGAAAAAAAGCAACAGGTATAGTGCCAATTTTCTATCTACTTCAGTACTTGTAGTCATACAAGGTATTCACAAATATAAATAGGTCAACTAAAAATATTTGTATAGGTTGAGACATTAACATCATTCATTAAGTTCTTATATACATATATTTCTAACAGTTTGTTATGAACATGCTATGTTTATCTGAGCAAAATTTTCAAAGAAGATATATCAAATAACATAACATTAACCCAAAAATAATTCTTCTGTTCAGCAAACTTTGACTTGGACAAAGTTGTTCTGATCAAAATTGTTTGATGTGACACCCATCTACAGAACTTATCATGTTATTCATGATGTCAATAATTACTATACATCTTTATTCTTTCAAGTGCAGCTCATATATTTATCGAAGAAAATTGTTAAAATACAATACACTTTGAAAG
The DNA here is from genome assembly GCA_944474755.1 of Limnoperna fortunei. Classification (NCBI taxonomy): domain Eukaryota; kingdom Metazoa; phylum Mollusca; class Bivalvia; order Mytilida; family Modiolidae; genus Limnoperna; species Limnoperna fortunei. The sequence continues at coordinate 42,577,381 of OX104121.1, read as the reverse complement.
AACTGAGTTTGAAACCAATTGAAAGTTTTTGTTTATGAAAAAATACGATTTTTCAGTATGGGCCGTTGTACTTTATTTTTCTTAGTTGTTCACTTCCGGTAATTAGTCATATCCGGTAAATAAACAAATGGCGCGTAATCCAGTTGAAAGACGTAAATCCATTGAAAAAATGTTGAATACGCATATTGTTTTCCGTTTTTTATTGGAATTACACATTTACTGCTAAATTGGTAGTCTGGATTAATTATTTGGACTAGATCACATACAAGTATCTTAGAGCTGTTAACTTGAGGGAAATAATCGGGCAACGCCGACTTCCCTTCGAGGCGCCGTAGGGCAACTTCAGGTCCCAGTAGGGCGACAAAGTCGGCCACTTCGCCCAGTGTTGAGCCCTGATAATTAAAGTTTAACAAAGACATTTCTCGAATTCGGAACCAAAATTAATTGGGGGTTATTTTGTACAGGGAAAGGAAACAAAATGATTGTTATTGATCAACGTTGCTAAAGCGCCGAGAAGAGTAAGATATGTCTTTAGAATTTTAATTAGATTTCTGAGTATTTATAGGACAATTTTGACGGTATACACTTTAAGAAACATTGAAAATAAAAACATTTTATTTTTTGAAGAAAGATCGAGCCCGACGGGCTTTTTTCATAGAAAATCGGCAAGCCCGAAGTTTCAGTTTTTTAAGCCCCGGGCGTCGGGCTTTAGGAATTTTCAACCCCTGCTGCCACTGGAAAAGTGTGGAGTATTGGGTAGAGTCGGATAATTTAGCCTTCTGTAGCGGCTACAATGAGCCTACTCCTTTTTGAAATCTACAAAAGGGGTCTTTATCGTGCAAAGAGCATGGCACTATCCAAACACATCACTCAATACGGTCTGTGGCCAGGCTTTCTTTATTATGACCTGGCAACCCCCCAACGAGAGGGTCTCCCCTATCCGTCACCCGGGTAAATCATTTCAGTTCAAATTTACTCATCATTATTCTTGTAGGCACAATTACATTTTTCTCCTTCTCTAAAGAATCTTCATACTGCTTGACAGCTAAAATACTCTTAGTGTACTCTGGTGATACTGGTATTACATCTTTACGATGGGTCTCAGAAGTAGGGGAGACAATCTCTACTGTTCTTGTTGATGAATTTGATGAAATTGTCAACTGTAAATCATTGTCATAAGTTGTTGATCCACTGAAATAAACATAAAGTAATTAACATGTGGAACAGCTACAGAATTACAACAAATACATCGGAGGGCTTCTGTGGCCAAGTGGTTAAGGTAGTTAGTCTACTATTGATCACATGGTCTGTCAACACTAAGATTGGGGGTTCGAGCATTATGGTGGGCAGGGTGCACTCCAATCTTATTTGATAAGGATTGCCAGTTTTCCTACCAATGGCACATAGCAAAATAACATCCTTTCTAAAAAGGCATGCATAGATTATTACACAGGGTTTTGCATATCAGGTCCCACATCATTCATTGAATTCCATATTTGGTCTGGGAATGACACATGATTATGTATCGAAAACCCTGTATCTATATCATACATTTTTAGCCAAGACCTATTACTTTATATAAATGGGACGTAACATGTACATGTATGCCTATCAATATGTAAGTTACTATAGGCTAGTCTTCGTAATTCTTTTTTTTGTGTTATATTTTTTATTGCATCAACAAACCTGTCGCTATCCTCAGCCTTATTAATGGGACAACACACTGTTCAGCCAATGTATGAATGCTGTGTTTACCAAATGATCATATTTAAGTGACGTCACCAGAAGTTATTATTATGAGTGTGCGAGGCCTTGATATGCAAAGGTTCTCTGACAAAATATGACTAGACACTTCCGCCTGCTTCACACAAACAAAATGTTCACAAATAAATGTATTCAAATTTTGACCAAACAACAATTCAGTTCCAGTATTATTACACATCTTAAAGTGCTAATAGCTTGTTTATAATTGCAAGACTTCACTATCTGTTACCTAAATACATGTACTAGTAAGTGATCTACATGTACATGTATGTAGCTAAATGTCAGTTTTCACTTGTTCGGTTTTTATTTTACACACATTTTCTTCAATCATGTGATCATACCTATTAACCCTGTTGGGTTTTTGTGTTTTTTGGTTCTTTCTCTCTGTAAGTCTGTTATCTGGGGAATTTTTGTCATTGTAATGTGTTGACAAAACTGGAGGAGGTGAACACTGCTCTAGAAACTCCTACAAAAGGCAAATATTGTGAACTGAAGTTCAGGCTGTCAAGTGATCTAAAGTAATTATACAAAACTATTTGCTAATTGGTTATAATCTGACAGCATTACTTAGTACCTGTTTACCACTAGTTATGTGTAGGCATAATGAAATACAACAATAAGCATACATACAAAAAAAGACAAACATGTATTAAACAGATATTCATTCATACCTGATTTAGGTGATATAGACAAACAAATACAACGCAAAACATAAAATTGACAAAATCCGTCATAATGACTTATTTTTAGATCAGGTCGTGCTTCTGTCATTTATAGTTTTTAAGATAATAGGTAAAAACGCAAACACTAAAAATCATAATAGTATTAAAGGACAATAACTCGCATAAGGATTTCACTGACAATTACGATCATTTTCATTTATTTGTAGATCTCTTTTTGCCTATTAACACATTCGGTTTCCATTTTCACAATCTGTGGATAAATCAAATTAAAAAAAACATGTGATGACCGCTGTGTTATAATCACTGCGGTCATGTTGATGCGGTTTAACTTATACTAAGTTATATATAAATATTATTAAATGTACTAAAATCGTATCCGAAAAACATTTACCAGCATGGCGACGAAGACAAAATAATGGCCATAGCTTGCATTGTCTTTTGGTCCAGATGACTTAAAACTATTGCGAATATTTAACATTCATATCCTAAATACTAAACTATGCCTAGAAGTGGCGTTGTATTCCATGTTCGCTCCGGGAGAATGGGGCATATATATATAGTCATAGTTGAAATACAAAAGTAGGCAAGACTTCGATTCAGAATAGATTTTAAAAGACCTGTCACCATATGGCACAGTGGATAGTAAACATTATTCAGTATTTAATACTGATAATGAACAGAATTGGGAATACACAAAAATTAACGTTTCGCCCTTATTATATGATATATATTTTTTCATAACGTGTGGTTGTGTTATGGTTTCTTTAATATGTGAGCGAAGCGAAGCTCACTAATGTACAGAGTCTGCCAAATTGCACGAGACCCAAAATATGATCATTGAAAAAAAAAACCTGGGCTACTCGGAATGCATTGAGAATTTACGAAAACGTGAGAGGCACTGTTAGGGGGCTCTGAAGTAACGACATGAACAATGTGCGATGCTAGCATTTTAGGCTGCGACTACATTCATATTAATTTACTATTTTTTTTGTTGAAGTGCATTACCTTAATGGATTAAATATGTTGGTACATGTTTTTACTCTTTGATCTTATAATTATTATAGATATACAGAAAAAACAAACAAATGTTAAATATATTTGTTTAATGTAGTCAGTTATTTTAACAAAATAAAGTAATGTTAGCTCTATTACGTCTCTAAGGGCTAATCTGTACTGATGTTCAGTTTTACCCCTCTGGCATTTACAGTGCTGCCAAAGATCACATGCGTTACAAGTGATTGCGTGCTGCTTTGGTCATACAGGATCATAAAAATGAATACAAAGAATTGACATTGTGAAGGTTCAGTGTGAATTAAAAGATTGCCACTGGTGTGGCACATATTTATATGTGAGCGAAGCAAAGCTCACTAATGTACAGAGTCTGCCAAATTGCACGAGACCCAAAATATGATCATTGAAAAAAAAACCTGGGCTACTCGGAATGCATTGGGTATTTTCGCTCTTTTTTTACAAACAGCTATATAAAATTAAAGTGCTTATTTTTGAAATTACTACAAAAATGCCAGACACATTTTTTTCAATCTGAAACACTGTATTTGAAATTGCATTTTGTGATGTCACCAACACATAATAACGTCATGTCATCAATGGAATGTAGAGGCACTGTTAGGGGGCTTTGATGTAACGACATGAACAATGTGTGATGCTCGCATTTTAGGCTGCGCCTACATTCATATTATATTCTGGTGAGTTTTACAGCTTATGTTTTGGCTAATCAAACATTTCACAAATGAATCATCTTTATTGTTTAAAGATACACATTGTATATATTTAGAGGAGCGAAAAGACCCAGGGCGAAACGACTAACTTAATTATAAAGTTTATATGAGCGAAACGACCCAGGGCGAACAGATAATCGGGGCGAAACGACCCGACACCCTTGAATTCCACATATTTGTCAAATTTAAACAAAAAATAAATCAGCAAAACAAAGTCAAGACTCTAAGGTCTTCTACGGTGCTTTGTACAAAAATTATTCAATAAATATCCGATACGATACTTTAGTCTATTTCATTGTACCTTTGTAGGAGCCCCTCTGTCATATGATAAACTCCCTTTAGATGTTCTTTTTAGAGCACCTTTGACGTCCATTTAGTCTGATGACAATATGAGCGAGATCGGAAATATTAAATTTTCATTTTATATTTATGCGGCATTTCTCATTTGTTTTAAAACGAAGTAGTGCGAGATGATCCGAGTATCATGTAACTTCCGGTAAATATATAACTTGGTATACCGTCCCGTAATCTGACCAGCGCAATAGCAGTAAAACACACCTGTTCTGTTCTGTTCTGTTCGGTAACTCAAAAGTAGCTCACTATTGAGCATTAATCTTTGAGTGGGGGGGGGGGGAGTGCGCTGATGTTAATCGCGCTGATCAGAGGAAGGATTCAAAATTGATAGTTCTGATTTAAATTGGGATAAAGATTTTGCTGCAACACATTGATCTGCCAAAGAGTTCCAGTCTTTAATTGTTTTCGGTACAAATGAATTTTTAAAAATATCAGTGTTACAATGTATGTTATTCAAAGCTTTTAAATTTGATTTCCTTTGTTTACGTGGGTTTAGATATAAATCCAGTGGGTCAGTGGGTAGCACTACCAGGTCGTTCAAGATTTTAAAAAGTAGAGTGAGACGTAATTCTCTACGGCGTTCAGCTAGCGGCTTCCAACCTAGGCTGTTCATCATTTCGGTGACACTACTTTTATTATTATAATTGTTTTTGACTAGTCTGGCGGCCCGACGCTGCACACTTTCTAATAGAATGATATCTTTTTGAAGGTACGGGTTCCATACTGTGCACGAATATTCTAAGATCGAACGAACTAACGACGTATAGGCTGTTTCTTTAAACGATTCACTACTGTGTTTAAGATTTCTTCGAATAAAGCCTAGGATGCTATTTGCTCGATTACAGATTTTGGATATATGTGTGCTCCATTTGAGATTTGCATTAATTATTACACCTAAATAGGGATTTTCATCGACCTTTTCTAAAATATGATGGTTTAAAGAGTATTTAAATATAGACGGATGTTTTTTACGATGGATTGTCATAACGTAGCACTTTGTTGCATTAAACTGCATCCCCCACGTATTTGCCCATTTTTGTAGTGAATCTAAGTCACGTTGTAGGTTTAAGTGATCATTCCAACATTTTATGGTTCTGTATAATAGACAATCATCCGCAAATAATCGGACTTGAGACTTAACACAGTTAGGGAGGTCGTTTATGTGACATAAAAATAAAAGGGGGCCCAACACAGTTCCCTGCGGGACACCAGAGTCGATTGTACAAGGAGACGAGGATATACCGTCGATGACAACACGCTGGTGTCGGTGCATGAGAAAATTTCGTATCCAGAGATTTATATTTCCTCGTATTCCGTAATGTGAGAGTTTATGGAGCAGTTTACGGTGTGGAACAGTGTCAAATGCCTTGCTGAAATCCAGAATCACAAGATCAATTTGCTCTTTATTATCATATGATTTTGTTATATCATGCATCAAAACAATTATAGAGCTTTAGAAACGGACAGAACATTATTATACAAAATAATGATGGTACAAAAATATAGATGTAACAAATTTGTAACCGTTTATAAAATGAAGGCATAAAAATATCTGTAACTGATTTGTAACTCTTTTATAAAATGAAGTAAAAAATATATAGATGTAACCAATTTGTAACGGTTTTATAAATGGAAGGCATACAAATATATGTAACTGATTTGTAACCCTTTTATAAAATAAAGTGAGAACAATATAGATGGAACTAATTTGTAACCGTCTTATAAAAATGAAGCCATAAAAATATGCGTAAGCAATTATTAACCCTTTTATTTAATGAAGTTGAAGAAAATGGCAAAGAAATCTGAAACTATTGAGTATCAAACACTTGTTACATGTAAGCGTTATATAAGGATTTGTAATGGTTACACAACAAGCCCCCAAAAATCGTCTGGACTGTTTTCTTGCAATATCTAGAAATTGCACTTGTCAGATCACATATATAAAACATGTTAATTTAAGCGCATTAATAAGACTCTAAATAAGAGAACAAATTATGACATATAATTATCAATAACAGATTTAGCATAAATACTAATCAACAAAATTATAAATATTAAGTACAAGCAAGATTGCACATAGTAATTTATAAGACAATAGAATCGAAGTATTCAATATTCAATAAGTCAGGGGCAAGCAAAACCATGATTTAACAAAACAAACAGACATACAACACAAAAACAAAAAACTGAGTTACACGAACCCCTTTAAAAACCTGGGTGAGTCCAGGTGGTCCGAAAGAGTAAGCAATTCCTGTTCCAAGCGCGGCTCCCGAAGTTTCAGTCAGGTTAAAACTCGATAATTAGTCATATCAGAGTTAGTCATAATCAATGAATTACCTACCCCAACTACTCTACGATTTTGAATCATTACAAAGAGCACTTACAACTTCCGGTCCGTTTTCTGTAAAATGATATAGGAAAGTTTAGGTGCAGAAGAATGCAAACCAAACTGTGTTATCCTCACTTTTGGTATTTTTATGTCTGAATATTGTTTTTATTTTAGTTTTGCATTTACCAAACAATATATAGAAGATATAGACATTTCTGTGTTTGTTTCGTTAACAATCTAAAAAGTATCAATGTCTGAACATCTCAATCTTCTTATATTTCAAGCATGGTAATTTTACTTTTTGCGCCAACTTGTCAAACAGAAAAATTTAAGGTTTCCAAGCCGACAATGCCCTAAAGCTATGATTTGCGTAAAAAACTCTATAAACACCTTAATAATTGAAATGTTAATTAACCATTCAGTTTTAGCCATAAACATGTACGTATAATAACGTAGAGAAATACAGAATGCATTTGCAGCCTCCCAAAGCTGCGTACTCTGCATGTGTCCCAATTATTATTGGAGTTAAAAGGGATTGCGTTTGATGAAGCTCAAAATATCTCTATTTATAAATCACAACGTACAACTAACTGTTAAAACCTCTTAAAAAAGACAGCAGCTCTCAGGAGACAAAAAATTATCTATTACAAAAACGACTGTATAAGACACCATTTACTTTTCTTAGTTTTTACAGCACATGATAATTAGATCGGAATTTAACAACAGTTTCCCATATCTTTCTATGCCAAAACACACAAACATGGGTTAATTGAAGGCAATAACATATATTAGAAGTAAATTGATTAGTTCGGTCAGGTTTGTCTTATTTGTAGTTTTGTTTTCCGTTTAAAGTTTTGTTTCAAACTTGAATAGCTTTAAGATAATCAAAACTGATTTAATTGTAACACATTTGAAGGTTAATAACTAATATATGGAGTAAGAAAATAGCAAGGAAACCGACCAACAACAAGATCCGAAAGTCAAGTGACAATAGAAATCCAGATATTAATATGTTTATGTTTATTTTCTAATTACAGGGCATTTACAGGCATAATGAATTACAACAATAAGCATTCATACAACATAAGACAAAAATGTATTAGATAGATATTCATTCATACCTGATTTAAAATGATACAGACAAACAAAGATAACGCAAAACATAAAATTGACGATTTCCGTCATATTGACTTATTTCAGATCAGGTCATGCTTCTATCAATTATAGTTTTAAAGATGATAGGTAAAAAACGCACACTAAACATCGTAATCGTATTAAAGGACAATAACTCGCATAAGGATTCGACTGACAATTGCGATAATTTTCATTTATTTGTAGGTCTCTTTTTGCCCACTAACGTATTCCATATGTTTTCCTTTTCGCAATCTACCGATAAATCAAATTAAAAAAAAACAAACATGTAATGGCCGCTGTGTTATAATCACTGCGGCCTTGTTGATGCGGTTTTACTTATACTAAGTTATATATAAATAATAGTAAATGTGCTAAAATGATATGCGACAAATGGTGATAAAAATGATTAAAACGTTTACCAGCACGTCGACGAAGACGACATTATAACCATAGTTTGCATTGTCTTTTGGTCCAGATGACTTAAAAACATTGCGAATATTCAACATTCATGTCATAAATACTAAACTAATCCTATCAGTGGCATTGTATCCAACTAGGTCAAGCTGATTCCACGTTCGCTCCAAACGTGAAATTAGAACCGTTGACTTGGGAGAATAGGGCGTAGTCATAGTTGAAATAAAAAAGTAGGCGAAACTTTGATTCAGAATAGATTTAAAAGACCATATGCCATAGTGAATCGTTATTTAGTATTGATAATGAACAGAATTGGGAATACAAGAAAATTAACGTTCATTGCAAAGAATGTTTATAGATTTTCTCGTTTTCTCTTTTGCTTTAAATATTTTTTTGGCTGCTCTGTCTCAGATAAAATAACAAACGCGACACAAATTTAAAGAAGCCATGTAAATAGAATTTTTTTGACACAAATTGTTAGCTTTGTGTGTCCAAACGATGTGAAACCGCGTGCCTCCATGCATAACTACTCGCTTGCCTAGCATGTAAATATATAAACTACTAAATTCAGTCTATTTTAATCTTGAACACACACTTCTTATAACAAAATAAAATGTTACATCTCCCCTTGATTTTTAGATAATTTTTCACATTATTTATATACCATTGTAGTGATTTATAAGAAATAAAAAAAGAATCAATATTTAATGTTTTAGGGTTTACATCTGATTTTGGTATGCATAACACTTTACATAATGTATCGGTTTATCTCTTGAATAAGATAAAGTCTTTCGCTATTAAATTTGTATCATGAAAAGGTTTCAGAAATCAAATCCAAAAAACGTACAACCAATCTGCATGATTCTAAAATAAAATGTCCATTTGTGACTTACATACACCTGCATGTAGAATATATCAACCACCATGTTACTAGTATTTCAAGTTGCATTACCCACTGATAAACAGAAACATTTATCGGTCACTATCCGTTGAAAGTCTGTTTTAATGCACACATTTGTACTGTCTGTATATTAAACCAGAATCCCTATCGCCCACAATACAAACGTTGGCCATATCATTTGGGTGTACTGCCTGTAGATTAACAAAGAACCCATATTTCCCACAGCATAAACATCGTCATGTCATATGTGCGTCCTCATATGTGCGTACTGCATGTACTTTAAGACAGAACCCATATTGCCCACAGCACAGACATGACCATGTCATTGGAGTAAACTGTCTGTAGATTAACCCAAAATAAATTTCGCCCACAGCACAAATATGGCCGTATCATATGGGTGTAAGATTAACCCAGAGGCCTCGGTGGCCAAGTGGTTTAGGTAGCTCGTCTACTATTCATTACGTGGTCTTTCAACACTGAAATAGCGGGTTCGATTCTAACTGCAGGCAGGGTGTACTCTACTCCAATCTTAATTTACAAGGATTCCCGGGGGTTTTCTCCGTTACTCCGTCTTCCCCCCCCCCCCCAAAAAAAACTGGGCGCCATGATATAGCTAAAAAATAGCTGAAAATGGCGTTAAACAAACAATAACTCACGACCACAGCTCTTCAAAGAGAAAACAAATATGGCCTTGTCATATGCGTAGCATTCGCAAGATCAACAAGTTTTCAGACTTTGTTTAGCTCATATAAAGATATTAACCTACTTAACAGATTGAACAACTGTGAGTGATTTTTAATAATGACCAAATATTAATAAAACGAAACAGATTACAATCGTAAATCTCCGAATGCAATCATCTGTTGGGGAATTAAAAAATACGATACAATTTGTACTATTCAATACAGGTTATTGTTTGTTGATAGTTTGATACGCAACCGTCAGCATTTATATTTACTACATGTATATTATGGTGTCCAGGTTTTATTGTGTAAGTCGGAGTATATAATCTTTGAAAGAAAAACATTCAATCCTAAATCTTTCCATCAGTCATGTTTATATAGCTGGCAATGTCGTTATTTTTAACGGAAACGTTTAGTTCGAGAAGGTTATTCTATATAGGTATGACTCTATCAGTTGGAAAAAGTGGTCACAGGTGTCCTTAAATATTAAATAAGATTAGCACATTTAAGTAATGTTGTAGGACATGACGTCTGAGCACGAATTGAAATAGCTGTACATTCATAAATAAATAATAATAATTTCAAGACAGATATATCATATTCCGTCTCATTTGTTCTGAGAAAACTGGTTAATTCAGAGAACAATTAGGCAGTCTCATAACACCTGATAACAAATAGATCTAAATGACGACCTTACCCAATACCTTAATTATATTGACAACTTTGATGTATATTGAATAGTATAATTGTTAGCTTAAAAATGACCAGGTGAGATCTTCACATGCGATAAATATACAATAAAATGATTAGTGCTATAAAAATGCTATTTATGAAACAATATCTTTGTTAGACTTGCAGACATTGGTTGAACCTGCTACAAAACGAAAGGCTACATGGCAAACGAAGATAAGGAGTCAGTAATATTCTTTTTATCTTATCTCTCTCACCAGATAAAAAAATGGTTGATGCATTTATTGACGAGATTCATCATTTCATCAATAAATGACTTTAATTATTGCTTATTTATAAGTTGATCTACATGTATTACGAATTTATATTTTTATCGAAGAACAGGACTGTAAGGCTGTCAATGTACAAAAATCACATTGCCATTCAAATTTCTTTCTCCATCCCAATAGAACCTGAAAGTCATTGTATAGCACAGATACACGCACACGCAAACACACACCCACAAACATTCATTGAAATACAGTTGATGGACGTGATTGTCAATTTAATTTTAATTCAATACAAGTGACTGAGACTGTATGAGAAATAGATTAAACAGAATAATTTTGTCAAATCCAACGACTGAGCATTGTTTTGGTTTGTTTTTGTCTTTTGTGTTTTGTGTGTGTGTGTTTTTTTCCAGTGACTTGTTGGGTTTTAGGTGGATTTAAGGAAGTGGGACTAAGAAACTCATATATTTTAGTTGGTTCGGATATAATAAATTGTTGCCTTATTTGATTGGGACCAACCTTAAATATATTGAACTACTCGTGACCAAGAATAAAATCGGTTCGCCTCAAAATTTTTAACGAGTAAAATATCTTGCCATTTCAATAAACCCGCCAATCTGTTCTGTTTTACCAGTACTATAATGCTAAAAAAATGTTAGATAAACACAAATTACCGATTTTTTAATTAAAGATATTTTTACAAATGTACAGAATGTGGAACTTATTCTAGAACAAGCAACACAAACAGAAACTGTATGAAACATTATGCATAGTGATAATTGTTCGTTCCACATTACGTATTTGTTCCGATGTTTGGTCTTTCATAAGGATGCTATTCACGGAAATACAGTGTTCCGACTGCTTTCTGATCTCATAGTTATTAGGACGCTCCTCGTTGTTAAATACAATTGTTGCACAATAGGGAATAGTATACCCCGCACTAGTCATAGTACTTATAATAACAGGTACATCTGTTTCTTATTAAAAAATTATGTAACCAAACGATTTCAGAACCTCGTTACTGTAATGTATAAGCGGTTGGTTTATAATTGAACGTTAAATTATTCTACAAACCCACAAACTGTCATGTTCAATTGTTTTCTTTGCTATCTAAGTTCTGCGTTTAGACAATTTAATAAATTATCTATAGGCTAGGATGTAACAGTATTCAAATCAGCTCTCACGATAGCAGGTAATTTTTCAGCTAAAACAATAATAAATAACATTCTCAAACGCGACAATAACGCAGGGAAGGAAAGTAAACGATCATTGGAATTACCGCGCACCTGACACATAGTCTACGGATGTACTTAAAATCAGTTTTTACCCCATGCAGCATAGACATCAAATAGCATTTCATTAATTCATTAACATTACAAATAAATAAAGTGTACGACAATACTCACATTTTTATTGGCTAGACAATATTTTCTATCAGGGGTGAAGAAACAAATTTCCGTGACGCAATATATTACTCCGCAAAAATTAAAAAGTGTGTGTTGATTTTCTTTCCCTAAAAAGTAAATTTACAGAAGTTAAAGTGTTCAGTTTATTCCAATAATAAGCACTAACTACAAGAAATATAGTATTTTTCAATGAAGGAAACGTTTTTTTAGTTAATTCCTCAACATTTCGACTTTTACTTCCATCTTAAACAAAGTTATGCATATTCCATCTCGACACTTTGATTTTAGCTCAAATACCATCATTAGTTCTAAACAATGTCAATTGCTACCTGTTTTGGGATATTTGGGGTTCTTACCGTGGATTTGTGTTTGTCTTTAATAAAGGAAGATGATAATAAATGACACTTAAAATGATATATATCATGATTTTATTGTACTTTAGTAATTTCTTCCATCTAGTTTACCTTGTTTGAACTTTAACAACACCTAAAGAAAAGTCGGGTAGCAAGTGTGGACCAGGACCTGCTCATCCTTTCAAAGCATTCGATGTCACAGCACAAGGCCACCCACACAATTCTAAAGAATCTCAGGTATCCACATCCTTCTGAGTTTCCGAGGTCACCCACGTCATTCCATAGAATCCGTGTTTACCAAAATCCATCCAGAGAATCGTTTACACAAATCGTTCTAGAGAATACGAGTTAACTTAAATCCTTCCAGAAAAAAACCGAGTTTACCGAAAATCCTTCCAGAAAATAACTTACATCTTTAGACGACGGGTTTGTGTTGCATACTATTTAATTTCTGTGCATATTTTGTATAAATTGCGAAATGTCTTCGTTAGTTTCAGGTGTTGGGCTGTCCATATTGATATACGATTTTGTTACTTTTGGAATGTCCCTAATTTCTTGTGAATCTCTAGGTTTGCATAACAAATATTTTATTTATTAGCAAGGTTTATTGGAATAGAAATATTGTTTAAAAAAACTGTAGTATGCATTTAATAGGTTTATTTTACACGATCATAGTTTTAATTTTTAAATGCGAGATTTGTCTTTCTCTGGCGTAGCAAATCAATAGAGACCACTTACTTTCGTCAGTGCTACATGTTATAACCGAATACCAGCATTACGAATCCAATTCTATTTTGTATATTACGTTTAATTATAAAAGACACGGTGTTTAATATTGAGAATGGGACTGTATAAATAAAACAACAATGTTTGTTTACAATTAATAATGAATATTTTCCAAAAATCTTGGATGGTATACTCTTCAATTTACAATTGACTAATTTGTATCACGAAACGTTATTTTATACTGCCAAAATGAAATCTGTAAATACAACAAGCAGAAAAATATAAAAATCTGAAGCCAAAGGTAGAAACAGTAGGGTGAATAATGAACGTGTATGTTCATAGACAACTATACAGATGTTCATAGTGTATTGTATTAAAAGTTTGATTCTTATTCATACATTATTCTAATCTTGGATAACTTATTGAACAATTAATTTTAAAATAAAAACATAGCTTTACTGTTGCAGTTCTTAGAGACCCGCGAATTTTAAAAAGTTCGCTGCAGGTTAGTTTGCAAAATTAAAAATGGAGTGAAAATTGAAACAGTAGACGAAAAACTAAGAGGTATATAATTTTTTACTTTTAATTTATTTATTGTTTAATGGAGATGAAATGCAAACATTTTATAAGTAGAACATAACACCCAGAGAAAGAAACTGATAGGACTAAACTTTGATTCATAAATCGCTAATATCTCTATTATCTCATCATGGAACACGTATATATGGCATACCCTACGTGGCACAATTTGTTTGACACTCCATTGTCTTACATGCAAATAACCCCTTTTTAACAAGACTAGATGAATGTCACTTGGGAGCGTACACAAAAGTATTTGACATGTGTATTGATTCGTCTGCTAAAAAATGTCTAGGCGAAAAAGCTAAATTGGTAATTATGTTATCCTTAAGTGAATTCTAATATGTTTCTAAGAGACGATAAAATCCAAAGAGCACATTAGAGATCCATGTTTGTTCAGTTTTGTAATAATTTGCAAAACAAACAGTTTTCCTTGTACAGGTATCAAAAGGAGCGTTTGTCTTGAAAATATAAAGACTTCAAAAAAAAATCACAAAAAGGTTTAATTACAACTATTTCAATTGATAAGCAGAACTATCAACAGCTAAATGCCTAAAAATAAAAATAAAATATTTAAAATACTGAAATCTGTCAATTTCCATTTGACGAATTTACCATCATTTTTAGGAATTTTGTATTATGGAAAGCTTCATAATATTTTTTATTAATAGTTCCTTGGTATTTTGGCCGTAGGCTTTATTCAGAGCATTGCGTAGGTTTCCCTCTGTGACCTTTAAATTAACAGCACCAACATCTTTTTAAACAGAAATATTGCTTGCTGGACGTTAAACAAACAACCAATCTATTTATTATTTTTTTTTATTTCATTGTGTCTACCATTATTGGAATATTTTCGAATTAAACTTGTATTTATTGCCATAATGTCATTACGTTTACGTGGAAGAAAAGCATATATATGTTATCTACACTAATACAAAACAAAGTCTTACAAAGATAGCACGCTAAGCTGCAAGAAGAGGAACATTTATCATATATATCACTTTTAAATTTTTTGTATAATGTGTAAACAATAATCCTTAACTTAAAATTTTTTTTTTAAAATTCACACTTAAATATTGATGCTTAGCTGTTTACCGAATAAATCTTATTTAAGTAATTGGTATGGATTTGAGATTAGAGGAAAAATATGGTTGCATCTGTCTGTACCAAGTCGGAATGGATCGCTATTATGTTAATACAAAGATCAATTTTATTAGATTTTCGTCGTTACTGAACTATTATATCATACAGAATTCGTCAGCCGGAATGTACAAAAAAGTACTTACAAAAATGCAACTCAAATCTGAAAGTTTTTCTATTATTCATCTTATCAATGTTAACTGAAAGTGTTTACAATACAGATAATTCTCATCTGTTGAAAAATAGATCAATTTTTTTCCGATTTTTATAATATAAGTTCAGCACTGCTTTGTTTACTGTATTTTAAATTTGACCGTAATTGCAACAAGCGACACACACAGCAAAATTCATCGACATAAGCAAATGAAATATTAACTCACATGTACTAAGAAAATTGCAAAGAAAACCGACCGAACAACAAAAGCCAAAACTCAAGGGACAGTTACATATCCGGATTTAGACAAACATACACAGCGCAACAAGAAGTAATGTGAATTTGCCATCACACAATTCTAGATTGATACAAGGCTACATCTGATAGACAATTAAAACATCTTGAGGATGGACTTTTGTATGATAAAGCTGTCAGAACTAATGAATACTGAAAAAGAGAGGTGTTAGGTCCAATCCGCACACAATTGATTGTACTTACCCATTATCACTTCTATAATAAATAAATCTTTCCATGATTAACGGTTATTAACACTGACAACAAACAGGAAGTGATTGTTTGCCATTTTGAGACCAAAATCATATTATTTAAGTAAAAAGTAAATAAAAAATATACAAGGAATGGAAACGCCTAGAAAATTGCATATTAAATTGATCTACCTATAGTTAAATATTATTGAACTAGAGACATACAAAACAATGAAGATGTGCAATTCTTCGTTACAACAATGTTTGTAAGTGGTCTTAACTGTGACAACCTGTAACAGCTACTCCATGCCTGTACTACATTTCCTACCAAATCTTTCCATATGTAGTATTTTGTTATAATAACTTTTTGTTTCACATTAGCTAAATGATTGATTGGATGAATACTTTACGTCCAGCAAGCAGTATTTCAGCTACATTCAGGGCGAGAAGAAGTTAACAAGCAAAAAATCAATGGAAAAAAAGGTGGGATGGACACAGGGAACACAATTTTTACTGCAACTGGAAAAGTGTGGAGTATTGGGTAGGGGTGGAGAATTTAGCCTTCTGTACTGGCTACAATGAGCCTACTCTTTTTTGAAATCTAGAAAGGGGGTCTTTATCATGCAAGGAGCATGGCACTTTCTAAACACATCACCCGGGCTTTCCGTATTATGACCTGACAACCCCCCAACAAGAGGGTCTCCCCTATCCGTCACCCGGGGACATTCTGGGCTGTGAGTAAATCATTTCAGTTCAAATTTACTCATCATGGTCGGTCAACACTGAGATTGGGGGTTCGAGCCTCATGGTGGTCAGGGTGCACTCCAATCTTATTTGACAAGGAATGCCAGTTTTCCAACCAACAGCACATGTCGAAATAACATCCACATCATTCATTGAATTCCATATTACATGTACTAGTATTAGGTCGGGGAATGATACATGATTATGTATCGAAAACCCTGTATCCATATCATACATTTTTAGCCAAGACCTATTACTTTATATAAATGGGACTTAACATGTACATGTATGCCTATCAATATGTAAGTTACTATAGGCTACTCTTCGTAATTCTTTTTTTTTGTGTTTATATTTTTTATTGCAACAACAAACCTGTCGCTTTCCTCAGCCTTATTAATGGGACAACATACTGTTCAGCCATTGTATGAATACTGTTTACCAACTGATGATATTTAAGTGACGTCACCAGAAGTTATTATTATGAGTGTGGGAGGCCTACATGTAGATATGCAAAGGTTCTCTGACAAAATATGACTAGACACTTCCGCCTGCTTCACACAAACAAAATGATCGCAAATAAATGTATTCAAATTTTCACGAAACAATAATTCAGTTCTAGTATTATTACACATCTAAAAGTGCTAATAACTTAATTATAATTGCAAGTCTTCACTATCTCTTACCAAAATACATGCAAGTGATCTACATGTAGGTAGTTAAATGTCAGTTTTCGGTTTTTATTTTACACACATGTTTAACACAATTTCTTCAATCATGTGATCATACCTATTCACCCTGTTGAGTTTTTGTGTTTTTTGGTTCTTTTTCTCTGTAAGTCTGTTATCTGGGGAATTTTAGTCATTGTAATGTGTTGACAAAACTGGAGGAGGTGAACACTGCTCTAGAAACTCCTACAAAAGGCAAATATTTTGAACTGAAGTTCTGGCTGTCATGTGATCAAAAGTAGTTACATAAAACTATTTGCTGATTGGTTATAATCTGACAGCATTACCCGTTTACCACTAGTTATGTGTGATAAAAACTGGTAAGGAAGATATAGTTTGTTGTGTACACACTACTAGTACCATTTCACTTTTTTCTGATGTTTTTCAACACTGATGAAAATGTAAGATTTAGAACATTTTCTGGAGAAAAGAAACAAAAAATGAACATGCATTCTGATGTTCTGATATGATTTTAGTATCTTTTGGTCAGCAATCCTATGAGTTGAGTAACGATGCAGTAAACAAAGGGTGGAGAAATTATAAATTGTATGACCTATACAGTAACAAAGAAAATTTGACAGTCTAGTAAGAGAACATAATGATGTCGTTGTCTATTTTTTTAGTTTCATGTTGACTTTCAAAGTAATTAACAATTTTTCTTCTAATGACACTTTATTATTAAAAAACTAAACAACTCAAAATAGACCAAAAGACACAAACACACTTAAAACTTCATATACCTACAGTTAATTACAAAACTAAACCAATGATGCTTAGCCACATGTTGTAAACCTGCTTCTTTAATTTTTACTAGTATTCAAACCACTTTACGGTGTGGAGCAAATAGTTTTCGACATAAGTAAATGTGTGGTTCTCATAGATTCGTTTATTAGTTTAGACTAAAAAATAATCACGTCATAAACGAAACAACTTTCGTTTACAGCTTAACTATAAAAGTTTAAAAACGTTTAAAGAATTTGTATTGGATTTACTATGTACATGTACTACTTTTTTCAAATTAGCGAAACAGAATCTTACAGTTACTGTAGTACTCTTGGATTATCAGATTTCTCCTATCTCGCCAAGACTCGAACTTTCAAAATTCCATAATTTAACTATTTTGATTGGAGAATAATAGGTTCTTTCATACGTTTTTGGGAAAGACCGGTTGATCTTTAACGAGTGATAGAAATTTTATGTCTTTAGCGAGTGGAGCGAGACGGGAAATAATAAATGTTCATTTTCATTTTATATTTATGTGGCATTAGTGCGAGATGATCCGAGTATCATGTAACTTTCGGTAAATATATAACATGGTATACCGTCTCGAACTGTGACCAGAACAATGTTTATTGATGGTTGGCAGTAAAACACACCAAAACAATTATAGAGCTTTAGAAATAGACAGAACATTTTTATACAAAATAATGAAGACACAAAGATATAGATGTAGCCAAGTTGTAATCGGTTTTATAAAACAAAGGCATAATAATATCTGTAACTAAATTGTAACTCTTTTATAAAACGAAGTAAAAAATATATAGATGTAACCAATTTGTAACAGGTTAATAAATTGAAGGCATAAAAATATATGTAATTGATTTGTAACCCTTTTATAAAATAAGTGAGAAAAATATAGATTTAACTAATTTGTAACTGTTTTATGAAAATTAAGCCTTAAAAATATGCGTGAGCAATTATTAACCCTTTTATGAAATGAAGTTGAAGACAATGGCAAGGAAATCTGCAACTATTGAGTATCAAACACATGTTACATGTAAGCGTTATATAAGAATTTGTAACTGGTTACACAACAAGTCCCCCAAAATCGTCTGGACTGTTTCCTTGCAATATCTAGAAATTGCACTTGTCAGATCACATATATGAAACATGTTAATTTAAGCGCATTAATAAGACTCTAAATAAGAGAACAAATTATGACATATAATTATCAATAACAGATTTAGCATAAATACTAATCAACAAAATTATAAATATTAAGTACAAGCAAGATTGCACATAGTAAGTTATAAGACAATAGAATCGAAGTATTCAATATTCAATAAGTCAGGGGCAAGCAAAACCACGATTTAACAAAGAAGGTACATCAAAAAAACAAACAGATATACAACACAAAAACCAAAAACTGAGTTACACGAACCCCACTAAAAACCCGGGTGAGTCCAGGTGGTCCGAAATGGCAAGCAATTCCTGTTCCAACGTGGTACCCGTCGTTTCAGTCGGGTCAAAACTCGATAATTAGTCATATCCGAGTGTTAGTCATAATAACTGAATTACCTACCACAACTCCTCTTTGCATTTTGAATCATCACAAAGAACACTTACAACTTCTGGTCCGTTTTCTGTAAAATGATATAGGAAATCGGTTCACAGTTTAGGTGCAGAAGAATGTAAACCAAACTGTGTTATCCTCACTTTTGGTACTTTTATGTCTGATAATTGTTTTTATTTTAGTTTTGCATTTACCAAACAATATATAGAAGATATAGACACATATGTGTTTGTTTCGTTAACAATATAAAAAGTCTCAATTTCTGAACATCTCAATCTTCTTATATTTCAACCATGGTGATTTTACTTTTTGCGCCAACTGTTCACATGCGCTTGTCAAACAGAAAAAGGTTTCCAAGCCGACAATGCCCTAAAGCTATGATTTGCGTAAAAAACTCTATAAACACCTTAATAATTGAAATGTTAATTAACCAATCAGTTTTAGCCATAAACATGTACGTATAATAACGTAGAGAAATACAGAATGCATTTGCAGCCTCCCAAAGCTGCGTACTCTGCATGTGTCCCAATTTTTATTGGAGTTAAAAGGGATTGCGTTTGATGAAGCTCAAAATATCTCTATTTATAAATCACAACGTACAACTAACTGTTAAAACGTCTTAATAAACACAGCAGCTCTCAGGAGACAAAAAAATATCTATTACAAAAACGATTGTACAAGACACCATTTACTTGTCTTAGTTTTTACAGCACATGATAATTAGATCGGAATTTAACAACAGTTTCCCGATATCTTTCTATACCAAAACACACAAACCACGTGACACAAACATGGGTTAATTGAAGGCAATAACACATATTAGAAGTAAATTGATAAGTTCGGTCAGGTTTGTCTTATTTGTAGTTTTGTTTTCCGTTTAAAGTTTTGTTTCAAACTTGAATAGCTTTAAGATAATCAAAACTGATTTAATTGTAACACATTGCTATTGAAGGTCAATAACTAATATATGGAGTAAGAAAATAACAAGGAAACCGACCAACAATAAGAGCTGAAAGACAAGTGACAATTAGAAATCCAGATATTAATATGTTTATTTTCTAATTACAGGGGATTTACAGGCATAATGAATTACAACAATAAGCATACATACAACAAAAGACAAACATGTATTAGATAGATATTCATTCATACCTGATTTAAATGATATAGACAAACAAAGATAACGCAAAACATAAAATTAACGATTTCCGTCATATTGACTTATTTGAGATCAGGTCACTGCGCCTTGTTGATGCGGTTTTACTTATACTAAGTTATATATAAATACTAGTAAATGTGCTAAAATCGTATACGACAAATGGTGATAAAAATGATTAAAACGTTTACCAGCACGTCGACGAAGACGACATTATAACCATAGTTTGAATTGTCTTTTGGTCAAGATGACTTAAAAACATTGCGAATATTCAACATTCATGTCATAAATACTAAACTAATCCTATCAGTGGCATTGTATCCAACTAAGTCAACGGTTCTGATTCCGCGTTCACTCCAAACGTGAAATTAGAACCGTTGACTTGGTAGAATAGGGCGTAGTCATAATTGAAATAAAAAAGTAGGCGAAACTTTGATTCAGAATAGATTTAAAAGACCATATGCCATAGTGAATAGTTATTTAGTATTGATAATGAACAGAATTGGGAATACAAGAAAATTAACGTTCGTTGCAAAGAATGTTTTTTTAGATTTTCTCGTTTTCTCTTTTGCTTTAAATATTTTTTGGCTGCTCTGTCTCAGATAAAATAACAAACGCGACACAAATTTAAAAAAAACCATGGAAATAGAATTTATTTGACAAAAATTGTTACCTTTGTGTGTGCAAACGATGTGAAACCGCGTGCCTCCATGCAAAACTACTCGCTTGCCTAGCATTTAGATATATACACTACTAAAACACTTCAAAACAGCAATCCACAAATTCAGTCTATTTCAATCTTGAACACACCTTCTGATAACAAAATAAAATGTTACCTCTCCCCTTAATTTTTAGAGAATTTTTCACAATATTTATATACCATTGTAGTGATTTATAAGAAATAAAAAAATAATTAATATTTAATGTTTTAGGTTTACGTCTGATTTTGGTATGCATAACACTTTATATAATGTATCGGTTTATCTCTTGAATAAGATAAAGTCTTTCGCTTATTAAATTTGTATCATGAAAAGGTTTCAGAAATTCAAATCCAAAAAACGTACCACCAATCTGCATGATTCTTTGTGACTTACATACACCTGCATGTAAAATATATCAACCACCATTTTACTAGCATTTTAAGTTGCATTACCTACTGATAAACAGAAATATTTATCGGTCACTATCCGTTGAAAGTCTGTTTTAATGCACACATTTGTAGTGTCTGTATATTAAACCAGAATCCCTATCGCCCACAACACAAACGTTGGCCATATCATTTGGGTGTACTGCCTGTAAATTAACAAAGAACCCATATTGCCCACAGCATAAACATCGCCATGTCATATGTTCGTTCTCATATGTGCGTACTACATGTAGATTAACACAGAACCCATATTGCCCACAGCACAGACATGACCATGTCATAGGAGTATACTGTCTGTAGATTAACCCCAAACGAATGTCGCCCACAGCACAAACATGGCCGTGTCATATGGGTGTAAGATTAACCCAGGGGCCTCGGTGGCCGAGTGGTTAAGGTAGTTCGTCTACTATTGATCACGTGGTCTTTCAACACTGAGATATCGGGTTTGATTCTAACTGCAGGCAGGGTTTACTCGACTCCAATCTTAATTTACAAGTATTGCCAGTTTACCTTCCGAAGGTCGGGGGCTTTCTCCGTTATTCCGTCTTCCTCCGCCCCCCCCCCCAAACAAAAAAAAACTGGACGCCATGATATAGCTAAAAAATAGCTGAAAAGGGCGTTAAACAAACAATAACCCAGGACCACAGCTCTTCAAAAAGAAAACAAATATGGCCTGTCATATGCGTAGCATTCGCAAGATCAACAAGTTTTCAGACTTTGTTTAGCTCATATAAAGATATTAACTTACTTAATAGATTTAACAACAGTGAGTCATTTTTAATAATTACCAAATATTAATAAAACGAAACAGATTACAATCGTAAATCACCTAATGCAATCATCTGTTGGGGAATTAAAAAAATACGATACAATTTGTACTATTCAATACAGGTTATTGTTTGTTGATAATTTGGTATATAAACGTACATAAATAAATGTTTTCAATACATCATAAACATTGCTTTATGACCTTTTTAGGAAGACTAATTGTAAACAACCCAAATGGATTTTATGGTCTATCCGTATAGTTCTAACTCTCATACCACTTCTCGATTTCAGTACTAAAATCTTTATCTGTTTTATCGTAGAAAGTTTTAACATTAATTTGTGTTAAGAGTATGTAATTTTATTGTACTGATCTGCCAGAGTTTTGTCGTTTTTTTATGTAACCTGACAGCACCAACAATACAACACACCTTGGCAGCTCCGTGGGATTCGTAGCCATCTCCCAAGATATCGTAATCAACATAATAAACAAATAAAACAAGGTTTATGATAAAAAAAAGAGTCTTTTGCATTTACGAAAAATTTTTAATTGTGTGTACTATATTGGTTTGGGTGTTTGATGGATTTGAAATGAATTTTACGCAACTGTCAGCATTTATATTTACTACATGTTTATTATGGTGTCCAGGTTTTATTGTGTAAGTAAGTCGGAGTATATAATCTTTGAAAGAAAAACATTAAATCCAAAATCTTTCCTTCAGTCATGTTTATATAGCTGGCAATGTCGTTATTTTTAACGGAAACGTTTAGACTCTATCAGTTGGAAAAAGTGGTCACAGGTGTCCTTACATATTAAATAAGATTAGCACATTTAAGTAACGTTCTAGGTCATGACGTCTGAGCGCGAATTGAAATAGCTGTACATTCATAAATAAATAAAAATAATTTCAAGACAGATATATCATATTCCGTCTCATTTGTTCTGAGAAAACTGGTTAATTCAGAGAACAATTAGGAAGTCTCATAACACCTGATAACAAATAGATCTAAATGACGACCTTACCTAATACCTTAATTATATTGACAACTTTGATGTATTAATTATATTGACAACTTTGATGTATATTGAATAGTATAATTGTTAGCTTAAAAATGACCAGGTGAGGTATTCACATGCGATATATATGCAATAAAATGATTAGTGCTTTAAAAATGCTATTTATGAAACAATATCTTTGTTAGACTTGCAGACATTGGTTGAACCTGCTAAAAAACGAAAGGCTAAATGGCAAACGAACATAAAGTGTCAGTAATATTCTTTTTATCTTATCCCTCTCACCAGATAAAAAATGGTTGATGCATTTATTGACGAGATTCATTATATCATCAATAAAGCACTTTAATTATAGTTTATTTATAATTTGATCTACATGTATTACGAATTTATATTTTTATCGAAGAACACGACTGTAAGGCTGTCAATGTACAAAAATCACATTGCCATTCAAATTTCTTTCTCCATCCCAATAGAACCTGAAATTCATTGTATAGTAGAGATACACGCACACGCAAACACACACCCACAAACATTCATTCAAATACAGTTGATGGACGTGATTGTCAATTTAATTTTAATTCAATACAAGTGATTGAGACTGTATGAGAAATAGATTAAACAGAATAATTTTGTCAAATCCAACGACTGGGCCTTGTTTTGGTTTGTTTTTGTCTTTTGTGTGTGTGTTTTTTTTTCCAGTGACTTGTTGGGTTTTGGGTGGATTTAAGGAAGTGGGACTAAGAAACTCATATGTTTTAGTTGGTTCAGATATAATAAATTGTTGCCTTATTTGATTGGGACCAACGTTAAATATATTGAATTACACGTGACCAAGAATAAAATCGATACACCTGAAAATTTTTAACGAGTAAAATATCTTGCCATTTCAATAAACCCGCCAATCTGTTCTGTTTTACTAGTACTATAATACTCCAAAATGTTACATAAACACAAATTACCGATTGTCTTTAAAGATATTTACAAATGTACAGAATGTGGAACTTATTCTAGAACAAGCAACACAAACAGAAACTGTATGAAACGTTATGCTTAGTGATAATTGTTCGTTCCACATTACTCATTTGTACCGATGTTTGGTCATTCTTATGGATGTTATTCACGGAAATACAGTGTTCCGACTGCTTTCTTATCTCATAGTTATTAGGACGCTCCTCGTTGTTAAATACAATTGTTGCACAATAGGGAATAGTATACCCCGCACTAGTCATAGTACTTATAATAATAGGTACATCTGTTTCTTATTAAAAACATTATCTAACCAAACTATTTTAGTACTTCGTTACTTTGATGTATTGAAGCGGTTGGTTTATAATTGAACGTTAAATTATTCTACAAACCCACAAACTGTCATGTTCAATTGTTTTCTTTGCGATCTAAGTCCTGCGTGTAGACAATTTTATAAATTAATCCATAGGCTAGGATGTAACAGTATTTAAATCAGCTCTCACGATAGTAGGTAATTTGTCCGCTAAAACAATAATAAATAACATTCTCAAACGTGACAATAACGCGAGGAAGGAAAGTAAACGATCATTAGAATTACCGCGCACCTGACACACAGTCTACGGATGTACTTAAAAGCAGTTTTTACCCCACGCAACATAGACATCAAATAGCATTTCATTGATTCATTTACATCACAAATAAATAAATTGTACGACAATACTCACATTTTTATTGGCTAGACAATATTTTTCTATCAGGGGTGAAGAAACACATTTCCGTGACGCAATATATTACTCCGCAAAAATAAAAAAGTGTGTGTGTGTTGCTTTTCTTTCCCTAAAAAAGTAAATTTACAGAAGTCAAAGTGTTCAGTTTATTAATAATAAGCACTAACTACAAAAACTATGGTATCTTTCAATGAAGGAAACATTTTTATACTTAATTCCTCAACATTTCGACTTTTACTTTCATCTTAAACGAAGTTATGCATATTCCATTTCATCACTTTGATTTAAGAAATAGATTATTGCGAGCGGGCTTTATGTGAATTAGAACATGGTCAGACCTGATAATAATCTATTTCGATTCTAATATGTCTAACAAATGTTTTAAAATTTCGAAGCGGTTCTAAGAGGACGCTTTCAGTGGTAATATTGTCTTTTTGAAACTAATACGATATATCCCAAAAAGGTATGTTAAAGCAAATAAAATTGACATAAACATATTTTTTCGTCATTTTATTGAATGTACGTACCTTTTAAACAAAAATATTGAGAAATCTTAACGAAATTGCATCGTTCCAGTTTGAAATTTTCAGTTCAGCGTAATATGACGTCGGAATTCTAATTGTGACGTCATATTAATTCGAATGTAGAATTGTTTAAAAAAATAATGTATCGGGAGTAGTTTAAATCATATAAATCTCAGAATTCAGACTAAAAATAACTAAATTATTAACAATAACGATAATTATGGATAACACATAACAAACGGCATTTGTAAGTCAGTTTTTACATTTACACTTAACACGCAGTTTACGCATGTGCGAAGTAAACTTATTGGAATTTTGACACGGCTTTGTTTACATAGCTAAAGCAGGGCGTCATATTAGAATTTAGCTCAAATACCATCATTAGTTCTAAACAATGTCAATTGCTACCTGTTTTGGGATATTTGTGGTTCTTTACCGTGGATTTGCGTTTGTCTTTAATGAATGGAGATGATAATAAATGACACCTAAAATAATAGATATCATCATATATGATTTTAATGTACTGTAATAATTTCTTCCATCTATTTTACCTTGTTTTTGAACTTTAACAACACCTAAAGAAAAGTTGGGTAGCAAGTGTGGACCAGGACCTGCTCATCCGTTCAAAGCATTCGATGTCACCAACACAAGGCCACCCACACTCTTCTAGAGATTCTCAAGTTATCCGCACCCTTCTGAATTTCCGAGGTCACCCACGTCATTCCATAGAATCTGTGTTTACCAAAATCCATCCAGAGAATCATAGTTTACACAAATCGTTCTAGAGAATACGAGTTAACTTAAATCCTTCTAGAAAAAAACCCAGTTTACCGAAAATCCTTCCAGAAAATACGCGTTCACTTACATCTTTAGACGACGGGTTTGTGTTGCATACTATTTAATTTCTGTGCATATTTTGTATAAATTGCGAAATGTCTTCGTTAGCTTCACGTGTTGGGCTGTCCATATTGATATACGATTTTGTTACTTTTGGAATGTCCCTAATTTCTTATGAATCTCTAGGTTTGCGTAACAAATATTTTATTCGTAACTAGTTTTATTGGAATAGGAATATTTATTTTTAAAAACTGTAGTATGCATTTACTAGGTTTATTTTACACGATCATAGTTTTAATTTTTAAATGCGAGATTTGTCTTTCTTTGGCGTAGCAAATCAAATCGTCAGTGCTACACGTTATAACCGAATACCAACATTCCGAATCCAATCCTATTTTGCATATTACGTTTATTTACAAAAGACACTGTATTTAATATTGAGAATGGGACTGTATATATATCAAACAACAATGTTTGTTTACAATTATTAATGAATTATTATTAATGAATATTTTCCAAAAATCTTGGATGGTATACTCTTCAATTTACAATTGACAATTTTTGTCACGTATAGTTATTTATACTACCAAAATGAAATCTGTAAAAACAACTAACAGGAAAATGCAAAAACGACGGTGACGTCGATATCGCATCATCTGAAGCCGATACAGTAGGGTGAATAATGAACGTGCATGTTTATTGACAACTATACAAATGTGTTCATAGTGTATTGTATTAAAAGTTTGATTCTTGTTCATACATATTATTATTCTTGGATAACTTATTAAACAATTAATTTTAAAATAAAAACAGATCTAACAGACCTTTTAGAAGACTTTACTGTTGCAGTTTTCAGGGACCCCCGAATTTTAAAAAGTTCGCTGCAAACTAGTTTGCAAAATTAGAAATGGAGAGAAAATTGAAACAATATATGAAAAACCAAGATATAATATTTTACTTAATTTATTTATTGTTCTTGTATACGAAAATAGAGATTAAATGCAAACATTTTATAAGTAGTACATAACACTCAGAGAAAGAAACGGAAAGGACTAAACTTTGTTTACTTACAAGATTCATAAATCGATAATACCCCTACTATCTCACCATGGAACACGTATATTATATTGCATACCCTATGTGGCACAATATTTTTGACACTCCATTGTCTTAAATACAACTAATCTTTTTTTAACAAGACTAGATTAATGTCACATGGGAGCGTACGCAAAACGGATTTGACATGTGTATTGATTCGTCTGCTCAAAAATGTCTAGGAGAAAAGCTAAATTGGTAATTAATTTTATTCTTAAGTGAATTCTAATATGTTTCTAAGAGACGATAAAACCCAAAGAGCACATTAGAGATCCATGTTTGTTCAGTATTGTGTTAATTTGCAAAACAAACAGTTTTCCTTGTACAGATATCAAAAGGAACGTTTTCTTGAAAATATAAAGACTTGAAAGTAAATCACAAAAAGATTTAATTACAACTATTTCAATTGATAAAACAGCTTAAATGTAAAATGCTCTTTAAGATTATACAAGTTTTTGCTTTCAGGCTTGTCCAAGCGTCTTTAATGGTATTCTACAGCGTTAAATTTATACTTTATCAAGATTATTGTACATCATTTACTTTTGGTTTTCAAAGGTTGCACAAATACAAGAGAACGTACAGATTCGTAGTTGACCTATACATCATTGGTTTAAAATAATTCCTAGTCGGAACAAAAAACAGGAAACAACAGCAATCGATTATAAATCTGGATTGAGATATAAACATATACAACACAAAACCAAACCAATAACACAAGACAGAGTAACTCAAATTCAGTAAACACCATGCTCCCCAGGACGGGTAAGCAGTGCCTGCTTCTTATGAGACACCGGTCGAGTTAAACATCGTCATAGAAACTGTCAAATCCTGGAATAGGAAAAATACATATGCCTCAGCAAAAATATATGATAGTATTTAAGAGACGGATCTTCCATAATGATATTAATTCATTGTGACCCAATAATATAACCTCTGATAGATTCAATAGAGTACTACGGAAGAAAATGGACAAAGCAAGAAGATCAGGAGTTGATACAAGTGTTTAACGGCCTTGTGGTCATTGATTCAAATAATAATACGTAGTTTAAAGTCTATGAGTACCAAAGCATCATCAATCTTCATAAATCTTGATGCTGTTAAAACATTCATGACAAATATTTGCCAGCAGATAAGGCCTCAACCATTATTTTATCTGCATAAACATTATATAGAGTGTGTAAGTAATGAAATGGGCATGAGCAGTTCATTTGGCAATCCTACCCACACTTTCATTACGCTCTGACAAATCGGTGTTGGCACAATTTGGTCTCAAAATCAAAGTCGATTTTCCCTTCTTGTTTTGGATACCAAAACGTCCCCTAAATCCATACAAACAGTGTTTCGTTGCAGGATAGTCGAAGTGCAACACCAAACACTATCACAACTTCTGACCACTATTTTAACAAGAATAAAAACGGGTCTTCAAAAATTCAGTGACATCTTGAGGTCTGGATCTCTTTCCCAATGTAACAGCATTAAACCATTTGATTTTTCGATACCGCCATCCCTCATATGCAGCTTAAAACAAGGTTTAAAGATGTTATTAAACGATGTTTTTTTCAAGAAAAACGGAAAGAGACGATACAAATACATGGTAATTAGCCATGACATAACTTACTTCGTCATCAATGACTCTAAATCAAATAATAAATACACTGAAAACCAAATATGTAAAATATACGATTGTCTGATTGAGAACATATTGATCAGACGGGAAAAAAATTACATATGATCGGACATTTTCGCTGAGTAATAGGTAGTGTTTTATATTTCTGGAAGTTACCTTTTCCTAGGTATGACAATGAGTAATTTGACGGGTGTCTAATTAGAGGCATGCACTGCTTACTCGTCCGGAGCAGCCATGGTTTTTATTGGGTTTGGGTTACTCTCTGTGTTTTTGGTTTTAGTGTTACGCTGTATATGATTGTCTATATCCGGATTTTTAATTGTCCCTTGACTTTCGGGTCTTGTGTTCGGTCGGTTTCGCTATTTTCTAAAGGTTAACATTAACCTAGGTACAAAAACCCTTGCCAGAGTAGCTTAGTAGTACACAGCGGTGACCAGTCTATAAGATCAAAATACCAATCACCAGTCTATAAGATCAAAATACCAATCACCAGTCTATAAGATCAAAATACCAATCACAGGATTAGCACATAAAGTATAAAGTGTCAAATCACACAACATACGCTGAAGATGAACATACTGTAGCAAACGTATCCCCCAAACATGACAAATACTATATCCATTAGAAAATTAAACATTTGACAGATTTCATCTTTAGTGTTTTTTATTATCTAATTTTGGGTCATTATTGACGAAGTAAATTTTGTCATGGTTATTACCAGCTATGTATATAGTGTCATTCCGTTTTTCTGGAGCAAGTAGTAAAGTATAGAATTCAAATTATTAGACTATTTTAAATAAAATACTACTAGTGTGAATTTGTTCCTATGAAATCGCAAACTGTTTTGTTCTAACATCAGTCTTATTATTTAAAACTATGGTTTGATTACAATACGTGGGTATATTATTTAGTCTTTCCCTTTGTGGGGATGACTGGACTAATATAATACAGGAACGTAATATGCTACGTGTTGTTTATGCTTGTAATGGTTTGAATTTATATGTTTTATGTTTGTTTGTTATGATTACGCTAGACCTTAAGGTAATTACCTCTTTAAATTTTCACTCAGATTAATAGACATATTATTAAGCTAACAAACATACAAAGAATAACAAACCCGGTATATAGACATACATGTATAATCATTCGTTAAAATGAAATAAGGATAACCACGAGCCCAGATATACATGTTAGACAGTATAACACATAATGCCGTTATATAATTATCTATGTAAGACTACTGAATTCATACCACGCTGAAATGAATAAGTTAGTGGTACAAGTTTTCATCTTAAGCTTTCTCTCATTACCAAAAAGTGTCACAAAATTTCGAAAATGCAAGGAGTATTGAAATAACCACAATGGGCGATGTTAATGCTCAATCTTGGAACTATTCCATTTCATACAAAACAGCACACAAAGTAATTTCGCAGACATTTAATTCGACAAACTTTTACGTTCAACAAACAAATTCACATTTTCAACAAAATATGTACTATTTAAACACCGAGAAAAACAGGATAAGAAAAACGGATCTAAATTTGATTTCAATAGAGGTATAGTTCTGGTATTACAACACACTTTAGTTAGTCATCTAACATAAATCAAATGGCCTGTCCTCAGAGTAAACATGCCAATTGTGTTTCTTCACAAATCGGATTGTGAGTTGTTGTTTACGCCATTTTGTGAACTTAATGTTTGTCTTCTTGAATACAATTAAACGTAAATGATTTTATAAAACAGTGATCGCAGGATAATACAAAATCCCTTATATATTAGACTACCTGATTTATTCCAAAAAATAAATATATAAAGTGTAGGTATTTAAAGACATTTATTTTATGAACAAAATAATCTCTACAACTGATGAGTGTTGTAATAATTTTAGGTCGGAGGCTTCTTTACGTATTGCCAACTTCCGAAACGATTCTTCCAGTAACAGCTGTTTATTTCTATCTCAGCCAGGACTTTCTGACAAGACATCATACCCTTTCATTTGACACAATTATAATGAACAATGACGGTGGCTAAAATCCATTTACTGGTGCGTTTACAGCTCGGTCGATGGGATTTAAGTTTTTGCGTGTAGCAAACACATGCGTTGTCGAAGTGATCTTTATGGCGGTTTTGAACTAGTGAAAACCAATGATGTAGAAGGTGTTCTGTTTGTTAGTGGCGGCGGCGGTGCATGTGATCAGCAGGAACACTCCATTGGAATCGCCGTTATTCATGCCAATAAAGGAGACTCAGTTTTACGTGCGGACACATCCTACACATGAAATAAATGACGATGTAGTTAGTTGCTTTGGTGGGCGAACATCGTTTGCCGGGTGGCTGTTGTAAGGATGTCAATTGATACATTTGAGATTGGAGTTTGAATTTCAATACTTAGTAGCAATTAGGTTCAGAAATAAATATCCTCGCTCATTCATTTATACGGGGTTTGTTTAAATTAAATACCTTAAATGTTTTTAAAAAATATTCATTCATTTATACGGTTTTTGTTAAAAATTAAATGCCTTAAAAATGTTTTTAAAATATTTAAAATTCTGAAATTTGTTAATTTCCTTTTGACGAATTTAGCATCAATTTTAGGATTTTGTTTTATGGAAATCTTCATAACATTTTTTATAAATAGTTCCTTGGTATTTTGGCCGTTAGCTTTATTTAGAGCGTTGCGTAAGTTTTCTCGTCTGTGACCTTTAAATTAACAGCACCAACATATTTTTAAAAAGTAAATATTGCTTGCTAGATGATAAGCAAACAACCAATATATCTATTTATCAATTTTTTTTAATTTCATTGTGTCTACCATTTTTATTTGGGATATTTCTAGAATTAATCTTATATTTATTGCCATTTTGTCATGACGTTTACGTGTAAGAAAAGAGCATAAAGGTGTTATCTACACTAATACAATCACAAGTCTTACACAGGTAGCCCGTTAAGTTGCAAGAAGAAGAAAATTTGTCACATATATCACTTTTCAGTTTTTTGTATAATGTGTAAACAATAATCCACTTTTTTCAAAATTCACACTTAAATATTGATGATTAGCTGTTTACCGAATGAATCTTATTAAAGTAATTGGTATGGATTTGAGATCAGAGGACAACTATAGTTGTATATGTCTGTGTAAACCAAGTCGGAATGGCTCGCTATTATGTAATACAATCATCAATTATATTAGATTTTCGTTGTTAATGAACTATTATTTCATACAGAATTTGTCAGGTGGAATGTACAAAAAAGTACTTACAAATACGCAACTCAATCTGAAAGTTTTTTTCTATTATTCATGTTATCAATGTTAACAGAAAGTGTTAACAATATAGATGATTCTTATCTGTTGAAAAACAGACCATATGTTTTCCAATTTTTAAAATATAATATAGGTTTAGCACTGTGTTGTTAACTGTATTTTAAATTTGACTGTAATTGCAACAAGCGGACACATACAGCAAAAATAAATCGACATAAGCAAATGAAAGCTTAACACACATTTACTAAGAAAATAGCAAAGAAAACAGACCGAAGAACAAAAGCCAAAAGTCAAGGGACATATACAAATCCGGATATAGACAAACATACACAGCGCAACACGAAAACCAAAAACACAAAAACAGAAAGAGAGTACCTCAAACCCAATAAATACCATGGTTGCACTCAGGTGCTCCCGAGGAGTAAGCAGTCCCTGCCTCTAATTATACACCTGTCGAGTTACTCATTGTCATGCCTAGAAAAATGTCAAATCTAGGACATATACACTGAATTAGCGAAAATACTACATGCACTTTTTTAAAATTCATTTTTCAATTTTCAACCTTTTATAATAAATGTATTATCTATACCCGTGTTTGCGATTGCAGGAAAACGAAACGATCTTTTTGATACATAATGATAATATTATTCATGCCGTTATACGATTACTCATTTTTAATATGCAATATTTAATCATTATCATTATAGAGCAGTTTTTAAAAACATTTAATTGTATCGCCTACAACATGCGCAGCAAGCGTAAAATATAGTAATTATTTTGCGGATGTTTCATTTGTAAGGCTTAGAACCTATTTTAATATTTCCTTTAATATTTATAATTGATAATTACAGATTTAGAATACAATCTGCCATTAGCGTAGAAAAGTTTTCCTAAACCAGAACAGAAATTAAAATACAAAGAACGGTTTATCATTGTTTGCGAAATAAGATTATGTAATAACTTAACTACAACTACTCGCATTAATGTTATTTATAGCAAAGCAGAATGACTACAATACTTTCAAACACATTAAAAGCTACTTTTAAAAACAACAGACATAAAAATATCTAAACAGGCGGGCTTTATTCAAGACTTAAACAGTTTGAAATTATGTTCATATTACAAAGAATGAATATTGTTCTTTGATTTATAAATTAAACTGGCAATGTACAAGCAAATTGCCAATTTTAACAAGCTTTATAAAAACATACGTTAAACTTGATATTTCGGGGAATAACAAAGCAAGCAAAAGCAAACAATAAACCCAAAAGGATTAAAAGTTTATCTATGGCTTTCTGTTAAAACTGCCTAAACAAACAATTACGCGCATAGTCGAAGCTTATACTAGTAGGTAATATGTGTTCTATGCTAAATAAATAACACTTAATATAAACACTACATCTATCAAAACATAATAACAGGTTTCAAACAACAACTCATGCTGGTTTTCTTAAAACAAAAATATAGAACAAAATGAAACCTTCTTTCCAAGAACAATAAGAATGTTTTAGAAATATACAGAACAATCAGCGGCATCAAGTGCATATTTGTTTGTTCTATAGTTTAACACAATGCTTAATATTATCTTTGTCATACCTATTTCGTCGTCGTACTAAATTCTTCTATGATTAAGGAAAGCATAATACACTGACACATCTTTTATAGATATGTTGCATTTTATATTTATTTTTGTATTCTGAATTAACATTTTTAAGATATTATTGTTACTAATATATAAATATATATAAATATGGAAGCACAAGTATTTATTTGAGAATAGTCAAGAAAGTCAGGAAAAAGATCACGGCTGCTTGACACTGCTACCTTATATAAACATGTTTCTATAAGTTATATATAGTCTATTACATTGGTTATCGTTTTTTACGATTATTTCTCATTTCGAGTTAGTTAAATGTTTACCTTTTAAAGTTCGAGGTTTAAGCTCAAATCTTTTATGGCATAGCTAATATTTATCGTACATTGTATACTATTAAAACGAAGCGTATATGAGTTTTAATATGCAGACTGATCATTATAGTGATTTTAAATGGGCAGCAGACAGTGGCTTTTATTTACTGTCTTGTTGCATGTAATGAAAAAAGTTAGAAATTGTAACTGCAGTCATCACCAAATAGTCATCTCCATACTCTATATTACTTAGTGATTTTCATGTTGTCTATTAATGATTCTTGAAATGAATTGTAACTAAACTATATTCGGCTTAAAAATTATTTCAAAACTATGAGAAAAGTATAAATGGAACAAACGCTTTAATACATGATTACACACACATTGCAGAACAAAACAGACTACAATACTGCGTAGTGGGATGGTTCCGAAGGCTCGGCCAACAGAACTTACTGGCGAGTGCATATGTTTTGGATATGGGATGATCCTAAGCTATAAAAATGTGTCCGCGAATCATGCTAGCTAACGTATTAGAAGAGGGTTAATTAGCACCTGAAACACTATATTTGTAGATACCAAACAAGTTTCGGATTATTTTGCATATACTTAGTCCTTTGACAGGAAAATCAAAATTGACGGGTCTACTACAGCAATACATTTTCTAAAATTAAAGACTACATTTTAAACTGTAGTTTAATGTTTATATTAAAACCTATATTTTTAAATCAGGGACATCTTAGAATTAGAACTCTTTAAGTTGATCAAGACGTTTTGATACGTATTTATTTTTAAGCGCCTATAATGTTTAATACTATTCCATATATAAAATATCTAATTAGATCTTGCCAAAAAAATGAATTTTTCTTGATCTTTTTTGTATATAAATACAAATTTTTATCAATGACAAGACGACCCAGTTGTAAATACGATAGAAACGATATATTTCTGTTAAAACAGCACACACATCCAATTCTTAGAATTCTCAAAGCATATACATGTACTAGTAAATATAATATACATATATTAACAATATGCGGCAACAATTCACCAGTAATGCGTTTAATTTGCAATCGTATGATTCTCCCGAGTGGCCCATACGTAATTTGGCTTTTATTTTTAAAATATTAGTTATGAGTGTTTTATTGTAAAAATAAGGTAATCCCGGATATATCGTATTTATAAACCCGATTGATAAATGTTTTAATGACGTTATTAACACTGTTTTAAATGTAACTGTGTCACAATTCTGGTACATTTCAGTCATGCTTAAGGTGAATCGTAAATCAAAACTTGTAAACTAGCTTCGCTACATGTCGCGCATTTTAATTTCAGCATTATGAGCTAATTTTTGTGTTTTACACAATGTTGTTCTCCAGATATTGCAAAACGACATTTTTTTAAATCGCACGATATGCAGGCTTTGATTTGTTTCCATTTTATTGTCAATTATTTAATCATGAACAAATGTTATCTAGTCACAGAATAATGGCGCACAATCTCGTAAATACCATTTAATTCGCCCACTACGTTACTAGTTTGATGCATATGGGAACTTAACATAGGAGATTATTCCTTTTAACATTAAACACAAAACCCAACATGGGGAGAAACCTTCTGTTAAAAGAACAAATTGTAATAAGTGTTTTGTGATACCAGTACTATAATAAATTATAATGTCGTTTGTTTCTGGATAAAGGCGAACGCTTGCTATTCCAGCTTTTATAATCGTTCGACTATACACTCGCTGCTTCATTGTTAAATACAAATATGTTTTATTAATTCGTTCGTTTCTGCAGAGGCGAATTGAAATATTGTCACCGATTTG
The DNA here is from genome assembly GCA_944474755.1 of Limnoperna fortunei. Classification (NCBI taxonomy): domain Eukaryota; kingdom Metazoa; phylum Mollusca; class Bivalvia; order Mytilida; family Modiolidae; genus Limnoperna; species Limnoperna fortunei. Next base: position 42,540,958 of record OX104121.1, on the reverse strand, counting down.
AATTTTTTTTAACTTTAATTATGCATAGGTTTTACATTGACAGCGATGAAATATCAAGATATCCATGTAAAAACAGATTAATTGTGCTATCAGGAATTACCAAGTTTTACCGGTACGACATCGAAATTATACACTGTCACAATATTTTTTTCAACAACGCCATGTTTGTGGAAAAAGTTTCGAAAAATTAATTAATTAAACATTATAATGTTTTGCTCAATAGCATAGAAAAGTATTATTAGAGCAGATAAATAGCTGAAAATATGTATAAATCCAAATGGTGTTTTTGCTCCATTTCTAGTAATGATACCTGTGTGTAGCTCCGCCGATATAACAAAGGAGTTATTGTAGCTTACTTCTGCTCTAGCGGAATGTATATCATAATAAACTGTGGTCGACAGTTCCCTTTGTATTTCTGTAATACTTTTACCAGTTGATATGTTCAGGTCATTAAATTGACCACTATACGTGACTAAATCACTAAAAAGAGAACATGCCGGGGATCTTTAATGATACAGGGAACTCCTACCCGTCCAGAGATCTATGTTTCACTAATGTTTTAAGTGTATATGTTTTCTTCATTTCTAGCTTATTGCTTTCGTCTGTTCTTTTTGACGTGATTGTAAGAACTCGGTATATCAATGAGTATATTTGCTTCCAGTTTCAAGAATCACGTTATGCACTGTTGTTAGAAGTCATGATTGTATTATTTCTTAATAGCCTCAAGATGTAGAATATACATTATATAAATTCACTTGCCAGATTCATAATTGTCTTTTATTAAAATCAACTAACGCAATAAAATGTTACCATCTGCGTCAATGTATGTCTAGGAACAGAATATGTTAGGAAGTAGATGAATTAATTAAATCATTGCTTTGACCAATCCTTGTATGGCTTTTGGAGATTGTGTTATAATACGAATTTTGATCGACGAGGTCACTCTATCACATTATAAGATCAGACTGGTTAGAAGGAAGAGATTTAACTATAACAGTATATAACATTTTAATGAGTATGTGAATGTTTTTCAGAATTATTTTATGAGTAGAGAAAGGTGCAATACATCATAATGTCAATATTTAACCAGAGCTTTACACATTATATTTCTTCCAAAGATATATGCATGTATATAATATAATAAACACGTGAATGAACAAACAGAGAATAGTATTTTTGTTTTCAAGTTAACTCAATTTCATTGGTCAGCTACACTAATTATCAGTTCAATAATCTTTACATCTAACTAATTTCATGATAATATTCTGTTCTATAGGACCGTTTTAGTATAAATTAACCAATAATTAGTTTAACTGAACATTAGGGGCTCCGTTTTAAAATGCGGTCAAAATATAAAATAACACGAAAGCAATGTAATGTTTAAGTATTGCGTGCAAGTACTATTTTATACTGTGTCTTTCATATTTATTTCAGATACACATCTTTCTTATATGATTTTTCTATTTGCCAGCCATAGAAAAGATAAATGTAAACAACTGGTAAGAAAGCTTGATAGTTTAATTCATTTTGTTACAAATGAACATTATAAGAACATGTACAGATTCGTTGCAACAGCTACCTTAAAAACTGGATTGCGATGATCTGGCAAGTATTTCTCGACTGTTTCGCTGCAAGTACAAATGACGTACCGACAACATACGTTTTAATATGTTATTTTGTGACGCAAAAATGTATTTTGTATTACGAATTGCCTAAATTGCTATTGTCGTAACTAGTAATAAAAAATGTGACATTAAAAAAAAAATAAAAATTTTAAAAATCAAATGCACGTACTAATGGTATTAAGTACGACTGCTATATCTACTACTTTAGTTCCTTCTTACACGATTTGAATGATTTTGCTTAGAATAAATAGTTATTGTCACGGGAGTGAACAAATTTCGTCATAGTTTGTTTGAATGAGAGTATTACACTTTAAAGTCAATATATCAAGATTGAGTTATTCCAATCAGGGTGTGTTTATCGCATTAAGAACTTTAATTATTTATTTTATGATTGAATTAAAACGTACACTTTGAAGTTATAGTATGGATTGAGTGTCGACCAATCCAAATAAGGTTTCTACTAGTTATTTGTCCTGAAATTATAACAAATTAAATTATTGTTTATGTGAGAAGACAAGTAGTTGGCCACATAATAAGGCTATAACTGTCCATGTTAACAGATTAAAGCACCGCACCCAAATTAATTCTTGAAGGAGTTCCATTTTATCATTAATATCATTTTTAGATTGTCAATAATGCCCCTATTGGTTATAGAAATATAGAAATTAGTTATTGTTATATTTATAACAAGCCTATGAAAAACACCTGCTTCTTGATAACACTTCAACTGCAATGAAAATGTCTCATTTAATTGATTTTGGGAGTTAAGATTCCCGCTTGGACATAGAAGGAAACAATATGTGTTTCGCTAGTTTACTTTAAATCCTATGAATCTCTGATATGTTTTCACTTTATTTCTCTTTCTGTTTATTACAAAAAAACCGCACAACTTGTTCGTTAAAATGTATGCTATTGTTTATGTCTAATAACAGAAAGATTGTTATGGTATATAGATTTCAGATCCAGTACAGTTGTATTGATCCACGACTGTTTTACGGCAATGTAAAATATAAAGGACGAGCTTGCAGATGTTAAAAATATGTATGTTTGGAAAACCATTAAGTTCAAAACTTAAATAAATATTTGTTATCATAAAAATAAAATTCCAAAGCAATTACCACAAATGCTTGGAATTTATATAAGTAAAATTACAAACCCCAAATAGTTCGTCATTAATTATAGTGATTGCATATAGCCATAATTATATCTGAAATTAAAATAAAATTTAAACGTTCAACCATCTGCCTTGCTATCATAACGAAATGAAGTTGTCAGAAAAGTAATCTTTGAATAAATTCAATCACTTTCTTGTGTAATCTACTGATTGTTTGTTTTTGTTCGTTCAGTATACCGAGTACATCAAGGTTACATGGTTTGCTTTTATAGACAAAATAATTTTTGTTTTGCGCCACTTTTAGCAATCTTTCAGCTATCATGATGTTTAATTTTCAGGCGAAAGCCGGAGTACCCAGAGAAAACACCGACCTTAAACTGCATAAAGACATACTCGGTACCAGAAGTACAACATATTCGCAACTTATTTTGTAATTTGTTAGTGTTGAGGATGACTATAGGCTTTTTAAATTTAAGGTAAAAATGCAGTGTCAAATGAAGCCGCGTTGTTCCCCTTCACGATGTATCAAAGCACTTAATGAATTGGTATTCTACATAAGAACAAAGAATCAAAGATACAGAGGAGTATTCAACAGAATACGCACACGAACACCACCAAAAATCAGTGGGGAATCCAGGTGCTTCGGAAGAGTAAGTAATTCTTGCTCCACGCGTGGCACACGTCATGTCAGTCACGTTAAAATTTGGTATTTAGTCATATTCTAGTCATAATCCAGTTAAAAGGATGAAACTGGTTTCGATAAATGGAACAAATTAATGGCCAATTGTGACACAGAAATTTCGTAACGGTCAACGTAAGGCATATGGCGACCATAAAACTTTTTAAGTTGTTGCTTAAATCTTGACAAATTAGGCGAGAACATAACATAGTTTGTATATCTCAAATACAGCCTGCTTTGTTATACATTTGTTTTGATCCCTCCTAGCAGGCTCCCTTTTTTAATCATAGACATTAATTTAAATATTTATGTTGCTCTTACTTTTGACATTTCGGATAAATGATCTACAAATTTCTGGAAAGTTTTCTATTAAAGCTACTATTTAACCGTTATAGTAAAATATACATATTTGATCGTTATCTAGAAACCCGACGGAAATATGACCAGATAACCCAGTCTTTAACTATGAGCTGTGTAATGCCAGGCAACTGATGGTTAACATAATATAATATACAAATAAAATTACAAATTAAGTATAAGGCAGACACAGCCATTCATAGGAACAAAATATTCTATAAGGTTGTAAGATCTATAATGTTATTACGCGTATTAGGGTGGCAAGTAACACATACATTAAGAAAATAGTATCTCATCTGTTTCAAATTGTCTTATAATAACATCACATTGTACAAATTACATACCGACAATAATACACTGATGCATAACCCGAAATGTACGCCCAATGGCGTCATCGTAAGGTACATCTAAACCTAGTTATAGATCTAAATTGATTCTTGCTTTGTGACGGTGGTTAAGTGCACTGTTTATATATCTGTTTTCATTGTAAGAAATTTAGCTTGCTACATGAATATACAAAAAATGCTAAAATGGCATAGAGCATACAGTTACCCAAATTTGTTGGAGACATTATTTCACATGTTCATCTGTCATTTCGGACGTAAACAAAAAAAGACAATTGTATTCCTCTTATGTCATCAAATACTGTTAAGCTAGTAGACATTTTCACTCCCATATTCATCCGTTTGATTTCTATTTATGGTGTAACTCGGTGTAAGTAAAATTACTATAGATTCTCGATAAATCAGAAGACCTAAGAATTCTTATATGTCAGCTTATTAACATTTACGGTAAGCTTTAATTTCACAATACAATGGCATATCATCACGTCTTCGTGGAAATTAATCTGCGTTTAACTTGTCAACTAACAAAGAAGATAACGACAGAAGGTGTCTTCCTACAGATGATGTAAATTACTACTTTGTCACAAGAAGAACAAATGAAAGAAAGGTTAATACAAGCATCGACATGAATAAAAGTATTGGCATTTCATCACTTCTACTCATATTCATGGAATGTTTTACTTAAAAACAACAGAACAAAAAATAAAATAATGGAAGGTTATTGAAAATACGTTAAAGTTAAAATGAATTTTGTTGTTGAACGGCTTGCGAACATTTTGTCAGCTATATTTAAGACGAGAACAAGTTAAAGAAAAAAAAAATATGTTTATTCGGCGAATAGGATGGAGTTAAACCAAATATCTGTACTGCGCAGGAAAAGAGAGAAGAATTTCGTAGGGGCGAAACATTTAAAGTTTTGTAGCGGCTACAATAGCCGAACTATTTTCACATAACCTGAAATACCCAAACGAGACGGCATCCTCAATCAGCCAATTGCAAACAGCTCTGGGGGGTCAACACTGAGAACGCCCACAGTATTGCCCGAGGTAACATTTTTCGTGAATACAAATGTAAAGAGGTATTCCTTATTTAAAGCATGTAACAGAGTTGTCTGTAACACAATATCTTGACAAAAGTTCATTTATTATGATTTGTGCACAATTATCGCAACAATCATGTCTTGATTTTATACAAGGCTTTGCATTTAGTTATGTTTGCATTTTTTCAGCAGTAAATAACTACAGTACTTTGTGAGCTGTATCACTATGATTGCAAGAAAAAAATTACTTAAACTATTTACTTCGCATAGCCACAAGGATGTTTTATAATTCTAGTTAACAGTCTCCGTTTTAGTGTATTTGCAACAAAAAGGATTGTATGGCATTGATATTTGTATCAATATCAATGCCATAACAATGAAGAAAATGATTGATTGATTGATTATTGGTGTTTAACGCCCGAGCAGCAATATTTCAGCTATATTCAGGCGATGAACATGAAATGGATGATAAAATGAACATGAAATGATGATGAATGAAAATGGGAAGGGACACAAGGAAAAATAGGGGTAACGGATTTTAGATTGCCACTGGCAAATGGGAGGATGGATATGGTCGGGCAATTTAGCCTCCTGTAGCGGGATCGAAATCCCTACTCATAGCGATTACTACAGCAGCGTTCTTTAACGTGCGAGGAACGTGGCATTTTTCCCAACACGGTGCACTAATATGGTATGCGGTCAGGTTTTCCGTATTATCGCCTGACAACCCCAGCTTGCCAGGGGTACCCCATTCAACCACCTGGGGCACACATCCCAGACGGTCTTTATGCAAACCGACCTGACACGCCGGTCAGGGTACTGGGCGCTATTTAGTCGCCTTTTACGACAAGCTAGCGCGACTGCGGTCTATTCTTTTAGCCACCCGGATCCCGCATGGGGCATGAAGAAAATGAATTTGATTTACTGATCATTTATACTATTCCCAGTACATGCAAAATAAACGAAGTTGGTTTTCAGCAATTGTCAATTTACAAACTAACCATGTAACTAAGTAAACTTTATGTACAAGTGAGTCTTATATTGACCAAAAATGAAAGTTGGAACAACCCGCTACATATAACCTAAAAGACTTTTTCACTTGAAACAATCATTTCTTCGTGTTTCTCGTGTATTTAAAAGTCCCTCTTTTTCCATATTTTTGTACAATCACTGTCTTTTCTTTATTTAGAAAAGACTGGAGCGATATTGAATTATTACTTTCGTCTAAAAAGTCAATAACACATAATTATTTTGTTAATAATCAAATATTTAACGGATCACTTATATGATTTATTGAAAGAAAGATAATTATGTTTTCTACCAAGTGAAAATATTTTATAAAGGTAATTAAATTATAGGGAATTAGGGTATTCTCATAACGCTATTAGATATTGTTACAAAGGCATCAAGACCGAAATCTTAACAGAAAATATATCTAATGAGTCTTAATGAAGATATGAAGAAGATTACAATTGAAGTCAAACACGGCAATATGTCGGTGCACATCGAAGAATTACGGAGCCACTTATAGAACTCTACGTGTTTTTTTAACATAGAATAATTGAAGCTTTTTATCCTGAATAATTTTAGAAGCTACAATTTGCAAATGGTTAGTCTGCTTCGTTCCTAGAAGGTGCCTATGAGGTGTAAAGAAGCAACTTGGTACATAAGAAGTAAAAAAGTGTAATAATACCGGTTATATTGAAAACATAGTCAAATTTAGTCTGTCTACTGATATATATGTATTAAACACTTATTGTTTATTGTGGGCATACAAGTAAGAAGAAGAACAGTTTTTACCTAGAGTGAACTAAATGGTTTTTTTGTATACAATAGCAGGTAAACACTAAATTTTAAACGTTGTTTTCTTCCAACATTACAAAATGAAAAAGAAAAGTGACACAGGACTTAAATACATTGATAAATATATGCATACCAACTTCAAATTAACGTTTTGCAATTCTTATAAAAATATGTTTTGTTTCATTACTATTATTAAAACTATTTTTTAAAAGAACGCACTAAAAGGCGTACCAGCACCTACTTCTTTCAGATACCTTCACCTATAGTCATAAACTGTTTAATCTGTTCTTAAAATTCCTATTTTTAAATAATGATTGTCAAAACCATGCGAAAATGTTAAATATCGAAAGATTATTAATACAATTAGTTTAAAATAGAACAACAAAATCCACAGAAGACTTTTTCATCTGTAACATTAAACATTACGCATCCTTAGTCTTGCAGCAATGTACAAGTCAGAATTAGTGTTCGTACAGCATTTAATTATCTAATCGTTGTAAAGGTCACGTTTTGGTGATTTTGTAGATCTTACTTATTCATTAAGCGCACGGTAAAAGACAGTTGTAATCTGGTCGTAAATCGACAATTAGGGCCGGACAAACTATAAATAATACGACAAGCGTAATTGTTTTACTTTCCTTATAATACTTGTAGCATTCCGGTTATGGAGTATATATATCGAAAAGTAATTAAAAGATGTTTCCGAGACTGCAGCTTATACAGTTTCTTCAATAGGAGAGAACTGTTGCACTAAAATCAAGTGTTTGAGGGCGTCCCTACTGACATTGTATGATTGACAGATATGGTGAAAATGTATCTGACGCACTTCACTGATATTCTAAAGTAACTTACCGGTCTCTACCGTTGTTCGTAACTTCAGACTGCTTTTGTCCATAAGTAGAATTCCACGTGTCGCTAAAGCATTTGTTGTCATTTTTAGAGTGTTATTTGATTTGTTTTAATATATCTGTTTGATTGACTGAAGATGCACAACTATAACTATTAAACATCAATAATTACGACGACAACAAGTTTATAATCCCATTTGTCAAACGGATAATTGAGTTGTGTCAACCACGGATAATTTTTAACACAAACAGAACACAAGAGTGTAATAGATAGGTAAGGAAGATCAAGACTTAAAGGGGAGCAGTTATGGGCTTGTTTAGTGTAATCTTGAGAAACACTATAAGACGACCACAAATCATGACCATTGTAATTATATAGTCTTGCTAATCGTATTTATGTAGAACCATTAAACAGAAATCCTAGTTAATTAATATTTAGGTAGGACTTGAAAGCAACACAATTAACTGTCTATTCATGCCCTTATGTTCTGTTACAAGATTTTTGTAATTAATATCGCCTTAACATAAACTAATTGGCGAGGTTTCTTAACAAATGTCGACGGTTGTTATGGCACATTTATCAATGTAACAATAAACTTTATACAACTAAGATCAAACAATTCAATTACAATAAAAATCAACTTAATATTGCACTTTTAGGAAAAGAACAAAATAATATCATGGATATCCAAACGTCAATAAGATATCAATACGTCCGTCTCGAAAGGAAGGACAAAAACGAAAATTCTTAATACAAACTTTCTCTACTAACCTCTTTGAAATAACATTTGCTACATTCACGCGCACGCTTTGCTATTAGCGTAAATAGCATTTAAAAGCTAAGCTTAAAATAATGTCAATGGTTTAAGACAAATTAAAAATAGATATAGAGGAGTAAAGAACTTGCATTCTTATCTCGTATGTACAGAAGAAGAAAAAATTAATGTATATTACTGGACCAGAATAAAGCTAAAATACTGCTCGCTGTCACTAACAAACTATTCAATTTTCCGATCATATCAAATGATGAATTTATCTGCATTAAACGGTTTACGGTTCGGAAGTAATTATTTTCAAACTATCTTCCTTCGAAAAATGCTTTATCTTCTGATTGAATTTGAGATTTTTTGTAACAAAACATCGACGGGAGAATGGATTAGTGAAAAAAACCATTAAAAATTACTAATTAAAGAAAAATATTTCACCTATATTTCTCTCGTGTGGCATCCTACAACTCTTATAAATGCTCATATTGACGTCAGGCATATAGAAAGTCATTGTTAATGTAGGTCGGATATAATCATTTAAATCCAATGTCCCGTGTTTAAAAGTAATGCGCCATTTGCTAGTAGAAAAACGGGTTTTTTATTCATAGCAATAATTCACAAACAGTTCATGAATTACAATATTAAACAACCGAAGAGGGAAATATCTTAAAAACTGAAATTTATTGCATGATCGTCTAAGTGTACTACCAAAACACTATCGCACTCCTGACCACTATTTTAACAACAGTAAAAACGGGGCTTCAAAAATATAGCGACATTTTTTACTCCAGGAGTGGAATAAATGAAATGTGGATATTATAAAATTCAAAAGACCTGATAGACATTTTGAGGTCTGGATCTCTTTCCAATTGTAACAGCATTAAAACATTTGATTTTTCGACACTCTATACGGCCATCCCTCATATCCAGCTTAAAACTAGGCTTAAAGATCTTATAAAACGCTGCTTTTTCAAGAAAAACAGAAAGAGACGATACAAATACCTAGTAATTAGTCATGACAGAACTTACTTCGTCATTAATGACTCTAAATCTACTATTAAATATACTGAAGACCAAATCTGTCATATGTTAGATTTTCTGATTGACAATACATTCGTCATGTTTGGAGGACACGTTTTTCAACAGACTGTTGGTATTCCAATGGGTACTAATTGTGCTCCTCTCCTTGCCGACCTGTTTTTGTACTCTTATGAGGCTGAGTTCCTAGAAGGCCTGCTGAAGAAGAAAGAAAAGACACTGGCCCAGACCTTTAATTTAACATTCCGCTATATTGATGATGTTTTGTCCCTCAACAATGCTAAATTTGGTGACTATTTCCATTCAATTTACCCTAGCGAGCTTGAAATTAAAGACACCACCAATACACTAAGCTCAGCCTCTTACTTAGACCTACTTCTAGAAATAGACTCAGTAAAACTACAAACTAGACTCTACGACAAACGTGATGACTTCAACTTTCCAATTGTCAACTTCCAGTTCATCGACAGCAACATTCCAGCAGCTCCAGCGTATGGTGTGTACATTTCACAACTTATACGTTATTCTAGATCCTGCGATCAGTATTCCGATTTTCTAGACCGATCCCTGTTGTTGACTGCTAAACTACTCAAACAAGGGTTTGTTGCATCTAGGTTGATGTTATCTCTCCAGAAATTCTATGGTCGTCACCATGACTTAATTGATCGTTATGGGAAATCAGTGTCTCAAATACGATCTGACATGTTTGCAGAGTCATAGGTAGTGATTCCTATTCCTGGATTTGACTTTTCCCTAGACATGACAATGAGTAACTCGACGGGTGTCTAATTAGAGGCAGGCACTGCTTACTCGTCCGGAGCACCTGAGTGCACCCATGGTTTTTAACTTTCCATTGACTTTTGGCTCTTGTTGTTCGGTCGGTTTTCTTTGCTATTTTTCTTACTATAGATTAAAAACAAAACATATGTCAAGCAAGGCATATAAATTGACAAATCGAAGTTGCTGTTGCCATCTTTTTTTTCAGAATTTTAAACCGGGTAAAGACAGATGTGTGTTTTGTCCACCAAGAATAACCATTATAAATAGGGTTCATACAGTTTGTAGAAAGATCAAGCCTTATGTTGGTGAAAATGCATACCTCACATATTTAAATGTAATGTTTACATGAACAAAAACGTAATTTACAATAAGAGATAAAATGTGTTTACATAATTTACCAAATTTTAATGTTGAGATATAAATCCGATTTTGAGAATAGATTACATGACTATTATAAAGCACAGCATTGCAATAATAAACAATACGCTCAATGTTGGTACTGCGAAAGCCTGAATTTTTAATTCGTCCATAATACTTTACTGAAAGGGTTTCCAGCGCTCAATCCGCTGACCTGCCCAGCTTGCCCCAGGTGGCCAATAGGGACTTCCTTTCGGATGTTCTCAAAATTTTGAAAGCCTGACAGCGGGTTACTAGTTTGGAGAGTTCGACGCTCCTTTTTGTAGATTTCGTAGAAATATTGGCTCATTGTGGTGACAACAAAAATTTAAATCTCTCGTACCCCTACAACGCTCCCTACTTTGTCAATGGCAAACCAAATTGTGTGTTCCAGTTGTCATTTCCTTTTCCAGTTGATTTATCTTTGTTAAATTGTTCTTTTTCTGACTGTATCTAAATATTGATCTCTGTAAGTTAAGCAAACATTCAATAAAAGAATCTGCCAAATTATCCAGTTTTCCAGTTGAAATGAAAATGTGTTTCTGATTGTCAATCCCTTTCTCTCTTTTGTTCTTGTTTGTTAACTTTGTCTCGTCCTGAATAAAGCTAAACAAAAGTGAGCTGAACTATAAAGAATGTTCAATAAATCAATTGTAGCCACTATGAACAGACGATTTATCTTTCTGCCTTATCTGCAAACAAAAGTATTGCGTCATGAAAATAATTTGAATGTATTCTTAACACATTATTGTTTCTGGTATGTCATTAACGTTTAATTTTCCATTAATCTTGACTCTTACCATTATTTAGTTTTGCTAAACGCATTAACGTAGCACCGTTAATCAAAGATCAAATCAGTTAATTAGAATTTTAGTACCATGTTACAAGCAAGCAATTAGAAACATATTCTAAGCTTTATTTTTAAGTTCTTATATAATTATGTTTGTAGTATGAAGTTGTAGGTTGCAAAATTGATATCAGGCAAACCAAATCTAAACGGAGACATATTTTTCCCACAAATTATAAGCGCTCGTACAGATCCATGCTCCAACTTAACGTTAGTTTTTGTGAACCTACGAGAAAAAAACTATTGTCATTAATATGCCATTAATATTATACACATTTGTGAAAACTAGATAAATTATTAAATTAATTGTCAGTACAAATTTCACGTCCTGAAAGAAAAGAAAAAACGAGATGGGGTCACGCTTATCCAGCAAATTATTTTATGTACATTTTTTCAGTATTACTAAAGGTTTTAATGATGCAAAAGCACAAATAGCGTCTTCCTTTTCAGGTTCCAGTTTTATGCTTGCTTTCCTATCTTAAACTCTCAATACTTTGTTTCCTTTTTCATAAACTGAAACCATTCTGCCTGAAACTGTCAAACACTTGTTAAATGAAAGAATAATGTTCTTCAAGTGTTGACGAAAACATCCAAATAATGCCCTTATAAGCTATTATAAATACAAGACAATTTCCACAAAAATACTTTTAGCCTTATCTTTTTTACAACCTTATTTTCAGTCGAGGTTACAAAGCAAAGATATCATAATAACCGCTAATGGGTACGACATTAGGTTAGTTACCTTATTAAAGCAAGAAAAATGTTATTAACTTCCTTATTTACAACTCTATTCACACGCGTTCATTTCAATTTTAATTTTGTCCATTCTCAATATTTATAGCTTTGTTGACCAACATTGCAATTTAATGAATGCTAACTTTCGACATATTATTTGCCGACAAATCTATTACTAGCAATTTCAAGTCGTTATCAGAAGACTTTTTAAAGAAACAACAACATTGTGTTCTATCAAAGCCTTTTTGCAATATAGATGTTATTAACTCGTGAACAACTAAAATCGAAGTAAAGACAGACGCCATTTGACCAGCGGGTGAAGACCTAAATTAATATATATTTTCATTAACTGTTTGTAACAAATTAAAAATTTCAATACATTTATTTCAAAATTTTCATATACAAAGTTTAAAATAGCAAGAGAGTAGCCATTTACGCCATATAGTTTTACTTTTTCCGTCATTAATTTACCTAACGAAAAAGAAACTTTTGCTTCTGCATCTAGAAGGTACGTAGAAGTATGCTCGTTAAAATAAAATAAAAATAATTATATTATTTTAAATTCTGTGTAAACGATTTCAACACTCGTTTCTCTGAAAAGATTATTTCTGACAATTTCAACCTGTCTTGAAAATTCTTTTGCATTACCTTGAATTCTCATAATTAATTTAATGATTTTATAATATAAATACCGAGGTTTTGCATGCATGATACTTTCTAAATGTTTTGATTCGTATCATGCTTACCAAATCCGTATCATCAACCCAACCCCGTTTGGCGCACAGATTTTGGAATGATATTTATGCCTCGGATTTATATGGGGAGCAATTTATTATATTTTATATTTCCTTTTTTCGTATAGGTAATTTCATGTACGTAAGCAGGTCGAAGATGATCTACCTCTGTAGGTTACACAAATCATTACCGTTATGTAGGTTCTATGCCTTTATTTTTTCTAAATTGAATTTCTTTTTTATGTTTTGTTTTGCCATTACAGCGGTAACCGTTTGAGGCGAAGGGTTCAGGTTTTCTCTAATTATGGTAATTTAAAAATCTTTTGAACCAAATTACAGTGAAATTACTGGAACTTGTCAACCTTTGTATGTTTTCTACTCATAGATAGGGTACGTGTGTTTAGAACTTCTGAAACCTATCACAAGAAGAAAAAAAAGTGCATATACGTTGAATTTTGCAACAAAAACCAAAAGAATATGTCGCTGTCATGTTTACTGTATTATTATGACCCCCTTCTTACAATAAATCCCACTAATAGAATCAACTATTTTAAAGCATGATTTAATATTATATCTTAAAACATACACTTTCGTCCATTTAAGTAAATACGCATACCATCGGCGAACAATGTAATAAAGACTTGATACTCAGAAATTTGATAAATGAAATTATCGACAAACAAGTCTTAGCCGCTGTAACTCTTGGACTTGAATGACATGTATTTGTAATTATAGAATCCAAGTAGGCCTTTATAAGTACTCAATCTGCTTATTAATAAATAAGTGTAGGCACGCCAGGTTTTGCGTATACTGTCGCTATTCATTTGTCCTCAATCTGTGCATGTAATTAACAAAATAAGCACCATTCACTAAAGTTGGTTTGTGATGGCTACATTGCATACCGTATTATATTTTATAATCTTTTAATACGTCAGTTCCAAAGATCAGTTCCTTACACATCCTATTATCTCATTGGATACTTAGTAAACAATATGTCCCTGTCGACCCCCCCCCCCCTTTTCATTAGCAATCACATTTTCTCGTCAATTGCAGCTGCAAATGTTTTGTTTGCAACCTGTTCTCCTCGAAATACAGATAAACTTTTGCTCGCTAAACATCAATCCATCCATCTGTCTATCTATCTATATGTACGTACGGACCTAAAACACAAGGCTTTCAAGTTTGTCATGTACTCATGTATAAACTACTCATTTCGTTATGTTAATGTAAGAAACCTGTTTTGAGAAATAGCTTAATCAGTGAATTTAAACTTAAGAATTAAGGTCATTTTACTTCTAGGCTACACATATATTTTATTTAATTGGTGATGGAATTGGTTTATCTTTATGTGATTCTACCTTTAAATCACATTTTTCAGTACTTTATTTTGAAACCAAGCACTTAAAACCAACAGTCTGGAGAAAACATTTTTTTCTATTGGTGAAATATAATGAGCTCTGAACCTTGACTGTAACAATGATATATTTCTCTTACATTACTCCTATGTGATAATAATTACGCAAAAAACGAAATCTTCTGTAATTAAATAAAAACGCCATCAATCATTGTCACCATACTACATTCTCATGAGAAAATAGTAAATGAACAAGCCTCAACAAATTGTCTTTTTTACAAAAATGCATTATTCTGTATGATACCAAATTAGATTTCTGTCCTCCAAAATAATATATGTTTTAATCACTTGTAAGAAAATTTATGGCTATATCGTAACTTTCACAAATTAAAGTGACAAATAAATAAATAAGGAGGTTGTAACGCCATTACAGCTTTAAGAAAAATTATGATGATATATCGTACCAAAGCGTCTCGGTCTATTTTAAGTAGTTTTAAAGGAATTTTTATGTATAATGTATATTTTCACCTTTTTGGCCAGAGGGAATGCATCATTTATAAAAGCCATTATGCTTTTTGTGTCGATAATGGATAATTGATTACATTTACAATTTCCATATATGTCTTGTATTATCAGGATATTTTGATATCTACAATAGGACTTTACCTGGAGAGTAATATCAGTCAATGGATACTCGCAAGGCATATATATGTTTGTTTGGATCAATAGAAGCACAATTGTGAATGCTATTGGGAAAGTATACAAGAATGAGTAGGAACGTACAACGTAGCCTTTTGTAGCGGATGCAATGAGCTTTCTACGAAATCTATAAGAGGGTTTTTACAGTGTATATTAAAAAAACATACAAGTATGGAAGAAGTAAACATAAGTTCTTATTCCACAATTTACGTCGTAGTTTTGTCCAAGTTGCGAACATTATTTCACTTATTATCTGCTAATACACAGTAGCGTGATGTATGTTACGAGCGTCTACAGTTGACA
This sequence comes from Limnoperna fortunei, assembly GCA_944474755.1. NCBI lineage: Eukaryota > Metazoa > Mollusca > Bivalvia > Mytilida > Modiolidae > Limnoperna > Limnoperna fortunei. The sequence continues at coordinate 42,525,496 of OX104121.1, read as the reverse complement.
GCAGTTGACCGTACTGCAATTACGGTTTGATTACCTTCTAAGAAATTGAATTTATACATACAATATTTAGTATCAGAATCTGCTTTTAAAATGAAACATCCAAGAAAAATGTATTTCCTGCTTCGACAGTGTAATTTTACCACATTTCATATTCTTCTAAGACGCAACATCAAAATTGCTTTGATCTTATCAACAGCTGGTATCTACTATATAGGCGTGCGTGTATCTGTACAAAGCGCCCGTCCACACGTGTGTATTGACAAATATGTGAAATGCTTACTTGCATAATCATTGACTGAAATTTACCCATTTATTTAGGGTTTCGATATAAAACCTATCTTCTCTGATTTCCACTGTAAAATATCTGCTACATCGGCATTTATGATACGCTTTACAAACGTCTTTCGGATTGTATGATTAAAGAAATGGCGTCGATTACTAGTGTTCAAAATAAGAGGGAGTCATACATATTTTATTTCCATGGTACGTTGTAAGGCTGGCTGACATTTGTAAACAACTTATTTTTGTCTCTTTTTGACTTTATTTTAAAACTGACTACAGCTGATGACTGTCAGCTTTCAGTCCCCTTCCAATAGTTCAGACACGTTCGGGAATCATACTTTATTAATTCGATATGTAGAACAGTTTCGAAGAACACATGTATGGAAATGCTACTTTTCATAATTTTAATTCAAAGCCGATACTTGTTCGAGTATATTTGACGTTTTTTTAGATAAGAAGCGTTAATTGGAGTTATGTGCTATCAAACGCTTACTTTGATTTTTCAGAAAGATTAAGAGCTTTGACTACCAAACAACACATTATGTTCACTTTGAAAACCATTTTATGGCGATAAAGATCATCTGTCATTTAGAAACTTAGACATGTATGCTAATAAAACACAAAATGGAAAATGGTATAAATACATCTCCGTCATCGGCCAATATCCTAACATAGAAACTTCATTGTATGCGCCAAAGCCTTTTTGCAGTTTTGTTAGCTTTTTTTGTACTTAAGCATAATAACCACAGACAACAATGCAAGGTTTTTTAATTCTGACAGTAAATTGACAGCTGGCAATTCTGCGCGACATTTTCAGCCAGTATATACCGATTAAATATTGACACAAGTTCAAATAGAAAAATGTATATCATTGAATATTTACATATTGTGTGTTGTTTTATAATTCCTATTGTTTTGAGCAGTTCGCGTCATGGTCACGTGATTTACGGAATATTATGTGTATCAGTTGTATCGTTTTTACTGATGCTATGCTTTTATTCTTACATATATTGATCCTACTGTAACAGAAAATGCAAGCAAGAAGCCCAGGAGGTTGATATCTTGTCCGAGTGGACAAAAACATTGATTTATTGATTCATCTTGAGTCCTTTGAAATCTTGATGCTGCTAAAACTATGTCTCGTCAGACATTCATTACAAATATGTTGTTGTGCCAGCAGATATGGCCCCTAACAAGATAATTTTTATCTGCAAGAAACATATATAGAGTGTTTAATAAATTAAATTGGCATAAAGGGGCAATCCTGCTTACACATCCTTAGGCTTACAAACGATCATTGAAAACCCACAAATCGGTAATAGCATCCTTGATCTAAATATAAAAAAATGAAGATTGTGATCTCCCCTTGCTTGCATATATTGGATACCAAAATTTGCTCCTCTTCTCGCCGACCTGATTTTGTACACTTATGAGGTTGAGTTCCAAGGAGGCCTGCTGAAAAAGAAGAAAAAGACAACGGCCCAGACCTTTTATTTAAAATTCCGTTTTATTGATTATGTATTGTCCCTGAACAATTTGAATGGTGCTAAATTTGAATACCATTTGCATTTAAGCTACCATAGTATTTTAAGTTATTATATATAAAGTTCATAATCAATAGTTAACAAATACTTTGACATCAATAAGTTTCTTATCTAATTCAAAGGTCAGTGGACCTTTAAAGATAAAGCCCGAAGACTGCAAAAAAGTATGTGCGTTGGGTAGGGATATATTCTTTTCCGTTGTCTTTCAAGTATATAGCAATTTTTAATTTGCTCTTTTAAACTACTTAATGAGCTTGAAAGTGATTCGGTTATAGCAATTATCTTTACACATTCAGAAAAGGATACGTTCTTTTATTATGAATCATTTATTTCATGTAAACTAGGATTTATCACGTGGGATTTATACTCTATTACAATCGATATTTGTATAGATTTAAGATAATAGTAAATCTCCATCCAGCAATTCAATTTGTGACATGTGCATTGGTTTAATGAGACTTACATTTGTGTGCATTCATGAAATATTCCAGACAATCTGAACTCAAATGACCAAATCTTTTCACAATAGAAAATTACGTACACATGTACGTTATGTATTAAATTCGATTTCGTAAGAGCTCATTTACAAAACATCACATTTAAAATATGAGACATCACATTTTTAGTTATTGCAAACATTTTAAAGTTATACAAATCGAAACAGCTTATCATCTTGCCAAAACAAACTTATATTGTTACCCAATTAATGCTTTCAGGTTAGATTGCCCTGATGTACCTTTAGATTGGTTAGACTTATTTTATTCAATTTGTGAACTAGTATGTAGCTCAAGATACACGGCAGAGTTTCAAAAAGACGAGTACCACAACTTGTTTAACGTGTCTTACATTTCAGAAAGCTATCATGCGGTAAGTACTTAGTTACATAATCTAATGTGACCAGCATAAGACTTTACTTGACATCCTTACCACGGCGATAATAGACAAGGATGCGGAAGAAAAGGAACTTAATAAGATTTTATATGTAAAGAGCGGATGTGATGCAATTCTTGCTGCATATATATTGCCATTCTGTTTGAACTGTCTCAACTTTCAAACTACACTGGAAAAAACATTGTTTCTTAAAATCTAATTCTTAAAGGGAAACTTCGCAAAAAATGAAAAATTTATATGCTATTCAACAATTAAAAATACACACTTTTTACTTTTGATGTTTTATTATATTTTCAACGGTTAAGTTTATACACTAAAGTGGCCGTGTAAAAATGCAATTATGGAGGTCCGCCATATTGCCAATATCTCGTCACAGATGGAGTAGAGGTCACTCGACAGCAAAGTACCTAAAAGTCGTCGTATTGTAATAATGCGAAACGGTCAATCATTATCAACAGAAGGTTAAACTATTAAGAGGATTTCGTGATAAGATTACTTTTCGTATTTCTGATCCAAGCAAAAAACTATACTATTGTAGCAAACGTTCACCAGTTTTTAGACCTTTTCAGACTATGTACACAACGGCAATAAATTCGTTTGTAATGATTATTTGTTTTTAATGTTCTTTGCAAATAGTTTAACAAGTAAGGTGATCTTCATTTAGGTGACCTCATTTTCAATTTTGTCCTCCAATATTAGCTGGAATTTGGTCCATAAATATAAATTTAATTGAAAACTACTCGAAATAATATCATTTTTAACAAATATAGCATATGTGTATTCAAATGATACCCGTTCTTGGCAGGGGCGTGCCGTTCTAATTTCTAATTACATGTTTAACCATTAATCTGGTTAGCTTTTGAAAATTTTCGAATATTTAATTTCAAAGGCGGCGTCAAATGATCTCGTAATTGAAATAAACATCTTGTTTGTTTACTTACTAATTATGTTAATTACTCTTTATGAACCAGAAATGATCTGTAAAATTTTCAGATCCACGTACAACATCCATTTTGAAACGTGCAAAATTATCAACGATATTTTATTTCATGCTGAAAAATAATAGTATTAATATATATATATATTATTTACAACTCTGTTTTAGGTCAATTGTATTTGATATAAGTTAATAAATAAGACATTTAAAAGTACTTTTATTTGTACAAAGACCATTTTAACATTAAAACGTATTTTGTTATCTTACGTCACAACATACAATCCCTTGGTAAATACTGTCAATATGGCGGCCTCCAGTTCTACCACATTTAATTCACTCTAGAAACGTAACATATGAGGATATAATAGAACATCAAAAGGCAAACATGTTTCTTTTTATTTGAAGAATAACATTTTAAAATATTCAATTATTTGCTCAGTTTCCCTTTAAAGTGTTGTGTTTAGCTACTTGGCATAACTTATATATTTGAATGCTTTATAAATCCGTATTTGTATTCCTAATAACAAGCTTTAATTTTAGGATGTGAGTAGGTACATGTATGTACTTTATTTATTTGTGAACTTCTTTTAATGTGTTTGTTAGCAATAATCATGTCTTTTTGTTTGTACAAATTATTCTAAATTGCATTTAAAACAAAATCACAATTTTTAGACTTATTAAATGTGAGCATTATTACGCAGAAATAAGTGATATACACGTGAAAGTATTACAAATGTTAAATCGGTAACAGTGTAACCTTGACATTGCGTCCGAGTTAAGTTTTTTGATCCATGCTAATACATAAATGTTGGTAATAAATCTTCATCTAGATAAAGAAGTAATCGCGTTATTGACATTTATGTCCATTTTGTAACAGATGATGAAAATAAGATTTAAAACAATATTGATGCAATGCAAATAAAGTTAATACATATACAAACCTATCACAAGCTAAAGGTAAGTTTCTTGTTTATTTTTGCTTCTTTAACGGGGATTAATGCTACTTGCAGTAATTGTTCAGCTATATCGCGGCTTTCATTTTTATGGGATTATCCAGTGAAAATCCATAAGATTAGATAGGATTACTGGCAATTCTTGTCAGTCAAGACTGGAGTCGAACGCAACCTGATGAGATTGAAACTCCAACACACAACCTCAGTGTTGACATGCACATGATCAATAAAAAAGGTAACTAACTACTTTAAGCACTGGACCAACCTGAGTCTTGTTTTTTTTAATTTTCAATATGAAACGCATTTGTTTGCCTCCTACCCTCGAAAATGTTGTCATCTAACGTATTTTTCGAAGACATTGTATGTGAATAAAATTTCATCGTGTACATGTACACTTTTAATGAGATTCCTGAAAAGGCATTGCTGTTTCACCCTTTTACTTTTTCACGTGTTATTTTGGCAAATTTTATAAAGTAGTCTTTACGACTTAATTTTTATTTGTTTTTGTGTATGTTTGTTGTGTCTGATTTATAATATAATAATGTCTACTATGAGGTATAATTAGACATTTCAAGTGGCCAGAATATTATGCAAATTAAAAATAAAAAATGAGGGGACAACACTGTAAAGTTGTAAGTAGTACTTCTATGTATAAACTTAAAAAAGCCTGAAGGTAAAATTAACATACTTAACCATAGGATTTAGGCAGAGAAACGTCTGTAAATGGACAGCCTTAAACGTAACTCAAAAAAGATAATCACAATCACCAAGGTTAGATAAATAGAACACCTGCATATTAAACTAAGATAAATTAAATTGGATATGCTGGTATTCTTGTCCAAAACTATACCAAGGTAGGTATGGTGTAGAATATAATGTGTGGGATTTCATTATATTATTTTGATTTTCATGCATAAATATTGTTTGTTTAAAAATCTTTATGTAACGGGAAGTTTCAAACGTAAAAGTAAGTAAGGTTTTTTAAATAAGCATGATATCGTAATATGGGAGTTTTTTTTACAGTAGATATATATATATATATATGGAACATGCAAAAATGCAGAGTAGAAATACATTTAAATAAATAACACTAGATTATGTATCTTATCAGATAATTAACATACTTTTAGTTAAGATGCCTCATAATTAGCATTACAAGGTTATTTACCGAGTCCATCATTTAAATCATTGGTGATTACTTTCGTTTTAATTACGGTTGTGAATTTTTTTTCACTCGAAACAATGTTTTAGTACGGCACAAGCTGAAACAAAAATATATAAACAGGTGTGAAATAACCGTCATAATTCAGTACTCAGTATGGCTAGTAGAAAATGGAAAAATATAGATCTTGATACGAAATACCAGATCATTAAATCTGTTGGTAAAAATGATCGACCAAAATCAGAGATATTAAAGGTGTTTGATATACCCCCACCACCCTCAGTACAATCCTTAAACAACGGGATTCCATTATGAACGCCTACAAAACCAGCGAGTTTTGTTCGCAAAGAAAAAAATGCGTACTGCGCAACATCAATATGTCGAGGAGACACGATGGTTTAAGAATGTTTGTGACCAGAACATTCCGATATCCGGACGAACTCTCGCCGCTACGGCAGCTGAATTAATGGCAATAAAACTTATTTTCTTTATAAATCATATTAAATAGATCATATCCAATCAACTGAACAAAAATTGGTATGTATTGTTCAGCAGTACGTGACAAATCGATTAGATTGCAAACAGGTCAAGTATAATAAAAACCAGTAAAAGCGTTTTGTTGGTGGATAAGTACAATTACAAATAAACTTTATCTTTATATTAAAATTTTACACTACATATCAAAACATACGGAAACATATTGTTTGACAAGTTTGAAGCACTAACCAAATACACTTTACCGTTATTTTAACAAACAGTCTATACATGAAAACAAATATGTTTACTAAGGGAGGTAATCAAACATGGAATTTCTCATGTAACGAAATAGGCTTATAACGAAACGCAACCTACAGTAAGTGTTGTCGATGTAATGCAAATGTAGAAACGAAGTGTTATACATAAAATTAACGTCATGCATTATGGAGAAAAACACCATCGTACTAGAAACAAAAAGAAAGATTTATTTTGTTTGTAACAAGAGTCATGGGCTTAAATTCATATGAGTCAATGACTTAATACATGCATCACAATTTATTACTATTGCAACGATATCCGTTAAAACAAAATAAAAAAACTCTTTTACATTCAAATCAACAGGAGATTCTTAGATTCTTAGTGTTAATATTAGAACATAAAATCTATCATGTCATTGAATGCCGTTTTTAAATATCAAAGAAACAATGATATTAAAGCTACCTGATATAAAATCTGGTATAATTGTTACCATTTACCAAAGATGCCATGACCACCATAACGTGTAAGTCATTTTAATTAAAATGTATTTCAGCAGAACAAACTTGTAATTGTGAAAAAAACATCGCATTATGCACATAAATATAGGTTATCAGCTGGAAATATATTTATACACGTTTATATTAAAACTTCAGATTGAAACCTTTTATTGGTGGTTAATATCATTATTTGAAAAAAGCAATGGTGCATGTAGAAACATGTACTGTTTTAAGGAAAACACAACAACCCGTAGATATTGCAATATTGCATGATCAATAATCAATACGTCAAAACTCATAATGTGTGAATTAAGTGTACCTATTTCTTAATTAAGCTATAACTTTATGGACGAATTGGTCATATTGTTAAAAGATGCATACATGTATGCAGCAATTTATCTAGAACACTGACACTTGATTTTTTGCAACTGTGATAAATAGCGGTCTAATCAAAATTCTACAATGCTTATAGTTGTACATGTCATAACTGGGACCATTCTGGGAAGGGTTCTTGTGTCTGACTCACTGAGTTGCCTAGTGCTTTCCTGGGTGGCGAACTCGTAGAGCCCTTAAGGCATTGTCCGATCCTAATACAGAAAGCCTGCGCGGGTCGTAGTAGGTGACGAGTTTGGATAGTGCCTCGTTTACGCTCAAGAAACCCTGTTGTAGATTTTGAGAAAAAGAAAGACTCAATTTCAGATTTATCCGTTATGGTCAAATATGAATGCACAAGCATAAAAACCCAATTTGTGTCATTAACTTGAATTTCTTCATACAAATACATATACAATAATTGATTTTCACAGTAACCAGTGTTGAAATAGCTTTCCACATTGCACGATCGACATATCCTGTTTCCTAGCCCAAAAGAAACAAACAGCTGCCAAATATTTTATGAAAATTAAAATATCCTCCAATTGACGTTGGGAGCAGTTGTATAACCCGTATTAAATACTTTTCCTCTTGCGGGCAACATTTTATTCATTTGCCATCTCTGGTCCCGATGGTTATTTGTGTGTTAACCTTTCCCGTCCTCAAAATAGCTTGAATGCTGCTCCCTGATGGGCGTTAAGCAAACATCAAATTAGTCAAACATATTATGAAACTTTATTTCGAGTTGCACATTCAGCGTGCATTTATCAAAAATACCATTATACTAAAAACCATAAAACACACATTCTAGATTAGAGCAGAAAAGTAAATGCTACACAGCATGTATACTACTTCATTACGTCGCATTGCTCTCATTATTTTAGCTGGGTTAAAAAAACAAAGCTAATGAAACAAAATTAATACACGATCTTAGTAAGGCAGCAATGACAAGGAATAATGAATCGCATTAAAATATTTATACTGAAACGTTCAAACACATGGCGATCAATGGATAAATTGCATTGATCACTTTAAGTGTTTAATCTGATGTGGAGTAACATTCCGTGAATACTGTAAGCGTAACTCTATATTTTTCCCTCATCTGTCAAATGCATCGTACGTCAGTATTTAATTTGAAGGAATGCATTATAGCAAGCATGGTGGTATCACTCATCACCTAGTTATACAAAAATACATTAACACCTTTAAACAAATCTTGAACTGTCAAAACATCTACATCTTTCAGAAAAGATTCATCGTGAATGTTCAAACAATCCATCTAAATGTAATTATGCCAATCGAAGTGTGCTTTGATATTTACCAGGTTTACTTTCAATAATAGAGTTTAGGTTATATTGTTAGATTTGCTACAAGTCCCTTGAAATGTTTTAATTAGAGAGTTACATCGTTATTACTGCAGGCAGGGTGTACTTGAATCCATTCTTAATTGACAAGGATTACCAGTTTTCCTAACGCAGGTCAGGGGTTTTCTCCAGGTACTCCCCAATAAAAACTGGACGACATGATATAGATGAAAAATTTCTGAAAGTGGTGTTAAAACACCATTGCTACAAACAAACAAACATCTTTATTACCAAAAGTTCCAAATATATCCACATGTGAACACCTTTGCATAATCAAAGACGCTATAGAAGTCTTTTTACATAAGAGAGTAACACCCTTATTATTAATATTTACTATGCTATCCACATATTTTGTAAACATGTGTACACATGTGAATAGTATAAGAAATGTTAATAATAATGATGTAACCCTCTAGTAGCAAAAAATCAAAGAGACTTGTGGCAAGTCAGGTACGTAATTTGGGTAGCTACGTGATGGAATATGCAGCTACCCACAAAACACATTTAAGCCCGATTAAATGCATGAACCCAAGAGATGCTGTCTCAGGATAATTTGTCACGTTTTATGTAAAAAGGACATCTTTTTCCCTTTTCAACCTTTTGAAGCCGTAAAATAAATCACTGACAAATATTCTGAATTTTTTCTCTTTTTTGTTTTTGTCTTAGCTAAGAGAAGATTTAAACAGTTTATTGTCGAAAATAACGATTTTCAGTATGTGTGCAAACGTTATATATATTTTACATTCTAATGTGCAAATATGAATAAATGCCAGATGTTACAAATACTTTGAAATGTGCATCTTATTAAACTTTAAGTTGACAATATGTTAACTGAAAATATCGTCTAGTAATGCAATTCTTATGTCAATTTAAAAAATAGACCACTATATAAATATGTATATACGGGAATCTTCCAACATCTTTTAGACAGGGCAGGCGTTAGGTAGCTGCTAAATGAAAAAATAAACGATTAAATGACGGGGTTAATTAAGTTCATGGAAAATGAATGAACAGTGAGGTTGTCATTTTTTAATTTGATTTCGGTGACTTATATCGGTCTTTACGTTATTTACTGCTATATAATCTGCTATACTGTTATGTACAATGTACACAATATAGCATAACAGTGTTTGTTATAAAAGTGCATTATTTTGTTAAAGGTTTATATGTAACTTAAAGCTATTAAACCAGATAAAATGATGTTATTGCTCTGGTAAGTTTAGTAGGTCGTTGACTGAATTACAAAATATAAATATTAAATATTTAATTAAGGTTTTGAACACCAATTTAATTGCTCCTTCCGCATATTTGTGTCAAGAATTTTCACTTAAGGCGATTTAAAATGATTGATTAAAACGGAGAAATAGTGTATCTATGATCAAGTGTTCAAGGATAGAACAAATCACAATTATTATAACGTATGATGAATGTAATGTTATTACTAGAAAAGAAAACCGACCAAATCTTCATATTTCAAAAATTCATCGATTGCTAATTCTTGCAAATAATAAAAAATGGTAAGGCTTGAACCTGAAACCGCCCAGTACGTCCATGCATAGTGCTAGATAACATGTTTGATTGACATAATGGCGTTCAAAGCCCAGTACACAGTATATTAGGCAGCTATTTCTAGGACGAAAAAACGTTAACAAACAGTATAGTTTGCACTCTCAGCACCTCACATTCTTTTTGCACCAAGGCTTTCTGTATTATTTCCAAAAGGGAGAATCTTTTGCCTTCTTTATTGGGACGCGGTGGTTATTTCTATGGGTCAAGTCTTGTGAACCTCCTCAGATCACTGTGTATTGGGTGTTAGTAACAATTTTTTTATTTACTGATCGTTATCATTCTTCAAGATAAATTAAGACTAGCTTCTCTTTTTGCATCCTTTGAAGTACTACATGCTGGACAAGAAACAACAAATCAATAAATTAGCCCGTTTAGATTATTATAACCAATCAACCTTATTAATCGCAGCAGTTGCATCATCCTAAACAGCTGTTAACAATAATGGTTATTGTAATGCCACGACATACATTTTATACCTAGCTGCACAAACACTTTAATTTGAACTTAAATTATATTATTTTGTTATTATCATTAATGTCTCGCGTCATACATTTTACATGTTATTTTTATGACATTTTATTTGTAACCAATGGGTCGTTGCGTCTGCTGGTGGACTGTTATTCTAGAAGGTATCAATAGATCTATAGTCACACTTCGGTGCAGACAAGAATATCATCGATTTTTTCAGTGATCGAGTCATGGTCTAAGTTTACTGCCAAAAAATATATCTTTTTTTTCTATTCACAAGCTATAGATGTCATTAGCCGGATTTGTCAAAATGTTTTAGAATTTTGATGATATAAACTGACCAACATCTTCAGTATTTGGAATTTAAATATTTGTGGCTTTGAGCGCCACTTATAAGTCTTGGTTAGACTAGACGTCAGGCGTCATAAATTTTATAACCTTGCTTTCTTTGATGACATTTTATTTGTTCGGATTACAAAGAAGATATGATATTCCACAATTACATGTATGTTCCTATATAATAAACCTACTATAATAATGTACTTAAGATAAAACAATCAGGTGTCATAAGACGTAAACGGCTTTTCGTTTCTGTACATAGCTTTTAACTAGACTATGCAAGTATATCTACTAAATATTTGCGTACACTTTTAACACTGTAATTTCCGATTTACATAAGGAAGGTTCATATCTTGATTTAATATTCTAGCTATTTGTTTTATGTCTTTGATCTCTTTTATTTTAATATATTGAAAGGTATATAATTTAATTTAAAGTTCATGTTTTGCCCAGCCGAATAATTGTTAGAGGTACGATTCTCGGTATTTTTTCCGTAATAGTGAGCTCTTTTTTATGTGTTTGTTCTGAATCTTTTGTGCCACATACGTCAATTTTCGTCTCGAAATTTGTGTACATTAACTCAAAGGATTAAATTCACTTATTTTTACATCAAATCTAACTGATACAAGAACTTAAAACCCGATAAAAAATGACTTTAGTCAAAAACAGTCTATAAATGTTATGTCATATAAAATGATAGATTGCTTTAATTGATATACAGCGCAGAAGCCCTGCTGCGATATTTGGCATTTTAGTATTTTAGTTAACAAATATAATAAAAATAGTATTTTTTAACTGTTTAGAATCTATCTAAAAGTACGTTTTGATACGCTTGGTATAGATGTGCTTTTATGTAATATGATGATAACAAGTACGGGATGTAATAAAATTTAAACCAGAAAGAAGAGACCTGATATACATGTTATTATGTCTGTTTTCCCAAAATAGCTTTAATATGTTCCCTGTATTCAACCATTTGTCCTTGAACAGTTTGTCTTCAAGTTGCTTCGATTATTATAATTTAATTTAATCGTTATGACTATTTCTAATATCATATGATCTTGATTCATGTTTTTCCTTAGACGACTGATTAGTTCTAACAGCATACAAATGCGTTAAATGCAAACCACCGTAATGAAACATTCCTGTTATGCAATATGTAATTGTATTACAAGAAAGAACATGATTAAATTATTGTTATATTGACTAGATTGACACAAACAAGTCTTAAATAAAAAAAAAGAAAATGACCGACCATCAAGAGCCGAAAGTCAAAAGGGGAAATTACAAATCCGGATTTTAACAAAACTATAACAGACAAACAAAGTGAGTAATCCGAAATAAATGAATGGGTGCAAGCAGTGTTCCGGGCAGTGTCTGACTCTTCATTGGATTGGACATCCGTTGAGTTTAGGTTATGCATTCTTTATATTTTTGTTTATTGACCTGACTAGGATCGACCCTACAATATCCCACATTTAAAGTGAACATGCTAAAAATTACATTGATGAATTTAAATTTAAAATTAACCGTCACTCACAGATATATGTTAAAAAGTTGACATCGGAACAAATCCACGCAATTTTAAAACAGGCATCCTATTTAACTTAATGAATACCCGGATGTACACTCTATAGTCGAAAGTCTCAAATTTCATAATATAAGTCACACAGAAGCAAACAGACAATTAAGCTAAAAGGTAGAATAAATCATACAGAATTTAAACAGGATAGTTTATAAATCATAAATCATTGAATACTTCCGGTGAAGACATAGACAAACACAAATTGAACTTTCTCTCTCTGGCAAACTTTGTGAACTTTTAAAAGGCGAAATGAAACCACATACCATGTACATTTGAACGCCAAAATTATAACAGCGTAAAAATTACTTACAAGCAGACATTCCACCGATCGGAAACAGGAAATTGAAGAAGTTGACAAGCATTATAAAATTAAGATAGATGGAAGTTGTAAAATAAAAAAAGACAATGTTGTCATCGGATCTAAAAGAATATTGAAATTTTATTTTAACAAAAAAAGCGATGAAAAACATCGTGATATTACAAAAGATGAATTGTTCCAGTTTACCGAAACTTGAACAAAGCACCGATAAGTTATAAAAAGGAATTTTAAAATGCAAATTAATAATTATTTTACTTTGCCTTTATAGACTAAGAAGACCTTCGATTCAATTTTACGATGTGATAACGACGCGAACAAAATATTTCGTGTAAAAAAACGTCAGTGTACTCAGTGGTCGATAGGTTAAGGCAGTTAGTCCATTATAAATCAAGTGCCTGTCAATACTCAGTCTCACAGGGCAAGGTGTACTCGACTCTAATCTTAATTAACAATGATTTAAAGTTTTCCTACCAAAGGTCGATATTTACTCCCGGTACTGGGCGCCATGATAAAGCCAAAAAAATGAAAGTGGCGATAAACACCAGTCAAACAAATAAACATAAAAAACTTCAACATAATATATTTATTAATAGATAACTTTTAAAATAATCTCAATTTTAAAATTCTGCACGACAGGTGCACGACAGAGAGAAATACTTTGTGTTAATTCCGCACAACAAAATAAATGACAAGCTATCTTTTGAAATAGGTCAGTGGAATAACATTGACACAGAAAAAAGACTTAGTACAAAATTTTACAATAGATCACTTAGCGGTGAATAACATTATGTTTTAGAATGTTATTTAATAATTCAAGTCGGTCAACTACTACATAGTAACTTTACACCAGACTAAACGTGATCAAAATAGAAGTATTAATTTGTGCAACCAACCAACAACAGTAAGAAAAATATACATTTTTATAACAAACACGGTGATAGTGAGTGATAAAGAAAACGATTTGAAACAGACTTTATGACGTCGGTATGCTTCATCGGTATGCCGATTTCTATATCATTGTAGTTGATTTTGGAGGGAAAAAATCTGTCCTGTATAAAAATGGAACTTGGAAACCAGAATTTCCGGACGTCTCATCGTCCTAAGCATCAGTACATAAAATAAAATAATAAAATGAGAAAATATTCAGAAACACTTATAAATGTGTAAAAATATTATATACAAAACATGAATAATATTTGTGCATTAAAATCACGTGTGACTCAAAGCATAGGTCAATCTAAGGATGACATATAAATGTCATTCCTTGCTTGTCATAACTGATTTTTAAATTAACATTAATATATAAAGTAACCAAATATTAAAAATAAGTCAAATAAAGGCAAACATTTCTTGGCTACGAAAACTTGTATATACTATATAGGTGACAGTTTCTTAATTCATTTAATCGTTTCGTTACATCAGAAGACATGTTTCTCCTCGTCCGAGTCATAGATGCATAGATATAATGCATTCATATTTATGTAATCACTCATTTCATTAATGTTCTTAATTGTAACGACACCAAATTATAAATTAGTATTACTTTATACATGTAATTAACTAAATATTAAAGATTAGTCATTAAAGGTTTACATTTTCTAGGCTACGAAAACTTGTATATGACTTTTGAACATACTATATAGGTGACAGTTTTTAAATTCATTTAATCGTTTCTTTACATTAGAACACATGTTCCTCCTCGCCTGAGTCACATAACCTATATAATGCATTCATATTTATGCACTTACTCATTTCATTCATTTTATTAATTGTATATCAAATTATAAATGTCTTAGAAGTGAAAACCATATGGAGCAATAAAGAATATTTATTTGTATATTAAATGTATATGTTAAATTTATATAAATAGCATTTATAGTTAGATTTTATCTCGTGTATTGCATATGCTATATAACAAACAATATTAAAATTTTCTTATTATTGCAACCAATTTTACAGCGGGGCAAAACTGAGATCGAGCTTTACCGCGGGCTCGGTGTGCTCGACACCAATCTTAATCGACTAGGATTGCAAGCTTTTCAACAATTATTGTGGGTTTTCAACGGGTACTCGCAATACAGGGAACCATTAAATTGCAAAACTGTCGTTTAACGTCATTAAGACAAAAAATCTATAAGGAACGGTATCCGTTAATATTATTTTAAACCTAAGGACCAATCCTTTAACTGGGACCATACTGAGAGGATCCCCAATGTTCGACCCACAGATCAGCCCATAGAGTTCCCTGTGGCGTATAACGGAGACTCTACCGTTGGGGGGTTGCCAGTTCATAATACGGAAAGCCTGGCCGCGGACAGTAGTGGTTGACGTGTTTGGAGAGCGCCCATCTCCTTGCACGCACGATAAGAAACACTTTCGTAGATTTCGAAAAATTAAAGCTCATTGTAGCCGCTACAAAAGGTAAATTTTCCGCCCCTTACCAATACTCCATACTTTTCCAGTGGCAGTCAAAATTCCATGTGTTCCATGTGTCCCATCCTACCCACTTTTCCACTGATTTATTGTTTGATAACTTATTCTCGTCCTGAGTAAGCTGAAATACTGCTCGCTGGACGTAAATCAACCAATTCTTTAATTGTTATTAATACATTATCAAAAATAGTAACTTTAATTATCTGGCAAAAGGATATAAATACATGTTAAATACTTTCTATAGTTGACATTAGGAAATTTGCACGTCATTTACTATCGTCGACAACACCTTAGTTCTACATTGACGTTGGTCATCTATGGTTTCAAAGTCGTACTCATCCTTATTTACCTAGAGCAATCTTTTTCTGGCTTTTTAAAAGCTAAAATTTCACACGAAAGTTGGCTTCAAAAAACCTTTGTAATACTAATCTTTCGTTTATGGATCATAAATGCTGATGACGTTATTGCTTTCTAAAATCTTTCTCTATTCGCCCCCCCGGATGTGCGTCACTCGTTCGTATTACAAAGAATTGGTATATTCGTCATAACTCGACATTCCTTTGCTAGTGTCTGCGTTGAATAAATATTTTATTTCAATGAATGTTATAGTTCGTACATTAAAAAACACGTAAAATCAATCACAATACAAAGGATTTGTTAAACTATTAGTTTTACTGTTCCTTCATTGTGGAAAAATGTCAAACACAAAGGTCAACTAACAATTGATTTATTGGTATTTCATTCAATCATTTAAATGTCATGTTGCTTTGTTGAGTTTTTCTATAATTTCAAAACGTCTTGTTAGTACAACGTGTACTTTTTTTTGCTCTGAAATGTATGTATATTACTGACCACGTCAGTGCATTGACATATATGTTGTTGTTTTTGTTAACTCGCACTTGCTGAAGTAACTAACAATATTTCACGTGTTTCTTTTTACTGTTATTTAAAATGTTGCCATGTTTAAAAATTGTATTAACGCAAATTATCATCATATTTTCTTTGTAGTTTTTTGCTTGTTTGTCATTCTCTGTTTCAAGTAAGTTTTTTATTTCATCTTATAAGCAGTTTTTTACTTAGTAAACCTCGTACGAAATGTTTTAAAAAACTCCAACACAAGCATGAAATCTCGAAAACTATCAGCATGACTACAAGAAAAATAGCAAAGAAAACCGACCGAACAACAAGAGCCAAAAGTCAAGGGACAGTCACAAATCCGGATATATACAAACGTAACACAAAAACCAAAAGCACAAAAAACAGAAAGATAGTAACCCGAACATAATAAACACCATCGGAGCTCCGGACGACTAAGCAGTGCTTGCCTCTAATTAGACACCCGTCGAGTTACTCATTGTCATGGTTAGGGAAAAGTCTAATCCAGGAATAGGAAACACTACCTAAGACTCAGCGAAATCGCATTTGAGACACTGCTTTCCGATAACGATCAATTAGGTGATGGTGACGACAATAGAACTTCTGGAGAGATAACATCACCTAGGTACAACAAACCCTTGTTTGAGTAGTTTAGCAACCACAGCAGTGATAGGAATACCGATTGCAGGAAAAAAGACTTATAATTTGTGAAATGTACACACCATACGCTGGAATGATATTGTTGATGAACGGGAAGTTGACAATTGGAAAGAAGTTGAAGTCGTAACTTTTGCCGTAGAGTCTTGTTTGTAGTTTTCTTGAGTTAATTTCTAGAAGTAGGTCTAAGTAATAGGCTGACCCGAGTGTATGTGTGGTGTCTTTAATTTTCAAATTTATAACAGAACAAAAACAGGTCGGCGAGGAGATGGGCACAATTAGTACCCACTGGAATACCAACAGTCTGTTAAAAAACGACGAATATGTTGTCAATAAGAAAATCTAACATATGACAGATTTGGTCTTCAGTATATTTAGTATTAAATTTAGAGTTATTGATGACGAAGTAAGTTCTGTCATGACTAATTATCCGGTATTTATATCGTCTCTTTCCGTTTTTCTTGAAAAAGCAGCGTTTTATAAGATCTTTAAGCCTGGTTTTAAGCTGCACATGAGGGATTGCCGTATAGAGAGTCGAAATATCAAAAGTTTTAATGCTGTTACAATGCGAAAGAGATCAAGACCTAAAGGAGTCTATCATGTCTTTTAAATTTTTAAATATCCACATTTCATTTAATCCACTCCTGAAATAGAAAGTGGCCAGGAGTTGCGAAGGTTTTTTGGTAGTACACTTAGACGATCCTGCTATGAAACGCTGTTTATATGGATTTTTGTGAAGTTTGGTATCCAATACAATAAGGGAGATCACAATCTTGATTTTGATTTTGAGACCAATGGTTGCTAACACCGATTTGTGATTTTCAAATGATTTCCTCTTTTAAAAGCGCAGTGAATGTGTAAATTGGATTGCCAATTAAGTGCCCATGACTAACTCCTTAATTAAACACTCTATATAATGTGTTTTGCAGATAAAAATAATGTTGTTAGGGGTCTTATCTGCTGTCACAACAACTTATTTTTCATGAATGTCGGACAAAGTTTTTCGATGATCAAGATTTCTGAAGATTGATAATGCTTTCGTACTCATAGACCTTCTTAAACGACTTATTCTTATTTGAATAAATGACCTCAAGGCCTTTACTCACTCGCACAAGGTATCAACTCCCTGGTCCTCTTGCTTTGCCCATTTTCTGTCATAGTTATTTATTGAATCCTTCGATAATTTAAAGTTATAATTCCAGTTGATGGATTTGGGTTCACGGAATTTCGGTCCTTTGGACGATATACTGCGGAGTCTTTTATTATCAACAATTTTATGATCTCCAGTTATTACGTCGCATGAAGGACTATATATGAATGGGGAATTGTGGCAAGAGCAGTCGGGGGTTTGGCTCTGAAGTCATTGACAGCTTTGTTTACAGACAAAATTTTACTATTTCAGATTTTGTTTATTTTTTGACTAGCTTAAAATATATGTTACATGTTAAAAAATATATGTTACATGTTTAAAAAGGCAGACATAGTACTTATGGTAACTGGAAATTAATTAGTGAATTTTAAATATAAACAAATGATGCCTGTCTGAAACAAAGTTAAGTCTTGTATTGGAATATTCTACATGCTTATAAAAGTAAAGTTGCTTGTATAAATGTCGTTAACATCGATGACAAGTTATTGCGTATATCCTATTCAAAAAGTTAAATATTCATAATAATACGGTGAAAACATCGATATTGATGACGTCATGTAGGCTTAACTATTTGACTTTTAACGGCGTGAAAATAGGTCATGTGACCAACGTTGGTTGTTTCGTACATCCGGGATTGCTCCTTTTAAATTGGATAAACAGATTGAATTATTTATTTGTATCTCTTCGTGTATAACTAATGACTCAGTATGGCTTACTTTTTATGCACTGAAATCCAGTACGTGCTATACGTTCTTTACCAACAAATTAATTCCAAAAAACCCTACAAATAACGAAATTCGATTACGTGAACTATTCTGTGTATTGTATCTTGTGTAAACATAAAGTACCAGACATCACTAACAATTAAGACCAGGCACATTTTAATAACTAGTTCTTTTGAAAACGAACCACATGACTCTTTTCATTACCTTATTAAACGTGATCGGTACTTAATGATTTTATGCAGAAAAAAATATCGTACAAGGTTGAAAATACAGAACAACTTGTGCACTGTGCAAATATACCTATTATTGGAATTTAAATGACGTCCAAGACAACAGCAATTTCATTTTCTGACACATTATGCAATGTCGTGACAAACGACATCACTATTTGATCAAACCGGAGCATGTTAAATGAGTTTAAGGATGAGTATGCATAGAATTTCTAGATAGAATCATATCAAAGAGACAGGCTTACATGTTGTTTTACAGGTTTGGCAACGTTTTAAGATATTTAGAATTTTTGAAACATGTCATGAATGCATATTTGATGCATCAAATTAAGTTATCGTGATTGGATTTCCGACAAACTGACAGTTGTTTATTATTACCGGTATGTTTTCAGTGCAGACAAGATATATGACCAAAATGGAACCCATATCGTTGCAGTAGTACATACCTTCACTAATTCCACCCATTTTTGGTACGCATGATGCGGTAGACTTAAACATCTGACCGACGCCAATAGGATAGGGATTTTAAGTCCAAGGACCAATATTGGGCGAGTACAACACTGGGTGTATAACTTTTGAACGCATTTAAATAGTGGTTAGGTCTGTAGCATGCTGGTTTTAAGACTAAATTATTATGAAATCGTGATGCCATAACTTTTGTGCCATCTATCTGTGACATCACGTTTCCTGACCACTGCTTCGTCCTATTCCGTCATTTAGGGATATAAATTGATTTATTGGTGTCATCGTGTTTCGCATACAATAAAACTAATCTATTAGTTTCTATACTTCAATAATAATCGAGTAGCAGAGTTGTTAAGGTAGTTAGTATTCTACTATTGACCACGTGGGTTGCGGGTTCGAGTCTTACTCCAAATTTATGACAAGGATTGCCAGTTTTTTTCCTTTTCGGTCGAGGGTTTCCACTGGTCCAATAAAAAATCGACGAGAATTCGATGCCATCAATAATAATTCAAGTACAATTAATAGCGATCAAATTTATATAAATATTTTATTTAGTTTTATAATGATAACATAAATAACATTAAAAACGCCAAACGTCACTGTTAATTGCGTAAGAAGTGTGGATAATTATTGCTATTCATCAAAATTTAGTTATTTATTATGGTTTTTTTTTGTGTTTGTTGTTTTTGTTTGTTGGCGTGCAGACATTCATCAGAACGACTGCCCTTGTAAAATGGCGACCTCGTTAAACAGATAACTTCCATTATGAGATGAAAGGTTGTCGCGACATTATAATATAGACTGTCAGTCAAATGTAACATTTAATTTATCGGATTGAAGAAATAGAACATGTAACACAACATTTAACAAAAGTAAAGATTAAAGATTTTAAATTGTGTTGAAGTCAAATAAGTAAACAGATTAAATGATAATATTTATCAAACCATTGACGTCACACATTTGTATCGATGTACAAACATTTAGAATTTACCTATAAAACATAACAAGTTCATATTTCATTCTCATAATATCTTCCGGGAAGTATGACTTTTTTACACCTGTTACAAAATAGACGAGAATCATACTATACCTTGAGGTAAATATAATATATGTGATTTTTTGTTTATATGCACATCGTCAATCACGAGCGATTTGCATCATAGTAACACTGCTTTCATATTGATGAAATTGTTTTTGATTTTCTTTTTTCACTACATTGTAAGGTATGTTTTTTTTACTATTTGAATGTACAATTACAGAAAGTGATACTGTTTAAGTGTTTCTATGTTTTTTCTTCAATATTTAATACCCAGTTACTAGTCAGTTCTGAACTAGTTCATGCCGGTATGACTGAACCAAACAAGAGAATGTTTGCGCACTCAATAAAAACTGGAAATGTATACTCGTACTTTAGAGAAGCATAATACTAAGTTAATTATATGTTTAAAGGTGACCTGTATTTCTACGACTATAATTATTTTACAAAGATAGTTTGGTTTTTTTAACGGAAAGACCATATACGCTTTTTAAAAATTTCTCTTTGATAGGAAAGCCGTATGAGTTGTGTTGCGTGTTATGGTTGTTATAAGTCAAGATAGCAAAACCAGTTTTATCCTGGTTAACGAGTAACACGTTCATATTGTGTATGCAACAAAATTGACCAATGACACAATTGACCTTTAACACTCTCAAACATGTCACTCACTTTTGTCCATTGTCTGGCTTTTTGTATTTTAACCTCAAAACGGCATCAAGAGTGCAACCCAAGTTCAGGCCTGTCAAGTCTCACGCAACTCGCGTGAGACTCACGCATCTAGTCCACAATTTGGCAGCAAATTTCTTTGATGTTTTTATTTTTTCCTTTGATCTTTCAATTTTTAGGCAAATCTCACGCGAGCAGCTCATCAAAACTTGACAGCCCTGCAAGTTATCCACCAACGTGTCACTCACTATTGTCGATGTTCGGGCGTTTCGTATTATAACCTCCAAAACGGCATCCAGAGGCCAACCCTAGCTATCCACCACCAGAGAATCGATGCAGGCAGTTCTGCAGGAATATCCTTTTAACCGGCTTAAAAGAACAATTTGTTTCACTGTGCTTGCAGTTGATGTAAGGTACCTAGTAACCACGTGGGGTAACCAGATATTTACACATTATGCATAGTCTTTTGAAAGTCCGTTTGTACATGTATAAAATTTGCATGAGACAGAATAGGTAAAAGATTATTATAAACATTCAGCTTAAAGAATCATAAAGAAGCTATGATCACGTGTTAAAAAATTTCAAAAAGTTGTTAAGCAAAATTAAAATTAAAAAAAAATTAAAAAATTAAAAAAAAATAAATTAGGAAAAAAGACTTTTCTCTGGCAAGTTCATAATTATATTTTGTATCGTATTTCGCTGATGTCAAGAAATGTCATGTCGACATGTCAAGTTCATTAACATTTAACCGTTGCATAAATAAATCATAGTTTTGTTGATAATTCATCAAACAGTGTCATACAATGTGTATCTACGCAATTTTAAAAAATTAATAAATGACTTCCGCGAAATACATTTTGTGTATATATAGGGTATCCTATTACACCTGTGACAATATTGATGAGAAAGATTATCGTGCGGTGAGTAGAAACTGTTTGCATAATATATGTATTTGCAATAATTTGAAAATTGTGTTTACATAATCAATAACTGGTACTTTAAAAAAACATTTGAATCATTTATTTTAATTTTTCGATCGGTTTATAATTTCCACTTTGACCTTGTTTCATTTTCGGTCAGACATATCACAAGTATATGTATTAGGTTAGCAAAAGATATAGTGGTTATTATTACACCAGAATCCTTGACTAGTTGACTGTTTAACGTCTAAAAAGTCAGGACGGGATCAAGTTAAACAAACATCATATCACTTACTAAGTAAACAGTCGTAAGATTGGATTTTCATTGAATTGGAACGAACAATTATGATTAACAAAATGGACAAAATAATAAAATATATACATGTAGCCAGCCACGTGTGACAATTTTTATCGCATATAAATAATTAAAATGAGTATGTAACAATCGGAGAAGTGAACGGTCCATATATATCCGCACCCGGGACAGATGAACCTCAGATATCCAATATCTGCATGCCCTTAGTTGATTAAGATATGGCCTAGGAGAGGTTTCGTAATATGACAAAACTAAAATGTAAGATTTATTGAACCCAATGAACCTATATAACAAAGAAAACTGGTTACGATACTGGGCTATTCAAACGATAGCTCGCTATCGTAGACAACTCCATAATACTGAGGACATTGATACTGCTGACCTTGATAATTTTGTGGCAAGGTTTTTTATTCGTTATCTATTCAGAACTAAGCACGAGCGAATGGGTGTTTGTCGCTCGTGCTTAGTTCTGAATAGATGACGCTGAATAGATAACACTGAAAATCAGCCAACTGTGGTTTAGCTTGGCTCTAGTATCACGTGCTAGTATAAACGACGAAATTTTATCAACCTCTATACGCTAAAATAAGTGTTATTTAAATTTCTACTGCCAATCGAGTGAGAAAATTTAAAGTGCCATACCAGTCTAAAAATTATTTTCAATTTGCCTTAAAAATTCATGTCAGCCCCTGAAACGGCCCAGGAAACAGTTCAAAGTCAACTAAAATATGCATATTACTTATAAATGTATGATAAATATTTTCCTGAACAAAATATGAAACATGCGAAATATAATTATGACGTGAATTATCTATCACCGGCCGACATATGCTCTCCTGGTGCCTCCGGGCAGTTATTGGATCAGTACAGAAAAGTAACAATCTATACTTATATCGAACCGGAAACTAATATGACTTGTGTTTTATATAATGTTAATTCTTTCACGTATCGTTTCACAAACATAAACATAATGTTATTGTATTTCGCAGAACCAGAAGGGAGTGATTCATGGTAAATAAAAAAAACGGATATGAAGAAAAATTAAAAGTTACTAACATTTTCCTAACTAGACTAGACTAGAACTGAGAGGTATTATGTCAATAAAATTACTACAAATAGTGTCAGACGTGGGATCTCACTTAGTTCTCTGCAATATGGTGTACTATACATTTTACAAACAATATCTCCGACAAAAAAATGCGCAAGATTTCTGCAGTTTTCATTTGTATGTCTCTGTAATTTAAAAACCACTTAAAATTTATTGGTGTATTTTTCGTCTTAACATAAAATAATTGTAAAAACTGCACATGTTCCTTGTCGATATAGAACCATGTTGTAGATTTAAGAGTAGGGTGCACTGTAGCCTCTACAAAAAGCAAAATCTCGGTCCCAACTAAAGTCTCCATTCATGTTCTAATCGCAGTAGACATTTTTCCAGTATCCCTGTTTTCCGTAAAAAATATGTTATACTTTATTGTTTTAAGGCGAATTAGGTCATTTTAATTTGTCAAAAGTTAGACCTAGAAAATGTAGTTCAATGGGTTTTATAAAAAAATGTAGTTAAAGGGTTGTATAAAACAAAATTAGTTCACCGGATGTGCGTCATAACTACAACTTGTAAAGAAAAGAAAAAAACATGAAGGTCTTCCGGCAATGTTTATCTTGTATTCAGTACATTATACACAGGTAATTTACACACTGCTGTACATACATTTATTAAATAATAGTAGGCGATTCTAGATTGTAATATATGAATGTAATATTGACCCTGAGCAAATCTTAACTCATAAATAAAGGTTATCGCTTTTTTTCTTATATTTAAAAAGAAAAATATAATACAATATGTCATGATATCCAGACAAGATTAACATCAATATCCTTGAATTTTCTATTCTAATTAATAGTAATTTTATTATCATACAACGTTTATATCTAAATCTGTTTTTGTTCCATGACAAAAATTTTAATTGTTAGTAACCAGGGACAGTCTATACTAGTTAGTATAGACTGTCCCTGTAGTAACTAAGGGTACATGTAGTTTAAACTTAAATTTTGGTAAGCTTAGTAGAAATTAATTTTTTTTCTTTAGACAAACTTATGTAGACTGCATGTTTACCATTTTTTCAAACGTAATTTTCTCTTAATTTACTATTGTGTAGTATATTTGCATGTACTTGTATATTGTCATATCTTGTAGCCTTGTTTATTGGAGAGGATATTTATAGGCCTGTGGCCTTGCTATTTAATCATGTTAAAATCAAATCGTAATTTAATTTTAATATATCATTCTTATTGTCATAACATTATAACACTGGATTGGATACAAGTTATCACTACTTATATTATTTTTTCCATATAGTGTATATTTTCATCATGCATTAAATTTAAAATTGTACAAGTTAATTTATACATAAAAACATTTTAGGGATGGTATTGAGTAAAGATTAAAGTAAAATGTCATTAACAATTCAATTTCCCCCAAGGCAGTGCTTATTATTCAAGGTTTTTCCGTTTATAACGGCGTGAAGTGTTTTATCCACGCCCAATAGAACCGGTTTAAATGGCGTTGATTTTCCGTACTGTCAAGTTGAATGGAGCTTTGGTTAACTTTCATGTGACACAAAAACCGCAGTTGTGGGTGTTTGGATTGTAGAGGCTACGAACTGCTAAATAAAGTATCCCTACACAACTCTCCATATTTTTCTTGTGGCAGTCAAAGTTTTCTGCATTTTAGTCAACGACACTTATTGATTACCCTTGACTTTAAGCAACTATTTTATCAATCAATTTTTTTATAGTTACTGTAAGGCAAGGTTTGATTTTCTATTTTTCTAGGGAGAGTACCGTAAGATACTGTAATGCGTGAGTTTCCCGTTGATGATATAATAACACTTATTAAAACTGTTATGTTTTTGGCCTTATTTTTGAAATAACCATAACTTTTTAATGAAAAACCAATATCTAGTTAAACAAAGGAAAATATTGTGAATGAAAAGCAAACATTGAGATGTGTAGATTAAAGGGAAGTAATTGGGCCATTGACCCATTGGCCTAAAGCGTACGAATTGCAAGTCTTATTTTTTGAAATTTTCTTAACATGGATTTAAAGGGAGCTTGTAAAGACGACTTTTAATTAAACAACATTTAATATTTATCTAACAAAACACAAAAACTGTCAAGTACTCTCTAAATGCGTTTACGTTTTATATACGAAAATACATTACATATTCTTTTTGTTAACCTTGATTGTACACATGATACGCCAAAAGGCATTATTTGATCACTCATAATATAATCTTTATTACACGGACAATCTTGCATGTTATTTTGACAAAAATAGTAAGGTGTGAACCTGATATTTCAGAGGGTGCTCAATTTATAAATTAATCTGTTAATGTCTATTTTAATAGTGAAGGACGAATCTGGATATCAGAGTGGTAAATGAAGGTAATACATGTAACAAAATACCGAACACCGATAAAACTGTCAAAAAAGACAATCCACAAATCAAAGTCCGAGAAACCGGCAAACTCCAGAACCAACAACCAACATAAAGCAACTACAGCAATGGTCCCGATTTGGTACAGGCATTTCAAAAGATATGGTGGGTTAAACCAGGTTTTATGGCATGCCAAACCTCCTGCTTGTAAATCAGAATGATATGAACATTAGGGGTCGATTTCATACTATATTTCTCAGATACTTTTCCTTCCTGTCCATTCCCAATCCTTGCAAATTCACGGTGAAAAAGCTAATTATGACTTCCCTACCCGACTCTAAATAATGTTTTTGTGCCTGTCAAAACTTTCTGTTTCTTAGTCTATCCGCTCTCTCCAACTGATTTATTGTTCGTTAACTTTTCTCTCCGTATTAATTTAGCTAAAATAATGCACCCTTGCCCTGGACTCTGAGCAGACCACCATACCACAATTTTGTATATGATACTGTCGTACGATTAGTGATTAAGGATATATGAGATTAAGACAAGTTATACCAACAAAGGCCGATCATTTTTTGATACATATATTACATTAGAGGGACAAATGACGTTTAGAATGTCAGTTGAAAACACACTAAGGCGAGACAGAGATAATACATCACATACAATCGTTATGGTCTACATTTCAATTTTCTCCTCTAAAGCTTCTCTTCTAAAAGGTTAGTTAGTCAATCTTGGCAAAAAACATTTAACTGTGCTACTCTTCGCAGATAAAGGTAACTGCTACCACAAACTGTGACATTTTTTTAACGACCTGTTATCTGGAACATCTGATTGAAGCCAACTTAACAAACATTCTCTTAAAAGCCTTTTTTATGCCAATCTGAATTCAAAATGGCCGTCACCATGGCGCGTCCCCAGGTTGTGCCAACTTGTTTTGGGGGGTGACGGGTGTTGTCAGGTTATGACCGTGGGATATAGTACGTAACGTGTTTGGTGAGTGCCACACTCTGTACTCAATAAAGACCCTTTCTGTAGTTCCGAAAAAAATCGTCTCATTTTGCTGCTACAATATGCCTCACTTGTTAACTGTTCCATCTCTATAGAATATTCCTTTCTTCTGTAATTAGCAGTCAAAATTGTTTTCCAGTTTATGTATTGCTTAACATAAATTTTGCGCACAGAACGTTAGGAAAACATTTAATCGACCAAATTGGGCTTTTTGCTGTTATTGTAATCAGTGTTGTCTAACACCGTACTGTAAAATATCTTCTTGGTTCGCTACAAAGTCTATTTTTAATGCCAATTGGAATTCCAATGCAGTTTATGATGTTACGTCAATTCTGATTGGATAACGTGAATAATTTCATGGCATCAATTCCACGATTAATGCCGTCAGATTTTAACGCAAGCGCAGACGTTATTTCCGGCAAATAAAAAATTCCAATTTTAATCAGTTAATTTAGTTTTTTACTGCCGTAGCATTAGAATGGAGATAACTGTATTGTATTTGAAGATTTGCCGGCATTAATTGGTGATTTGATGGTCGGAAATATCCGTTTACTGGCTCCCGCTTACGCGTCGTCAATAAACTAAATTTCCGACCATCAAATCACCAATTGATGCCGGCAAATCTTCAAATACAATATAGTTATCTCCTAATTCCTAAATTACTCTCTTAAATCGTAAACATTGATACCTGTAAAAACCTATGATGGAAAATGTTAGTTTTTGGATATGAATGATACTTTTGAAGCCAAATTATTGGGGAAATCACAGTAAGTGTGTTTATTGTATTCGTTTTCGATAGTTTTGATCATCTGACCTAAAAAAAATGAAATAACATACACGTTTACAAATTTGTATTGCTGTAATATGTGCAAGTATATAATATTTTGATACTGACGACACAATCCTAGAGATATCAATCGTGTGACACTTTTATTGCACCTTTTCATAAAAGCAAAAATCTTGGCCCATATATAAGGATTCAAATGCTGGCATACAATCTCTTTGATATAGTGTCGAATTGTGGCATTGAAATTTTATGTCGTTTCAAGATTTATTTTATTGGCTGTGAAATGAAAACTACGTTATATAGAAAATAATTTATCATTCTTAATGTCAGCTGCTGGTAGTGTTTTGTAAGACGTATTATCTAGCAATCTTTTTTTTTTTTGGTTGCTGTTTACATGTAACAGATTTAATCACTTGATATTTTACATTTTCTGTTTTTACACAAAGAAAAATTATTATATTGCCAGTATACATTATTAACTCAGTCTCCAATTCTTACCGCGTTCCATTCAAAATGATACACAAGCAAGGGTAATAGTATTATACATCTCTGAAATACGTCAGTTATCACAAGAAATATATGTTTATAATACATTTTTTTGTATCATTACTAATTATAACAATAACAATTATTTTCGCTGTGTCGTCGTCTTGCATAGTTTCTGTATTTTTTTATTAGTTTAACGGTATATTTTAGAAATAGATTAATGCGAGGTCTGACCATGTTATAATTCGCATAGTGCCCAATTGCAATAACCTTTTGATTCAAATATGTCTAATAAATGTTTTAAAATTTCAAAGCGGATCTAAAAGGACGCTTTCAATGTAATATTGGTTTTTTGGTCGCGGTCTGACCATGTTATAATTCGCATAGTGCCCAATTGCAATAATCTTTTGATTCAAATGTCTAACAAATGTTTTAAAATTTCAAAGCGGATCTAAGAGGACGCTTTCAATGTAATATTGGTTTTGAAAACTAATACGATATATCCCAAAACAGTATGTTAAAAGAAGATACAATTGACACAAACATTTCGCCATTTTATTGAATATACGTACCTTTAAATTAAAAATAAATATTGAGAAATCGTGACAAAATTGCATTGTTCCTGTTTGAAATTTTCAGTTGAACGTATGTTGCGTCGGAATTCTAATTATGACCTCACAGCGGGCTCTATGTTTATTAAAAACCTAATGTGTTTTAAAGCGTATGAAGGACGCCCAATTAGAATTTGTCACAATTTATTGTTTATCTGGTCCACACCAATATTTTTAAGGTAAAAAAAAAACCATCACCACAGTAACAGATATAAAGCGTGTTTGTCCTTATTCATGGCAATGCTTTCAAGCATTTTGGACTGCCACTTCTACGTGTATTGCGATATCGTTATTCAGCATTGAAGTTTTATATATTTGTTCACTGGGTCTATTTTAGATTTATTATTTGGTAGTGTGCCAATACAGCATATTGGACGGATAAATGTCATATTGGCGTACTTTTATTGACAGTTTTAATCATATCAAGACTTATTGTTATTCATTAATTATTATTTCGTTCCCATGATTGCATTTTTGTCCACTATTATAGACAACTAAAACTCCATCAACTATCTTACTTTTAAGAGAAATAAAAGTATCGTGTCAGTAGCAATTAAGTAATCGACTCCACCTGAGTAAATCGACTACACCTGAGTAACTTGTTACTTTAAAGTTTCTTTTGTACTCAACAATCATAGTTATGTAATATTTACATTTTTTTAGATTCAAAATATTATGAACGAAAACTATCATATTATAAGTGCAAATGCATTAGTGAAGTTGTCTATTGTAAATGTAAAAATACTCTCAGATGTTTTAAAACTCGGGCAGATTTGGAGAAAAAGATAATTATTCAAACACGAACAGTTATTCAAAAGATTATATTTGTTTTGATGTGGAAAACTGATAAAACTTCATATGATATGGATAACTTTGTATAAATTCACAAATTGTTTAACAGACTTTGTCATTGTTTAGTGGCTCATTAACAACTATTTTGTGTTCCAACTCCTGTTTGTTTTGATGTCGTTGAAACGTACTTAGATTCCGAATCGGATCTATACATACAAAAGCCATAGAATTGTTACTGGTTGCTTCTTAATTATAATTGCAAGATTATACTCAGATTCGACCAAATTTGTACATGGCATTGGGGGCCGAGTGGTATAGGTAGTTCGTCCACTATTGATCACGTAGTCTGTCAGCACTATGGTTGCAGGTTCGATTCTAACTGCGAAGCAGGTTATACTGGACTCCAATATTAGTTAACAAGGATTTCTAGTTTTCCTACCATAGGGTTTTTCCTGGTACTCAGTCTTCATCCCCCCAGTAAAAACTGGGTGCCATGATATAGCTGAAAAAATTATGAAAGTGGCGTTAAACACTATTCAAACAAACAAACACATTTCTCTTTGTTCCGCCATATGACATGAGGAGAACTGCTGAGTTAAATTATTCTATTTACAAATTAAACGTCAAGTAGTCACACGTTCGAGAGTTGGTGACACTGAGTTAAATAGTCTTTTTATATGTGTAATATTTAGAAGTAAATTAAATTTCAATTTGAATGTAGAAAATCAATTAACATTATAATCGGAAGGTGAATGTACATAATGGAAATCAAAAATTGAATTTAATTGAAATATTAACGGCTAACACTAAAGCATTTGAACGACGTAATTTATTTTACAAAACTTACACCACCATAAGTAGATGATACATGTATGGAATTACTAAAAAGAAAACGTATTTTGTAATGAAAAAAACCTAGTATGAAATGAATTAAAATTCAATCCAAATTTTGAATGAGAATTTCCACCACTTAATTTGACATCATCATTTTTGTAACGCCTCTGAAGATGATAACACCATAAGTATAGTTGCCTAACCTGGCGTCTAATCTAACTTAAATACGCATGCCTGCTCAATTTTAGTTAAAACATATTTTATTTGCTAAAATATGCAAATAGGATAAGCCACACGTTAATCAAACTTATGAAGTCTCCTCCAGTATACAATATGTTAAACAAATATTGATAGGTTAGGGCAACTTTGTAATACACTATAAATTATATTATGTTTGTTGGAGACAAAACAAAACTTTTGATGACAAGTAATAAAGAAAAAAATATTAAAAAAGAAGGAAATTAAATAGAGAGAAAGATCGTTGTGATAGTTGTAAAGATGAATGTACCTGCTAGATCGTTCATTAATGAGGTAGTTTTAATTCGAAATCGGATGCAACCCTTTTTTATACTCACACCTGAAAATAACATAGATTTCACTTTTCCAATAAACGTAAACATTACTATGGGTAATTCAATAGGATTTAGTTGCTCTTCCGGAGCACCTGAGTTAGTCTTACTCTTCCGTAGCACCTGAGTTCGCTCTCATTCCCTTGAGTGTTCGTGTCTCAGGTTTTTTGTATTGTTTTGATTTGTATTTGTTTTTGTGTGTCCGTTGGTTGGTATAAGTGTTTCTTGACTAAGAGATTTGATTGTCCGTTTTGGTCGTCAGTTCATTCATAGTTACCACACATTTTGTGCTTGTTGTATATAAAGAACATAGCTACACACTTTCGTTCAGAATCTTCGCCCTGGCGCATTATATCACATTATATGTAAGAATAATCAGCTGAAATAATAAACAAAAGACTGTCAACATCAAGGTATAACAAACAGATCAGGTGGATAGATTACACTCTGTGACGCACAAACGCTGATATTGACGTCATACCGTTCATCCTTTACAAATAGTTTTTTACTGTTATGTATGAAAATGGACCAGTAGGACAACATTTGTTTTTTTTTAATTTATCCTGACTCTATGCATTGAATTGCGAGAAATAAAATCACGGTGGACGATGACTAGTTCGTAGTGATAGGTTATATATTTATCTTGAAAAAAAATCAAATGAAGTTTTAAACGTTATTTTGTCGCTCTTGTACAGTATTATATAATATTATCATAAGCTGATTTTTGTGTAATGTTTGCTCTTGAAAAAATCACGTATTTCTTTTTTAACAATTGAAACATCTAGTACTTTAGAGTTAAGAATTTTATTTACATTATAATTAAATAAGCTTCTTGTTACTTGGGTACGGGTGGTTGTGTAGCAATTTTTTTAAACCCCGATTTATGGCAGGACGTAGGTTTCACTCCTGTGGTTTTGCAGTGTTGATGTAGTATTTAAATCTTGTTTTTTTGCATAACGTAGTTTCAACACATTAGAGTTTTTACAGTTTTTTGCAGTGCGTATTTTAAAAATCTTGAGGTTTTTCTTGCAATATGTAGTTTATAGGCCGTAATTACTGTGTAGAATGATTACCAGTAAACCACAAACTACAACAGGAATTAAATTTTGATGAAAGAACCCTGCTCTAATAAGATAAGAACCCCCAGATAGTACCCTATGTTTTCTTTGATGATATTTTAGTTTGGAATGTAAATCACATTATTTCCTTAGAGATTGTTGTGATACCTACTGAAAGTAATTCACACTTATCGAAGTTATCAATGCGAAATTGGATTTCTCTCATTCAATGAGATTTCAAGCACCACTCTTTCTCCTGATTGGTAGAGCAGTCAACATCATAATTTAATCTTTTTCCAATATCATTTCAGATATAAGAGAGATCGCTGATTATTTCATATTTATTCCTGCAATTGCATTCACTAAAATCGACCCTTTAACAAGGCGGAGTTATATTTTTCATTGACGCGTGACATAGTAGTTTTAACTGATGACAGGCCATTACGGTTCAAATGAACAACGATCAGTGTTTTGTGCCCGTAAGGCGATGTATACAGAATCTGGACATCATTTGGTCAAATATTTCTAACGCAGCAGACGAGACGACATCATTGATTGAAAAAGTGAGAGACGAATCTAGACCTGCTATGTTAGCGTTCTATACCATTATCTACCTACCGTTCTACATTGCCATTATAGGAACTATTGTATGGAGTGCTTTGTGCTACATAAAATCGTTACTACATAATACGGAGGTTTATCCAAGACTTTATTTTAAGGAGTCAACTTTAGCATCACATTTAATTAAAAAATGTCGCTTGGCAACTCGAACATTTTCACCTCCATTCTGGTTGAGAAATAAACACATTCAAACATTTTTGCCTTTTTTTATTCCACAGTGTCATATACAATTCCGACGTGAGTATCTTCAGTTGAAAGACCGAGGTGTAGTTGCGTTAGATTGGGTAGAAAACTTACACCTACACCGGAAAAAACGAAGGACAATTTTGATAGTGATTCCTGGTTTATGCGGAAGTTTAGGAGAAGTTACAAAATTATGCCAGTATGCGGCAAAACGAGGATTTCAACCTGTCGTCTTCAATAAAAGAGGTGTGGGTAATTCATATTTGACAACCCCTAAACTCCAGAGTTACGGCGATCCTTCTGACTTCAGACAAGTCATCAAATATATAAATGGAAAATATCCTAAAGCTCTAATCACGTGCGTTTCTTATGGAACAGGAAGTGAAAGTTTACTATCATATCTTGGAGAGTTTGGATCGTCTGCTCAAATAAGCGCGGGAGTAAGTGTTTCCGCTTCATTTGAAGTTGCTCATAGGACCTCAACAAAAATACATGGAATTTACGATTTTTTATTTCTACTCGTATTAAAGAGACTTATTTGGACACATGCGCGTGCTTTATCAAAAACTATAGATGTTCCAAAAGCCCTCAAGGCCTGGAGTTTCAAACAATTTGATGAAGCTGTATTCTGTAAAATGTACGGATATAACGATTTAGATGAATTCTGGGATAGAAATAATCCTCTCCGAGATGTTGATGATATCTCAGTTCCATTGTTGTTTATTTCAAGTGAGGACGATCCACTTCATTCAAATAAACACATTCCATTTGATTTGTTCAAATATTATCCCAACTTTTTTATGATCATGCCCAAACAAGGAGGGCACTGTGGATTTCTAGATGATATTTCGTCACTATCTTGGGCGGATAGAATTGTGATAGACTATTTAGAAGCCATTTTAGAATTTACAATGAAAGGTTATACAATAAACTACAACAAAAGTCCGGCAAGATCAACTATATAAAGTTTATTATACTCTGTTATACTCTTTGTTAAGTTTGTCAAAATAAAAAGGAATGAATATAAACAAAAGGTATGTCTTTTTCACATTTTACTTAGACATGGCGTTTAACGCGAACTCAGTTAAGATAAGAAAGAAATCCAAGTGTCTTTGTAAACCACGTAATTTAAACTCTGCAGACTATTTTGTACAACATTCTTGCATAGCGTGCAATTAATTACATTAATTAAATCAACGTCCCTTCGACTTGTTTTTTTGGGGGGAGGGGGGTGGTGGGGATTCTAATGTTGAGCTTAAGAACACCTTCAGTTTTTTCTAGAAGTCCAGTTTTATGCAGTCGTATTACCCAGTGAAAACTCTCGGCCTTAAGCAACAAAACAGGCGATTCTTATCAATCAAAAATGAAGTCGAGCACACCCTTCCTCAGTAAAAATGTTGATGGCTAACTACCTTAACTAGGCAACATGACGAGTTTGATTATATACATGTAGTACATAGAAATAAGATCGAAACTGCATGACGGATGTCAGGCAAGAAACTAATATGCTTTTAAACTTACACGACTTCACAGTTTTGTCCAAGGTTATAGGTCTACTGTTACCGACCTGTTAGAACTGAGAGGTATTCAATATCCAAAATAGTTTTCCACATATAATGGTGAAAATGGCGAATAATTTTGTAGCGACTACTTAGTCGACTACTTTGTGTCGTCTGCTGACGAAAAGAGCCCCGCAAGTTGTGAAAAAACTTGTACCTTTCTTAACAAATGTTAATAAATAAGGTGTATTTTACCAATAAGAAATTTTAAACAATACACGTGTTGAGCACTTAAAAGAACGCCATTTAAATTCTGGAAGATTATTAGCATTTTAAATATAGTCGGCGACATTACACAGCTGATAACTGGTTTTTTTACGACATTAAACTGGTCGGAGTAATTTTGGTACTTTATAATCGACTAATGATCATCACTAACGCTAATTGAAATTGATTGCTAGTTTCCTGCCGAATGTGGGGGTTCTCGCAGGCCTCCATTGAACGCTATGATGTATATAAAAATCCAGAAATTATAGTCAGGGGCATATCTTGCCTAAAATGAAGTGTTTGCAAAATGATTTTACCTACTTAAAATGGTCGGGAGGTGACTTCCCCAACCTCGTACTCGTAAGAAGTGATTTTACGACAGTGCATCCGAAGATCTGACTTAAATTACACCAAATTTGCAATCTGTTCGTTTTATGTGTCCACGATTTGAATGCAGATGCGTTTTTGCGTACCAGTTGCTACGCTCCTGATAGTAAGACCCAATGCAAATAAACAAACTCAATTATTTCATTGAAAATAAGATATCTAGACATTATATTTAAATTTTTAACCGGACAAGAAATTTCATTGACGAAGGCATCAATTTGAATAATTATATTACACTGAAATATAGTACATATATACCTATTTCAAAAGATCTCTTTCTCAAATATAACAATATAAGTCCTTGAAATTGATCGTTATAAGGACAGTTTCTCAAAACGTAAATAAATGAAAACTGCCATTAATAATAGAACAATCAAAACTCATTTCATTTTATATTTTGTCAAGAGGGTTAATCTGTATTATTTACTTTATTGCTACGACGAACTTTCCAAACATTTAACAACATGAAAGCGATAAACCACTTTAATATAGATCGATGCGACAAGATTTACTTTAGTTGAAGTAGGATCATTGCACTTGTTTATTACGGATGTGTTACAATAAAAAATACTTCAACCGAGTTACGGCGTTTCCAGTTACATAAAACATCTTTGAATTAAAACAAGTTGATTTGTAAAGTTGAAAAGGAGGTCTAAGGTTGAAGGTGTCGTAATTGATGTTATATGATACATACGGATTCCCTCTAGTTGTTAAAAATAGAAAATATATGAATTGTTTGAATGGTTTGACATCGACCTTTGCCTATATTTTAGACTTGAAAAAAATTGTGTGTGTCGGATTTCGTCGACGATTTACAAGAATCGTCTTACTATATTTTGCATGACTTTGCATGTATGACAATAAACAATAAACTGATTTTATTTTGTGTGTGTCACCAAACGTATTTTAAAAGTTTGTTATTGTAATATGACTAGAAGTACAAAGTGCGCATGCATCAAGAAAAGGTATTTAACGAATCTGCAAGATATCGACACTTTAGTTGATGTCTAACTTTTAATGTTTGTTTGTTTGATGGTGTTCAACGCCACTTTCAGCAATTTTTCAGCTATATCATTGCGTCTAGTTTTTATTGAGGGAGGAAGCTGGAGTACCCGGAGAAAACTCCCGACCTTCGGTAGGAAAACTGGCAATCCTTGTCAATTAAGATTGGAGTCGAGTACACCCTGCCTGCAGTGAGAATCGAACCCGTAATCTCAGTGTTGACCGACCACGTGATCAATAGTAGACGAACTACTTTAACCACTCGGTCACCGAGGCCCATCTAACGTTTAAGCAGTATTTTACATATTTTCGGAATGGTACATGGCTACTACTTACGTACATATATCTAAAGTGCACAAGCCAGAGAAGCTATCCTTTTTCGCAGGTTTCCATGAAACAAAAGAAAAGGAAAATTTAACATGTAATTGACCACATAGGGCTACTCTGAAAGTGCTCTTAGAGAAAATGCAGTCCATATCGTCTTATGTCGACAACCCCAGCTAATGTATATTACGCATTAATTCGTTTGTAATGGGGGTTATTAGATATCAGAAATGAGATTTAATAAACAATATATTTCGAGAATTACCTCGACTTACATGACACTCAAATATTTACCAATTAGATTTTTAAAAGGTTAGTTATTTAAGGACAATTAAAATCTTGGGGGGGGGAGGGGGGGGGGGAATCACAATTTGAGATTATGGCCCGTTAGTGCAGTACAATTATCCTATACTTATTTATATGTAGTTTTGTACAGCTAGATCAGAAATATGTAATGGCAGACAACAGACTAATGGATACAAATTAAGAAATAATGTCGAAAATAATTGTTATTATCTTTTTTTTAAATTACAGAGGAATGTGCCATTAGTCAATTTATACTTAGTAATTCGGGGCCTCGGTGACCGAGTGGTCAAGGTGGTTCGTCTACTATTGATCACGTGGTCTGTCAACACTGAGATTGCGGGTTCGATTCTCACTGCAGGCAGGGTGTACTCGACTCCAATCTTAATTGACAAGGATTGCCAGTTTTCCTACCGCAGGTCGGGGGTTTTCTCCGGGTACTCCGGCTTCCTCCCCCAATAAAAACTGGACGCCATGATATAGCTGAAAAATTGCTGAAAGTGGCGTTAAAACTCCATTCAAACACAAACAAAAATAAAACACAATTTAAAAAATTATAATCATTTCTTCCTGACCTTAACCTGTTATGTGTTAAGATCTGTTTACAAATGTCTTCTTACGAGTATTGACATGATTGTGTGTTCATTATAAGAAATCTATTAACGTATTAGATTTTTGTCATATAACTTTTTATTATAATAAAGGACTAAAAAAGGACGTACATGTGTTGGGACTTACTAAATACGTGTAACATGTGATTGGAATTCTTTAAAATGAGTTTTTCTGTTTTATTGTGACTTTTTCAAGCCAGTAGTTCTTCCCTAATATTTGTCCGTTTTGGTATTCGTTTAGTTTAGGTGATTTGTTGTTGAGCCTTGATTGTAGAGTTTGTGTTTGGTAAATTTAGATACTATGAAAATAATGGAGGGAAAGACTATATATATGTTACATGCATTGTTGCAGAAAATACAACCAATTGTCCAAAAGTTAACAAGATTGTAACCGACACTAAATATCAAACTTTACAAACTGATTCGTTGATTAATTATTTTCAGCCAAACTCGAAAAAAATCATGTTAAAATGAATAAACTGTATTGATTTGAATAGTTTTAGGCTGAGAAAAGGTTAACAACAAAATAAATCAATATTTCAATATACAAAATTGGATGGAGAATTCACCTGCTACTGGAAATGAAAGAAATATTGGATATAGAAACAATGGAGTAAGTTGTAAAGTTGTAAAGCGTTATCGTTCAAAGAATTCTGAAAACACATATCCCACCATGGTCCGCGGTCCACCTTCCGCATAATAATCTGCCCCCCCCCCCAACGACACTGCTTCTCCTATCCAGCACCCCGGGAGACGCACTGAGCAGCCCTGTGTTTTAAGCCGTTTAAACACTTCCCACAATCTAATTAAACCTCCTTTTTGCTCTTGTCGCTGCGTGTAGATTGCCAATCCGAGTTCCTAGGTATCAAATTGAAAAATGTGTTGTAACTTATCAACTCTTGGTTAACACGCCTAAAACCGTGTCCATTTTATCGATACTGTCTGGTCTAGCAGACAATATAAAAAAATACATAACGCAATACACATTCTAGTATTACCGACATAATTTAATTTGTAGTTTGTGTAAAGTATAAGATAAATAATTAATTGTGACAGAATATACAGCCTAATAAATAAAAGAAATTATAAGAAATTATGTAAAACGACACGCCGAAAATAATAGTTATTACATATGATGTTTTGTATTTATTTCTTGTGATAACGTATAGTACAGAAAGTTTAATACTGTAAACGTTTTGCTTATGCAACGCTGAATGAAATGGAGACTTGTTTAATATTGTCTACTGGTGATACGATAATTTGTTCTTTGTATAAATAAAACTATTTTGACTCTACAGTGAAACAGAAAACCAAAACACTGACTATCTGTTACATGTAAACAGCAAATATGAAAAAGGAACGATTGCTAGATAAAACGTCTTATAAAACACTAACATTAGCTGACATTAAGAATGATAAATAATTTTCTTCATAACAAGGTTTAAATTTCACAGACAATAAAATAACACCGTTTGAATCCTTATATATTTGTTGATTTTCTCGCCGGTACAATGAAAGTGTCACACGAATGATCTTTTCCGTACCCCAAATTTAATAGTTTTGTATTTCGATGTTCGGAAATTGATACAAAAATTTATCTGTGTGACTAAGATAATTTTACGGGTATCGCACATGAGAAAGGAAACTAATCCTTTCAGTGCACCAGCTTTTACTTCGTTTTTCTTTCTTAAGCTTATTTTGTTTTTTCTATCGTTTTATTAGTTTTGGTTTAATCTAAGTGTACACTTACGTATCTTTTCCTTAATTGTACCGAGACAATACTGGGAGGATTTCTCGGACATGACCCACAGAACTGCTCAGCATTTATTCGGGTGTCGGATATGGGTTGCTCTCCAGTTCGGAGTTGTCAGGTTATAATACGGATAGCCTGGCCGCGGTTGCCGCATTTTGAAATTGCCACGCTGCTTGAACGATAAAGACAATTTTGTAGATTTCGTAAAAGAGAAGGCTGTTATAGCCGCTTCAAGAGGCTAAATTCTCCGTCCCTACTCCATATTCCATACTTTTCCAGTGGCAGTCAGTATTGTGTTGCGCATAGTCAATTTCTTTCGCCTTTAGGTAATTGTTTATTCACTTGTTCTAGTTCAAAGTATAGCCGACATATTGCTCGCTGGACGTTAAGCAAACATTCAATGCAACTAATCAATCATTTATTGTGTCAATAAGTATGCAGAACGGTATTAGTCGGATCACTATTTTCATTTCCTAAAAAAGCGATGTTTATAACCTTGACCGGCATTAAACAAAATAATAGTTTGACAAAACTTAAAACATAAAACAATGAAAAAAATTTACTTATGAAGTACATTAGAAACTGTTATTTTAAATGTATCCAAAACACGATAGTTATAGAATAATTAAATTGGCGGAGTGAATATCCAAAATATGATCACGAGTGCCGCATAACGCATGTGATTAAACGAGTGCGCGGAACTTGTTCCGCGCACGAGTTTAATCTGATGCTTTATGCGGCACTATTTATTAAATAGATCAAAATTGTTTTCGTAAAATTTTAATGCCTAATTCTAAATTTAATGAACGGCAGATGAATATCTGTATAGTACAAAACCATTGTGACGTTTTGGCGGGAAAAAACCCAAAATGAAAAATTAACGATAATTTTCACATGTGATTTACCGTGATTTCTGTCACTCGGAAAATTCGATATTTCATCTCTATCTATATAATAAGTATGTAGATGTATCATTTTCAACAGTGAGAGTAGTTACAATTTTATTGATTATTGTTAAATAAAATCAGTTCAATATCATAAATATACCAAGGAACTATGGTATGTAACTGTTACATGACACTTTGGTGGTTTGTGTAAAATGTTCTCATGTTCAATGATGTTTTAATATTAATTATGAATAAATTATGTTTGTTTGAAATGTCAACGAAGTCGAGAATGAAATGATGAAAAATCTATCTTTTATATTTTCATTCCAAATCTGTTTTACAGTTATGTAACCAGTAATACATGGTGTCAGAATATCATGAAAACTAATTTCAATTTAAATCTGGTATCCAGAGAAAATACTAACAAATGTTTTGTGTCTGCTGAATCATGTGGACAAATGACATTTTCTGACTTTCAGTTTAGATTTGTGAATTTATTTTTCCAATAAAGATAAATTATTACTTTTGAAATTAAATGTTGCATACTTAAAGAATACTAATTTATGTAAAAAATATTTAAAGCATACACAAGTTTAAAAAACGTTGTTTAAGCAGTTCACAGTGTGAACTGCTTAAACAACAGTCGGATTAAAGACATCTAATTCAGTGTACTTAACTCATTAATCACATGTTTGACATGCAACACACATGTCTGCATTTTGAGGTTACTAATAGAATTCAAATCAAACAAGTTTTGGTAACATTCATTGATAACTTTATTCAGAAATTGCATGCTTGTCTAAATAAATAAAACAACAATTAAGTATAAACTGTTTATAAAGAACTTCGAATTTGAGGAATATTGAAGTCTTAGATTCCATTCTGCAGCTATAACCCGTTCAGATTTAGAACAGCAAATCATCATCTGCCAATAGAAACATATAGATAAGAGTAAATAGATTTGTCCTTTGTGCAACTACCAGAAATTAAGGGATGAATACCATAACATCCTTGAGTGTTCATCTCTACTTGAGTAACGTAAACAATTTACCCAAAATATTTTCAAACTATACCAAATTTTTTTAAGTTTCCTGAATTGATGTCTACCAGGAAGCATAGAATATTATATAAACTGTGTAACTTCATTAGACATATAAACCGAAGTAACGGAAATCCTGGCTGATCTCACATCCGTCCATGCAGTGCTTTTCTATGTTTGTGTTTTTTCTGTATATATAGTAAATAGTCTCTATATTATTTGTTATTTATGTTACATCTTCCATGTACCAACCATTGTTGGTTTT
This sequence comes from Limnoperna fortunei, assembly GCA_944474755.1. Classification (NCBI taxonomy): domain Eukaryota; kingdom Metazoa; phylum Mollusca; class Bivalvia; order Mytilida; family Modiolidae; genus Limnoperna; species Limnoperna fortunei. The sequence goes on along the minus strand of OX104121.1, from coordinate 42,484,277 downwards.
ATGAGAATAAAGATATATAGTTACATAAGGATTTGATAAGGATACTTTATCTTTGTTCGAAGAACTTAAATGCTTAAATTGCATAAAAGAACTTACCATATAATAAAGATTTTTAAAATGTATATTTGATCTTGTAGCCAAATCATTTCCTCTATACGTAAAGCTGACATGAATACACAATTCATGTTATGATATGCAAAGAACTGACATCATATACTGATAATGGCATTTGTAATTGTATACTTAGTATTTTTCAATCGGCTTTTAAGATTTTTTTTTATTTAAACAGCATCAAGATTTATTTGACAGTCCACACATTTGTCGACAGGTGATAAGACAATTGCATATTTCACGTGTTAAGTTCCTTTAAGGTATTTTGTCTTTCTTCTTTGTAATTGTTCATTTCAATCGCTTTTTGATAATCTTAAATTTAAAGCATCATCATGATTTATTTAAAATACCAGATCATTGTTGGACAGATAATAAGAGAATGACACGTTTCCTTTAGTTTTGGTCTTAGTACAGATGATCAGAGAATGACACTTTTCCTTGTCTTTTTGGTCTGGAATAATTAGATTTGAGGATCAGCTTTCCTGTGTTAACTTTGTAAAGGGCATTAATTTCTATCTGCTTGGGACATGAAAAAACTAAATGAAAGCATTAACAAATTACATTCAGGTGTACAACTTTCTTTTTTGCATTTTGTAAGGAATTGTCTTATTTCTAAAGTTTTGACAGCCACACTCACAATAATTTACTCGTCAAAATTTCCACCTTTATTCTAATAACTCACAATGAACTCGCTCGGAGAACGCACAAATTACATGTACTGTCTAAGTAGTTTTGTAAACACAGAGGAAGAGCCCAAACAACAATAAGAAATTCGAAAACAAGTTTGTGCTTTACATTACGATTAAATTTAATGTACGCTTGAACGTTGATGCAATCTTTACAAACTTTAAACACGTGCTTTTGATGAGTATTTCAAAATTAATCAGTTTCGCCTTTTGTTTTACATCCATTAATTTATACTTGGTTACATAACATTTACATTTTGATACGATCTAGGTCAATAAAATTGTGGTTTTTCAATCTTCTCTATATTTATTTAAAACATAATGGTTTTAAAAAGGTTTGAGACGATAATACCAGTTGGTAGAAAATATAAGTATAACATTTTCATTTATATACTCTTTAATGTAGCTTGATTGGATAATAGATTAATTATCTAGGACTAATACGTACAAATTTTCAAGGTCTAATTTACCTCGCGAAATAACATATACTTGATTCAACTTCCTAAAGACTGTTTGCGCCCGACTATTTGTCTCTACTACATAATACAACACTCGGGAGAAACGCTATGACGAAGCAAAACGATTTATTTGTACAAGATTAAATTTCTTCTTCAACAGATTTATTGTACATGTCCATAACACGGAGTTATATCGTGTCTACAACATTTTCACCAGGAATCTAAGTACCATCATGCTAACTCACAGGCACTATTGCATTGCTATAGGAGATAATTACAAAACCTAACCAGAACACTTAAGTACCATCATGCTAACTAACAGGCACTATTGCTATAGGAGATAATTTAAGTACCGTGTATGCTATCATAATGCACGAACTCCATTTTCAAGAGCGATGTTCTTGTTGCTCGGTCGGTTTCCTTGCTATTTTTCTCTTAATCTTGACATGCATTAAACAAAACAACAGTTGACAAATATTTCATGCAACAACGTAGTATTTTATTATTTTCTGCAAATAAATCACTGTAGCTGGTAAATTATAGACATGATTGTAAACACACCCATTGTACGTTATTATACGTTTTTAGTCATACGCTCTGCATTTTTAAAGCAAATATTATAATCATAGTTTTCACCCAATTCAGTTATTATATTGCTTTTCATATGTACCTGAAAGGATGAACGTATACGTGTATACGTTTTTCAAAGTTATTGCTTCGTCAAACTTTGTGTTATTCTACTGTGTTTGTCCCAGTGCTTATATTATCAGCGTTTTCTGGGGAATAAAAAAAACAATAAACCAACAATAGTTGTAAAGCGTTTATTGTTTATACACTGCAATGCTTTTAAGCATTTTGAAATTGCATTTTCACATTTGTTGTAATATCGTTATTCATCATAGAATTTTTAAATTTGTGTTTATTGGGCCCTACGATAATTTGAATTCAATGAATAAAAATACTCTATTTTATGATATTATCATTAAATGAAAATAATGAAAGTTAAAACATTAAACTGAAAACAATTACATATTAGTAATGAAGTATATTAGATACTGTAATTTAAAATAACTCGAAAGGTATTAAGTATCATTTTCTGCAATAGCAGCTACAAACTTTACAGTTGTTTTATACACCATTAATCAATTTAGAACACTATTTGGTATAACTATTAAACTACTTTGATGGTTCATACCAACACAGTTATGCCTTAAATGTTCTCACGTTAAATTGTGTTTTAATATTAAATATCACGAATAAATTTCAACTCAGTTGTTAAATGATCTTTTGGAATATTGATAGTTTATAATATTTAAAAATATGTTCTGTCCTTACATTGTCCGAACCAAACTGTTAAAACATGACGTGTAGAAGGTGTATCGTGAGAACAAATTGAAAAATTGTTATACAACATACAAACAAAAAAGCAAATTTAAGTTTAAATCTGTTATCCTGAGATGATGCTAAAATGTGCTTGTCTGCTTAATCATGTGGACAATGATAGAAGTCGCAGTCGCTGGCTTTCAGTTAGATTTGTGAATATATTGTCACAGTAAAATTATACAGAATTTACTTACTAAGTTTAAACTACGAAATTAAAGATATCTAATCATTTTGTACTTTATTCAATAGTATAGATTGCTTTGCATCACAAATATCTGCATTTTGATGTTACTAATAAAGTACAAACTCATACAAGTTGTAGTAACATATGGTTTTGATACTTTATCTTTGTTTAAAGAACTAAAATGCCACAAATTTAAATGAAGCACCTATATGTTCCATATAATGACGATTTGGAAAATGCGTATTTGACCATGTAGTCGACAACATGATTTGTTCTTCTATACTTAAAATTTAATACGAATAAATGAATAAATGCACAAAATACGCTACATTATGCAAAGAGCTAACTGACACGGAAATATGCTAATGGCAGTTGTAAATGTTAATATCAATCGGTTTTCAAGATTCTTTTATTTTAAAGCAGCATCGCGATTTATTTGAAATGCCACATCACTTTTCAACAGATGTTCAGAAAACGCCAGTTTTCCTCGTCGTTTTGTTCTGGAATAATTAGATTCTTGTAGTGTGTATCTTGCACTTTCTCTGTCTGCTTGAAACATGTTAAATCTAAATGAAAAAATATTTGAATGACCCACAGATGAACTCGCTCGGAGATAACCTAAATTACACCCTCAACCTGAATTAAACATTTTCTGAATTAGAGTTGTAAAACTGGACGAAAACGACCGTGACAAAGAAAGTAAATACTAACAAGTGTGCAGACTTTATATTATTTTATAGGAAGGAAATATTGAATATTCAACTTTACATAAGTCCCAGTAAATTACACGTTAAAATACAATGTATTGTTTTTTGTTCACTATCGGGTTCTTTCCCGTCAAAAGGTAACTTGAACAAATATTCATCCGCCGTTCATCAAATTTGGGATTAACCATTAAAAGTTGACAAAAAGAACTTTGATCTATGTAATAATCCGTTATGCATATTGATTATCAAAAATATGATCACTAGTGTCTTCAAACGCATAAGAGGAAACTCGTGCGCAGAACAATTTTGGGCACTCATTTAATTAGATGCGTTCTGCGGCACATGTGATCATATTTGTCATATTTCCTACGCCCAGTTGATTATCCTATAATTACCAAACGTAAAGTCTAAACTAGGATTAAGTTGAATGTACGATTGAATGTTGATGTAACATTTCTAATGTTTTCACATATGCGTATCATGATTACTGTCAAATGTCTGCGTTTCGGTAACCATCGATTCATCAAAAACGCGGTTATATTCCGACCAGGTACAATTGAAATCATCTTAAAGTTTGTACGCTTTATGAGGTTATTTTTAGGTTTTTAAATTTTTACATTTATTTGTAACATAACGGAGGTAGCACGATTTGCGAAAGAAAAATACCAGTTTGGCAGACGACATGAATTTAATGTCATATAACCGTTAATGCAGCTTGATTAGATGTAACATAGTGGCAATATCTAACAAACATGAAAAGTAACATATTGTTTGAAACAAGTCTAGTCTTTAAACATACAAGTTCAAGGGGTCAATTTACCTCGCGTCATTTAATTTAGTAAAGACCGATTACAAACATTTGTTCCCACTATAAGCGGAGAGATACTGCGATGTGGGAAAGCGATTTTTCAGACACGATCACATTTCATTCTAAATAGGATTTAATATATATATGTATATAACAGAGTCAAATCGTGTCTATTAAAAGTTATATATGACACTCACCAAGACACTTAAGTACCATTGTGCTACCTTCAGACACAAACTTTAACATATATATATGTATACGAAATTTTTCCAACAAACCTAAGTACCATAATGCTTACTTTCAAACAGGAATTTTATAGCATTTGTATACGAAACATTACCAACACGCTTGTAAATAAGTACAATTATGCCAACTCATAAGCCGGAATTCTAGAACAAGACTAAATCGTTACAGTTTTCTCAAGGTTAAATGTCTAGATATTTTGCAAACAGGCCATACAAATTGACGAAGTGGGAATATATTACCGCATAAACTAACTTAAGTGCTTAAGATGTCAACATTAATAAAGTCAAATCAACACATAACGCAACGCATAGATATAATTAAGTACAAATCGCCAAATGATTTTTCTTAAACTACTATGACTTCTTTTGAAATACATGTACCAAGTCAGGACTATTGCTGTAGTTACTAATTATTTGATTGTTGGTTCTTGAGTTTGCTGGTTTTTCGGACTTGTTGTATGTCTTCCTCAGTGATTGGTGTTTTGTAATTACCTTCTTTTAAAGCATTTTAAATTACATGTATTTTAGTACACATTGGTATAACGCTCTGATTTCTTACAACATCGTCAGACAATTATTACTTTTGTAAATACAACATTGCGACAAAATGTAAAAAATTAATATGACCAAAAACAATGTTTATCGTTTGTTTTGAACCAGTTTTTTGTATTCTTCTGACGCGTTTTAGGGAAAATCTTCATTAACACTTTACTTTCAAAGAGGGCTACCAAAAGGTAAAATTTGGAAGTAATTTTATGAGTGAGTATAAATCTGAAAATCACGAATTAAGAAGCGCTCATGCCAAGTCGGGAAACTTGTCTCAAACATTTTGGAGTAAATTTGCTAATTTAGGAGATGAACAATGTCCTTTATTATCTTTTGTTGACCTTGGAGTTGATTTTACTTTAGGCTTACAGCCATGACAGCCCATCATTACAGCTTTGCATTCTTATAAAATGCAGGCAAACAAATTTTGACATAAAAGCGATAACTTTGTATGAGGATAATTATAGGTAGCACCAGTAATTTCCTTGGCAAAGCATTGTCGTATGACGAAACGCTGACGCACAGTCGTTGACTGGCTGACACTTTTCCACCATAATCAACTATATATTGTTTATATTTTATATTTTATTGTCAGTTAAGAATAGGCTAAGCAATTATTAATGTCAGGCACTTTGACACCGTTTTATAAATATTGACACATTTTTCTGGTTTTCTTGGTAAAAAAATCCCTCTATTATTTATTATTTTTGTCGCCAACTATTGGCAATAAGTGCAACAATGTTTGCTTAGAGATATCATCCTTTCTTCATAGGAATCATGGCCTCAATTTGTAAATGATAATAGTTTTTATGTCGTATACAAATGCTAGTGAGTACACATGATTAGAAAATAGTTTATGTGAAGAATACTTGTTAGCAGCACAAAAACTGACCTACCAACAAGAGCCGAACATCATGGGATGATTACAAAACCGGATTCATTGGTTTGATTTTTTGAATGCTTGTTTTACGTCCAGCGAGCATTATTGTAGCTATATTAAGAACGTTAAAAAAGATAACATACAATAAATCAACGAATAGAGGGTGGGATATATGGAACAAGATTTGGTTGCCACTGGAAAAGAATTGAGTATTGGGTAGGGGCAGATATTTAGCTTTTGGTAGCGGCCACAATGAGCCTAGTCTTTTCTTAAATCTACAAAAGGGGTCTTCATCCTTCAAGGAGCGTGGCACTCTTCAAACACGTTACCCACTGTGGTCCAAGGTAAGGCTTTCCGTATTATGACCTGAGCACTGGGAACCCTCGCAGCAAAACCGGTTCAGGCAAGCAGTTAAACAAAGATTAGAAGCCCACCAAAAAGAAAAACATGTCTAATCGTCTTTTAGAGGGATTTCCGATCACGGTCTATTATGTCAATGTGCCGACCGCACGTGTTCTACTATATATAGGATCTTACATTGTTACGAGTGGATTATCGGATTTCTCCAATCGAGATAGATAAATTATGGAATTTTAAGTCCGAGCCTTGGCGAGGACTTAAATTTCCATAATTTAACTATCGAGATTGGAGAAATCCGATCATCATTCACTAATCATTCACTAATCATTCACATTAACTATCGAGAAACTCTTATTCAAGTTGCTTAATGTTCAAAAGCCCTAGTCTCTAATATTTGAATGCCGATATCATTATCTGACACACTGTTTAAGTTGCGAAATGTATTGATTGATTGATTTAATCGTTTCTTACTGTTCAGCGAGTATTATTTTATCTACAGATAACTCATGACCGGATCAAGTTAAAAAATAATAAATTAATCCTTAAACCAATGAACAGAATTTTGACTGGAATTTTAAAGTATGTAGGATTCGGCAGGGACAGACTTTTTAGCCTTTAGTAGAGGCAACAATGTTCGTAAAATCTCAGTATCGTGCCAGAAACGTGGCACTTTTAAAATACGTTACATACAACATTCCGCGATGAGACAATAAATATAATAATATCTTACGAACGAGAGGGTTTCATTTATTTGCCACAAAGGAAAGCGCTGAACAGCTGTATATACCCAACTAAGAAATGTAAACAATACGCCGTTGCTGCTGGAATGTTGCTATCAATGAACCAAAAGTTGAAGTCATATCGTTTGTTGTATAGTTTAAATCATAGGCATGCAACAATTGAATAAATTAGAGTACTAAATTCAGTTTTTTCTCCCTCAAGAAGAATTTCCATTTACTTCATTCTAAGAATCCTGTAAGTGTATTTTTATTCATTAATCGTTTTTATATAAGTTGTAACAAATTACTACTTTGTTATGTGTAGGGATACATGTATATTGTTTTATTGTTTTATGGATAATCGAGAGGGTGATGATTTTATTTGAATACGTGTGTATTATTTACAGATTTGCTATTAAACACCTATAATGATAACAAAAACTACAATAATTCAAGTAATATGCATTAGTAGAAAGACACACGTAGTATTTAGCGACACGGAAAATTTTTTCGGTTACAATACTACATAACGCATTTAGGCTACATCATATAAAAAAAATGAAAAAAAAAGATTATAGATAATAATGAGCCGAAGAGAAAATGAAAATGTGAAGCTGTTTAAACTGTATTTTTTAAAAAAAAACGTAACGTTGTATAATGTACGATGTCCGACCACGATGAAACCGAGTATGTTTCTTTTTTGTTAAGTGTATGGTAGTAATTAACAGTTAGGCTGCTGATGTGTTCTTTGATATGTTAGCACGGTTGTCATTAATAAAGAATATTTAGCCAGATTGATTAATCCTGAAGTAAACAATTATAAGCAAAAAACGTTATGCATTGATGAAGATATATACATACTTCTTTGAAAGGTTATCGAATTCCAGTCTGGCTAGAAACTCTTTGGGAAATTAATTGAACACGAAAATGTACTTACAGGCATAGCCTATGAAAACATACATTGAGTTACTTGATAAAATAAAATAACTTGTCTGCTTGCAATGTGCATTAAGTAAACGTTGCATCCCGCATCATGTCAAAAAAAGTTTTCGCGAAATAAACAGATATTTTTAATGCATCCTGACTACATTGACTAAATATACTGTAGCATTTCTATCAAATAAATTCATATAAAGTGCCCTTTTTGGAAAGCGAGTGAATTAAAATTGTTTTATGACAAAGATTAGTTGGATACCTGGAAAACAAAACGAGAGTTTCATGTTCACTTTTGTTTATTTGTTTGGTGTTTAACGCCACTTTCAGCAATGTTTAGGTATATCCATGTGTCCAGTTTTTATTGAGGAGGAAGCCGGATTACCCGTAAAAAATACCAAGCATCGGTAAGAAAACTGGCAATCCTTGTTAAGGGAGTAGGGAACAAACTGCCCTCAGTGAGACACGAACCCGCAACCTTATTGTTGCATGTCCGCTGTTGTTGTACACAATATTACTGTTGTCAATATTTCGGGACTTTCTGTTTGTTTAACGCCACTTTTATTAATCTTTAATATATTTCATGTCCTCCAGTTTTTTTGGGACGAAGTGCCAGGAAGGGAGGAATATTGGCAGACAAAGTTAGCATTTGTTGTCAATTATGGTTTGAGTCGAGCACATCCCGTCTGCAGTAAGGCTTAAATAGGCATCCTCAGTGTTGAAAGCCACATGATCAATATTAGATGTCAACTCGGCCATAGAGATCAAATTTAAAAGAAAAATCAGTTTGTATCCTTATATACTTTATTAACAATTTATTTTATACAGATGTCGTATTATTCTGCATCTGTAATATCACGTCTTCTTATCTGTTGTGATTAGCATCGCTATCGTGGTATTTGATTCTAGGTATTTGTATTTTACAATTCAGATATTAAATAATGTATAAACAAACAAGTAAAAAATTTGAAAACAGTCAATCCAATATCATTACGCAACATTTATCACATCTTCTTCAAGCAAAACAGGTGTTCTGCAGCTGTTTTCGTCACGATAAGACATGCAGATGTCTAATTGTTATTACTATCTATATAATCAATCAGTTGTCGATTTTCTTTAAATGATCGTTAAGAATGCATTATTTTAATTTAAATGTAGACAAATAAATTATGTGTATCAATTTCGGTTCATGTAAAACAATTTAACGTGCACAGTGATACATTGCAAATGTTCTTAAGGATACTGTGAGCATTTGGGATGACACTAGTTCTGAAAGATGTGAGTATTTGATTGACACCAAACATTTGCCGGCCTTTTTTCTCGTTGAAAACTACTGGGATAATTTCCATTGCACGATCCACGGAGTTGCTCAACGGTTGAAGTAATTTTATGTCGATGGGAGGACTAGGCGATATTGACCACATTTGTTTGGCGTTTAACCGGTTATAAGATGGCAGGTCTGACCTGAGATTATGTATAAATATATTTCCATCCATTTTCTGTCGTATGGTGGGGGTAGGGGTAGACACACAGAGCTGCCCATTTTGTAATAATTAGATGGCTGGTTATTCTCTTGTGGGGATGGGGTGCGTGTCAAAGTTACATTTTCATACGGGCAGTTGTGGTATTTTATGTCACACATATGTGGTCAGCGATTGAATGGATTTTAGAAACAGTCAAAGAAACTGTATTGAAAAAGGACAAAAACCTTCTAAAACATCATAAACATAAATGAATGTCAATACGAATATCAAAATTAACACAGAAAAAGTACTGGATTATTCCTAGATTTATTTTTTCTATATCTGTTAGTTCGGTTAAAGAAATAGGAAAGAGCTTTTCATTTCGATTGTATTGAATTTTAATGAATAGTTACGTGATGTGAGCAACTTGTCAGTTATTTCATGGCCACAATAGTGCTAACAAATTGTTCATATGTGTGTGGTTTAGTTTTTTTTCAGAGTAAAGACTTCGAAATTACAGATCCATGGTACTTACATAGTGCTATATTGAACTAGCAAAAACTAATTCCAATATTAAGTTTGACCTCGTCGTGAATTGATAGATTTCCTAAGTCTCGCGAGCAGCAGTTCATCAATATTAAGGTCAAAAAATTTATCATTGTGGGGAAAGATTGGATAGACAAATCGTTAGGATATTTAGTATACCACTGGAACAGTATCGGTTGTTGTGTACGACAGAGAATTTTTTGTAGAGGTTACGATGAGCCTACCCCTTGTCGAAACCTAAATAAGGAGTCTTTATCGTGCAGATATGTCAGAGACGAGGCTTAATACGATTACCTCCCGAACTTTGGTCAGTTGGGTGGCTCAAGCTATAGATTGATGGATTAATTGTTGTTTTACGTCCAGCAAGCAATATTTCAGCTATTTTCCGGACGTGAAAATTTTTTTAATTATCAAGCTATAGAAAACGTCCCGGAAATACAATATGATTGTGTTTAAACAATTGACGCAAACAAGTATTGTATGTGTATTATAAATACACGACACATTTCAGTGGAATGTAGTTTTGTATAATAAAATATAAATACCCCTGAGAAATAAAACCATTAGTATTTGAGGTATGATTACACTAGTTTGATCTGAGAGAACGTTGCCGTAAGAAAATCATGAATGAGAATTTAAGTATTTAATAGTGTTTATATTGATATGCACTTTGATGTTAAATTTCCTAAAAATCTACTTGTAAAATTCCGGTTAGTCATATTATTTTCACCAATTAACTAACATTTTAAATATTAAGTCAAAAGATCGCGGAAAAAAACATGGGCAGACTATTTCGTACTATTTCGTCACCAACGAATACATAGATTTAGAACATTTGTCAGCTGGTTTACCTAAACACATTTTTTCAACAACAATTTAGGCGGCGTATAACAAATGAAATGTGTTTTACAGGACTGTGCGTCTGTGTTTTTCTTGTTAATGCTTATTTTGTGACATTTAAAGGTTTTTAAGGATTTTTGGTTCGAGCGAGCGTAAGATGTATTCCAATAACCACTCTTCCAATAACCCCTCTTCCAAGTGAAACGACTTCTGCGGAAAAAACCGCTTTATTATAAACTTCATTTATATGGTACGCTTTTTAAATATTTGATAGCAGCATTTAATATTACTATTAGTATTTAATTAAATGAACTTTATTTTTTATTTATAACATTGTTGCCATGTTGATAAAAACTGGATAAACTATATTTCTATTACAACTTGGTAACCTAAGCAAGTGAAATATTTAAGTTTGAAGTTTGATCTTCCCATAAAAAATGCGAAACTAAAAAAGGTCAACACGAATCAACCATAAGACAGTGACCAAACTGAACGGTCAACACGAATCAACCATGAGACAGTGCCCAAATTGAACAGTCAACATGAATCAACTATAAGACATTGACCAAACTGAACGGTCAACACGAAACCACCAACAGACAGTGACCAAACTGAACGGTCAACACGAATCAACTATAAGACATTGACCAAACTGAACGGTCAACACGAATCAACCATAAGAGAATGACCAAACTGAACGGTTGACACGAATAAACCATAAAACAGTGCCCAAACTGAACGGTCAATAGGAATCAACCATAAGACATTGACCAAACTGAACAGTCAACACAAATCAACCATAAGACATAAACCAAACTGAACAGTCAGCACGAATCAACTATAAAACAGTGACCAAACTGAACAGTCAACACAAATCAACCATAAGACATTGACCAAACTGAACGGTTAACACGAATCAACCATAAGACATTGACCAAACTGAACGGTCAACACGAATCAACCATAAGACATGGACCAAACTGAACAGTCAACACGAATCAACCATAAAACATTGACCAAACTGAACAGTCAACACAAATCAACCATAAGACATTGACCAAACTGAACGGTCAACACGAATCAACCATAAGACATTGACCAAACTGAACAGTCAACACGAATCAACCATAAGACATTGACCAAACTGAACGGTCAACGCGAATCAACCATAAGACAGTGCCCAAACTGAGCGGTAAACACAAATCAACTATAAAACATTGACCAAACTGAACGGTCAACACGAATCAACCATAAGACATTGACCGAACTGAACGGTTAACACGAATCCACCATGAGACAGTGACCAAACTGAAAGATCAACACGAATTAACCATGAGACAGTGACCAAACTGAACGGTCAACACGAATCAATCATACGACAGTGACCAAACTGAACGGTCAACAAATATCAACCATAAGACAGTGACCAAACTGAACGGTCAACACGAATCAACCATAAGACAATGAAACTGAACGGTCAACACGAATCAACCATAAGACAGTGACCAGACTGAACGGTCAACATGAATCAACCATAAGACAGTGACCAAACTGAACGGTCAACACGAATCAACCATAAGACAGTGACCAAACTGAATGGTCAACACGAATCAGCCATAAGACAGTGCCCAAACTGAACGGTCAACACGAATCAACCTTAAGACAGTGACCAAACTGAACGGTCAACACGAATCAACCATAAGACGAGTGACCAAACTGAACAGTCAGCACGAATCAACCATAAGACAGTGCCCAAACTAAACGGTTAACACGAATCAACCTAAAGAGAGTGTCCAAACTAAACGGTCAACACGAATCAACCATACGACAGTGACCAAACTGAATGATCAACACAAATCAACAATAAGACATGACCGAACGTTCAACACGAATCAACCATAAAACAGTGTCCTAACTGAATGGTCAACACGAATCAACCATAAAACGAGTGACCAAACTAAACGGTCAACACGAATCAGCTATAAGACAGTGACCAAACTGAACGGTCAAACACGAAACAACCATAAGTGACCAAATTGAACGGTCAAAATTAGTCAACCATAAGACAGTGACCACACCGAATGATCAACACGAATCAACCATAAGACAGTGACCAAACTGAACGGTCAACAAGAATCAGCCATAAGACAGTGCCTAAAATGAACGGTCAACACCAATCGACCTTAAGACCGTGACCAAACTGAATGTTTAACACGAATCCACCATAAGACGAGTGACCAAACTGAACGGTCAACACGAATCAGCCATAAGACAGTGCATCAAACTGAACGGTCAACACGAATCAACCTTAAGACAGTGGCCAAACTGAACAATCAACACGAATCAACCATAAGAAAGTTTTCAAACTAAACGGTTAACACGAATCAACCTAAAGACAGTGCCCAAACTAAACGGTCAACATGAATCAACCATAAGACAGTGACCAAACTGAATGATCAACAATAAGACATTGACCAAACTGAATGGTCAACACGAATCAACCATAAAACGAGTGACCAAACTAAACGGTCAACACGAATCAGCCATAAGACAGTGACCAAACTGAACGGTAAACACGAATTAACCATAAGTGACCAAACTGAACGGTCAACACGAATCAACCATTAGACAGTGACCAAACTGAATGGTCAACACGAATCAACCATAAGACAGTGACCAAACTGAACGGTCAACACGAATCAACCATAAGACAGTGCCCAAACTGAACGGTCAACACGAATCAACCATTAGACAGTGCCTAAACTGAACGGTCAACACGAATCAACCATAAGACAGTGACCAAACTGAACGGTCAACACGAATTAACCATAAGTGACCAAACTGAACGGTCAACACGAATCAACCATTAGACAGTGACCAAACTAAACGGTCAACACGAATCAGCCATAAGACAGTGACCAAACTGAACGGTAAACACGAATTAACCATAAGTGACCAAACTGAACGGTCAACACGAATCAACCATTAGACAGTGACCAAACTGAATGGTCAACACGAATCAACCATAAGACAGTGACCAAACTGAACGGTCAACACGAATCAACCATAAGACAGTGCCCAAACTGAACGGTCAACACGAATCAACCATTAGACAGTGCCTAAACTGAACGGTCAACACGAATCAACCATAAGACAGTGACCAAACTGAACGGTCAACACGAATCAGCCATAAGACAGTGCATCAAACTGAACGGTCAACACGAATCAACCTTAAGACAGTGACTAAACTGAACAGTCAACACGAATCAACCATAAGACAGTGCCCAAACTAAACGGTTAACACGAATCAACCTAAAGACAGTCAAACTAAACGGTCAACATGAATAAACCATAAGACAGTGACCAAACTGAATGATCAACACGAATCAACAATAAGACATTGACCAAACTGAATGGTCAACACGAATCAACCATAAAACGAGTGACCAAACTAAACGGTCAACACGAATCAGCCATAAGACAGTGACCAAACTGAACGGTCAACACGAATTAACCATAAGTGACCAAACTGAACGGTCAACACGAATCAACCATTAGACAGTGACCAAACTGAATGGTCAACACGAATCAACCATGAGACAGTGCCCAAACTGAACGTTCAACATGAGTCAACCATAAGACAGTGACAAAACTGAACGGTCAGCACGAATCAGCCATAAGACAGTGCCCAAACTGAATGGTCAACACGAATCAACCATAAAACGAGTGACCAAACTAAACGGTCAACACGAATCAGCTATAAGACAGTGACCAAACTGAACGGTCAAACACGAAACAACCATAAGTGACCAAATTGAACGGTCAACACGAATCAACCATTAGACAGTGACCAAACTGAATGGTCAACACGAATCAACCATGAGACAGTGCCAAAACAGAACGGCCAAAATTAGTCAACCTTAAGACAGTGACCAAACTGAACGGTTAACACGAATCAACCTTAAGACAGTGACCAAACTGAACGGTTAACACGAATCAACCATAAGACAGTGCATCAAACTGAACGGTCAACACAAATCAACCTTAAGACAGTGACCAAACTGAACGGTTAACACGAATCAACCTTAAGACAGTGACCAAACTGAACGGTTAACACGAATCAACCATAAGACAGTGACCAAACTGAATGATCAACACGACTCAACAATAAGACATTGACCAAACTGAATAGTCAACACGAATCAACCATGAGACAGTGCCCAAACTGAACGGTCAACATGAGTCAACCATAAGACAGTGACCAAACTGAACGGTCAACACGAATCAACCTTAAGACAGTGACCAAACTGAATGATCAACACGAATCAACCATAAGACAGTGACCAAACTGAACGGACAACACGAATCAAACATTAAAGAATAGCAAAGAAAACCGATAGAACAACAAGAGACAAAAGCCAATGGACAGTCATAAATCCGTATACAGACAAACACAACACATAAAACAAAAAACATAAAACACAGAAAGAGAGTAACCCGAACCCAATAAAAACCATGGGTGCACTCAGTGCTCCGGACAACTGTGCCTGCCTCTAATTAGACACCCATCGAGTTACTCATCGTCTTGTCTAGGGAAAAGTCAAATCCAGGAATAGAACACACTACCTATCACTCAGCGAAAATGTCAGATCGTATTTGAGACACTGATTTACCATAACAATCAATTAAGTCGTGGTTCTGACCATAGAAATTCTGGAGAGGTAACATCAACCTAGGTACAACAAACCCTTGTTTTAGTAGTTTAGCAGTAAACAGCAGTGATCGGTCGGTCTAGAAAATCAGAATAACGATCGCAGGATCTAGAATAACGTATTAGTTGTTAAATGTACACACCATACGCTGGAGCTGCTGGAATGTTGATGTTGATGAGCGGTGACAAACTAAACTGTTAACACAAAACAACCATGAAACAGTGACCAAACTGAACGGTCAACAGGAATCAACAATGAGACAGTGACAAAACAAAACGGTTAACACGAACTAACCATGAGATAGTGCCTTAACTGAACGGTCAACACGAATTTACTATGAGGCAGTGCCCAAACTTAACGGTCAACACGAATTAACCATGAGGCAGTGACCAAACTGAACGGTCAACACGAATCAACCACGAGACAGTGTCTAAACCGAACGGTCAACACGAATCAACCATGAGGCAGTGACCAAACTGAACGGTCAACACAAATCAATCATGAGGCAGTGCCCAAACTGAACGGTCAACATGAGTCAACCATAAGACAGTGACCAAACTGAATGATCAACACGAATCAACCATAAGACAGTGACCAAACTGAACGGACAACACGAATCAAACATTAAAGAATAGCAAAGAAAACCGATCGAACAACAAGAGTCAAAAGCCAAGGGACAGTCATAAATCCGTATACAGACAAACACAACACATAAAACAAAAAACATAAAACACAGAAAGAGAGTAACCCGAACCCAATAAAAACCATGGGTGCACTCAGTGCTCCGGACAAGTAAACAGTGCCTGCCTCTAATTAGACACCCATCGAGTTACTCATCGTCTTGTCTAGGGAAAAGTCAAATCCAGGAATAGAACACACTACCTATCACTCAGCGAAAATGTCAGATCGTATTTGAGACACTGATTTCCCATAACAATCAATTAAGTCGTGGTTCTGACCATAGAAATTCTGGAGAGGTAACATCAACCTAGGTACAACAAACCCTTGTTTTAGTAGTTTAGCAGTAAACAGCAGTGATCGGTCGGTCTAGAAAATCGGAATAACGATCGCAGGATCTAGAATAACGTATTAGTTGTTAAATGTACACACCATACGCTGGAGCTGCTGGAATGTTGATGAGCGGTGACAAACTAAACTGTTAACACAAAACAACCATGAAACAGTGACCAAACTGAACGGTCAACAGGAATCAACAATGAGACAGTGACAAAACAAAACGGTTAACACGAACTAACCATGAGACAGTGCCTTAACTGAACGGTCAACACGAATTTACTATGAGGCAGTGCCCAAACTTAACGGTCAACACGAATTAACCATGAGGCAGTGACCAAACTGAACGGTCAACACGAATCAACCACGAGACAGTGTCTAAACCGAACGGTCAACACGAATCAACCATGAGGCAGTGACCAAACTGAACGGTCAACACAAATCAATCATGAGGCAGTGCCCAAACTGAACGGTCAACACAAATAAACCATGAGGCAGTGACCAAACTGAACGGTCAACACGAATTAACCATGAGGCAGTGACCAAACGGAACGGTCAGCACAAATCAGCCATAAGACAGTGACCAAACTGAATGGTCAACACGAATCAACCATAAGACGAGTGACCAAACTGAACGGTCAACACGAATTAGCCATAAGACAGTGACCAAACTGAACAGTCAACACGAATCAACCATAAGACATTGACCAAACTGAACGGTCAACACGAATCAACCATAAGACAGTGACCAAGCTGAACGGTCAACACGAATCAGCCATAAGACAGTGACAAAACTGAACAGTCAACACGAATCAACCTAAGACATTGACCAAACTGAACGGTCAAAACGAATCAACCACGAGACAGTGTCTAAACTGAACGGTCAACACGAATCAGCCATAAGACAGTGGCCAAACTGAATGGTCAACACGAATCAACCATAAGACAGTGACCAAACTGAACGGTCAACACGAATCAGCCATACGACAGTGACCAAACTGAAAGGTCAACACGAATCATCCATGAGATAGTGACCAAACTGAATGGTCAACACGAATCATCCATGAGACAGTGATTATTCCAAACCGTCAACACTAATCAACAATTAGTGGTCCAATCCTGATTAACTTAGGCACACGACATACAGAAATAACAAAACTACAGAAACTACCATAGAAGTTTTGAAAAAGTACCATCAACCTAGGTGCAACAAAACAAATCTTTGTTTTAATATTTTTATGGTCAGCTGAAGTAGAATTATTTACCTCTCTGTAAACTTCGGATTGCGTAAAGCTTCATTTTGATGCCCGTGTTTACAGAACATATTTTCTCAATAATGAGAAAGTGTGGTACTTTTTTTCGGCTGGTTGTCTCGACACTTGTGTGGGATAAGAATTCCACGCCCCTTTTTCCGTAAAAAAGAATTGTGACGTCAGTCGTCGGTTCAGCAATAAAAATAATAAAATATTTGCTTCAGTTATGTTTGTGTGCCTTTTCAAATATTACATGAAAAAGACATTTCTGAGCATCTACGACCAAATTTATAGCAGTACACATCAAAACGAACACGTTTTAGCAAAAATGTACACTGGTGATTACTTTCAAGGTAGATAACTCTATTTGTCGACATCTTTTAACAGATCAGCACTGCCTCGGGATGGAAACGATACATTTGCCCTTGGATTTGAGATTTTCTTGTCTCGCCTTTCCACTTGTGATAGATACTATTTGCCTCAATTGTTCGTTTACTCTGTCTATATGACCATGAAAACAACATTTTCGAGCTTCCACCACCAAAATTATGCCACAATATAATAGCTGTATACATCAAAACAAGCACGACGTTTTCGCAAAAAAATGTCAACTGGAGGTTACTTTCATGGTAGATAACTCTTTTTTTAACATCGTCCAACAGAACAGCACCGGATTATTTAAACGAATTCTTGAGAATCAGAATTAAACCCTGGACGGGAAAATCTCAGACACCCGCGTGAAAAATTTCTTTTGGTCTCTTACTGGGAAAGACCTCGTATCATTCGGGTGTTTGAGTATTTCTTGTCTTGGCCTCCAATCGGTATTAGATCCTTTATATCCCAACCATTTCTATCAACAATCCAATGTTTGTACCTAGCCAGAAGGATTGCTATAATTGCTACATTTTTTCTTGCTGGTTCTAATTTGCCGGTTTCTTGAACTTTGATTTGTGCGTTGTATTATTTTTTAAAGATTACTTGGAGTTCGGTATTTTGTTATGACCCATTATTTTTTTACTTACATGCACAAATATTGATAAATCCCGTCCCATCACATCTCAATATATATTATGCAACCAGCAATCGATCATTTTTGTACAGCGTACAATGCAACCAACTAAATCAAGCTAAAAATTTTTACTATGATGAACGCGCACCTTGTATTATCTAGACACATCAGTACATGTAATGTGGGCAGAACAAAATATTGAGAGGCCAAATAATAAATATTTCTACATTTTTTTGCTGCATAATAAAAAGATGAAGTATATAAAATATACATCGTCAGCTCAGAATTCTACGATAAATAATAATTCTGCATGATTACCTGACAGGTAATATATTAAAAAAAACAAAATGATGTTAGTTTTTACTATTGAGATCGAGATAAAAATGATCCATCATGTCTTAAAACTATAGACGTGAGATAACTCTAGACTTACATGTTTAGCTTCTTGTATTGATTTATTTATTTTCCGGTAACGGTGTCAGAATCTTGAACTTTTTTTGCTCATAAATAAAGTTTCAATTTTTATAGGTTGAAAACGTTATGTATCAGCATGTTTACATCTTATTTTCATTAAATTATTTACACATAATTTTTGGTTGATTCTTTCTCAAAGTTTCAGCAAAACTCCACATAATTACTTTTTCTTACCAATAACTTAAAGGTATTTATCATACATTTTATAATAACCACTTGACAAAATGATTACATTTCGCGGCATTACAGTATAGAATAACCATGGCATTACACGGCTACGTGCGCAAATAGTTATCCAATTTTATTTTGTTGCTCGTTTGATGTCAAAAAAGATCAATATCGATCAATGAGTCTGAACGAAAAGACCTCCTTAATTGAATAAATAGTTAGTTGCTTATTACCAACTAGCAGTGGATATTTTAGTCTTGGGGTATATTGTGCGCAAATTTGTTACAAGTGAAAATACCCTAACTGCACATATACAGTAGGAATATCCTAGTAAAACATTTATAAATTAGCTGAAAAAATGCTGAGTGGCGTTAAACAGCATTCAAATAAAAATAAAAAAACATCATAGTTCTACTTAATTACAAGTTTAAGCCAGTGCAAATCAGACATGCACAAATATAAGAAATATGTCTCCACAAGATAAGAGCTTAATGTGCCCACATGGCGTGAGATGTTAACAAATAATAGATTTGGGCAGAAAGCTGACTCTTTACCAATAAATTCATGTCTAAATAAATAATATTCTAATGTGCTTGTCAGTTTCCTTAGAAAGAAAGTTCCAATGGTTAACGATAACCATCACGAACAAGTTATTAAAAAATTCTCTTGTGTACTTCCAAAATTTTCATATATTATCACGTTTCATTTTAGTGCCGAAATAAATGTATCATGTGGGAGCATACTTACCCTATCAGTAAGAAATAATTATTAGCTATTGATAGATTATCTGTGATTTACTCAGATTGTGATCCAGTGAATATAGGCTTTGTTCTAAAGTCAGCGGAACTCATTTAATTAACTGTATCCATCCTTTGCATAATTGAGATTTAGAAATATTGTAGGAAGCAGATGTTTGTGTCATATAGTTAATGGAAGGGATCGTCTGTGAAGAGTGGTGTTGGATTTTAATATGATGTATTAAAGTTTTAACTTCTTTAAGTGCGATATCCAAGAAAACACTGAAGAACGAAGATGAGCTAGGTCATAGCCTATGTTTATAAAATATAAATTAATATTTTGTCTTTTAGGATAAGTAGGAAATTGTAATCTAGTTATCATTACTTTTCTGTTCAATGTAGTTTTTATTGTTATTCAATCCTTTGGATCACATAGAGTGTTAGAGGTAAACAGAATCCCTTATTTTCAAAGTCCTTGTAGAAATGCCTTTATGTACAAGTAACAGTATTTACTTTGAATATTCAGATTCGCTATGAAGTTGACAGGTGATAGATTAAAAAAGTCTTAGTTTGTTTGTCATTCCTATATCAATGACTGGGATCACACCGAATGTTCTTGTGCTCGACCCACAAAGCTGTCCAGCGCGTCCCCAGGTGGCGGATAAGGGATGCCCTTTCGTTGGGGCTTGTCAGGCATACTACGAAAGCCTAACCGCGCAACACAGACGGTAACGTGTTGAAAGAGTACCACGCTTCTTGCACTTAAAGACCCCTTTTGTAGATGTCGATTAGAATAAGCTCGTTGTGGCTACTAAAAAGGCTAAATTCTCCTCTATCCATATCCCATACTTTACCAGTGATATTCAAACTTGTTTCCGTGTGGTCCATATCTCCTGAAATGATTTGTTGTTTGTTAACTTGTTCCCGTCTTGAATATAGTTGAAATACTGCTGGAGGTAAAGCAAACATCCAATCAACCAATCAAACAATTAATCCTATATTAAAGAAATTCAGAAATGAAACATCTCATTAAACTATTTTTAAATCCATTGTTTATCCAGTAGTTCCTGGATTTGTTGCAATATGTTTAGAATAGTTAAACATCTATTTCAAATGTTAATTTCAACATATTTAAGGTCACATATAGTTGCATAACAGAGAATGAAAAAGGAAATTGATAACATGAACCATTTTAAAATACAATAACAAATTTCACCGTTTTTTAACACCATTGTTAAGGTCGTGATGACAATGCAATGCAAAGTTGGGTGAACTGTAGAATTTTTTAACTATGATTCTACTTGTTTATTAACAAATATAAATGATATAATTTATTGAAAAAATGAAGTCTTTCGCTGGAATAGAATCGTTTCATTTTCTTTAATATGCAATTATAATTGTGTTATCACTTGTTATGATTAAATTATCTTTGTTGTCCTATAAAACCAAACGTGTTTTTATACACGAGTCAGTCGAATCGTCAGTAGAATCCTAGGTTTATTATTTTATTACAGATACCATTCGGCATTTACGGTCTGGCTTTTCTTAAACAAAACTTCAACAGTTCAAGATGATCTTTAAAGATAACGCTATCTAAACAATACGAATTGTTTTATAAGTGTTTTGTAGTACATTTATAATTGTGTAATCAAGGTTGTATTAAAAAAGATATTCATATATATTTGGAAAATATAAGCTAAATTGTGAAAACTTCACTTAACGCGCAACATTCTAAACAATGGTTTTTTGTAGAAGTTATATTATTTGAATTATTTTGGGTTTTTTTAATGTCCTTATACGAGTTTTTACATTTTGGAATTTGTGTTGTACATTTCAGACCAGTAATAACTTATCACTGGACCGCTCTGATATAGACACTTCGACAAACGTCGGTGTCCTCGGTGGCCAAGTAGTTAAAGTGGTTATTTCTCTACTATTGAACACTTGGTCTTTCACTTCTGAAGGAAGGTGTGCAAGACTCGGATCTTAATTGACAAGGATCGCCAGTTTTCCAACTGGGAGGTCTGGGTTTCCTCAGGTGACTCCGCCCCCCCCCCCCCCACTCAAATAAAACTGTACGCCACGATCTATCTACAACATTACTGAAAGTGTCTTTAATATAAAATCGATAAAAGTAGCTTAAATGTCTAGTTTGAGGTTACTGTACTTTTGATTAGACTTTCATTTCTCGTCTACAACCTTTTTTTACCGAACTTTGAATAACCTTGACCACATGCGCAGTAGAAATTATTATGTCTAATTACATTACGGCATTAATTATGTAATATTAGGGCATGTGGTTTCAATATGTTACCAAATATTTGTGAATGATTCTATTCAACGGTATATTGTCACTTAAGCAATAAGCTGGTGTAAAAACAATTACAATGAACGAAGGCAAATCTTTTATATGTATAGTATTCTTGATTTATAATAACTAGCGTTATTCTATATAAAAACGGTTTTGAAACATATGTTTGTTTTCAAAGTTGGAAATAAACATACGGATAATTTTAAGCATTTAGGGTAAGCGAAATACTAACCAGACATCTATCTTCATATTGTGTTTGTTTTATGCATGCACATAAAAATAAACACTTTACTTCATCTTGTATGAACATTGCATTAACTAGAGACTAAAACCTATAACATGATTTACGCGAAAAATGAATTGTGGTTTGCGATGACTTTAAAACTAAAATTAATGACAACAGCTCAATGGTGTGGTATTTAATTTCTGTTAGGCATTTGTTTAATTAATAATTACACATGAATATTTGATAGCAAGAGTATTTTATTTGTAAAGTATTTTAATGCATAATAATAATAATAACTTTATTCTCATCAACCAATATTACAGAGGTACAGAGAAATACTATATACAATATTTACAATATTACAATCGAAAACATCATAAACATAGATAGACACTAATACAGTGTAATTAACAGACAGACAGTTAGTCAAGAAGACTCGTTTTTTTTATTAATAATTTTAATAAATTTACAGAGCTTGTAGAGTTTAACTTTGTTTTTGGTTATCATAGTTTCTTTAAACTTTAAAATATTTGGGTTTCGAAATAGATGTCCACTGATCAAATTGCTTCTTTCCTGAGACAATGCATTGCATTCTAGAATATAGTGAAATTCATCCCCAATTTGCACATTACAAAGCATACATTTTCTATCAGATCTGTCAATATTATTCCATCTGCCTGTCTCAATGGGGAGTTTATGGTTACCCGTTCTAAATTTACAAAATAAAACAGATGCTTTTTTATTAAGTATTTCAAAGTAGTTTTCGAATTCTAGTGTGTCTTTAAACAGCTTATAATTTGTTGCTTTTGAGCTATTTTGGGTTTCATCATGCCAGTTTTGACGAAATTGATCAGTGAGACATTGTCGTATACTTTGTTTTAACCACATAAGAGATGGGAAAGTTTGAGAGTCCCAAATGTGTGTTAGTCCACATTCATTAAATAGATTTTTAATGTAGACAAGCCATGGGAAATTTCAATTTTGATTATTTGAAAGATTTAACATGAATCTATACAAAATAGAAGATAGCTTTGTTTGTTTACCTATAAGTAATTTAGATTAGTACATAACTATCCTAGTTTTGATATCTACACTCAAAGGAAATCGTCCCAATTCGCCATATACGAAGCAGTTTGGTGTAGAAGACTTTAGGTTTAGTAGGAGTTTACAGAATTTTAGGTGGATTCTTTCTAATAAGTGGTAGTTTTTAAACCCCCAAAGTTCACAGCCGTATAAAAGTATTGGTTTCACCATCTTGTCAAACAGGTCTAAGTGACAGGAGATTGATAGATTGTGATATCGACCTAGCTTGATAATTTCATACATGGCTTTTCTTCCCTTTTCTGCTTGAGCTTTAATTGCGGGACCAAAATTTCCGGTTTTGTTTAAATTTGTTCCTAGGTAATTAAATACTTTTACAATTTCTAGCTCGATGTTATTAAAAACAAATCGTAAATTATTAGGGAGCCTTCCATTCGAAAAACATAAGATTTTAGATTTTCCTATGTTTACTTTGAGTTTCCAAGAATTACAATATTCATAGAAACTATTTAACTGTTGTTGGAGTCCATCCGGCGATTCGGACATTAGGACAGTGTCGTCTGCATATAAAAGTGCAAATATTTTCAAGAAAATCCCTAGACTACTTTCTAAATCATCAGTTATCGATGACAATCCTGTATTATTTTGACTTTCAAGAAATGACTCAAGGTCATTTAGAAAGATAGCAAAAAGAAAAGGTGACATATTTTCTCCCTGTCTCACTCCATTATTACAGGAAAAGAAATCAGACTTCTCATTGTTAAAAACAATATTTGATTTTATACTTTTATACATGTTTTGGATAACATGTAACATTTTGCCATTTATATTACTTAAAATCAATTTATGCCAGAGACCCGTTCTCCATACTTTATCAAATGCCTTTTCAAAATCTATAAAGGCACAGTAAAGTTTCTTTTTCTTAAGTTTGAGAAGTTCAAATAAAGCATGTAAAGAAAATAAGTTATCTGTGACACTATAGCCTTGCCTGAAGCCACATTGATTCTCTTTAAGTATTCGAAATTCCTCTGAGTATTTATTCAGCCTTTCTGTAAGCACCGCTGTAAAGAGTTTACCTAGACAACTCACAATTGTAATGGGTCTAAAATTTTTAGGATCTTGACTGTCCCCTTTATTTTTATAAATTGGTTTGATGCTTCCTATAAGCCAACTATCAGGCACAACACCTGTATCAAAAATAAGGTTGAATAACTTTTCATAAATATATATGATTTGGTCAGAAGTAGATTTAATATACTCATTAATAATTTTATCTTCCCCGCAAGCTTTTATGTTCTTTAGTTTTGAAATACATTTTAGAATTTCTTCCTTTTCTATATAAAGATTAATTTCGTTATTTATTGGTCTAGAGTGGGTAAATTGTTATTATCATTATCGATAGGCGTCTCGTTCAGTTCTTTAAAAAATTCAAACAATTTTTCAATAGGAATATTAGGTTGTTTTTTAGAATTTCTGCGACGGAGGGTTTTCCAGAATTCTTTCGGGTCTTTATGGCGCATATCTTTAAGCTTTTCTGAAAGATTATCGGAATATTCTCTTTGGCATTTATCCATGATTGTTTTATATCGCTTTTCTGCCTCCGTAAGTCGTAGTTTATTTAATTCCGTTCGCTGTTTCGAAAATTTTCTTCTAAATTTTCTGTAATGTTTTCTGGCGAATTTGCATTCGTCATTGAACCACGGTTTGATATCAATATTAATTTTTCTAGCATTTTTGACATTTTTTCCATAAGTTCCAAAAGTGGTTTTTGCGCTCTCGATAAAGAATTCACCAAGTTGTTCAACAAAACTATTGACTTCTTGCTTTGATATATCTACATGTTCCTCTAAGAGTTTATTATACAAAATATCTTTTTGGTTAGAGTTTATATTTTTTTGAAATTCTTCTCGCTTACTATCAACCCATTTTTTTATTGTTTTTAGATCAACAGCTTCGTGGTTGTTTTTGTCTACACACTCGTGGCTCTTAATAGTAGTTTTAAAACAAATAGAGAGGGGACAATGTACATCAGAAAATAATTTGGAGAAATGTAATACATTACAACTACAAAATCTATCGACAAAATTACCATTACTAAAACAATAGTCTACAACACTAGTGTTTCTACATGTAAAGTTTCCGTCCTTGTCACCTTCGAGTCTTCCGTTAAGTATAAAAAAGTTATTTCCCTTGCAAAAATCTAGTAGTAACGAACCAAACCTATTTTTAGCTAAATCTTTATTTTTACGTTCGTGAGAAATGCCGGCTAAATCTAGAAAGTTGGTTCCATTTTCTATATATTCATTTGCTATATTGGCCAGATCTTTGTCGTCAAATTGAAAAAAATCACTTTCGTGAGATGTTCGACTATTAAAATCACCGACAAGTGCAACGTTTTGAAATTTGAATGACAAAGACAGGAACTCGTTTTCTATTTCACTAATAGCATCTGGTGACGAATAAGATGTATACTCAGGTGGAATATAGACAAAGCCAAACAGTGCATCTGTTTCGCTATATCTAGTATTTTACCGTTAACTTTAAACCATAAACAAACTTTGAATCGGTTTCTATCGTTTTTATATATTTTTCAAATTTTTCTTTATAGGCTAACATAATACCTCCGGATTTTACTTTTGCGGTCTTTTTTCTGTTTTTCATTTCAACAATATATCCTGGAATTTCAACTATATCGTTGTCGTCTGTTTTGGTTTCTATCAGACATACAATATCATGTTTATTTACAAGTTCTTCAAATTCTGGATATTTGAGACGTTTTTTTACACCACAACAGTTAAGTGATAGTACTCTAATTTTATCTTGATTTATTACATTTTTAAATACAGAATTTTCAGATGATATTGAATCATTTGAAGAAGTATCATTATATTTAGTATTTTTTGAGAGTTCAATTACTTCAGTTTTATCATCAGAAGTGAGATTTAAAATGCTTTCGTTTAAACTAAAATTTCTACGTGTATTTTTAGGATTAGGTAATGTCACGGTCTCGTCGTCACCAGTGCTGCTAGAACACGTTACATTATTTTCAATGCTAAAAGAAATGCGACTAACAGTATTGTTACTTAAATCTATACAACAGTTTGAACTATCAGTATTAAACATAGGTTTATCAGTTTTATTTACAAAGTTGCTTCTCGACAAATAACAGTCCTCCTGACTGTCCTATTCAGTTATGACAGAGACCTCCGCAGGAGGAGAAGAACTTTGTCTTTGCCTTTTCTTGGGGTTACGTGGTGTTTGATACGGTTTAGTTCTGTTTTCTTCTTCTGCCTCTCTAGTCAGATCTGGTGTCAATTTTGATGTCGAGGTCCAACGTGGTGTTTCTGTTGGTGGAATAAAGCGCTGTCCATATATGTAAAGTTTGTCTCGAACAAGGACTACCTCTCGCTGTTCACGCTTTGCCTCCTTCATTTTCGGGTAGAGTTTTTTTCTTTCATTTATTATTTCAGCTGTGAATTGTTGACTAATACCAAACGGAGTTCCTTTCAGTTGCCACGCATTCTGGACTACTAGTTCAAGATCTTTATGATAAAGGAAGCGAGCAACAATAGGTCGTGCGTTGTTTCTTCCGCGACGTCCAAACCTATGAACATTTCCAAATTCAATAAAATGTTCGATTCCTAACTCTTGACGAATGAAGTTTCTTAGGTAGTGTTCACAGTTTTTCGTTTGGTATGTGAAAAAGGCCTGAAAATACCAGATTGTTTTTCATGCTTCTACATTGAAGGTCAACTACTTTGTCCTGCAATTCTGATAACTGCATACGGGTATTTTTGCGCATGACGTCGGTGTATATGCATAAAAATATTCCTTTTTTTCTGTGCCCGGGTATTTTTCAAACCGTATGCATTGTTTCCCTTTCGAGCCTCTTCCACACAAAAATTAGTCTCGATCACCCAGACGCATATATATATCAATCTCCACGCAAAGGATTCTGGGTATCCTACGTCAACCACAATCTCCTCTGCAATACTATTGGTTGACATTATGAGAGATATCTCTCATGGCGAATAAGCTTCGCGTACAAACGCAGTAATTTCAAAGTAAAACTGTATCAAAAGTATATAAATAGACTAAATGAAAATAAATAAGATCTCGTGTGTTATTTTACAAACATAGTTCTTTGTTTACAAACGTCACGGGCAGACGACAAATGTAGTCCCGCAGTAAATGGAGGATGACGTGTGGCAGAGGTTATATCTGGGAACCAGTTATGTTCTCTGTGCCGGAGAGTGATATATATATGCGTCTGGGATCACCCTTGTTTTCGCTACCAATAGATGGAGACAAAACAATGATTCTATTTTTAAGGCCCTATTTTTAGACCAGGAATACATTGCAAACAGGTCTATACTTATAAAATGACGTCACAGTAAGGGGGCAAATACAGCACAACATGTATGATTATTACAGTACATAAATAACATAGATTATAAATTTCAATGGCAAACAAATATTAGTCATAGAGAATTGGGGAAAAAAATTGGGGCATCATAGCTATTAATGGATCTTAAATAGAACATAGCTTAAGTTATGTTACATTCCTGCAGAAAGCAACTAAAACACCAGACAATTTTGTCAGATGCAGAAAGGTTTTCAAAGTTAATGTTATAATTTTTCACAATATTAAAAAGTAAATTTCTTTTGGCATCAAATTTAGGACACTCTGAGAAATAATGAACTTCGTCTTCAACCCTTTTTAGGTCACATTTATCACATATTCTAAGATCTAATGGGGTCATAGGTTTAGTATATCTACCAGTTCAACTTTAAGTTGATGATTACTTACTTTAAATTTAGCAAAACACTTCCTTTTATCAAACTTTTTAATTATATCCAAATATTGTTCATAACCAAAGTTACATTTTATTTCGAAATACATTCTTAGTTTACTTTCTTCAGCAATGAGTTTTTCTCTAAGCTGGTACCATAAATTTCTGTATAAATCTTTAAGGTGCTTGCCAATAGAATATTTAACATAATTTTTGTTCAGGGCCAATGAGCTACTCTCCACAGGAATATTTAAAATGTTGAGCAGGGAGACTAACGAACCATACCAAGTGTCTACTCCATTGTTATGCATTAATTTCATTTCTGAAAATGCATCATTTAACAATTCAGTAGGTGAATTATTCAACCTGTGCCAGTACTTCAAAACAGATTTAAAACAGTCAAATACTATTGGATATTGACCAAATTCTGACATTACAGCAAAGTTTGAAGCTTTTTTACTGACACCAAGTAAATATTTCAAAAAATGTATTTGCATTTTTTCGCAAGGGAAGACACCAGTAAGTCTCGTAAAATCACATATCGAATCCCTATTAAATGATTTAGGTAGATAGTATCCCCAGATTTCAGAGCTATAATTAAGAATAGCCTTAATTGTGTGGTTAAATATATGTAAAGAAGACTTGATGCTTGGTCCAAGGGACAACAGATCCGCCTTGAGTTTATATAATGCTTTAGTTGCTTTATTAAATAAATCATGCTTTGCCTCGGTGAAAGAGCCTGATATAGAGAAAAAAATTCCAAGATATTTGTACTTCCGAATACTTTCTATAGAGTTGCCTCTGAAAGTAAATTGATGATTAATGAGTCTGCCTGGTTTATTGAAAATAAGCACTTTAGTTTTTGAAGTATTGACATCAATACACCAGTCAACACAGTAAAAAGAAAAATACCAGTGTAGAGAAAACCATTTCCATCCCTAAGCCGTATCGGGAATTGTTTCATCCCCCGACTTGTATTGTTTTTTTTACAAATACCCTTTCCAGACATGATTGTTTTGTTCAATAGTTTTACAGTTTTGTTGTCTAGAGTGTATAATTAATAATAAGTCTATTTATACCTCGTTTATGGTGTACTAATATACTATAATATAGCTATGTGTGTCGTTGTGTTTGTATTTTTTTGTTTCGGGGGAGGGGTAAAAATGAAAAGAGCATGTTTGGGAACAAGTTATCCCGCCTACACAGGGTCTTATTTGACTCTACAAGTGGTTATTGTCTTATTATGATAGATTAATTGAGTTGTGAGATTTATGTTTGGGTTAATTCTTCTTCTTCAATGACTGTATGTTTATGTGCATGGCTAATTTATTCCAAGTCAATTTTAGTCTGCTTTCCAATATACGTTTGGGATTCACAAAATCATTAATATGAATAATGATCCTCAAAAGAATAGTAATATTTCATATTTATTTGAATCTTTTATCTTTATTGTGATTCCATCTGTACCGCCGTCTAATTATACATTTCGATTGGAAATGTATATGTTAATTTAATTATAATACATTTCCTTTATACTTTCTCGGATACTTGCAATATAACATATGAACCGTCAGGTAAATGATATCAAATGCACAAGATAAAAGTAAATGAACATCCTGGATTTTAGTAACATCGTTATCTATCAGCAAATTTTATCTTGATCTGTGAAATGTACGTATATACAGATGTAAACATTTTAGACAGTTCCGAAATAGTTTCCTTTAAACCAAGTCAGCCAAACTATATAATGGCTTTTATAACATGAATAAAAGTTTGCGAATGCTTTACTGGTATAAAACATACTTTGGGGTCACAGTAAAATCGCAACAGTACTAAAATTAAATCAAAATATGTTTATTTTTGTCCGATGCACAATTCCGCTGCACAATCGATTAAGCGAAATTCAATATTTACTTATTTTCTGATTTGATTCGTATAAACGTTTGTAACACAAAAGTCAAGTTAACAACAATGGACGTCTGCTACTAGATTTGCTTAACATAGACTAGAATTTGTTTGTTTTATTTGTAATAAAACAGTTACTAATTTTGATATGCAGTCGCTAGCCTCAAAACTGTGCTTTTACTTCGACTGGCTGCTCGGTGAATATTTACATTTTCTTTGGTTGAGAAATCCCGATAGCGACCTATATCAAAGTCAGTGATTTTGAATTATTGGAACATTTTTGACAATTAATATTCCAAATCACCCTGTGACGAATCCTTATCTTTCTAACAACCGTATGAATAAAAGTAATAAAATATAAATTATATTAATCGCATAATATAAATGACAATAAAAATCTGCTCATCTA
This sequence comes from Limnoperna fortunei, assembly GCA_944474755.1. NCBI lineage: Eukaryota > Metazoa > Mollusca > Bivalvia > Mytilida > Modiolidae > Limnoperna > Limnoperna fortunei. The sequence goes on along the minus strand of OX104121.1, from coordinate 42,453,356 downwards.
TCATATATACCAAGGATGATCGATAAACAATACGAACAGTGTTAATGATACTGGTTCAGTTATGTATAATACAAAAGGTTTAGAAATGTATGTCTCATATGACATAAGTTATAATGTGGCAGACCCCAACCTTTATTTAAAGTATTGCTAATTTCCCTGTCGAAGTCTGTCTTCCAATCCCAATCAGTAATACAGTATGATATAGCTTACCAATTACTGAACAAAGCGTAAACATGTAAACAGGCAAACACAATAAGGATAAATTGATTGGATTTACGTGTCCATAACGTCAAGCGAGCATGACAAGAAAATAAATCAAAAACGAAATTCTTGGAGGAACGGCCAGTCACTTTAAAAGTTTGGAGCATTAGGCAGGGCAGAAATTTAAGCTTTTAGTAGCAGCTACATAGATCCTACTCTTATCGACATCTACGACGTGCAAAAAAAGTTTGGCACTCCAAACATGTGACCCACTATGGTATGCGGTCAGGCACTCCAAACATGTGACACACTATGATATGCGGTCAGGCACTCCAAACACGTGACCCACTATGGTATGCGGCCAGGCACTCCAAACACGTGACCCACCATGGTATGCGGTCAGGAACTCCAAACACGTGACCCACTATGGTATGCGGCCAGGCAATCCAAACACGTGACCCACTATGGTATGCGGCCAGGCACTCCAAACACGTGACCCACCATGGTATGCGGTCAGGCACTCCAAACACGTGACCCACTATGGTATGCGGTCAGGCACTCCAAACACGTGACCAACTATGGTATGCGGTCAGGCACTCCAAACACGTGGCCCACTATGGTATGCGGTCAGGCACTCCAAACACGTGACCCACTATGGTATGCGGCCAGGCTTTGCATATTATAACATGACAGTCCAAATTGAGCACTGAAACCCTCCCAGTATGATCTCTAATCAAAGGACTAAATTAAATAAATTTTACTTAATTCTGTTCCCCAAGATTATTAAACATTCATATGGTATATATTTGAGAGAAATGAATTCTATTTATAAAACAGGATATTTCACTAGGTATCATATGTTTGGAGAGCTCCACGCTAAGTTTCACTATTGCTCCGTTGTAGTTTTCGCAAAAATGAAAGACTAATGTATTTGCTACAAACAGTCACAATTATTCCTACGTATTCAACTCACCATACGTTTCTAGCGACAGTCAAAACTGCCGACGAACGCTAAAATTTGCTCGCTGGAAGTTAAGAAGCCATTAAATCGATCAATTGAAACAACACGACAATGTTTGGATTTACATTATTGATAATTAACTCGTGTTATATAGCTGGGAATTATCTCTGTAAACATCTACTGCTATACAATATACAAATGTACGACAGTCTATTATATCAGTTTACATTGTACCGCTGGGATTTCTATTGACGATTAGTATTCCATTACATCTTCACAGAATACAATTTTAAAACCGTACTGAGATTATGTCTGTACCTCGTCAACACGATTGAAGCCAAGTAGCCATATTAAGCATTTGTTAATTTCAGCTAATTCGGCATTATACGTGAATTTCATATGAACTGTTACTTAATTCTATCAATAATTCAGCTGAGCAGACATTGACCATTGGGTTAAATATGAATGTTCTGCTGCTCCGAAATTAAAAGTATTAGAATGCGGCACAATTATTAATCACAACAACGGAAACAATGTCGTATATGAATTATTGTAGGAACAATAATTTTATGACTTTAGTATACGTATTTACTCATGCTTTTTAAATTGTTCTACATTGCCTATAGCTGAAGGGACGGTTCCAACTGCTTGATTCAGTAAGCTGATAAACATGAACGGTGAAACGTTTTACGAGATCGACTCACTGTCCTGTTTAGCAGGTTCGCTGTTGGTTATAAGGGTGTAACCTTTCGATGAGGTTAATCAAGGGTGTATCCTTTCGTTGGGGGGTTTATCAGGGTGTACCCGTTCGGTTGGGGCTTTATCAAGCTATTATATGACAAACAGTTTAAAAGCCTCATATGGATGACGTATTTGGAGAGTAGAAAGCTTATAATTAATGCTTTGTCCGTACCTAGTTTTTCATACCTTTTTATTGGCAGTCAAAATCACCGTCCATTTACTGAACTGATCGTTGTGTGTTACCTTGTTGTAGTCTAAGCAAAAATACCGCTTGTTGAACGGTTGCCAACAATATTGTAATATATTATTAATATATTACTTTTTAAAAATAAAATATCTAAGGTAGTTTAATACATATTAAGGTTTATTGAGGTATATATGTCTAAATTACATTAATATAATATTAAAAAGATCTGAGTAACGGCCTGTATCTCACAAAAAGCAATAATTGATGAAAGTATCAAATTTCATTCAAATTATCAAAATATATTAATTTTATTGAACAATAAAATGTTTCATGCGATGAGTGGTTTAAATTTCCCGCAAAATTATTGCGCGTCATCTAATTAAAGATTTCCCGCGGCCGCGGGGTCAGAGGTCAATGAACAGTAAATAAGATAAACAAGCCAACTGATCAGGGAAATTATTTGAGTTTTTAAAAAAAAAGAAAAAAAAAGTTGTTATGTGGAATTGGATTGTTATTTTGGATGATTAAAACATCTTTGTTTTTGACGACCTTTTGTGAATAATGTTTGACGTTTAATCAGTTTTTTATTGCTGTAATTCCTTTGAATGAATCTGAAGAAGATGCTGACCGATTGAAAAACAACGTCGACGCTGTGTGAAAAAATGCTGTTTAATTAATAAGAGCACGACCAGATGCGTTTTACTTAAACGGGAACTACTATACTCAAGACGGGAACAAGTTAACAAACAATGAATCGATTCATGAAAAATGGACCAAAGTGCAAACATTTTGAATGCCACTGGAAAAGGATGGAATATGGAAATGACGGAATATTAAGTTTTATCGCCATCTGCAAATGGTTTTTTTGCTTGCAAGTTGCAAGGAGCGTAGCTCTCTCCAAAGACGTTACCCACTGTAGTACGTGGTCAGGTTTTTCTTATTGGGATCTGACACCCCCCTCGCCAGACACACACATGGGGACGCGATAGGCAGCTCTGTGGGTCGAGCGTTAGCCTAACAGAATGGTTTCAGTAAACAGTTGTATAAACTTATAGAGAACTTATTTTATTTCATTCATAATCGAACATTCATCAATCGGATTACCATAGTAGGTTTCTCAAGTATGCGAAAATTGATTTGCTACACTTCCAATGTGTGCCATTATTTTTTATTCAGATTTTTATTTTGCGGTAAAAACATGCACGAACAGTATAAAACTGTAGGAAATGCTCAACGGGCTACGATATTGGTGAAAACAAATAGTTTCCAAATAAATGTAAACTGTGGTATATATTTTTTTAATCAGTGAACATGATTTTTGATTCACTTATTACATCTATCCTAGATGTTTGAATGAATATATTCGACTTTAGACTGTTTAATAGAAACTTTCAACGTGATAATATGGCAAAACAAAGTAATGGATCATACAATCAAACTAAGAGTCACTAATTTGATCTGGGGAGTGTTTGACTGTCCTCAATGATAAATTTTAAAAACTGCGCGCATGAGGGTAATTTCCGCGCATATAAGGTGATCGGAAATAGGTAAAAAAAATTACTACCACGCGAAAATTGACACGTTTAATGTACCTTTACAATAGCTTTTCTTCTGTTAACAATCTGAAATAACTCTAACCAAATGGGTATTCCCTCTGTGATATATTTTGTCCATCAGTCGATAACTAAACAAAAGCTGTTTAAATCTTAGCTCTTTTACTCAAAGATAAAGGAGAGATAATTCATTCAATAAAAGCTGCCGCACAGCTAATATTTGAAAAGAGCCATAAATGACTAAATCATTTCAAAAACGTAAGAAAAGTTTTTCAAACGACTGTTACCAGGACGAACGAGAACACAAAGTAAACACTTTTTAAATAACGACGACGTTTCTAGCGCAAAAACAGAAAATGTTAAATGTTTCGTTCCAATGACTAAAATAAAACTCAGTCAACTTCTAAACTGAGACTATACTGGGAGTGTTTCAAGTGTTTGACTGCGCGTCCCACGTGTCCGATGAAGGCGCCCTCTCGTCGAAATGCTGTCAGGTTATAATTTAGAAAGCCTTGCCGTGTACCGTAGATGATTAAGGTAGACGCCTTGAATTGGCAAAATCGCGATTAATTTGGATGTTTTTACAATAACATCTTTTCATGAAAGGGATTCAAATCACAGTCGTGGGAAGAATTAATTGAGTAAATCTTTTAATTTAGTTGTATATTGCAAACGCGACCTTAATTTTTGATACAAACGACATTTTTCTTAAACACAAAACAAATTCAATTAAAAATTTTTTGGCAGACTTAACTAAAAACCTGTCTTTGTTGTGCCAATTTCTTTATTCTATTTCAACATAATATAAACGTATTTTTAGTTAACGTTTAATATTATTTATTTTTCCCTCTATAACTTATGAGGAAGGTGTATTATTTTGAGGCCTTATCAAGACTATTAATTTTGGTGCTAAATATAGTGACAGAATGCTACCTTGGAAGCACACATTGTGTGTTTAGAGAGGCATAAGATGATCTTGATTTCGGAGCAATCTGACTAGTAAATCATATTTTACTAAATCACTTCACCCTCTGGACTGTTCAACTGAAAAAGCCATTTATGGGATTTAGTGTTTGCTTTGTAGACTTTTGTATGTAAGCGAAAGACGACTAACTTGGCGGAATAGAATGAACAAACATCAGTATGATTCTAACGATTCTCTTCATAAAATGTTGTACAATCATTTAATCAGCCAGATAATGATCAGTGTTTGTCCATGAAAGTAGGCATCATAGAAAATAGTTACCATCATACTAATCGCCCGTACGCAACACGCATTTCAGCAAAAAATATTTGGATCAGGGAACTAGGTAATGCAATGCATTACGGCAGCAATGATAGCATGAAAGGTTTTGGAAATTGATCAAATCCAGCATGCAATGGAGTGAATATAGTGAGTATTTTTAACACCAATTCTAGATACAAAAAAGCCATTGTCATACAAAATACAAATGTATAGGTATAAAGATCTTCTTTCTCATCTTAGACTTGTGTTTAAATTACATTTGTACCACTATTTGTTCTACGCTGCCAATTGTTTAAAATTTCTAAGGGATGATGCATTAAGGGTTAGAGGAATAGATCACTTAACATCAAAATGTAGATTGACCAGCATCATTTGCAACATACCGGGTAGCTGAAAACGTAAAACCTTAAATACATACAATCGTTTCATCTACAATTTATCTGGTCATGTCATTACTAATAATCTGAACATCATTGACCATATGAATTTCAGAAACGTTATTTCTCGTTGTCCTATATTCAGAGAACCTAAACAAATAAACTGGAATTTAAATTTAAAAACATTTTACGAATGCAGTCGAAGACTATGCCATAAAGAATTCAGAGAAAAAGGGAACAAGACCAAGAACTAAATGCACTGGGTAAAAATGGTAAGGTCTTTGGTACAACGTCGAATTAAAAATCTAAGAATGTCAGATTTCATTAATGATCGAAATAGTTCCGAGACGAGGATGTTATCAGGTGCCTCACTTCCTCCATGAAAAAATATGTTGTCTTCTAACAGCATTGTTTCTGAATATAAGTCTCATTACTATTACATGCCTCCTTAAAGAGCTAGGCTTCATAGATGACTGGAAATTCCACATGCAAACGTTCAACCTTTGACAAATATGAAATTTCTGCTAACCATAAGGTTTTTCATAACTTCTTTAAAAAGTCAGTACTCTAAAGTGTCTGAAAAATATAGGATCTTACATTGGTACGAGTGGATTATCGGATTTCTCCAATCGAGATAGTTAAATTATGGAATTTTAAGTCCGAGCCTTGGCGAGGACTTAAATTTCCATAATTAAACTATCGAGATTGGAGAAATCCGATAATCCAAGACTACTAATGTAAGATTCTGTTTCTCTAATTTTAAAAAGTAGTAAATTTGCGAAATGAAGTACAAATTCTCCCAACCCCAATTTTACGTTCATGACTTGAATACGCGGTAAATGGAAGGTGTTTTGTTTATGACGTTATGAGTTCTTATTGTGACGTTATTATTTTTAATCAACTGCTGAGAACAACAAATTCACTAGTGACGAGAAATATTTTTTTCACACTGGTCAAGCGGTTGAAATATTACGTCAAAATAAGAGAACGTACCATACTTGTATTCTAAAATGACATAAAAAACCTTTAAAAGGATAGGTACATGTACATAGCCGGCTCATCTACGTGCTCTAGCAAAAAGTTGTCAAAAAGGTTGATTGGGCTATTGCATGCTATTAAATATTGCGATATTCGCGAGCTTGCCGAGAGTATACTGAGTGTAGCAAACGTCAACAATTTCTTCGGGATAGACTTGTAAACCAAGGTGAGAAGAAAAAACGACTCGTCCGCTACTTTTATGAGTTTTTTGTTGATAAATATTTCTCTTTTATTTATTGTCTGAGCTATATTTTGTTACGTGTTCCTTATTTAACGGAATTTATGTTTTTTAAAGAAAAAGTTTTATTTTGGTTCTTCTGAAATTATTTTATGTGCGTATTGTGCTTTCAAGATTACCCAGTAGAAATTGATTTACTATTGTTCTAGCACAACTCATATTAATTTAATCCTTCATTCATAAATATTTCAATTGTGCTTGAGAATTTAAAACCGAGCATTTTTGTAGCTTATGAATTAACTGCCGGATATTACTGAAATCTTTTAATTCATAGATGTTTTTTACAATGAATACAGAAACGTATACAGATGTGGCAATTTATTTTATAATTCCTTTTAAAAAGCTTTTAAGCATTAGCTTTCCAAAATATTGGTTTGAGCTCCACTGATTAGTTTTGATTACACGAAATGCACAGGAAATTATATAATCCTTAGTGAAGTTTAATATAACAGAATCAGTCCGTATTTAAAGTAATGATAACAGTTCAAACCAAACCAACTATAACAGACAAAATCTAAATAACATTTATACGGTAACTTGAAAATTAATCGCCACAAAGATGCTTATTGCTGTACTGTCCGTTTTATTGTCGTCTTCTTAAACAGATTAAACAGAAAACAATATATTATTTGAACGAAAAACATAAATATGCAATATAAAAAATTAGCAAGGTTCTGGAGTGAAAATTGTGCTAACAAGTATATGATCACTTTTGATTAAGGTAATAGTCTGGTTATTCGATTAAACGGTGTATATCGTTTTAAGTACATACATTCCATTCTATTGAGATTCATTACAGTATGGTCATTCAAACAGGTAAAATACTTAACATTTACTACTGTGGTAGCTGAACAGTTGAGTGTTAATTTATGTTTGATTTCTTCAATTGACAATTATTTTAATATTTATTTATATGTTACGTATGTAATGTACTTCTCATTTAATTCGCTACCATAATCATCTATTTTTTATTTCAAATATTTTATCCGTGAAATAATTCAGATAACGCTAAGTCAGACTTAACCAAAACGTGTTGTCAGTGCACATTCTGCCAAGTGATAACAAATGGATTGGAATTCAAGTTTAGCTTAAACATATGTATTTGCTAAAATATAAGCGAAGGGATCTATGTTCTCTAGATATAGATTTATGACGTTTTGAAGGTCCTCTCGTTTACAAATAATATTGTGAAAATTAAGCAAAACTACGGAAAAATAATAAAATTAACTTGAACATAATACAAATCAGGGCTAGCAACGAGGGGAATCTGGCCTCCAGAGCGCCAAGTGGGATATAATAATAAAGAAAGATTTTTTTTCGCTTGATGTAGTTTTGTATATATTTGTGGTTTGGTTAGGTGTTAGTCACCAGCCAATAGAAATTTCTTTCTTATGTAACAATCTGTTACTGATTGTGCAAATGTCTATGTACATTTCCAAGGTAGGTCCATAAAGTAATAAAGTAGTAAATGCAATCGTCTTATAAATGTCCGCAACTACAGGGCGGCGAAGCAGGGGCGTAGCTGCCTATATGCGAGTACGCGGCTGAATCCACATTATTTTAAGAACAAAATTGCAATCTATCCCTGTAATCAATAAACTGTCCATTTCAGTTCTAAATAAACCACTTTAGAATTCTCCAAATTGCACCATTGTTTTCAAAAATATTCCGGGGTGCATGCCCGGACCCCACTAGTTCTTTGTGAATCCACATTGTAACTAGTCTAGCTACGCCCCTGCGAAGGGACTACATTTATACGAAACAAATCAGTATTTTGTGAACTACCCATATGTAGTATATACCGAAATAAAGTATTCATGTTATTTTAACAATTGTCTTTAGTTTTTTTTAAATATTGATATTTCAACCGTTGCTAATTTTGTCTACGTTAAAACTCAAGTGCGTTACAATATAGTCATCACTGTTACCAACATTGCGGGCACAAGTGATTATGAATTGAATAAAAAATATTAATTCGTTTGTTGGGCCTCCTGTCCTCTAACAGTTCCCCAACAGTTTCAAAATAAATTGACTCTCTGCTAGCCAAAATCGGTACATCGGTAAACCCGTAACTATACGGATAGCTTCAAGCTGTGGTTTTTCAAAGGCTGTTAATAACACCAATCCCACACCCTCCCAAACCACAGAGGCATATGCCAGGACGAATAACAATGAGATAAATTCTCTATAAATACTTTCTACTAAGAAAATGTTTTCAGGTTTTGTTGTACTGATATTTTCTTACCAACGAATTACATAGTATTTTATTGTTTTGAAAACGTTCTATCCGAGTCAAAATTAATTTTTATGATTACGAGATGAAATAATTTCATTTAAGTTATTCTGGAATAACGAACATATAATTTCCATTAAAGTGCCACTGACAACAATCAATGCCTTAGTTTTTTGTGGATTTAAATTAACAACCCACGACTCACATCATAATGCAATGTTATCTAGATATAAATTTATGACGACTACGATAGTAGATGGAAATATTGTGATGTTTGATACAGATATATCGTCTCCGAATTGACTTGCGAACCATTAGGTCATCAGCTGTTTCACTATATACACTAGAAAAAGAAGTGGACCAAGAATTTGTTGCACTCTATCGTTTGTCTGTTTAAGAGATGCTTTTGAATTTGCTACAGACCACTTATGAATTTTTATCAAAGATAACTTGTAAACCAGTTACAAAGGTTATCTGTCAGAAAGAAAAGATACATTGAAAGAAAGAAAGAAAAATATATATTTGCATTAGCAATAAATAAAAATAGCACATACAATCATAGAACATATGTAGAATGTATTTAGAATTGTCACAGCACTATCAAGTCAAAACAGCTCAATCGATGTTCAGTAGCTGTGATTCGGCATCATCATACTGTACTGGTGTTAGCTAATTGTTCAGTAAACGTGTCTTGAAATTTGCAAGTCTGTTATCAATCTCCCTGTATTTTCTCTTCTTGAGAACACGGTATTGTGGTAATGTAAAAGCAGGCAGCTACTTTTCGGTTTTAGTATTTTGATGATGTTGAAAATATTAAAATATTTGAGAGTTAAGCTTTAACAAATTTTTAAGCTTGCCATGCCAAAGGATGATTTGTAGTCCTGGGACCTTCTGTGGCATAAAGGTTCCAAAGCTTTCGGTTGGTCTTCACTCCGTAGCTGGTAAAATCATCAGTAAAATGAAGCGTTGGAATCTTGGTTCTTCTAGTGCATTGAACCATACATGTCGTCGTTCTCTTTGTACTCTGTATAGAAACCATGCTTCTGTGCATTCACCAAATACACTGCGTATAATAAAAAAGATGCCTTTAATGTTGATGCCTGGAAAAACGTCGGCAGCTGCGTTTCTGGTGACAATCTCGTAGTCAAGGATTATAGTAGTTGGTGGAAGTGAATTAATTACATTATATCAATATTTTAGAAATACATGTTACAGAAACTTCATTGCCTGTGATAAATGCACTTTTTTGTCTTCGTCTATATTACACTTAAATTGAGCTGTATTAAAACCATTAGATACAGGAATGAAGGTAACCTAAATATATCTTATTTTATGAAGCAGTAACAAGTTCGATAAGTCAACTATATTTATTATGCATTGTGTTTAACATTAAACATTGCCTGAAGACGAACGAGAAATGGTTTACAGATAAATAGCCAGACACTTCAAAATGTGTCTCGTTTGTTTGTTTGTTTAAATATTGTTTAACGCCACTTTCAGCAATTTTTCAGCTATATCATGGCGTCCAGTTTTTATTGGAGGAGGAAGCCGGAGTACCCGGAGAAAATCCCCGACCTTCGGTAGGAAAACTGGCAATCCTTGTCAATTTAGATTGGAGTCGAGTGCACCCTGCCTGCAGTGAGTATCGAACCCGCAATCTCAGTGTTGACAGACCACGTGATCAATAGTAGACGAACTACCTTAACCACTCGGCCACCGAGGCCCCTAAATGTGTCTCGTGAAAGATTACAAAAATAAGTCACATGTAATCAAGTGATAGCACATGTAGTCATTTACCGAGTTAAGACATTACACATTTTTGAGCTGTGTGTACTATGACGTTAATATATATTTGACAACCTCAGTTACATGTTTTTCTTGTTGGTTCAGTTTTAAAAATGTTTAAGTCATTAATTTACAATTTACAGTAGAGTTGTGGTATTGTTAGTTGCCCCTGGGGTAAACATGTAATTATCCATTGTGCTTTATATCACTAAACCATAAATGTGTCATTACAGCAGTTGATTAAAGCCAAGCAAGCTTGATAGTCATTCTTTTTTATGTACATGTGTTTTCTTTTAAATTGCTTTTATAGGAACATCTATCGTGTAAATCAGTCAATTTCACAAAAACAAAACCTTGTTTTTACTTTCCCCAAAACAACACAATGGTATAATTTAACATGAACATTCATTTACAACATTTTTTAGAGTTGGTTATTTAGACAGAAAAAACATTGAAGTAGTTTTAATTATAGAGGCGTAATGACAAAACCAGAGGGGTGGTATATAAAGAAAAATGAGAACAATTGTGTTAAATGATTGAGGTATGTCTTAATATCTAGATCTTGCAATGCTTGTTTGTAGTTGAAGATTTTACGGGCAATGGTGATGGTACAGTCCCAATAACGTATAGGTAACGAAACGAACGATGCAGGAACGATGTAAGCACGATGCACGAAACGATATACGATACGATATGCGATGGAAACGATGCTGAGACGGTATGACTAAGCGTTTATCGTTTTGATAGATCGTTTTGCCCTTCGTAGGGTACATCGTTTTCGTGCAACGTTTCGATTATCGCATGGTTTATCGTGTGGTGCCGTCAGTGCAGTGTTTACAGGTAATTAGTATAAACGTTTTAGTATTCAGTATTTCACGTCAGTATTGAAAGCATTTACTAGTTTGCATAGATACATAATAATTTATAGATACTAATCTGATCACAATCTGTTGCGTAAATTTGGCATTTTTTTAACGTAATTGATCAATAACATTACTTTGACCTCTGTTGTAAATACATTAAAATAAATATTACTTAAACTTTTATTATACATTTCTATACAAAACGTTTACAGTCATACGATTGAAAAGCTGACAAAGCTTACCAATCATGTCAATATGTTTAACATGCGTATGCACCAATCATTTAATTCATATTCACTCAAATTGGTAAACAATAGCGTTTTTTAGCATGAACTTCTTACATGTTCAACAAAATAGCTGCCTTATCAAATGCGTCTGTCATTTAAAAGTAAAGATTTTGTTGCAGTTTGTGCTGAGGATAAATTTATTCAACATATATCTGAGTTTCTTATCATAAAATGTGTTATTTGTCTGTATGTAAACTGAAATATTCATAACGCCTTGAAAATAGGATGATTAATGGGCTTCAATCGATTAAATATTCAGCAATTTTTTTTCAAACTTAAAAAGCCCGTTACCTTTAATTACCGGCGCGGTTTTTTAAGGTACTCAGTGTTAAACTACGAAACTGTAGTCTATGTAGCTCTTATATAACATAATTTTTGTTTTCTTATCTACATCTAATGACTGTTAATAACTATCAGGTGGTACATACGTGTGCATCGCCGCGGGAATATACCAATTATAAGAATGACATATTTTGTTAATTAAGTAACGGGTAATTTTGCGCAATCGTTCAGTACAAAGATTCAGATTCATCAACTTTATAATGTACATACATTTGCAACGTTGTCTTTTGTAGCGGCTACAATGAGCCTACTCTTTTTCGAATCTAAAAAGAGGTCTTTATCGTGCAAGGAGAGTTGCACTCTCCAGACACGCTACGTAATGTGGTCCGCGGTCTGGCTTTACGTATTATGACCGGACAAACCCCAACGAGAGGACATACCCTATACGCCATCTAGGGATGCGATGGGCACTATGTTGGTCGAGCGCTGTAAACCCTCACAGTATGGTCCATGAGCGCGTTGTTAAAATATGTAAAACTCAAATTATTTTCACTAATGTTACCACGAGTTAAGATTTTTAATTATTTAAAAAAAATAATTCTTGTTTGCCTCTGGCAGCAATCTTTTAACAAAGGCGTCCACTTTTTAATTGAAGATGAAGTCTGAGGTTTTTGAGAAAGGCCCACTTCACGCACACTATTCTGTATGAAAAGAGGGATGAAGTAGAGCACAAACTGTTTCAGTCATAATCATTAGGTCTAATGGTAACTATAAAGAGAAAGTTTTTACAGTTTTTGTGTATTTTTTCTCGGCACTACGGCTCTTAGATGAAAAAAAGACCAATACATTTTGAATTCTAATCATACATTTTGTTTATAAATTTTAATATTAATCAACAATTTAAAAAAGAAGAGAGATGTACATCGTAATGCACTATAAAGTTCGTTTAAAATACGGAAAAGTAATTTTATTGTAGTGATGGTTATTACGTATAAAATTGGTTCTTTATTCATGTGATTGAAAATGTATCATTTACGTGCACATGTAGCTACCTCGGATGCACATGTAAACTTGATAAGAGTTAATTGCTTATTGGTAAATTGCATTGACCAAAGGTAATAGATAATAACCTGATCTTTTGGAGTGATTATATTAAAATATATCAATTTGTTATGTTTTGATAATTACACTATCTTCTAAGTAGCTAAGTCAAACGGGCAGGATTACATTTAGTTGCTCAAAAGGTACAGATACATATTTTTCTTGAAATATATCGTAAGACTTTATCTGTTAGGGAAGACAATTTGAACAACGTATAATGTTCACAAAGAAGAAAAAACATCTTTCTTGCGAATATTTATGTTTCATCATTTTTTGATAAATGCTATAATATATACGAGTCGTTTGTTTTGTTTGAATGTCACAGCCACTTGCAGCCATCTTTCAGCTATATCATGGCATCCAGATTTTATTGGGGGAAGGAAGCCTGATTACCAGGAGAATACCCCTGATCTTCGGTAGGAAAACTGGCAATCCTTGTCAATTAAAGTTGGAGTTGAACATACACTACCCGCAGTGAACTCGAACCCGCAATCTCAGTGTTGACATATATACGAGTTGATATGCTGGATAAATGTTGTAGTTTCAAATCAATTCTGCTGCAAATGGTCATATTCTATGTGTGAATATAAAGATTTATCAATGTTTGTACTAACCACAATTAAAGTCAATAATTTTATAATATTATCGATAAGCTTTCTGAAAACTATTAAGTACAAAACATAAAGTGCAATGTATAACATTGACCACGGCAACTGCATAGTTGAAGACACGTCAAATCAATTCTTTAAAATTGAATTTGCAGAATGATTAATTGTTTGACTTTACTTCAAACTGTTATTGTTATTTTAAACAAAAAGTTGCGTTTTTTTATTTTAATATTGTATTTTTTGTGTTTTATAATTAAATTGAAATTATTTTTGTTGCTACAGCTTTTTGTTATTTTTGCGCTGGGGAATTTTCAACTTCATCAATTTACACAAGTCAGCTCAGATAGAATGTTAGATATAAATATTATAAAATTGGGCATTATTAAAAAGTTATTAATCAATATAATCTTTAATCTTAATCTCGGTTTATCAATGACCATTATACAATGGTTCGTTTTAGTAAATGCAAGTGAGATGCCTAATAATAACAGAGAAGACTCCAACACTAAAGGTAGGCAAAGTTACCTTTTGATTGGTCATACAAAAGGTCAATCCGATCGTCAGCAAGATTAAGAATCAGATGAAACTACAGTTTTGTCATTTATGTTGTGAATATTGTTGACAGAAAGTGCCTGAAAAATTTACTTGACTAAGCAAGCTAATAAAATATTTTTAACAAATCTTATCGAATCATAAATAGCATTTATGCTCCATCACACCGACAAATGGATCTAGACATTACAACCAGAATTAAGTAAAGGGTTACAATCAGAACCAACGTTGATTTGATTGAGACCCGTATCATTGAAAATTAGTTACAGCAGTCCAAATAACGTACTTCAGTTTGAACTGTTTTAATGCATTTGTTATGCATTTAATCACAACAAAAGTAAATAAAGGTAATAACAAAATACCGAACATCAAGAAAACTGTCAAAAAACAATTTACAAATCAACGTCTAAAAAACCAGCAAACTGGAGAATCAACAACAAAATAGCAACTGCAGCAAAGGTACTGAATTGATACAGTCATTTCAAAGAAATGATGGATTAAACCAGATTATAGAATGCCAAACGTCCCGCTTCCATTACTGTAGTGTTTTAGTTGGTTTGTGTGTTAATGAAAATATTGGATATTATACACCGCTCGTCAGTAATGAGAAAATCAAATAATTATCGCGTCACAATAACTATGTACTGAATTAAAAAAAATATGGACAAATACCTGCAATCATATTTTCAAAGGAGAATATTTATCAACGAGGAAATGGTATCCATAGTAAACTTATTAAAGGCGTGGACGAGTCGTTTTTTCTTTTAACCTTTTTTAAGTATATCCCATGGAAATTTGGGACGTTTACAGAATCTTTAAACTCACTGTAAGCTATTGCATACCTGACCATTTAGAAATAAAATCTATGGTTTTTTTTTAATTTCAAGTTTTGAAGAATATATATTAACGGAAGCTCACAGCAAATTTAAAGGTGTTTATTGGAAGGAAATCATATGTTTTTACCATTGATAAGACAATGTGTAACTGGACGGGTGTCTAATTAGAGGCAGGCACTGCTTACTCATTCCAAGCACCTGAGTGCACACATGGTTTTTATTGGGTTCGGGGTTCCTCTCTTTATGTGTTTTATGTTTTTGGTTTTTGTGTTTGTCTATATCCGGATACAAACATGGAAAAAACCATCCATGGAAATGCCTCAAGTAAAAAATATAACCGAAGAAAAAACAAAACAAAAGATACACTAAATGAAGAAACTGTATAATATATAAAGCTCTGCAACATCTTAAAAAAAGATAATAAAGCATGACACAGGTTACAAGAAGGATGAAATTAATAAAACAATATTTGAACCATATTGCTGCTTAATGTATATAACTGAGGCGATATAAGACTGTGGTTTTAACAATCGTGTAACACTAATTAAATGTAGGTAAACCTACAATTATCATGTTTTATATAGATGTAAAGTAGTTGCGGCGAATGAAATAAACTCTCCATATAACACCACACATCACGAAAAGTGTCCAACGAGGGAAATTACTGAATTTCAGCAAAACCGATATACAATGTTAGACCTATACATGTAGAACACATTTATTGAAAAATACTTTCAATCTAGAACTAGTGCAAGATCTTTTTTGTTACCAGTATAATTAGTAATGCGCATCTAGATTAACGACGAAGGTAATTATGAACATTGCAGATCTGTTTTTGTTAGTAATGTAAATGTGAAATTTACTTCAATGCAAATGATTGTGATCAAAATGTCTTGGAGAAAAAAATTACTTCCTTTCAAATATGTTTTCGCAAAACCTGAGATAGTTAATAAAATAATCAATAATTTAATAATCAATGCAAAGTTTATTTATACTTTGATTTATCAAATCGAATTTTTTGCATAATACATCTGATCAAACTAGTGAATATTATTGCATGGTCATCCATTGCAGCTTTTAAAAAGCCCTTGCTATATGATTGTATATGTTGCATGTTTACTGGACATGTAATTACAAGTCCCGCTCCTGCTCAGATTTTAACTTAATCGTTTACCTACCCGAAATACGTTGTTTTATACTGTTGTATAATTATATACAGATCACGATACAACTACATCAATTTGAGATGTATCTACGATCTTAATTTTAAAATATGAATAAAACAATTCTTGTCATTCAATTAACATTGTGTATGGTTAAATTTTTCTTTTGATTTCTTCACATTCAGCCAACAAAGATATAGGTCAAACTTCCTTTCGGAGCCTATGTGGCCGAATGTTTAAGGTAGTTCATCTACTATTGATCACGTGGTCTGTCAACACTGAGATTGTGGGTTCGATTCTCACTACAGGCAGGGTATATTCGACTCCAATCTTAATTGACCATTATTACCAGTTTTCCTTCCGCCGGTCGGCGGTTTTCTCCGAGTACTCCGGCTTCCCCCCCCCCCCCCCAAATAACATTTGGACGCCTTGATATAGCTGAAAAATTGCTGAAAGTGGCGTTAAAGCACCAATCAAACAAAACAAACAAACTTCCTTTTCCATAGTAGATCCCGTAGCTTGAATAAGCTGTACAATTACTGTATGAAAGTAAAACGTAAGCAGAAAATGAATACAACTTTTATAAATAATAATACCAATGCAACACGAACAAAAACAATCTATTTTTTTGCATCTACAAAGTTATTACACGTTTATAATTATGACTTCCAATCCATCTCCTGTCAGAAATTATACTATATCATGCAATGTCACACTTATTACATAATTGATTTTAAAATTAGTTTGATAACACTGCAAATTTGACAGCAGTCATATATGTACAGCAAGATGAGATTAATTGGACAAGAAGACAGATAACATTATTAGAGATAAAAGTGTACTGCAATTCATTGAATGATTGGTGGATTAACGTGCAACGAGCAAATTTAGTCTACACATGTAGATTAATGACATTTAAATTTTGAAATCCATTTATTTATGGAATGTAGCATCTGTTCGTGGTTGAAAAATGTATTACCAAGATTAAGTTGTGTTTTCGCAGTCAGCGTCCCACATAAAATTAATCTTGATTATATTTTTAAGACTTTAATATTGTTGAAGACCAATCACTATACAACGAACGATGGTTTAATTTTAATCTGTAATCATCATTATAACGTTAATACCTAAAACCAGATAACTCTTATCAGGCTTAAATACTGTTAAAATATTTTGACAGAAAATGATTGATTAATTGATCAATAATCTATCAAGTATGCTCTTTTAAAAGTTTTTGAACTAGTTATGCGATAAAACTAAATATTCCTTGTTAACATTCTCACAAGTCAGGTTTCTGTGTCTATATGTGTCCACGAAACCCTGACAAACAGCCAAAAGAAATTCCCGGGCTAGAAGATTTTCCTATGACGTCAAACCTTCAAATATCAACTAATGAAATTGCTTGAAAGAAGCAAGTGTTTGTCAGTAGTAATTCTTACTCATTCTTGAGAGGGAAGACAACGTAACGCAACTAATAAATAACGAGGTAATAACAAACTATTAACACTACTGTACAAAATAAACTGACTTTCACATGGTCTATGCAACATATTCGTTTGATTTACAATCGACATCGGGATATCCCCTAACCAATCCGCGAACGAAAGCGAGCTTTGATTGGCTACATCAAGGTATGATACGTCCTTAATGTAAACAATTGTTTATTTATTTTAGATAACAATTTCATTTGATCGTTACAGCAATAATAAGCATATACAATGTAGAGTCGGACAATTTAGCATATAGAGGGCTCATCATGGATTACTTTAATGAGCCGTTTTTGCATACATCGTTTTACTCTTTCAAAACAGAACAGTTTGAATTTAGCTTGCAGTCACAATACTATAACCGATTGAAATGAAGTTCCCAATTATTTTTTTTTTAATTTTTTTACCTTTTGGCATGTTATAATGATTAATTGATTGATTGATTGATTGCACGTTGGCTTTAAGTACAGCGAACAGTATTTCAGTTATATTCAGGACGAGGACAAGTTAACAAATCATAAATCAGTCCCAGGTATAAACAAGGTCCGGAGATAGATTTCTGGGCAATTACTGTTCTGACCATGAATTGTGGTACAATCACGATGGATTCTAGACCTACTTCGAATCAATACAATGATGGCCGCGGAATCGTCTTGAGAATACTGATGCACTTAATAGATGAAAGGATGTAGGTGTCTCTATATATTTGTATCAAATATATAACATCAAACGTCGACAAGTTAACATAATAGACTAAATAGAAATGAACTATTATAACCGGAAACACTGCAGTCATGTAGCCTTTATTTCCAGACATCGCATATTTAATGGCCGTGTTTGGCGGAGGAATTAATTTTATCACAAGAACTGTGTTGATAGAATCTGCATATACTTTGCACTATATGATGGTTGTCTTCACTTCGTGTGAATTCAATTAAGAGCAAAATGTAAAAACAATTCTGATCTAATAAAATTATTTTGTGCTTACTACGAGCAAAACAATTGATATTGTTTGCATTCAATACAGTTGCGTTTCAAATAAATGTCGAAGTACAGAATTCATGCAATTATTTATTTCATAGTACGTGTAAAGTGTAAAAAGTAATTAAGAGTATTAATTGCGCAACGATATGGCATTAGAGTGTTATAGCTGACGAAATTTTTTATAAGGCTTTTTTTTAACTTGACCACTAGGGAGTCAGGTATATTTTTTGCGGTTAAGTTTTACCTTACATGTAACTCTGCAAGCAGTTGTCTTCTAGCTTTTAACGTTGTACATAAGTTGAACAGGGCAATGCACTTTACAATTTTAGAAGTTTTTAAACCTGCCAGACGTTTACAAATAGAACAACTATAAAGGTCTTTAAATGGGAAAAAATTAGCTTGATACCGCTTATATCCCCCCTTGCTGACATTGCTTCAACTTCAAATTGATTTCGTACTTTAATTGGGGCTTTTGAAATAAACTGGTTTTGTTCTTAAATTTATATTTACGATGTTGAGATTAGAAGCGGAGTTAAAACTAACTATACTATGAATATGATCTCTTTCACAGAATATCAAGATATTAAATTGTAAAAAAACTGGATTTTTCAGCTTAATGTGTTTTAAATTAAAAGAGTTCAGAACGCATAAATCACTCTGTATTTAACCATATAGTGAAAAGGTTAACCCATTATTTCAGAACCATTTCGAATGAGGAATGGTTTTAACCTATTACTTAAAATACGTTTATAGATTATTTGTTAAAGTTAATGTTTTATACCCTGCATCGTCGATATAAAATGCAGAGATGAAAATATTTAGAATTGAATAAAATAGTTACATTACTATTGCAAGATAACTATCAATAAAGGAAATTACTTCCTGTAACAAAATGCATACCTTTGGGATGAAATTAAATCGAAATGACGTAGATTATCTAAAAACGAGACAATGATGTTTACACGTGTACCATAAATAAATCATTACCTTTAAAAATATCATCCTATTCATTCATGTATTAACCACACCTAAACATACTAAAATTTGAACAGTCATCGACCCCTTTAATTGGCGATATATCTTATTATTACTGATAAATAATTGGTTCAATGTGTGATAGCAATTGTCTATACAGTATGTAATTGTATATGACCCGACTTCAATCATAACGGCAAACTGCAAATAAACAAATATTCTCACAGATTTCAGATAATTTAAGCTTTTAGTAAGCGATGTATCATTTATATATATGTAATTTCTTCGTTTTTTCGTGTCTGTCAACAACTCTTATGAAAAAGTTAGTACACACACACACATTGCATTCAAATCACCAACAACCAATACAAAAAAATTCTACGCACTATCTGGGACTTATGGTTAACAGAATTTTTTATTCATTCTTTTTCATTTGATTGTTTGTTCGTGTTAGTAGTGCTGAACGCCCTTTTCAATAATATTGTAGCTATATCTTAGCGTCCAGTTTTATTTAGGGAAGAACCAGGATTAACCAATCTTTGGTACAAAAACTGACAATCCTTGTCAATTTAGATTGGATTAGAACATACCCTGCAAGCAGAGACTAAAACCCGCAACCGGAGTATTGACAGGTACGTGATCAATAATAGATTTAAATAAATCAATAGTGATACATTTTTTAATCCGTCAAATTAAGATGTTTCTATACAATTTTAAAACAAGAATTGTTGAGCTTTAATTAGATCAAAACCAAATAAATAAATTCACATTTTATAAATATTTTAAATTATATTAATATGGATCAAATAAACATGCTTAGGTAAACGTCTTGTACAAAGTATTTCTTATTATTGAATATCAAGTCACAAATTTGTGTATAAGTATAAAGTATGTTTAAAATATCTAAAGTATTTAAACTTACAGGAATAATTGGGTGAACATGCACTTTAATTCTGTGTTACTTTTCATATCAAATCAGTGATTTCTACTTTATAGTCTAAAACTACTACCATTTTCCTGTACATCGTTGCATATTTCCCCAATAATGTTGTATAATTCGCATCTATGCTTTTGTGCACTCCTAAGTCATTATAGGCAATCCTTTACAATGCTAAATTTGTCTTCTCAGTATGAAAATTAAACCAACAAGATACCGTTGCTAATGGAATAGAAAATGACTTGATGTGTTTTCCTGTATTATCCCGGATATTTTATAGCCTATTTAGTAATTTTGTTATTGAGAAGGACCCAATCTGAAGATCGACGTCAATCTTTTAGCTCAACAGATTTAATTGATGTCCGAAACTGCAAAAATATCACACCTAAAGTCGCTAGCAACATTATTATGTTTAATTTTATTTCCGATTTGTGTAGATTGTTTCGCAAGTATAAAGTATAATATTTATAGTTACTATTATTACATTAAATAGAGAACGTTGTAATATAAATCAGTATCCTTAATACCTGACTACTACTTACAGAATAATTGCTAATTAAAATTGAAATCTAAACTGTACAAAATATAGAACATTATTTATATTCGAATAATTCTAATATGATTTGCATATTTAGAAATACGTTTATTTGATTGGTCTAGATTACTTCCGATTGAGGTTTTTAACGAAATATATTTTTTGATAAATGTAGTTGACTTCATTTATTTTAGGATAAACGACGTTGACCGAACTATTTTTAGCGTAACAAATGTAAACAAAGATGGCGGCTTTCAACATCGAAAGTAGCGATCATCTTACAAATTATTTGTTTGATGAATTATCATTAATGATTTGTTAAATTAAAATCTTTCCTTCTGTTCGATACAGACAATAAGGTTACAGATTGATGTAAAACTAAAAATTGTGTTTATTAAAATCGGAAAATGGTTTATGGAAATAATCGTACGTTTAAAAATAAACAAAATATTCATACGTTCAGTCAATCCCGCTACCAAATACACAAGAAATATGAAGTTGAGAAACACGTTAGATAAATTAATTTCTTAATGCAATTTTAAAGAATTATAAGGATTAAACACCGTTTTCAATGGATTTATCGGTATATCAACAAGACCAACTCACTCACAAACATATCATAAAATTTGTTTGTGAGTTAGTTGGGCTTGTTGATATACCGATAAATCCTTTGAAAACGGTGTTTAATCCTATATTAAAAACATTTGCACTTAAAATATCTTATGTGCTTTAAACTAATATAAATATTTATTGAACTAATTTATATAACTGCTTACCATTCTATCATTTATAAAGTTGCAAGAGAATTTTTATGTAAATTATGATTTTAATGCAACATATAACTTATTGATTTATTGAGATCGCTTCAATTGACACTAATATTTATCAAGTGCTCTGCAAACTATGTTGTTAGACTGCAGCAATCGTCTACCTTTTAATAATTTAATAAAAAAATTATGATGTAGCAATCATCTGTAAATTCGTAATTATCGAAATTGAATAAAGTCATGCTTAAAGGTAAATCAAATAACATATATTTTATTTATTTTGCTCTCGTGTATTGGGATTAAATTATTAAATTGGCTTTTCAGATAAAGAAAATCATCATGTTCCTTCTAAACGTCTTGCTACTTTGTTTCTTAATTATATTATTTAAGTCATTTTACAACTTTTTTACCAATTAATAAGCCATAGAATGTGTAAAGAAACCAGATGTTATGCAACCAAATGAATTGGCAATAGAAATCATTTAATCTATTTTTGCATGCCAAATTTTAATAAATATAAACTTGTGAATATAGAACAAATTTCCTAGTGTAACACTGACAAATAAAAACGGTGAAAAAATATTAGCCTCGGTATAACTCTTCAAACAAATTATCAATATCCTGGTATAAACGTTTAGGAAACAAGGCGCAAATAGATATTAAATACACTCTGGTATACACTAAAAACATATCGATTCGCTAGAAAAATTAAAACAAAATTTCCATAGAAAACAAATTACTATGGTATAACCTTGAACACAGTGTCATTTGATAACCAATAAACTTGGTATAAACTTTGACAAATATGGTATTACATTGGACAACGTGCCACTGGTACCAATGATCTTGGTATTACCTTGAAAACAAGGTGACAGTAAAAAATGGCTAAAGGGTAAAAAAATTGTTAACAAAGTGCCAATAAAACCCAATTACCAGTGGCAACAAGTGTAAATTTAAAATCAATTTGTCTGGTGTTACCTTTAAACAATATCAGAATTAACGTTATCTTGGTATAAACTACAAACAACAGTGTCAATAAAAAGTCAGTTAACTTACAATAACCTTAAAACAATGGGTCATAAATCCGATACAACCTTGGAAACATCAAAAGAAAAATATCATTAGTAGGAAATAACCGTAAAATGTTAGACTCATTAACATTCAAATAATTGCCTGTAAACTTGGAAAGAAAACGTAACAAATCGTACATAAAAAACACCATATGAATTCTGATATAATATGACCAACATGGTCAATAAAAAAAAATTATCAGTCAACAAAGTATATTTTTATCTGAGACCTGTTTAAGAGAGGCAGTATTACGTTTTCATATAGCGATTCAATTGGTACATACTGATTTAATGACGGTTAAGTCCACTTAACAATTTGTGGATCTGTATTTAGGATCAATCACTATTGCAGCAAAAGTTATGTTGGTGGGTTGACTGTTAACTGAGGCTTTCTTGTTGCATAATGTTATTATTTTTTTTTATGACGCTTTAGCGTTTTATAATTTTTTAATTGTTGTTCTTATCAAATTAATAGTGTGTGTTTAATTTATTTTAAGAATGTATATATATCTAAAGCAAGGACATTGCTTTCTATTTGAATTAAGTATTTTATGTTTCAAATGGCAATGAATTATGACTGAATGAACAAATATTTTATTCAATTTAAGTTTGTAAGTTTTATTTTCTTTGTTTTACTTTACGTGTTGTTCTTTAGACTGATTTAGTAAGAATTTGAAACAAAATGTAGTGGGTAATACAAGTCGATAAATTGACATTAGTCGTTTTGATGGCTGTCAGACAAAAAGAATGACGCAAATCTTATAATAACGTTACAAACCAACAACCATATTACAATATAGGAACTATAGCAATCCCAGCCTTATATCTCACATAAGCAAAGCTATGTCAAAGATTCTTTTAAAACAAACTAAAGCCACAAGAATAAATTGTTAAAGAAACAGACGGGCTTCAGACCAGAGAGCATAACAACAGGACTGGTCTTCGACCTCAGGATATTATGTGGAAAACACCTTCAACGTTAGAAGATATCATGGCTTTGTGGATTTTCAGATTTACCAATGTAACAAAAAACCTGTTTGAAAAGGTCATTAGTGCAGTCTCTTAAGGAACACATTTATGTAAGGCAAAGTTGTCTGGTCTCACCTACATTTTAAAAACATTCTTAAGTTTGAAAAATATCACCACTGTCGCTCTTGAAAAACTTGAAAGTAGAGTTAGCATCAGAGACATATCAATCACAAATTTGCGTTTTTGCTGACGACTTTTATGGCTTGAAAATAAAGAAGAATAACAAGTTCACATGGTGAAGCGCCTGGATAAGAAAGCCTGTGTATATTGCATAAGAAATCAATGCCAAAAATATGAAGTTTATGATACTTAACCAATGCATCAACACTGATTTAATGATTAATGGTCAAAAACTGGAAAATTTTACAGCATTTAACTGCAGTGGAGCATTTGTGAAAGATGAAGAATCGAATTCAGAAATACTGTCTAGGAAAGTGCAACCAACAACGCGCTGGCATGATTGCAGGCCATCTGGTATTACTTCAACATCAAACTCAGCTCATAGATAGACTATGCAAACATTAGGCATTTCAATATTACTGTATGCGTGCACGTGGACTTTAACACCAGATCCCAAAAGATGGATTGCACACATAAATGACATGTTTAGACTGCTTAGAATTTCATATAGAAACCCCAAACTAGAAAACTATCCATATCAAACAAATGGCAAGGGGATGTATGTTTTAACCTAATGTTTTGTCTAATCGTGTCATTCAAACAACACTATACAACATAATGTACAGCGTTGACAGAGAAGTCACAATAATTGGCTTATCTTCAGGGTAATATCCTACCACGAATAGTATGTTCTGTGATTATTGTGACATTTCATTTCTGTTTTATAGAATCGGAAATCTCTTAAGTGTTTCCCTTGTCTGAATTTACGACATTAAAGCTATTATAATCTGAATGTACGACATTAAACCTATTATAAACCTACTTAGTTGTAATTTTACGGTATGAAAGAAAACTTATTAAAATGTATTTTTCAATCAAACCATCTGTCACTTGACGGAATTTGTGTTCCAATATATCTTCTTTGGCTTCATATTGTAACAAAAATGATGACTGAAACCGTAATCTTTCGGAACACCTGTTTTGGTACAGGGTTTAAACGCAAAATTGACATTATTTAAATTAACAAATGCTATTTTTAATGCTGAATGTCGATCTCATCGATGTCATGTACATATCTCCAGTACAAACTTATAATAGTATATTTAACCTTAGGAATTTTAAATTCACGTTTTTTAAGAAAGGTGTGGTATCCTTTATATAATTAGTCATAGCTGGTATTGTTTCCTTAATTTATAAAGATGAGATAAACCAAACAAAAAACTCGAAATTAAATTAAAACACTAAAACAAATTACAAAAAAGTAGAAACACAAATGATAAAATACATGTACTTGCTTAGAAAAGCCCAATAAAATAATGAGTTCAACTAACTGCCAAACATGAATACATAAGTTGCCGAACTTAATTTTTGATGCCTTACTTTATGTGTATAATTATTTGTCTATTTTGTAAGGACATTTAGAACATTTATATTATTCTTTTTAAGAAGATAATGTTTTGCTTTATAAATCTGCGCTTGTTTATTGTTAGATAGTTACATATAAGTATTACTTTCAAACAGCTAAACATTTTAGTAAAATTATGCATCTAAATAATTGGATATTCCACTTTTTAGCTACGTTTAATTTAAATGTTCTTAAAAGAATCAATTGCGGCTAACAGTACTAGATGTTATGTAGATCGCAAAGTTAAATCAATATACTTTACATTGTAGGACTTAGTCTAGATTTCTTAAACAATGTCTGCAGAACTTGTTTTTGTTTTTCAAGTTATTTGAGATTCGGTATTCTTTGTTATAAATTTGTCTTATAGTTTCTTAAAAGATAATTAAGTAAACACATCTGGGACATTAAATGATACCCTGCCACGTTGGCATGTTTTTAATATTTATGAACACATTTTACTGAATTACAAATCACGCTTCAGGAACAGCTGAACATGATAAAAGTCCATCTCAGAAGACAAGTTTCACCAAGACCCTGAACTAAAAAAAATTTGTCAAAATCCATACGTAGGGTGTAACATAATACCCCGCAACTTTGTGTGGCAGGGAATAATTACGGCCTAAATACTGTGGGCTTATAGATTTATATGATGCTGGGACAATATCTGATTGTAGGTGGTTAATTAGATTGACTTAACATCTCTTTTACAGCAATATATATTTTGTAGACTTTATAAGACAGTAAGTAGACATTTGTTAAGAGAGATTGAGTGTGAAAATAGTTTTCGCAAGTTTTAAACAGGTTAAGGAAAAACGTCGATAAAAACTAAATCAAATTAAAATTTAAAACAAGTTGAAATGCATAATGGAATGACTTTCAGTTTTTTCTTCGAAATCACCAAGGAAATATCAATGATAATTACACTACATGTACATAGCCAAGCATACATGTAAATAACTTTATCATAATATACAAGGTAAGTTTATACCAAATAGCTGATACATTTATGACTATTTGTAGGCAGCTTATACTCTTAGATGGGCATGACAACGTGGAATAAAACGGAAAACTTGGACGGAAGTGTGGAATCGATCACGTAGATGCTCCAAACGAATGAAGCGATCTTGCTGGGGTGTTGACACTTGTTCTCTCCATGTGCAAGGTCTGTCGTTTACCTAGCCTGTCTGTTGATACCGGCGGGCTAAACGAGTGATGTTGACAGAGCAGAACAGTTCCTCCTACGGACTATTTTACGTCGAGCCTTGGATCATGCCCCAAACCTGTTGTCATGGGTGTCAGAAAAGCGGGTCATAATGACACTTGTTAGTGTTCAACTTTAAAACGTGCAATGGGATTTTGAAGGACGTTAGTTAAGGTTACAAATTCGACTTGTCTTCGTGTCAAAAGTTTCGTGTTTTATAGTGGACCTGGGTACGGACGGTAAATTTTAAAAAACCAACAGAAAATGACATCATCGAAAGGTAACTGATAAATTTCGTAACATTTAACATAGATTTTAAAAACCTGTTCTATGGGATTAAAATATCCTGAAAAAATAAGTGTTGCGTTTTTATTGTCATTCAGTATATATTCCAGTGCAATATCTATATGGTTGTTTACGTTTCTTCTTTAGATGATAGGCATTCAGCATAATAAAAAGGGAAGATAATCACTGAAGGAAAATATATTACCCTCGACTTCGTCTCTGTGGCAACAACAGCCGCGTTCAAAGGCAGTATGATTATATTAGTACTTACTTCAGCACACGCAACAAACTTTAATGGTTGAAACTGAGAAACTATGAAAAGAACATATGAAACTATTCTAAACTTTCGTTTTGTGAATTATGTATATCTTGTTATTTATAATAAATATTATTAACATTTTAAAAACAAGTATGTAAAGCGATTTTTTGTTGAAATAAACTCTTCCTGCCTCTATCAGTAGAACACACAGTAAAGCAGAATTATGTTTTATTTCTTTCAAAAAGCGACAGAAGACTGTAATAAGTGGCACTGAATTAGGACCACTCGATGGATTGTTAATTCAACAACAACTCCGGGTCATAATTACAACACTTTATTTAATTCGGACATGATTAGATATCGTACAATTCAAGCAATGACACTTAGATAAATTTAGTCAACTCAGCGTAATAACCAGTGATTTCCCTTCAATATTTTTGTCCTGAAGAAGACAAGAAAAAAAGCAATTAGTTTCTTTAATTATTGCGACAAAGAAGAAGTAATTGCCATCAATTCTGCATTGGCGATAACTTTGAAGAACAGAAAACCAGCAGGTGCCGATTTATTTTCTCCATGATTGATCGCGATAAAATGGTACTTTATGAGATCAGGGTAATTATGTATAATTCTGCCATTTACTTGTTTTAAAGCAAACATCTTAGAGTAACTAATGACTTCTCGATAAGTATTCGTACTTGAAAGGAAATATAACTCCAGGTTTATTACAGATTGATTTTTGTGTGGTTGTTACAGTTAAAATGTATTAACCCAGTAGACGACAATCCTGAAGCAGAAATCATACAAGTACACTAAAGTTCAATAATGTTATGCCAAATAGCGTGTATTTATTTTGCGTTATATCCACAAATAACACATGCAGATAGTTTTAGAAGGTGTTTTGCATTCCAAACAATGTAGTGTTTAGTTATGATATAACGCTTACATTTCGGAAAGTTGTATCTATCGTCTTTCTTATAGTTTGTTTACACATATTTAATCTTGAAGTTAAATACAAAATTTACCTGTCAAAAATCTAGATTTCTTAAGAAAATAGCTAAGAAAATCGACCGAACAACATTAGCCAAAAGCCAAGGGACAGTTACAAATCCGGATATAGACAAAACACAACACAAAAACCAAATACTTAAAACACAGAAAGATAGTAACTCGAACCCAATAAAAACCATGAATGCACTCAAAGCTCCGGACACGTTCGCAGTTCCTGCCTCTAATTAGACACCCGTCGAGTTACTCATTGTCATGTCTAGGGAAAAGTCAAATCTAGAAATGGGAAGCACTGCCTATGACTCAGGAAAAATGTCAGATCGTATTTGAGACAATGATTTCCCATCAATTAAGTTATGGTGAAGAATATAGAACTTCTTGAGAGATAACACCACATATTAGGTACAACAAACCCTAGTTTGAGTAGTTTAGCAGTCAACAGCAGTGATCGGTCTAGAAAATCGGAATACCGATCGCAGGATCTAGAATAACGTATAAGTTGTGAAATGTTCTTTTTTAAAGTTCTTTTTAATTTTCAGAAAGGGTTTATCGAATTTTTCAAATTCTGTAATATCTAATCACACTCTTCAAATATCATTGAAGCAAGGGTGTACCATGAGAACATTCCCTCAACATGTACGGCTATTATACTTAAGTAATTCAAGATCAAGCTGACACGGATGCGAAAAAAGAAATTTGTATAGATTCCTTAGTGGACGGTTAAGTTCATCTATTGATCATTGGGCTGTCAACATTGAGTTTACGTCTTCAGATATTAATCATAGTGTCCAGTTGTTAAGGTAGGTTATCTACTATTGATCACGTGTCAGACAACACAGAGTAGCGTGTTAGATCCTTACTTTCGGCGGAATAGGCAAAATGGCTGGACCCTGTTTATTTTGACTCCCCATAAACATGTTTGATAGATCTAATTTGTTTTATAATCACAATACTTCCAAAAACAAATCTTTTTAAAGATTTGATTTTTTTAAAGTACATAAACATCAAATTATCATGATTGCAATTTCAAAACACCCAGTTTTATGAATTCACATATCAAATGAAGTATTACCAATGATTGTCAAGTGTCAGATAATTTTTACTGTTATGACATAATACAAATATAACAGTAACTAGATCGACAGCATTATGTCATTATAACATATCACACATTTTGATTATGTTTTATAGAAGTGTTGGCTTTTTGTGGAACGACTTATATTTCTTGATAAAAATTATTACAGTTTTATTTGAAACAAGATTTATTTCGACAAGGATAATATTTTCTGACAGTGGTGACAACGCCCAAGTAGCATGAATACAAGGTCCTGATTAATATAGTGTTCTAATATTCCTTTGTTCAAAGACATCTTATTCCATGATTACGAAAGATATTTTCAGACACATTCATAAGATAATCTTTTTAGTGTTTTAGGGGTTGCAAAAATGCGTTGCTTTGATCTGAAATTTTGTCAATTCATAAACAATAACAACCCAATGCAGGACACAATGGAAACTGTCAAAAAAGACAATAAACTAAAGTCCAAGAAACAAGAAAACTCTAGAACTGAAAATACAGAAAATAAAGCAATAGTCCTAAATTTGTACAAACATTTCAAACGAATCGGTGTGTTAAATCAGGTTTTATGGTATGCCAAAGCTCCCGCTTACATTATTGTAGTGTGCGAGTTTGTGTGTTCATAAGAAAATATTAATACGTCAAATGTTGGAAGTATCATGCAACACTAGTCAGTAATAGGTGTATCCAATGATCATGGAAGAACAATTACTATGTTCTATAAAACATTGTAAAGATTATTTAATTGCTTATGTTAATTAAATATCCCAGGACAGGTTGGTAACTCTTAGCGTCAGCAATGCAAAAATGAAATCCTTTCATTGCTTATACTTTATACTTTCATTGGTATAAAAAAGACATTATCATCAGAAAAATGCAAATTGCATATAAGAAATAAGAAAGATAGTAAACTTCTCGCTAGATTTATGGATTTATGGTGTTGAAATTGCATAAATTTAAAAAACCCCGTATACATTTTTTATACAACTTGATCGGTAATGACAAGTCTTAAGAAAAGGACAGTGTATCATTAGGTACTTTTGAAAACAACATATTTACACATATATATGGCTAAATAAACAAAACATACAATGATAACAATAATTCAAGAATACACAGACTTATACAAAATTTAGCTACAATAATGTGAAAAATATCTGAGAAATGCAGATATTTAAGAAAGAACGCTTGTATTACACAGTGAAAATAATCCCTCCAATTTAATATGCACACTAACGGCGGGTCCCAATAGAATTTTGATACATATATTTTTGCCGTAAAATTTACAACTCTTTCATCATTACAAACAAGTAAGTTATCGAATTCGTCTCCTACTGATTGTCTGCAAAAATGACAAATTCTTTGTTCTCTCGGTATTTGATTCCAATGACCTGTCTTAATAGAAATTATAATATTTGAAGTTCTAGTTTTTGCTAAATATAATCTATCTACAAAGGAAGTCGTATTAAGTATTTCTCCAGTTTAAACTCTTTTTTACATGTTTTGTGTACAATTAAAAGAGATATACATTGCAAAAATTAACTTAACTCTGACATGTTACTTTACTTGATTGGTAATTAAACGGATGAGTAGTTTAACGTACAGCATAAATATACTAATGTTGTCACCGGAGATCGAACCCGGATTCTCTATGATTTGAAGCTTCATTCTTGGCGTCCGTCGTTGATAACGTGCAGTCAGGAGATGAAGCTCTAATTTCAAAGGCTCATTAGTTGCGAAATCTACATCTATATGATACTTCTTAATATAATATTTTGAAGATTATATGAAGGCACGTGTTCAATAATAATTTCATGTTTGCTGGTATGTATAAAAACAAAATCAGACATAAATATCAACATAAAAAGTCCAACGTAACTAGAATTTTCATTTCTAATTTCACGTGATTTCATGTATTGTTACAATTTCCATGCGGATATCATTTTCTTTAGATGAATGCGAGAGAGCGAGAGTTTTATCAAACAAAATACAGATATCTTTAAATACTACATGCTAATTCAATGGATAATATTTATGCACACACTGATTGTTTAACAACATGTTGGAAAAGAGCATTATAAATTCAAAAAGACGTTCAAGAATGCCCAGAAGCCTGCTAATATTATAATACAATACTATTTTAATTGAATACAATTAGCATCAATTTAATATTTATCTTCACCTTACATTAATGAAGGGAAATGAAGTGACGTCAATTCCTCATTATATATATTTAAGTATCAGGAATAGTACATTAATGCTTCTTGTTTTTTCGTTTGATCAATTTTAAAAAAGTTTTTTTTCATTTTGTTGTTTGTTCACTTTCCGTTCTACTTTAGAGACATCTCTTAGAGTGAAATATGTCGAACATCTTTTATATAGGTTTGTCTGGTAAAATATTTCATTCATTTTGGAATATTTTATAAACGAGTTAACATACAGGATTTTCAAAAGTGCATTACAGTGTTAATCCTAGTGTTACGTATGTTTAAGTGAAGTGAAGAAATTGAATACAAGAATATTACTCCCGTACAGCGGCAATATTTCAGCTAAATTTAGGACTAGAGAAACAATAACGTTGCAAAAAGACCAATAGAGTTTTGAGAATGCCACATACCTTGCACCTTGCATACAAAGATCTTTTTTTACATTTAAAAAAAAAGATTAGGCTCATTTATGCCCGATACAAAGGTAGAAAGCCCCAAACTTTCCCAATTATCAATACTTGTCCAGTGAGATTTAAAATTATTACCTTCTAATCCGTCCCCCTTTTCCGCTGATTTATTGCTTGTTAACATGTCTTTAATATAGCTCATATAGAATTCGATAGAATTGAATTAATCAATCAATTAGTAATATCAAGGGTTTCAAGTAAATATCTTACAAGTACTTTGCTGTCACATATGTTAGCCTAACCATCATGTAAGAAGATAGAATAATAAGAATTGTTTGTTATAGTACAATTTGAATGTAGATATCAAAATATCAAACAGTAAATATATTTTTCAACCAACCGAATACTCTTGTGATAAACGTACAACACAAATTATACAAAAATGAGACCTTATTATGAAAATTAAAGAAACGGATGTAGTTGATTTATAGTCAATAATGCCTCACAGAAAAAATATTGCAGCTTTAAAACACTAAAACTGTAAGTCAGTACAAAGTTGTTGTACCCAACTGTACATACTAGTCCAGAGACAGTCAAATTTTTTTACGAGACTATGGATACTGGAGATTATAACAAACTCGAGAAATTACAAACAAAAAACAGGAACTACAACAATTGTCCTGACTTGGTACATGATTTTTAACAACTTTTAACAAATGCCTAAAGGTTGGACAGTAATCAATGTTTTGCCTATAGTCGAAAATACTATCATTTCTGTGATTTGCATACTTTTCTAACATTGATCAGCCTTTACAATTGCTTGGAAATTAATAAACTTTCATTCAACATTTAAAAAATTTATGCCATATATACCCGTCATCAATTCCTTTTTTCGCTAGTTAGAACATTTGGAGACGCTTCCACTTTTAAATGCACTTTCTAATGCAGTGAATGTAAAACTACTAAATTGTTAAAACAATAACCAAAATTTTATCTTGCAAGATCTGAGAAAAATTTTACCACTTTTTAAAACCAAATTTATGCAGGAGCTTACAGACAAAAAATGAACACTTGTAACCACTAGTGACCGAATCAGAACACAACTGGTGTACTAAATGTAGGGTACACAATCTAGTAACCTGTTACTGGTCCATATTTACTACTGTTATACCTTAAATGTGTAAGCCAGAGAAATATAAGTCAAGTGGTGCACCGTTGATTAATTGGAAGATGCTTGACAAGGCAAACAACTATAGTAAAAATTTAGCCGATAATTAAACCGTTTCATTTTTAATTTCTAAATGTACTATTATGACTTTTATATAATTGTATATCTTGTTGCTTGGCAAAGATAAAGACATATTGTTATAGAACATTTGCCATCGAATTTCTAAATAGTTTATTATATTTAAGAATTCTGTTACATTTACAATTACAGAACGTTTAATGGGACTGAAAGGTGTTATGTAGTAAAATTAGTCACACTCGTATTGGAAGCGTCCAATGCAGGAAGCTCGGACGACAATGCTTCCACCTTGTTTTGAAAACGAAACAAACACGAGACACATCGTGAGACGTTAAAATGATTTGGTATTACATGTTAAAACTCTATTGAGATCCCGGGTGAATTCACCCTCTCTTGACACACTAGTAGCTAAGCGGTCCCCCAAATCACTCGCAAAGAAAACATTATTTCAACTTTATGTACTCCACTTCGTATTGTATCGAACAAATACAGAAAACATAATGAAACATCAAAGATACCATCAAAGGCAACTTTTTGACATCTAATGTCTGATCAGTAAGATAACAATTTAAGGTTACAACATGTTTCTGACGTTGCTCATGACATCGACAAATTTGTGTCCGGAATTTAGCAGTTTTGTCTCATTTTGTAAAACAATAGAGCTAATAAATGCTTATGATATTTCCCCTTTTGAATGATTGGTTTTTGACAATTTGTTCTATCCTGATCAAACATTAGTGTACAATAAATGGAATTTTTGCTGCACATTAAACATTTATTACAACCAATAGATAAAGATATACTGAAAAAGACATTAAGTGTACTAGGTCACCAATGATATTTATCAAAATACTTGGAATTTGCTTCCTACAAGTCTGGATGTCTTTATGTCCTGTCAAGTCTGTTGATTTGATTTAGACTTTATTGAATTTGATGTATTACTGGCGAATCAAACCCGACTTAATTTGCATTTGTTGTACGACTATGTCGTTGTTTTCGTATTTATTGGCTTGATTGTTTACAAATCATTATTTGTCTTGACAGGTCTAGTTGAAGAATGAATATAGAATTATCTCAAAATTTAATAATTGTGTCATATAATGAATTCATACGTATCAATCCTTAACATGTAACAAACAAACAAACATCAGAAGAACATACTTTGACAAAAACACGCTAGAGTGCTTATCTTTTCTGATCGTAAACACAAAGAAAGAAAACAAAAAAACTTTTTGTAATTTTTGCATAAATTGTATCTATAACACAATTTATTATTTCCACAATTGACAATTAGATTATGAGCGAGATGAGCGAAAAATTACTGTGCTTATGTATTCTGTATTCCAATCATTTATCACAGCTAACTACCAGTTAAGGGAAATTCTTACATTAAATACTGAGAAAACCCACATCTTCAGTGATGAACATTTAGAGTCGAAAGTCAAGGAACAATTAAAAATCCGGTTTAGACAAACATATACAACACGACAAAACATAAACCAAAAACCTCTAAAACAGTTCAACTGGACGAGCAAGCAATGTCTACCTCTCATTAGACAACCACCGAGTTACTTATAGTCAAGTTATGTTAAATGTCCAGAATAAAATAGGAAAGAATACTTATGACTCATAAATACGTCCGATCGTATTTGAGAGATGGCTTTCCCATAACGAACAAATAAATCATGGAAACGGCCATATAACTTTTGAATGGATAATATCAACCAAGGTACAACAATGCTTTGTTTCGGTTGTTTCAGTAGATTAGTATTAAGCATATGTTACTAGTCTAAGTTTTGTTTGTTTGTTTGAATGGTGTTTTAACGCCACTTTCAGCAATTTTTCAGCTATTTCATGGCGTCAAGTTTTTATTGGAGGAGGAAGCCGGAGTACCCGGAGAGAACCCCCGACCTGCGGTAGGAAAACTGGTAATCCTTGTCAATTAAGATTGAAGTCGAGTACACCCGGCCTGCAGTGAGAATCGAACCCGCAATCTCAGTGTTGACAGACCACGTGATCAATAGTAGACGAACTACCTTGACCACTCGGCCACCGAGGCCCCTACTAGTCTAAGTAAGAGCAGACATAAGTGTATTGGTGGTGTCTTTAAGTTTAGGTCGACAGGGTAGATATAAATACAAATACAGAATTATCATTGTTTATGGACATGACATCATCAATATAGCAGAATGTAAAATTAAAGGTATAGGTCAGTGACTTTCCTTTCTTCTTGGAACATAGCTTAATACACTACAAAAATTTCTCCAAAGACATGGCCAATTATGACCAGTTGCTAGTTGTTCATACAATCACAGACACCCTTAATCGACTTACCATCATGGGTGATAACCGACGTTGGTATATAGTTTGGTTTTAATAAACCAAATTAAAGCAAGGCTTTCGTACCTTTTGATACCTGATTCTTCAATATCAAAATATAATCCAGCAGTGCCGCATTAGAAAAAATATAGTTTATGTTCCTTAAATATTGATGACTTTTTTATCATTTGCTTGTTACATAGAGTTATGGCTCGTTTTTGTAATTTCTTTTTAATTTTAAAACAAAAATATACGAACTTCAATTTTTTTACCAATAAATTAATTTCAAGTGCATATAATGAAACATACTTCATCTATACTGTCATGACAATGGCTAGGTGATGGAAGAATACTGGGACTGAACCAACAAAGCGTCCTAATAACTCATGGTACGGAAAAGACGTCTCGTAGGCTTGAAAAAATGACCTTACAATTTTAATACAATATCTTCATGTCTTTATTTCAGGATATTACATGTTAACAGCCTCGCTCTACTTTAACAAAACCTCTCTCACAATGAAATAAAAGGAGTTCGCCTTTCATTTTGTGTAACAAAATCTCTACGTCGGCAACAAAAAAGCAGAAATAGTCGACTCATTTATCTCTTTAAAATATAAAACAGAAAGTTTTGTTATATGCTTTCAATGTTCATTCGTATGTTTACATCTTAGGTTGCATAAAGATGACAGGAGGCTGAACAGATTATTGTAACAAACAATCGCCCAAAAATCCACTGAAATAAACGTTTTGCTTCACATTATATCATAACCTCCTTCAATTCTGCGCACAAAAATCTTACGAATTTGTCATTCATTGAAGACAAAATAATCAGCGATTTATGTATTTGTGTTCTTTTTACAACTGAAGTAAGAGTACACAAACAGTGGATAGGATACTGCAGATGTGTGCTTTAGTGTACTAGTCTAATTGCAATGATAGTCAGCAATAAAGTAACTTCGTGACATTTTATTGTTTGTTTGTTGGATGCTGTTTAACGCCACTTTCAGCAATTTTTCAGCTATATCATGGCGTCCTGTTTTTATTGGGGGAGGAAGCCGGAGTACCCGGAGAAAACCCCCGACCTGCGGTAGGAAAACTGGCAATCCTTGTCAATTAAGATTGGAGTCGAGTACACCCTGCCCGCAGTGAGAATCGAACCGGCAATCTCAGTGTTGACAGACCACGTGATCAATAGTAGACGAACTACCTTGACCACTCGGCCACCGAGGCCCCCGTGACATTTTATAAAAAGGATGAAACAGAGATACATAGGAGTTGAAAAAATGTTGAAGGCTATATTTCATATTTTATACCTACAATATTATTTAGAACCTAAAAAAAGTCTGGAAAAAAGAATGAATACAATATCAGATACGACCTTTTGCAGTTCACTTTTTACAGATGTTTGAAACCATGACACACTTTATCGTATTAAAAAAGCATTTATTTATATCATTTTTATAGTAAAATGTCTAGGCTGTAATTAATATCAAGTATGTTATTAATCAAGATTTTCGACAAAACCTTTTCAATGACATAAACCGCTACAATTTTGATGATTGCAAATGTTTTAATCTATCATTTATTAGTTATCATTTATTAGTTACGAAAGTGCAAGGTCGATAACTAAATTAGTTAATGATTTTGCATCTCCTTATAGTTCATAGGTTATTTCGGTTATTATATACACATTTTCGCTGTTAAAAGAGGTGATTGCATTGTGATTCTATGAGAAATAAAGAATGTTGTATATAAACATTGTTGTTAAGCGAGGAAAAAAGACTGTGTAACAATTCGATTTAACTAAAGTGTGTAAACGTTCATGATCAGAAAAAAAAACACTGACGTGTTCTCCATAATAACACGAAATAATAAAAACAATTAAACGTATATAATTTGTTATAGTATTAAACGCTTATTTTCGGTAATTGATGGATGCATGAACGAGGTCGACTCACTCACAAACAAATAAGTCTGTGATCCGACATGAACATTATATTCCTGTCAGCTAATCCAGCATCACTTAAAGCAGCGATGTCAAAGTGAATTTCCATTGTAAATGTATTCCACTGTTGTTACAAATATCTGTCATAAGGATGAGAATTGCTTTAGTTTTACAGGTGTAGTATTGTACCAGATTTCATTTAGATGTGGGTTGGTACGATGGTGGCAGATGGATTAGTGGGCAACAAGAAATATTTAACCGTTTTGATAGGACAAATTCCAGAAGTGGAGTCCGCATACATTCTTCCGCTTCCTCAGAATTGCGACTTAATCCACCCAGGTGATTTTTTTGTGTTTCATGTGTAATGGTCAAGTATTCTACACCACGATGGTCAATTTTGAAACACAAAGACGACTTTGTTAATTGATGATGAAATTCAACACCTCGGCTAATAAAATGGATAGCCAAAAGATACCAAACATATCAGTTAGGCGACACATAATCTTTTCTTTGGAAATATGCATTTATTTTGGCTAGCTATTCATTTGAGATGATTTTGTAATGTTGAGTGGGCCTAGATAAACCATGTTTCAGGTTATATTTCTGATTTGCATTTAACATTGCATTAGCTGGCTTAAAATGGCCGCCGCGTATTATGTCGAACTGTCGACCAATGTCTTTAAGGGGGCGGTTAATAACACCTCTTACATTTCTAGGAGTATTTTTGTCGAACTGCTGAGCTTGCTCCGCAGACAGATTTTTACGTTGCAAAGTGTTTTTGGGTTGTGCTTCAGCGTACAATTGTCTAAGGTGTCCATTTAATTCCTGCTTGGATACAGTTCTGAAATCTACAGTTGTCTGCAACCTTTTATTACACCAGTCTGAAACAAATGGTATTCACGCTTATTTCCACATGCACGTGAACAAACAACGGAAGTAATAGTTGTAAAGCTTTAGAAAATAATTATTAGATAATTTTTTTTTCAAAAGTATTCACTAATTTAAATTGCAAAAATGCCACTTGAATTTGAGTGTCTCGTTTTCAGTTTGTTGTTTGATATTGAAATTAGTCTTGTTTTTTTTTCCGTTATGGTACATGTGATTGAATCAGTCTGTTTTGTTATTGGTAATAAATATTTTTCAATTTATATAATATTGTCATGGAGTATAGTATGATTTGTTAGTATGTCCACACTGGTTTGGGGAATGGTCATGTTTTGATTTTTATATGTATGTCAATTCAGCGATTCTTTGGGTAAAATGTGAAAAAACAACAGATTTCGGAATGATGTAGACATATTATTTTATATTTTATGTAGCATTGAAGACTCCCCATTTAGTATGTTTTACATTGTAGCAAAGAACAAATGTTTTTGTCAATGTCTACGATGTTTAGATCATTAAGTATCTTGAAGCGATTGTTGGGGCAAGTAGAACGCACTATTAACGGCACATCAAGGTTTTTATTGTTATCAACTACTATAGCTGAACTCGTAATTTCAGAAACAATAATAGTGGTTTTTGCAAGGTCGGATTCTTATTCAGCAGACGAACTCACCACTTCAATATTTCTGACAGCTTCAGGCTGTAAGTCATCCAAACCATCAACATCAGACTGTATACTTAAGTAATGTTAGTATTTCTTCCGCAGCAGGGTGTGGTTCCGGCGAATTTAAAGCGGTTTCCATTATTTAACCTGAGCAGACGATTTTTAACCATAAGTAATAAAAGGTTTCCAAAATAGTGTTGAGAAAAAATGTAAGGGCTTTTTGTGTGTTTGAAATGATTTATTTACTTGAAATAAATGGAAACAGACATTTTTAACCATTGTTTATGAATGGCCACCCACTCGAATTTACTCCATGATCAAATTTTGGCGATTTTCCTTCATTCAGCAATGTAAACAATGAATCCAATGCAAAGTATAAAATATCTTGCATTTATTTCTCTAAAAATGATTCCTAAATAATTACATTCAGGTTCGTCCATCAAATAACTTTCCGGTTAAGCGATACAAGGGCCAAGACATTTTAATCATTTAAATTCTATTGTACTTGCTTAGTTTATTGTCCGAAGCGTACACGACATATGGCAGCCATAATTGTTTTCGTTAGTTACAAAAAGTAGTTCCCGACGAGTCCTTGACAAAGTATGAACGGACTTGGGAGTTCTGGTTTAAGGCCTTTTGACCAATCAAAATGTCTAAAAACCTTATAAGAATGTAAGATAAGAGTTATCAACGAATCGTCATATCTTGCTGTTAGGCAAATCTTCTTGCTTTTATAAACTTACTGCAAATAAATACGGTTCGACATAAAACAGGAAAAAGTAAAAGGCTGACAGGAAACTTTGACGGGTTTTAACTAAATAAAATGCATGACAACGCTTATAATTATAGTACTACCTATTTATATTGTTTTTACAGAAAAATATCACATTAAACATTCATTTACATGCCCAATTTAACAGTTTAAAAATCTCACGCAAACGTTATGTTCAATTTGCAAACAAGTATCAAGAGTAAAGCAAGCAATATGGCTTACTGGAGGTTAACGACCAAGAGTCAGTCAAACAACCATAAATTATTATTAATTTCTTTTATAGATTAGGCAGAACAACTTAAACAAGCTCCGACTCCGAACTTCTGTATTGTCAAATTGGAACCAGTTGTGTCGAACATGCATTAATCTATGTATTGTGCAGTTTGATACGTTGGATCATGTGCAATACCACCATTTTCACTAATACTATAGAAAATGATGTGTATATTATACAAATCATATCGATGCTTACACCTGTTTTAGATGTATTTCCTTTCAACTCATTGACACTATAGTTCTTTGGAGTACACGTGTTTTTATGCGAAAAAAATTACAATAGACTCTGTTTTTGCAAAAACAATGTTGATCATATTTAGAGGTTTTCATATGCAGCTTAGTGCCAGGCTATTTCTAATTTATAATCAATCTAATCATATTTCAGGACTTTTAACCAATATATGCTTGATTGACTGACTAATTGATTGAATGTTTGCTTAACATCCCAGCGATATTAAGGACAAGAACAAGTTATCAAATAATAAATCAATAGAGAAAGGGCCGAGACATTGGGAACAAAATGTTGAACGTTATCATAAAAACCGGAAGTATTGCGTAGGAAAGGAAAATGTAGCCTTTTATAGAGCCTACAATGAGCCTTCTCTTTTTCGAAGTGTATACTGGTACAAAAGGTCATTGCGGTGCAGAAGTGTTCGACTCTTCAAATACGTTTTCAACATGGTCTGTCAGGCTTTTCGCTTTACAATCTGACAATCACCGAACAACGGGGCTTCCCTTATACGCCAACTAGGACTTAATGGGTCAATGTTCATTCTCCGCAAACAAAATTGCACTAACCATTTCGAACAGACAAAGATCGACAGCTAGAAGGTTACATTTCCATTCAGAGCAAGGTCAAAATGAAAACAAAAATGTCGAAAATTAAAACGCTGAAGAAATTTGAAAAATAGTTGTTAATGTTCATTTTGCACCTTTAAGGATCAACATCAACAATGACCAAATGTGATAAGCCTTATTTGTCACACAAAAATATTAATGAAGCACGCTGACTTATAGTATATGGTTTGACGTGTTTCATGAATTTAGTCTTGTTTTAATATAGCTGAAAGCTTGTACCTTCATCAGAGAAATACGAATAGTCTATTTCCACTAATATTAATTATTTGATATATTTTCGAAATCCTTATAAGATATAATGACCTGAACTCAAAAGATGTTACGCTGTCTGTCCGTAAAAAACACCGTGTATGATTTTAAGCTAATAAATATGACCTTATACATGACCCCATTTGTACTAGTCAAATTTTCTCAGTATTACAACCACCAAAAGTGTATTAAAATTTATTATATAATAGATTAAATAGTTTATTAAATGAATCTTTCTTACTTCATCAAACCAAGCTGGTTTTAGAAATGGCTTTTCTACTAACGATCACATTTTTTCGCATTCTCATTAATAGAACTATTGTGCTTTTTTTATTGATTTCTCAAAAGCTTTCGACTTTGTACATAGAAACTACTTGAATATAAAATAAAAGTAAAGTTTTTACGTATTATACAGAACATGTATGAAGATGTTAAATCATATATTAGACATAATCATGAGTCTTCTGGCCCTTTTAAGTGTGAAATGGGAGTAAAACAGGGAGAAAATCTTTCACCATTACTATTTTCATCATACCATAATGATTTACAAGCATACCTAGAGGAATTGAATATTAAAGGAATTGAGTCTGTCAGTAAAGATGTGGAAGCTGAACTTAACATTTGTGTAGAAATTTTACTCTTTTTGTATGCCGACGATACAATATTATTAGCGGAATCAAGTGAAGACCTACAATTAGTGCTTGATCATTTTGCATACTAAAGTGATAACTGGAAGCTAAAGATAAATATCGACAAAACCAAAATTCTAATTTTTTCAAAGGGTAGACATTCTAGAAACCTTAAGTTTTACTTATATGGATTAAAGTTGTCAAAAAATATAAATATTTAGGTGTATATTTTGCTTGAAGTGGTTCCTTTTTAACCACACGTAAATATCTTAAAGAACAAGCTACTAAAGCTATGTATGGATTGTTACAAAATTGTAGAAGAAATAATTTATCTATAGATTGCAAACTAGACCTGTTTGATAGAATGATTTTACCTATATTATTATATGGTTCGGAAATCAGATGCTTTGAAAATATTGATATTCTTGAAAAAGTTCATCTGCGTTTTTGTAAGACTATTCTCAAGCTGAAAACTACAACATCAAACAGTATAATCTATGGGGAATTATTCAGATTTCAAATACCTGTCTCAGTTAAAATACGAATGGTACAATTTTGGTGTAGACTTATAAATGACAATAAAAACAAAGTTTCTTCAACTTTATGTAAGTTAGTAAATATTCATTATAACAACCATGATCATGAA
The DNA here is from genome assembly GCA_944474755.1 of Limnoperna fortunei. Taxonomy (NCBI): domain Eukaryota; kingdom Metazoa; phylum Mollusca; class Bivalvia; order Mytilida; family Modiolidae; genus Limnoperna; species Limnoperna fortunei. The sequence continues at coordinate 42,410,864 of OX104121.1, read as the reverse complement.
AGCAGTGGGTAGTATTTGTTAAAAACATTTTGGATAATTGTGGCTTATCGAATTTATGGAGTTATTCAAATCAATATCAAACAGAATGGATAGAAAAATGTGTTGAGTTAAGGTTAAAAGACCAATTTGTACAAGAGTGGTCTTCAGACATTTTTAATTTCTCAAAAAAAAACAGCTTGCTATAAGATATTTAAAACTGAATTTGGGTTCGAAAAATACCTTTCACTGTTACCATCTAATTTTATGTGAATTTGTGTTTTCTACATACAATGGTTAAAATATTTATGTATATAAAATGTAGTTAGAGTTAGTTTGATACAGGTTATTTTGTTAACCGTTCTCACACTTATACATTTTTAGCTTTGTTTATAACACCAACACTAAATGCTGCAAACAACACACCCAATTTTTTGGTTTTCGCTATATGTCTGGAATGTGCAAGGAATGCTGCCACATTTGACTTCCACATAGGTGATGAGGCCATGGTTATGATTTGTTGAACCATACGATTCTAGATGTCCATCCACACAGATATATTGAGTAGTTGTCCGTTGTGCAGCCAATGGTGGAGACATAAGGAAGCCATCATATTCGATAGACCAACCAGGATAGCATGATGTCCTTCCCGGAATCATCAGTGTCGTTTTATACTTTGCTAGGCATACTGCGCATGGCACGTCTCTGTCGTCATGAGAAGCGATATTATCGTCTACTATTTAATATATAAATAAAAGATACCAAGGTTAAAAAAAATTTCTAAGCCAGACGCGTTTTATTTTATTGGATATCAATTGTACTGAGAACACATGAAAATATGATCATGAGTGCCGCAGAACGCATCAGATTAAACGCGCATGTCTAATCTGAATGAATTTAGGTACAAGTGTTCATTTTTCAACATTCGCGATTGATTATCATGTTTATTACCTTAAAGAATATTTAATGTCAAAAACTTAAAGGAACTTTGTTTTGAATGTCCTTGCACATCAATGTTTAATAACGACGTCGTTTATGATATACATTGTGACGTCAGTTAGTAAAAGAACTGATTTTTTTCACATTTGGGAATCTTGGTATTTCAAAGCTGTCTATGTAAAAATAACTGTCAAAATCGTTACAGTACAATCATTAACATTTTGAAATTTTTGTTTCAGTAACGCCAACATTTAAATTTATTTAATATAATTTAAATTAGTATTAAACCTCAAGGCAGATTAAGATATTTGACAAAAGTACAAATAAGATCGTAGTCTTATATTATATACTGTGAAATACTTTTTATTCGTGGGGTATCAATTGTCGTGGTTTCCATGTTCACCTCAAACCACGAAATTAAGAATCCACCTTCATGAATAGATGGGAGATTGATTATTTACTTGTGCATGTAGATTTTCGTGGTTCCAACATCGTTTTTAGCTCTATATCTATTTTAAATTAATATGTTAGCAAGTTTCATGTTCCAGTCGCGTTTTTTATTAAACGTATGTATTATTATTTTGTAAAGAGAACGTAGAAACATTGACTTCAGGTCATAAGGTAACACTTAAAAATGCTCATTTTCCATGTTGAAAAGTCCGTCAGACCAAGCGCATAATGTTGCTGATGTAGGACGTTAAAAACTCCCCATAGTGTTGAAAAGTAGCAAATAATTATCGGAAGTATGAGTTTGGTTGACTTTTTTACATAAATAAATTAAATATATGATAACTAAGTTGAAAGAGTAGCTTTATTTCAACTTTATTCATGCACATCAATGACACACTATACCAAATGGATGTTGTTATCATAGCACAACGTGTTTACTTACTGGACATTTAATTACAGATTTAAAACAGCTGTTTATTGCTACTCAACACCTGTATTGACAAAACGACCCTTCGGCTAGGATTGCTTGGTTTGATAACAATTCAGAAATTAGAAGTACTTATGGTTTTTGTAATTGCAATTAATCAATAAATGTTATGCGGAATTAATTATAAGCGATTTATTTCGAGTTGTTACGCTTAGTATTTAAATGAAAATAATAAACTTTGAATAGTTATGTTTTTTCTTGTGAACTTCTAAAAATATTATGTTCCAATTACAAAATAAACATAGTCATGACGACACATGAACACTTTAGTGTACAGTTGTAACCACATGCGTAAACAACATGTTATGAAATTGTTTTGTCTGATTTACATGTGTAAATCATTTATTTTTTATCACTTCACCCACGAACATGTCACTTGTCACCAAACCATGAAATTTGATGCCTACGAAGATAAGTTCTTGCACAGTATACAGGTATACAGTTGGAATATCACTTTTTTATATTGTTTCTTCATAAGTTGTCAGACAGAAACGATGAAAATGTCTTGCCTCGTAATTCGTATCCAACTCCATACAACTGACTGGAAGATGAACCCACATTCCAGTCCACAGGAAATAATTTTGTCTGTGGATCGTGCGGTAAACACAGGTAATTGGATCCACTGCCTGTTGTCTCATGCTTAGCACCCGCCATGTAACCTGTATAAACATATGTCATTTTGCATAAAATGAAGGTTTTAAAAGTGGGCATTCTAAATTTAAAACATATCTAGAATAAGATGATCGTTGGCTTTGTGTCAAGACACAAAAGTCCAAATTTAGAGATGTTAAAGCAAAAGTTTCAAATTTTAGATTTTACTGAGCATACTTTTGTTAGTGTATTTTGTCTCTGTCTATCAGTCCATTAATAACATATTATACGAAAACATTGTTTTATCCTACCAAAATATACTGTTGAGGACTGCGTCCCGTTGCAGGAGTTTCTCCCCCATCTCACATACGTGGCAGCACTTCCAACATTCCTATCTAACAAAACATACATTACATTTATAAACTTGTTATATACATGATATGTTTGTCATTGAATAATCCATAACAATGTTGATCGAATCTAGGTCTGCCTCATACCTTGACCTTAATCTTTAATTTGGAAATGAATGTCAGTTGAGAACCAAAATTTACGACAATGAAATGATTAAAGTTTTGCTATTGTGAATTTTCCATTTTTGTGTGGCAACAGTACACCAGCACCTGCATGCATCTCTCAAGTTATCAGGTACCCAAGAGTCTGTTTTTACTTGTGGGCTTTTTTATAGAGGGCGTCTGCTGAGAAACATTATTTAAGCAGGGGTTCACACTGACAGAATTGAAGTTATCTCTTAGAAAATTTTACTGTTGCTGTCATGACTTAGTTTATCTTTACGGAATATGTGAAACAAATGCCTATTGATTTTTTTTCACGTGTGTTGTAACCACTTCACCTCCTTTACACTAAATTTTGACTATCATCGGATATGACTAAATACTGGAATTTAACAAGTAATATAACGGGTTTTTGTATTTTGCATCTGTTTGTTTTGTTGTAGTTCCCAGTAGTTTTGTTCAATCATGGGATTGACCGTCGTTTTCTGATTACTCCTGGATATGTTTTTCTCATATATAACGCGCTATAAATTAGTTGATGAAATTAAAAAAAAAATCATAGTCCTATCCATTGTGTATATTATTAGAGAGATAAATAAATATTTATAAAGATTAAGCATCATGTGGAATTATATAAATTTCTCCCTACCTTCTTTTTCGCTTAAACCAGTTGTCTTTATATATACAAAAGTAACAAACGCTATTAGCGCAACCTTAACTGCTGCCAACAAGATCAAAACCATAATAACTTTAAAATGTGTCGCCTTCGTTTTGTCAGTGACATTATGAAGTTAAGATTTTCCTTCATTTACGTTCTTGTACGGATCACTTAATTCCATATATACGTGTTGTGTATACTCTTTCTGTGGTTCATCATATTCAAGACGATCTGCCATATTTAGAGAGATATATTTTTCGATTGTGTAGAGCTATTGTTCTATGTAACTAAACACATTTTAAAGTATTTGTTTCCTGTCACGTTTTAGTTGAAATCTAAATGATGTGTTTTTTTAATATATTATAAGGAAATGATTATTCAGCAAAACAATTAACTTCTATGTCATAAAAAAGTTTATTTTACATTACATTTCACATATTTCTGTATGACTAAATAATGTTGCTTAACGTCAAGTGAGCAGTATTTCAGATATGTTCAGGAATAAGTTTGTAATCAATGAAAAGACATTGTCAAAAACGCAAGTAGGGTAGGAAATTCTAGAACTTTGTGGCGGTTTCAATGAACCTACTCTTTTTAAAACTCACAATATTTTTATCGCGCATGACACTTACAAAACACACGATGCACTAACGTTTGCGTCAAATTTTCCGTATGAAAAAACCCCTAACCGCATAACAATAGTGACTTCACTACTGGCGTAAAAGGGACGCGTTTAGCAGCTCTGCTGGTCGAGCTCTGGGAATCCCATTACCCAGAATATACAGTATATTCAATATATTCATATACAATTTGTTGATAAACTATATCACATATCTCGATTCTTTGAACTTTAGTAAACACCGTTAATTTTGAAATTTTTGTACAAAGTTATTACAATTCTGTTTATTTTTTAGCTTTGGAGTTTGCCGGTGTCTTAGAATTTAATTTGTGGATTGATCATTTAGACAGTTTAAAACCAAGCTCAAATTTAATACCTCACACGTGTTACTGTACAGACAGACACAGATACAGATATTATTTCTATATCTTTTTCATCATTTATAATGCAGGCAATAATAAGAAATATAAATATTGATGTAAGTGTGTCTGTTGAAATTTTTTTTTAAAAACTACTGTAAATATTTATTTGAAAAAAGTAACATATTCATTCTCTTCTATTTCTAGGATTGATATCTATTTTTTGTATATTTATTTACCTCAATGTTACATTATTTCGAGTTTTTGTGTGTTGTCTATGGTAATTGGAAGACCTATTGTGATTTGCATTCCTAAAACGGACTAAATTAAATAAAAAACCTTTTATTTTTAATAGTCATCAGATTAGAAAGAGTGTGATCTGGCATACATCATTAACAGAAGAGACGACTACAATTAAAATTGATTAAGCAATATAAAGTTTTTATAAATGAAATTAACAGTAGATCACTCCAAGATAAAAATGAAATCAAAAGGGTTGTTGGAATGTTATGTAACACCACTTTCAGCAATTTTCCAACTATATCATGGCGTTCAGTATTTATAAAGGGAGGAAAGCGTTGTACCTGCGATAGGAAAACTGGAAATTTACGTTGCAGTCGAATGCACCGTGCCCGCAATCTCAGTGTTGACAGACCATGTGATCAATTGTAGACGAACTACCTTAACCTATAGGCCAGTGTAAATGTAAGATAAACAACGAGACAAACTAGATGTAAATTTCCTGCGCGTCCCCGGGTGGCGAATAAGGGAGACCCTCTCGATGGGGGTTGTCAGTTAATAATATGGAAAGCCTGACCGCGGACCACAGTGGGTAACGTGTTTGGAGAGTGCCACGGGCCTTGAATGATAAAGACCCCTTTTGAAGATGTCAACAAAAAAGACTCGTTGTAACCGCTACACAAGTATACCTACCTATACCATACACTTTACCCATTGCAGTAAAAATTGTATCCTTTCGTCCATTTTACCGAATTGATTTTTGATTTTTTTCTCGTCTTGAATAGTGCTAAAATACTACTCGCTGGACGCAAACAAACATCTGGTGTTCATTTTTTTTATTATAGCCTACATTTATTTATGTCATGCACTGTGGGTAAAATTGATATATTTTTTGTCTTTTCGTTCGTTCCTCTGATTTCAAAATGCTGAAAGACATAAAGACATTAATATTTCCCGATGAAGATCACACGGTTTTTTCTGTGATTTTCGAATGTTTCAGTATTATAAATATATGTGATCCGTTGTTTTTTTTTTAACCTTTATTTTAACAAAATTGTTAAGGGTGACTTTCCGTTCTGAAAAGAGTGATTGTTGTCACAAGTGTTATTTCTTTACAATCGTGAGTGCTTATATTCAAACAATGCTAACACTTGAAGATATTGTTATGTTATTCACAATTATCTTCAAGAAAAGAACATTTCATGGAATAAGTAAGTCAATCATAAATTTACTCGTTAACCATAAATGATTGGTGTCATATAGTTCTATGATCAAAATTATATCAACGAATTGTCATTTCTTACTGTTGGGTAAATCTTCTTGTTGTTTTTAAACTTACTGCAAATAAATACGGTTCGACATAAAACAGGAAAAAGTAAAAGGCTGTCCGGAAACTTTGACGAGTTTTAACTAAATAAAATGCATGACAACGCATAAAATTATAGTATTACCTATTTATATTGTTTTCACAGAAAAATATCACAATAAACATTCAGATACATGCCCAAAGTAACATTTAAAAAATTTCACGCAAACGTTTTGTTCAATTTGCAGACAAGTATCAAGAGTGAAGCAAGCAATATGGCTTAATGGAGGATAACGACCAAGAGTTAGTCAAACCAATATAAATCATTATCAATTTTTTTTGTAAGATTAAGCAGGACAACTTAACAAGCCCTGACTCCGCACTTCTGTATTGTCAAATTGAAACCAATGGTGTGGCCCATACGTAAATCTATGTATTATCCAGTTTGATTCGTTGGATCTTTTAATGCGCAATACCACTGCATCGTACTTGAGAAACCACATTTTGTTCACTTGACAATGGACCTTTTTACCTAGATACTATAGAAAATGATGTGTATATTATACCTGTTTTAGATGTATTTCTTTTCAAATCATTGTTGCTATAGTTCTTCGGAGTACACGTGTTTTCAAGCGATAAAATAACAATATACTCGGTTTTAGCAAAAACAATGTCGATCATATTTACAGTTTTTCCTATGTAACTTAGTGCCAGGCTATTTCTAATTTATAATCACTCTAATCATAGTTTAAGACTTCTAACCAATGTATACTTAATAACAGCTAGCTAATAAAACCACAATTGATTTAATAGATTTACTCTCGGACTGTCTATTTTGAAAATTTCTACCTACCATAAATTAAGAACGGCTAATTTCATCCAAGGTAATTTTTTGATGATAAAATCTTACTTTCTGTATTAATTATTTTATTATTTAAAATATATTATTGCTTAACAAAACTTTAACACACACATGAGCCTTATAGAATCTATGTTTCACATATAATACCGCTGCATTATTCACAACATATGAGTTCTTCATATTGTTGCATCAGGTCTTAAAATCAAGACAACTCTTAGATCTAATGACGCTGTTTAATTAATTGTATACATGAAACTCTGATTTGCTCGCTTGACTGACTCATTGATTGAATGTTTGCTTTACATCCCAGCAATATTTAGGACGAGAACAAGTTATTAAATAATAAATCAATAGAGAAAGGGCGAGACATTGGGAACCAAATGTTGATTACTATCATCAAAATAGGAAGTATTGCGTAGGAAAGGAAAATGTAGCCTTTTGTAGAATCTACAATGAGCTTACTTTTTTCGAAATCTATACTGATACAAATGGGTATTGTGATGCAGAAGTGTTCGACTCTCCAAACACGTTTTCAATATGGTCTGTCTGGCTTTTCGCGGTACAATCTGACAATCACCGAACAACGCCACCTAGGACGCAATGGGTCAATTTTCCTCTCCGCAAACAACATTGCACTAAACGTTTTGAACAGACAAATACCAGACAAAGCTCGACAGCTAGATACAAGGTCAAAATGAAAACCAAAATGTCGAAATTTAAAACGCTGATGAAATTTGAAAAATAGTTATTCATATCAATTTGCACCTTTAAGGATCAACATCAATTTGACCATATGCGATAAGCCTTATTTGTCACACACAAAAGATTAATAGTACATGGTTTGACGTGGTTCATGAATTTTGTCTTGTCTTTAATATAGGTAAAAGCTGGCTTGGACCTTCAACAGAGAAATAATTAGTATAAAAACAAATAGTCTATTTCCACTGATATTAATTATTTGATATATTTTCGAAATCCTTATAAGATAGAATGGCCTGAACTCAAAAGAATGTTACGCTCTCTGTCCGTAAAAACACCATGTATGATTTCAAGCTAATTAATATGACATTATACATGACCCCATTTGTACTAGTCAGATTTCCTCAGTATAACATCCACCAATAGTGTATTGAAATAGATTATATTTCTTTAGTCTTAAAACAATTATGTATAGTTTAAAGGCAATGTACATTATATGCCACGGAAATCGTTCTGTATTTTGTGACGACTATTGCGTTTATTCTACTTAATAAACATGAATCTAAACGCATACAACTTTATGTTAATTTGTGTTTTCTACATACGATGTTTAAAATATATATGTATATAAAATGTAGTTAGAGTTAGTTTGATACCGGTTATTGTGTTTACCGTCCTCACAATTATACATTTTTTTAGTTTTTTTAACACCAACACTAACTGTTGCAAACAACACACCCAATTTTTTGTTCTTCGCTATATGTCTTGAATGTCCTTCCAGACTGATATATTGAGTAGTAGTCCGTTGTTTATTCGATGGTGAAGACATAAGGTAGCCATGATATTCCATAGACCAACCTGGATAGCATGATGTCCTTCCCGGAATCATCAGTGTCGTTTTATGCTTTGTTAGGCATATTGCGCATGGCACCTCTCTGTCGTCATGAGAAGCGATATTATCGTCTACTATTTAATATATAAATAAAAGATACCAAGTTTAATAGAATTTACTACGCGCATGTTTAATCTGAATGAATTTCGGTACAAGTGTTCATTGTTCAACATTCGCGATTGATTATCATTTTGTTACCTTCGAGAATATTTAATATGGGGAGGATTTATATAGGCTATGCCTGCTATCCAATCCATTTCAATTTTCTTGAATAAATATGTTTAAACTAAACTAATATTTAATATGTCGTCGAAAACTAAGAGGAACTTTGTTTTGAATGCTCTTGCACGTCAATGACTAATAGCGACGTCGATAATGATATACATTGTGACGTCGCTTCCAGTTAGGAAAAGAACTGAATTTTTTTCACATTTAGAAATGTTTGTATTTCATAGCTGTCTATACAAAAAAACTGCTAAAATTGTAATTTTAAAAACAATTGGTTCAGGAAAAAACAGTACAATTATTAACATTTTTAAATTTTGTTTTAGTAACGCTTAAATTTAAATTTATTTGATATAATTTAAATTAGTATTAAACCTCAATTCAGATTCAGATATTGGACAAAAGGACAAATAAGATCGTATTCTTATATTACGTGTTTATACTGTGAAATACTTTTTATTCGCGGGGTATTAATTGGTGTGGTTTTCTTGGAGGCCTTAAACCACGAAATTAAGAATCCACCTTTATTAAGAGATTGCATTTGGAACAACGATCTGCAAAATCTGAGTTTGATTATTAATTTTTGCATGTAATATATGCATGAAGTAACTTTTCGTGGTTCCTACATCGTTTTTAGATCAATATCTATTTTAAATTAATATGTTGGCAAGTTTCACCTTCCAGTTGCGTTTTTATAAAATGTATGTATCATTATTTTGTAAAGAGAACGTAGAAACATTGATTTCCGGTCATAAGGTGACACACAAAAGTGCTCATTTGCGATGTTGAAAAATCCGTCCGACCAAGCGCATAAGGTTGTTATTGTAGGACGTTAAAAACTTCCCAAAGTGTTGAAAAGTAACCAATTATTATCGGAAGTATGATTTGTTTTGTATTTTTACATAAAAAAATAAATATATGATAACTAAGTTTAAATAGTGGCTTTATATTAACTTTATTCATCCAAATCAATGACACACTATACCAAATGGATGTTGTGATCATAACACAACGTGTTTACTTACCGGAGATTTAATTATACCTTTTAAACAGCTGTTTACTGCTACACAATTCCTGTATTGACAAAATGACTCGGCTAGGATTGCTGGGATTGATAACAATAAAGAACTTAAAAGTATTTATGAATTTTGTAATTGCAATTAATCAATAAATGTAATGCAGAATTAATTATTAGCGATGTTGTTACGACTTATATATAAATGAGAAAAAAATTAACTTTGAATAGATATGTTTATTCGTTAACTTTAAAAAAAATGATGTATTCCAATTACAAAATAAACACAATCATGACAACTTTCCTATCTAACAAAACATACATGACATTATAAACTTGCTATATAAATGACATCTCTGTCATTGAATAATCCACAACTATGTTGATCGCATCTACCTCATTGAACTTTAAACTAAGGACACCATAGAGGCAGCAAGGTCTGCCTCATACATTGACCTATATCTTTAATTTGCAATGAATGTTGGTTGAGAGCCAAAATTTACGACAAAAGGAACGATCATAGTTTTGCTATTGTGAATTTTTTATTTTTGTGTGGCAACAGTACATCTCTCAACTTATCAGGTACTAAAGAGCATGTTTTTCCTATAAGGCTTTTCTTGATAAGAAACTGCTGAGAAACTCTATTCAAGCAGTGGTTCACGATGACATAATTGAAGTAATCTTTTAGAAAATTTACTGTTGCTATCATGACTTAGTTGACATTTGGAATTTAACAAGAGTCATAAATCTGGTACGAATCATGGATCAGGAGTTGTTTATACTTACGAGTGCTTGCATTTAACCCCAATTTTATTAGGTTTTGTATTACTCAATTTTTGGTTTTTGTATTATGCATCTGTTTGTTTTGTTGTTGTCCCCTTTTTTGTTCAACCATGTGATTTGCCGTTCTAAACTTATTGTTACTCCTTTTGTCATTTTTTTCTGATATAAAACACGCTATAAACTAGTTGATTAACTTAGCCAAAAATCGGTGTAGGTCTATTGTGTATATTGTTAGAGAGACAGATACAGTATTAATAAAGATTAAGAATCATGTTGATTAATATTAATTTTTCCCTACCTTCTATTTCGCTTAAACTATTTATCTTTATATATACAAAAGTTACAGACGCTATTAGCACAATCTTAATTTCTGCCAACACGATAAAAACCATAATAACTTTATAGTGTGTCGTCTTCCTTTTGCCAGTGACATTATGAAGGTTAGATTTTTCTTCATGTACGTTCTTGCGCGGGTTATTTAATTCCATATATACATGCTGTAGATACTCTTTCTGTGGTTCATCATATTCATGACGATCTGCCATAGTTATAGATATATTTTTCGATCTACTTATTTCAAAAGGACAAGATTTATATCGCGCATGAAGCGTGACACTCGCGATCCACTAACGTTTGCGTCAGACTTTCCATATGCTGAACACTTAACACCTCCTAACCACAATGCATTCAATATATCGTTTAGCAGCTCTGTTGGTCGAGCTCTAGAAATCCGTTTTATAACCCAGAATTTTTGGTATTTGTGATCTCAAATTAAGATATGCAAAGAAATAAAGAATATCTGACATAAATACATTAAAACCTATGTGTAGTAATATGTAATCATCATTTTACGTAAAATATTATACAGCAAAGCATTGAGTAATTATATGGTTCTACTATCAAAAATAGGAAATGGCACAACAATTTTCTGATTATCAAATACCTTATTCGCTGTTCTAGTCAGAGGGTAGCAAATAAAAATAAACTTTGATAAATATTAATTATTAGTATTTTTTCCGCGAGACAAGGATTATCAGGTCTATATCAGATGAGGTCGGAGAGCGAATCTGATATGGACCTGATAATCCTTGTCGAGCGAAAAATAATAATAATAATTTTTTTATCGGTAATTTCTCAATTTAAATACATCTTGTTTTATTTGTTTTAGTTTTTTGAAATATTGGAGGTTATGTTGCTTTGTGATAGTGCAGTTTTTACGGTAAGAATCTGTGCACTACTTCTTTTGTATAATTTTTATGCGTAATGCGGTCTGACATGACGTCACTCCTACCTCATTCATTCAAAAACTGTTAAATGATTCTGATTACGATTTCTTTCACTGACAGGCTTGGTGTGCATGTCAGTTATTTCGTTTATGCGGCTACCGATATTGATAATTAAAATCAATCCATATGCCATACATGGGAGGAGGTGGGGTATTGCATGTACATTGTTCGTTATTCTTATTTCAGGAGACCAATAAGATACTCTCTAGATACTGATTGTGTGTTGCGTTTCATATTTTGTAACACTTGTTGGTGTCTGGACAGGTCTGATTAATTGCAGCAAAGATGTATTGTTTCTTTCGTGATGTTTGTTTTCCTTAAAATTTATGAGCTTTGTATATAATCAAGTGGTTTAAACAGCGCAATAACTATCATTGTCTCGTTTGAATCCCAACTTCTTTTTTTTAAAGTTTTATTCAGTATGCTACACTTCACACCCTTTAACAAACCTTTAAACAGACACACAATAACGACAACAGAAATACTAAGACACACAGGAACCAGGGTACGTAAAGGGAATCTTTTTACTCAATACTTTTTAATATGACCTTTGGTACTGGGGTCATCTGTGGAGTAATCCTGGAATACAACCATTAAGAACTAACTCTAAGTAGTTCAGAAAATAATGTCGCGAAATAGGACTCTTAAGTTTCTCTTAGTTTCAGACAAAACATAAAAGATTTGATTGTTATTCAACTACACATTAATAAAAGCAGAAAAATAAATAAAATAAGTATGACATAATCGTACCTGTATCTGAAATGACAATTTTCTTTCTGACGATTTAAAAAAAATAACAGTCCATATTGTAGAAACGTTCAAATGAAAAATTCTTGCTTATTCTAAGTAGTACTATACATGTATATGCAAAACGAAAATTGGTTTGCTCGCCATAATTAGATTTGGTATATCGCTTTGTCTATGCAAAATCTTCATCTTTCTTTGATATTTTATATTTTCTATGGGTTTGCATCCTTTTAGCACCCTGTCTACGAACCAAGCCTCAAGATTTCCACTATTATTTGGCATCGTTTTAGTTGCTGTGCGAGTCAGCTTCTGGATATTCTGAATTGTTTTAGCGCCGGTTTATAGAGGCTGCAATTTCCCCCCTGTTTACTATGATCTTACGTAAGACACACAAGTCCTTTGAACCTTTTCTTTGCAAAAACTTGCAAAACTCACATTTTATTCTGCAACAACCACTTCAACTATACAAATACGACCCTTTGAATTAAGCAAAGCTTTTTTCTAAATACTGACGTCACTTCTGGTACCCTTGTCCTTATTTTTTACGATATTTAGTATTCAGGGACCAGCGCCAGAAACATTTTCTTTGCTGAGAACTTTTTTTCTCAATTTCATCCAATCAAATCTTTCCTTTTCCCTTTTTGTCATGGTAGTTGAGTAAATTCTCATGCTGAGCAAAATATTTTACACAAATAGGTTTTATAGCACTGGGGCCTGTTCTGGTTTACAGCATGTTGTCGAATACGATATTTGTTTGTGACGTCAGGCTATAACTCGAATACGCGCCAAAAATTTCATGTCAAAACTCGACTAGAAGTGCATTTTTCAGGTTTTTCATAAGTATAAAATATATTTTCTGGTTTCTGAATAAAAACAATTTCCGTACATTGTATATTTCCTTGATAATTCTTTTTTTTGTTACTTGAATTCGGCCACACGTCTATGGATGTACATGTATGTATGGTTTAATTTATAATATAAAGATTCTTTACAAAATATAGTAGGAAAATATTGATTTCAATTTAAACATAATTTACAGCTTAAGAAAAAAATATTAGACCTAAGAGTAATCCGGAATCGTCATTAGAAAATAATTTTATTAGAATGAAGTTGTGAAAAATCAAATAGGTTACGATAATAACATTTCAATAACTAACTTTTTTATAATAAAATACTGTATTGACGTTCTATATTATATTTCAAATTCATATAATATTCTGTAGTTGTGCTTCTTGACTAAAATAGCAGTAGTTTTAAACATGTTTGTAAAAATATTCATTCAGATACTTAATCCCAATAAAAAAGTTAGCTCGGTTAAAAATATTCTCATGTATTATTTATATGTTGTTCTCTTTGTGTCTTGGAGATTGTTTTAGCGCCGATAAGCATTTTTTGTGCAAGCTGCAGCTGGCATACGGGTGCGAGCTGTCCTCGCCGTTTATTAAAGAACATCGGTGGTCTTGTGTTGACTTTGTCAGGATTAATTGTTTCCTTTCTTTTGTTGTTGTTTTGTGTTTTTTATGTATTTTTTAAAAGTTTTTGTGTTTGGTTTTTTGGATTTTGGACATATCCCATATTTTCATTCGCTTTTTCATATATATTAATCGCGTAGCGGTTTCGAAAATGTTTGTACCAAATTTTGAGTCCATTTCAGATGAACTGAAGGTCAACTAATTCCCTGTATTCTAATTATTTTTCAAACTAATGTGATATATAGTATTTGTTTCTTAATTGTCAATACAATTTCTGCATCATCCACCCCAACTGAGACTTTCAGTTAAAAATTCGTCCATTAAAAAAATCTGATTTTTGAAATATAAATTAATGGTGCCTGGCAAATTATTTAGTGCTCTCTGCACTACTAGAAAATCCTGTTTAAAACTTGAGATAGTTTTCAGCGAAATAGACCAATTCTTTTAATGTCAAATACAATAAGAAACGCTAATTCTGAATCACATTAAGCCATCAAAACAAACTGACTAGTGGTGTATAATACTACAATTGTTATCAACATATCAACTGACATACTAGAATAAAGGAAGCGGTGGTTTAACCCGGCATTTCTTCATAAATGCATGTACCATATCACGCGGGACCATACTGATAGGGTTCACAGCGCTCGACCCAGAGAGCAGCCAGCGCGTCGCCCATGTATCGGGTAGGGTAGACCCGTTGTTAGGGGTTGTCAGTTCATAATACGGACAACATGACCGCAGACCGAAGGGGTTAACGTTTAAGGAGAGTGCCGCGCTCCTTGCACAATAAAAATCCCCTTTTGTAGATATTTCGACAAGAGAAGGCTCGTCGTTTCCATTCCCAATACTTTTCCAGGGCAGTCAAAATTTAGTTTTTACCGAATTGATTTTTGTTCGTTAACATGTCTAGCTGAAATACTGATCGTAGGACGCAACTAAAACATCAATCAACTAAATCAGAAATGTTGCTGTAGCTTTTTGATTGTTTGTTCTCGAGTTTGCCGGCTTCTTGCACTTGATTTGTGGAGTATCTCTTTTTCTTGTTTTCTTGTGATTCAATTTCTTCTCTGAACCTATTTTTGCAAATGTGAGTTAGTTAGCATAAGTAACCGTTGCTTACTTGTATATTATCGTCACATGCAACTCTGATTGGATGGTTCTTTGGCAACGTCCTATTATTTGATATTATGAACTTTATTGAAATAAAGCGTTGGAGGCTCTTTACAAAGTGTTCTGCCTTTTAGACTTTAATTCTTATATTTTATTGCATGAATTTTGAATTTAATTTACAACAGGAAATAAAATGTCAAAATTTGAAGAATGATGTGCATGAACTCTTTTTATTTTTGTGTAATGGAATTGATATAAGTTGCGTTAATAAGATCAGCGATCCAGGTTTTACAGTTGTATCTTTCCATCGAAAATTGTGGAGAGGTAATTATGTTTTGTGTAAAAAAACTGTCCTTAATTGCCTATTTTTTTTATCTACAATGAATGTCTTACTTAGCCACTCATTTAGATTCTTTACATATATTTATATATATGTACTTTCATGCGTTGTGGGGAATGGTGATATACATTTTTGGTCTTTTCGTAAAGACATAAAAACATAAAATTTCTATCACTAGTGGAAGATCACACGATCTTTCCTTCCCAAAAACGAATGTAAGAACCTATTATGCTTTAGCTATTGTTTTTTTTAAATATTTTAATAAATGGATGAAAGACAGTTAACAAAAACCGAATCAATTCGGAAAATGAGCTGGACCCTGGACAGCAAAACTTACTGGGACTAAAAAAATGTAGACTCAGAATAGAAAGTTGACGCACAGGTTGTCTACACTTTACAAATCTTTAACAGGCAAAGCGACATGTGTTATCTTAACATGTTACCCTCTGTGGTCGTTGACCATGCGTTTCGTTTTATCAACAACAGCATCCGCAATTCGACACCCAGGGCACACTAGGCAGCTATTTACGAACATTCCTTAAAAACACTCCATATCTCAAACCTTTAAAAAAGCTTTGTTTAGAATTAGCAGGAGACATTTAAGTATTTATATTTAAGTAATACTAGAAAGACGGATTTTTTGAACCCGTGGTATTGATTCTGGTTGTTATTTTTATTTTTGAAACAAAACTATAGTTTAATATGACAGGGATGGGTTGCTTTGCATAAATGTGAGGTTGTTGTCTCTCAGAAATTTACCAAAATGTTTATCCTTTATACTACTAAAATTATAGATCCCCTTTTTTAAGCGCGCAATATAAAACACACTTTAACTGCATATAACCTTATACAAATTGAAGTACGAACTCATCGATAGACTTCCGTCACGTTAAGCAAGCGAACAATTCGTTCTTGTTTAAATGTAACCGGCTCACTTAAAGAAATTTGGAATCTAAGGGATTTTTGCCAGACATTCCAGGTAGGTCCTGCGAATTTTGTTTTCACTGTGATCAGGACTAATCTGACATTAAAAAAGAACTAAAGTTACGCTGTCACTGATACAAATTTACCTTGTAATAACTGCCTTCTAATTTAATAGTTCCAAGTTGGGTAGGCGTACGTTTGTTTTGTACCCCCTTACCTGTTTTCCGTGCCTCGGAAATAAATTTTTAAATGTAAAGGACGGCCGTTTCCGGTGCAAATTTGCGGACGTAATTAATCGTTAATTGCTAATTATTTAAAGCAATAATCGATATAAAAATTAATTATTTTGCATATGCAACATTAACTGCATGTAACCTTATATCGGCTAATACTGCGCTATTTCTCTGTGTTTTGTGATGCGCGCTTAAAAAAGCGTATGATGTGCTATGCTTACTTTTTCTTATCATAGAATTAATACTGCTTTTGTATATGTTCTTAACATACTAGTCAAAAGCCACACATAATCACTAAACCCTAATTCCATTCATTCAGATCATGATAATGCAATTTTTTGGCCGGTTATAGTATGGTGAATGTTGGGCGGGCGGGTGGGTGTCGTAAGGGCGGGCGGACGTGGAAATAACTTTCGTAACAGTTTTCTTTGCAACTACTAACCACATTATCCTGAAATTTGGCATGCGGCATCAGCATGGTGCCGCACATAACGTGGGATTCGATTTCAGGTCTGTCGCTCATCTACTTCCTGTTAACCGACTTAGTTAATGTTTAACGAAATCCGGCAATTTCTGTCTTTGATCGATTTTTTTAAAGAATATTATCATGCATTTACATCCAAATCTAATCATGAGTTTTTAAAGTTTATTTTATTTCTTGTCTGCGTATGCTCTTTGGTCTTAAACATATCATGCCAACAAAACTAATCCCAAGATAATATAACTGAAATTTTATGTGTTTAAGCTCGTTTAATTTATTATGGTGTTCGAATTCGGAGTATTATAAATATTACATTTTTTTAAGTTAAAAAATTCATTTAAATCAAATTGTAAGGGTGCCCTTCCGTTCTGATCAGTGCTATTGTTGTCAGAAGTGTTACTTGCATACAATAGTGCGTACGTGCATTAGAACAACACTAACACTTGAAGATATTGTTATGTTATTCGCAATTTTCCTTAAACAAGGAACATTTTGTGGAATAAGTAAGTAAATCATTAACTTATACGGCAACCATAGTAGATGGTTGATGCCATATAGTTCAATGAAATCTGTGTGATCAAATAATCTGCGTCGTAATAGAAACATAAACTAAATTTTGTTAAATGTAAGATAAATAAGATTTTATAAAAAGTCGACCGTTGCTATGGGAAATCAAACACTATTTCATATTCCTTAAAATGACACGCTGACTGGGACTCCACCCAAATAGATGTTCCTCGCGTCCGCAGGTTTCTAAGCAAAATCGTTCCGTTAAGGGATTATCAGTTCCCTATCATTCTTTTCGAGTGGATTTCCAAAATAGGTTCTAGTTGGTCTGCCATTTACCTAGTGGACTGGTTGTTTGTCCTGGAGCTTGTTGTCTTTAATATAGCTAAAATATCGCTGCAAGAAGTTAAGCAAGTAATCAATCAATCAATTCCATTATTAAAATACGACAATGAATAATTTGTAGATTGAAATGGTCAACATTGAACGAGAGATAACATCATTGGTAATGACATGTGTTGAGCAGTAAAAATTTAAGGACAATTCGCAAGCATACTTTATTGTCATTGAGAATGTGACAAATATAACTGAAAACTAGTGATTTGAATTCATACTTGGACAAAAGTTGAACGTGATCAAAGATGTGCTGTTCTACTGAGGAACCCGCTTTTATATTTACACGAAACATCTATGTTTACTGAAACGAAACGCTTGGTGAAAACCTTTAAAGCACACAATGTCTAAAATATCTATTTACTATTAAAAATGTATTAACAGTTATTTGTTTTTTTTTACCATATTAATTACACACAGTTTGAATATTTATCTTCTTTGTTCTTCGTTTGTAGCACCAACACTAAATGCTACACACAACACACCCAAGTTTTGTCGCTTCGGTATTTGTGCTGAATGTACAAGGAATGCTGCCACATTGGACTTTCACATAGGTGATGATACCATGGTTATGATTTACAGAACCATATGATTCTGGATGTCCATCGACACAGACATATTGCGTAGCTGTATGACCTCTAAATGTAGGTGATGGTGAGGACATAAGGTAGCCCTCATATTCTATAGACCAACAGGATAGCATGATGTCCTTCCTGGAATCATCAATGTTGTTTTATGCCTTGTCATGCATAATGAACAAGGCACATTTGTGTCATCGGGGTGATTCGGTAATTTACTGTTATCTATCTCCACTATTAAAATCAAATATAAAACATTTTCAGTTAAAACACTTTAAATTGTGCAAATCAAAGGACTACTGATAAGGACTTTGTTCAACAACGCGACAATTAATTCATTTTAGGCTCAGACACGTTTTATAAAACGATCACATTACAATTACTACGTTTATAGAGTTTTTGTATCAATTTTTGTTTTGTTTTTTGTTTTGGTATCAATATATTCTGAAGAACGAACGCCATACCAATTAGTTCGTATTCTGCTCCTTGTAACTGGCTAGCACTCGTGGTTACATTCCAATATGGGAATAGTTTTAACTGTGGGTCATGTGGTAAATTGGATAATTGGATCCACTACCAACTTCATTCACGTGGTGTGCTCCTGTCATGTAACCTGCCAAAACACATTGCTATGAAGAGTTTTATTGATCAACTGTAATTGGAATTATTAGTTAGGTCATAACGAAAACAAGTATTCTATAACTGCTTCACGTTTCCATTGAACGACATCACTGCTTAACTCAGGTACCTATTGTTACATAACGTGACATCCTAATAAAAATATTATTCTCAATACAACTTGAAAAGTTTCTTTTTGTTAATACAATTACAACAATGGTTCAATTATGGCTTGCACCAACTCAAATGTAACATTATGCAAGCAAACTGTCATAAGCAGTCGCAAAAACGTTTTGTTTTTCTAAAATCACACTGTTAATTAACGCCATAACTATTACAAAAGTCCAAAAAATTGGCAAACTTTAGAATCAACGTGGTCCTGACTTAGTACGGATTTTCAAAAGAAATTGTGAGTTAAGCTAGGTTTAATGAAATGTCAAATCTCGCCGCGTTCATAACTGTAGTGTGTGAGTGTAGTGGGTATTATATATACACCACTAGTCATTAATAGGTGTTTTAAATGATCATCGCAGCCAGCATAACCACTATGCACTGAATTCAAAATTGTAAAAAAACTTTCTGAAATCATATTTTCACTTAAGATTGAACATTAATCAACAAAGAAATTGTATCTTTAATAAAACTTATTGAAGGCATGGACTAGTCATTTGCTTTTGTAACCTTGGTCTTTTGTTTTGACGTTTGTAAAAGTCATTATTTTTACAGCAAGATCTTGCATATCTGATCAATTGAGTATATAAACACCGTATTCAGGAGAAGCTAGAATATTGCTGAAAAATTACGAAAAATTTATTAATTAAAATCGTCTCGTTGGTCGAACTTTTTTGTGCGGATATGACTATTGGCGACATATCGAGGGTTAATTCTAAGGTGTAAGTCTAAACAGATGCTGATGAATCTGTTTCTGTGATTTCCCACTAAAAAGATGGTTGTTATTGAAATGCGTCATCAAAGTATCTATACGAAACCTAGGTTCTGTTATCTTCTGTCTTTAATAAGACATTGAATAAATTCACTTCATCGGAATACTGAAACAAATTGGCGGTAGAACATGGTTTGTACCTATGTGTACTCCATTACAATACGTATTGTTGTAACATAAAACTACATAATTGTAGGTATATGTGAACGCAAAAGACTTATGTATAATGTCATAAAGACATGATTTTAGTTCATCGTGAGGCAAGGTGGTATAAAAGGTTGAAGAATCAAAGGTCATAAAAATTTTTTAGAATCTACATTTGATTGATGTTTATTCCCGAAAAAAACGTTTTTCAGTAAAGCAGACGGATTTAATGGTGGTGAATGCTTTTTTGTCTTTATGTCAAATAGCTTTGAGTGACATGATTTCTTATACAACTGCGATTACAACTTACCGTAATAAATCATAGAAGATTCTGTTCAAATCACGAATTTTTTCCTCTTCAAACAAATGTATGGGCCCCTTCAATTTTGTCTTCTGGCAGAGCTGTAAAATAAATTTACTTAATAATACTGACAACAAGATTTAAGGAGGTGTTAATCTGGGTCATAACAAAAATAGCAAAGAAAACCAACCGAATAACCAGCCGAAAATCAAGGAACAATTATAAATACGGATATAGACAAACATGTACAGTGCAACACAAATACAGAAAGAGAGTAACCCGAACCAATAAAAACCATGGGTGCACTCAGGTGTTCCGGACGAGTAAGCATTGCATGCCTCTAATTAGACACCCGTCGAGATACTCATTGTCATGTGTATGGAAAAAGTCAAATCCATGAATAGAAAACACTACCTTTGACTCGGTCAATTTTCGATCCTACTCGAGTTATTCATTTTCTACAACGATCAGGTAAGTTATGGTGACGACCATAGATCTTCTGGAAAGATAACATCAACCGAGGGCACAACTAACCCTTGTTTGAGTAGTTTAGTAGTTAACAGCAGAAATCGGTCCAGAAAATCGGAATACCGATCGCATGATCTAGAATAACGTTTAAGTTGTGAAATGTACACACCATACGATGGAGCTGCCGGAATGTTGCCTTCGATGAACAGGAAGTTGACAATGGAAAAGTTGAGGCTATCACGTTTGTCGTAGTCTAGTTTGTAGTAGCTGCCTTCGATGAACTGGAAGTTGACAATGGGAAAGTTAAAGTCATCACGTTTGTCGTAGAGTCTAGTTTGTAGTTTTCTTGAATCTATTTCTAGAAGTATGAAGCTGACCTTAGCGCATTACATAACAACTAACTTGAGGTAACAAATAATGAAGGCTTCGTTTTGGGGTGTTTTGTATGAAAAACTTATATAAAATAAGGGCATTTGCATTATCTAATACTGTTAAAAATAGGTTTTGTAATTCAGAATTGCGGATAAATAATATTACTCATACATACAGGAGGTATCAGGTTCTATGATATCTGCAATTACGCAGATAAATATAAAAAAAATATATAATAATGACATCAAGCATAGAGTACAAAGTTTTAGTATTGGGTGGTTGTATTGCTCACTTTTAGCTCTCTGTGTTTGTTAAAGACAAAGACGTAAAAGGTCTATGCGAGCTTAGGTAAACCTCCATCAAGAAAGCAAAAGTCATAAAAAGTCGACACTTCAACTAAAGGTCATAGCTTGCAAAATTATAGTAAATCATGTTCATTCTTTATTAGCGTATTGCGTGAAGTAAAACGTACCCTGATATGGCCAACCACTAGCAAAATTTTAAATTATTATTAAATTTGATCCATGTGCAATACGGACAAAGAACAGACCAATAATAAATCTATTTTAGAATAACTCAGAGTTCAACATTCTGTATTGTTTATGTAAAACAATAAGAAATTAATTAACTTGTACCTGTATCAACAGTTCCAGCTTGTCCTTCCTTTGATTTCACATACATATAGATAAATACAGTAACTGTCATAGAGAAAACTACAACCACTGCCGACAAAACCCAAACAACAGTATTAACGTTAGACATCTTTGCGCTGGCGACACACCTGGAAGTAATCGGTGCATTTCCAGTTTGTACCTGCATGTGTTTTCATGTAATTCTAAGTAAACATGCTCCCCATCTGTCATTGTTACCGTGGTCCCACACGAATCGTATATTTAAGGTTTTTCTAAGTTGATGTGTGCTTTTATTGAACTTCTATAATTGTTTCATTTCTAAGTCTTGATCTTCCTTATATATGTTTTAAGTACTAGCCCTGTTGCACAATACCATGTGATACCATCATGCATTGTTCTAAATGTTATGATTCATTCGTGGAATTCACATTCACGCAAAACTTTATATAAGTTCATTTGGTTAACTGAATGGCTCTTCGTGAAAGTAAAATTGTTCCCCTATTTAACATGGTTGCTTGATAAACATTTTATTTTTTACTGTTCTTTCTCTATAATAACATTTATACATGGACGTTATCAGCATTGTAACAAGCCATTATTATGTTATGGTATCTATCTTTACACAACGAAACAATGTCTCCTAACGCATCATTATGCATAGAATATCATTGTTCTGTTACAAACACATTTTTCTAGAATCTACAAAAATAAAGGCTTCAGCAATGAACCGTTTTCTCTTTAATCCGGGTAATGTATCAATAAATTAATTATTATGCGTTTGACACATATTTACATACAATAAAATATTTTACGTTTAAAATTGAAGTTATAGAAACAATTACGAAACTGCCTTGGCGTAATATAAAAGATGTTGCTTTATCCTGTGTTCATTATTATATAGCACACAATATATTTCGATATGTAGAGACAGGTCTAAATCAGACATGATATGTAAAACAAATAATAAACCACGAATTTAAACAATAGTGGCTCCGCCATTTGTACCATTGTGCCTTTTCGAGTTTTGTCCTACAAATATCAATTATGAAGCTTAATTTATTTTAAGTTTAATATGTGCACTTTGGTTTACAATCATACGTCAAAAGAAACGGCATAATAATAACATATATTAATTGGATTGAAACAGATATAATTAATATTATGTTATAGTAAGTAGCCAAATAATTTACAATTAATTTGTTTATAAATGCAAAAAGTCAAATTTTCTACATTAAAATAAATTAAAATTATTAGTAGAAATTAGTGGATGTATTGTGTTTATATGCTTTCCATGTAAGACATTTTAACAAATCAGACGGAAGTCAGCATTTTGTTTCGCAAACATTACTTTTCAAATTTAAAACTTCTCGTTCGAAGTGTATACGTTTAATATGTCAAGAGTTGCGCAAGAAACAAAGACAAGACAAGAAAGCTTTATGTATAGTCAATATGTTAAAAACACTACAACATAAGCTCTACTGAGCTTTTAAAATCGACTTATAATAACAAAAAACAATACAGACATACAGTACAACACAGGCATGCAATTTATACATACAAAGCATTATGCAATGATAACAAAGCTATAAGAACAATAGCAGGTGTTAAAAGCAAGCACTACGTAAAAAAAACCTAAAAAGTATGGCAGTATCAATTTTGACATACACTAATTTCTTTTAATTAATTTAAAAAAACCCAGCTTAAATCTAAGAACCAAGCTTTAGAAATAAAAAAATCATGTCTGGTGTTAAAAATAAGCATTTATTATAAAATAATAAGCAAAAAAGACTAAAAAAACATTAAGAGCAAGCATTACATTAACATGAGTTACCATTTCAAGTAATTATTAGCTTTGAAAATTGATTATAATTTGTTTCCTTTCTAAAAGCATTTGGTGACTCATCCATAGTTTAGCAGCATAAAACCTAAAGAACGACATATTCTTTTTAATGCGTTAAGCTTCCTCGAGGCTTTTTTTTACAAATTTCTGAAATGTGTTGATCCAAATTTAGTTGGTAATCTATTGTTACTCCGAGAAGTGGTACGCATTTTTTACACTCAATCTTACTACCATTCAAACTAAAACAGTTATTTTTTCAAATGTTTTATCCCGATTGCCAAAGCCTGAAACTTGTCTGGATTGGCCTGCATTAATTGTAAGAAAACCAATCCAGCAGTTTAAGACTATCACTTTTAAGTTTTTGGATAACAGTGTCTATATTATTGTCGGAAGAAGAGTATCATCTGCATTATTGTATATTGTACTACCATCAACTGAATAAACCATGTCATTAATAAAAATATTAAAAAGCACAGGTCTTAGAATTGATTTTTTGTGGAACGCCTTTATACATTGTTTTAAAAGAACTACAGAAGTTATTCACTTTCACACATTGTTTTCTATTTGACAGGTATAATTGTATTGATTCTTTTGATAGACCATATGCCTCCAATTTAAGAAGTATCAAACTATTTAGCAAGCAGTCAACGCTTTTGGCAAAACCGTAGGAATAGCATCGACATATGTGTTATCATCAAAGCTTTTTCCAATCTTCGATAATTTTTAACAGGGTAGTTTGACATCCAAAACCTTTTCTAAAAGGAGATAAAGGATGAAAATGAAAATTGAAAAATTCATATAACCGTTCAAAAATGGCTCTTTCAAAAATTTTTGATATAGCTGGTAACACACTGACCGGTCTATAATTACCTTTATCTAGTATATTATTTTGTTTATATAACGGCCTACCTGCTTCAATTTCTCTGGAAAAACAGAAGTAGCTAAGAATTTATTTACTAAAAATGTGATTGGTTCAATAAATGCGGGTGTTGATAGTTTTAAAATCTTAGGTGATAAACCATCATACCCTGTAGCCTTTTTGATATTTATCTTATTTATCTGCTTAAAAACAAACTCTTCACCAACTGGTTTAAAATTCAGGACTTCTGTAACAGGCTTTTTTATCATTTATCATTTGTACACTGGGATGATTTCTATCAATTATCACTGGTTTAACACCAATAGGATTTGCTACATTTACGACAAATGGCTAAATATTTCTGATATCTTTAATGAATTCTGTTCTCAATGTTCTATTCATGAATGGTGCTTTATGGAGTGGTTGTTTTCTCTTTTTTACTGGAATATGTTTATTTACTATGTCCATAAAGGTTTTATTCAAAACTTTCATACGCAGTATTTACATTTGAATGGCAAATATTGTGTAGCTCTTGTAGATATTTCTCGTGATCAAAACTTTTAATACTTCTATATATAATTAAACTTGTATAGGCATTTGAGTATTGAATTTGTACAGAGATCATGTTATGGACATCACTAAGTCTACAGTTAAAATTGGTGACATTTTAACAAATACATGACTTGTAAGTATTACATCTATTAAGGTTGGTACTGCATCTTTTGAAAAGCAGGTTTCAATTTTTATAACATTACTTAAATCAGATATATCACACATAGTTTACAATGGCAATGACTTATCTATACAAATCAAGTTATAATTTAGATCACCAATTATGATAATGTTGTCATATTTCAAAGTTGCTTTATCTAAAGTTTTTTGTAAAATCCTTTATAAACTGATTCTCATTCATTGATGGTTGCTTATACAACACACATATTAAGATTTATTTCAATAAATATTGATTCTATATTTTCACATTCCATGTCTCTCTTTCTGCCATAAGCGAGATCAGACCATACACTAACAACCCACCTCCGTCTGCTGTTCTGTCTTTTCTCCACAAGTAGCAGTTTTCATCTTCAAATTGAGCATTTGGAAAAGTATATCAACAGTGTTTCTCGTTAACAGTTCTGAAAATAGAGTAGCATTTATATCGGTAATTGTTAATGTTTATATACGAACTGTTGGGGATGTTGATTTTTCAAAAATGTCAATGTTTGAGTCGGAAATCGATTCTGGTGATAAAGGGAGATCATCAAGCTCAGGCGTGTCCGATTCTATATTTGTTGATATACTATTGTTTGTTCGAGTCTCACTGCGGGCAGGTTGCACTGGACTCCACTCTAAATTGACAAGGATTGCAAATTTTCGTACAGATCCGGGGGTTTTCCGGGTACTCTGGCTTCCTTCTCCAATAAAAACTTGACGCCATGATATAACTGAATAATAGCTGAAAGTGGCGTTAAACACATTTCAAACAAACAAACTAGCATTATGTGAAACAGCGTCATACCGGTAAAATAAAGCATCCCGTTGTAACCCCACCTCTCCAGTGCGCGAAAAAAAGGTACAAAAAAAACAAAAACTAAAAACAAAACGAAACAAGACAAAAACATAAAAAAAACAAATCTGTATTGATGCTGTTATGGTAGAGACAGAAATGCAGTTTACAATTAAATATAATGATTTAAGGGATTAATGTATGTCGATCCGATTTATTTTTCTAATTTTCGTATTGATAAACCAGTGTCGATAATAATTTCAGCTCGAATGCTCATCACTAGTTCTAATTAAAATTAGTAGTTGAAAACGTTTTGTCTACTTAAATTGCACAAAATAAATATTTCAATCAGAAAAGGGACGTTTTTAAGAAAGTCGCATCAAATTAATCGAAATCAAACTACGTTATACCGGTATTGGAACGGAAACTAACTGAATAATTTAATTAAACGCAATCTATGTATTAGAATTTATTTTCTTAATATTTGTAGATTATTGCATCTAATTTTTTCCTATTATTCTTAGTCCAAGAAGCAATATTTCAGCTATTCAGTAAGATAATTGATAGATCAGCCAGTGGAAAATTGATACCACAGAAAAACTATGGTATATTGCACAATGTCAGATAATTCAGCTTTATACAGGCCAGACATTATTCGGAGTGCACTAAAAGAGCTTGTAGTTTAAATATTCATTTTACACTTAACCCCGATTTTTAGTTTAATATAATTTTTATATTACTAAAACCCTTCAATTTCAACTTGGGCCACGGTGGCCGAGTGGTTAAGGTAGTTCGTCTACAATTGATTACGTGTCTGTCCAAACTATGGTTGCTGGTTGAATCTCACTGCTAGTAGAGCGCCCTCCACTCCAATCTTAATGGACAAGGAATGCAAATTTTCCTACCGAAGGTTTTTCTCCGGATACTCCGGCTTCCTCCCCAATAAAAAACTGGACGCCATTAAATATCTGAAAAATTGCTGAAAGTGGTGTTAAACACCATTTAAAAAACAAACAAACTCAATTCAAACTGATTGTTTCGTTTACTGGTGAATACCGTAAATATTTGTAGCAGTTTTAAGAATCGGAACTAACAAAGGATTAACTTTATTTATACAAACTGATTAATATAGTTATGAATGGATCCGGAAAAGTTTTATAGACAATAAATATTGTAAATGCTAGTAGGGATGATCAGTTAATTGTCTTTTTTAAATAAAATGGTAATGCAACGTTAGAATTCAAGTAATACGACTTTTTAGATGTAAGGTATCTTTACAAAGAACCCTCGTGTTTGCCGACCGACTGTAAGCATTCCTTCTACAAAGAATCCTAACTTCTAATTGTTTAACATTTGTAAAGCATTTCCTCTGAAACTATGTGCAGAAGCTTTCCCCGTATTGAGTTATAATAGGTGCCTTACGGAGTATTCTCAGTTTATGCTATTTTGGCTCAAACAAACTAGTGTCGTACTGGCTGAAAATGTTAAAAACGTGTCTAAAAGGAGAACCGTGTGTAATAATGGATCGTAAAACGTCACTTTTCACAATCATTTTATCTTTAACGATTTCCACAAAGAATAGTTTTCTTCAGTCAGGGACATCTATAAATCAGGTGAGCGACATGGGCTATTAATCGCATATATTCACCGACAAACCTGCAACTGCCACAGACAGTCTTCGACTTAAGTCATTAGTTATTTTGATGTAAACCGTAGCACCTCGTTTGCGACATTAATACTTTCTT
Source organism: Limnoperna fortunei (assembly GCA_944474755.1). Classification (NCBI taxonomy): domain Eukaryota; kingdom Metazoa; phylum Mollusca; class Bivalvia; order Mytilida; family Modiolidae; genus Limnoperna; species Limnoperna fortunei. The sequence continues at coordinate 42,382,751 of OX104121.1, read as the reverse complement.
CCAAAGTTAAACGTGCAAGGCTGTATGGGTGTCTTGTGTAGATCTTTTTTTCTACACAATAAACGTAATCACCGAATCGCGTGCAAGGTACAAAAATAGCTAATGTTTAGAACTATGGAAAATAAATCACATTTCCAAATGAAATGTGATGCCGATGAAATGCAATTTATGAAAAAATAATCGACCCTGACATCAGTAACGTCACTCTTATCGGAAGATGTGGGACGAATAAAAAAAACCATAATTGTTATAAATGTATTCCTGTTGTGACCTCGTTAAATGTCAGTTACTATAATAATATCAAGACAAAAAAATACGTTCGAAATATTTATGTATGAGTTTATATTCAAAGAAAACATCAGAATAGTAACTTTGTTATCAACGCAATACCTAGCTTATGGGCATTTTAGTACTTGAATACATGAAACAAGAAAATGTGTCTCGGCGACACCGTTTGGCGCATATTGGTAACTTACGTATTAGTAGTTAATTTAACGTGAAATATTTGCCCTAAAAAATTTCGCCAGTGACGAGATCTCATTATGTTGTTATTGTGTACCAAGGGTTATATTCATATTCAGAGGCGTAGCATCGCATTTGATATTGGTAAGGCGGAAGCCGAACCTGCATTTGATATTGGTACGGCGGAAGCCGTACCGGCTGCTACGCCAATGTATTTGAGATGAGAGGAGAGTCAAAAGACACAAATAAAAATAGAAAAATATGAACATTTTTTTTATTCCTGAAAATTATTGGTACGGCATGCCGTACCTGCATTTGATATTGATACGGCTTCCGCCGTACCTGCTGTACCGGCTGCTACGCCTATGATATTATAAAGATCTTCATAAAATAAGCTTTACGAAAAGATAACCCTAAGGTGGGATGGACGAACATATCGAAAAGATATATATCCCCCAACTTTCTTTGGCCAGAATTAATTATGGTGTACAGTGTTAATAATCTTTCTCTTTACTGTGCTCTCCAAATAGATTGATCAAATTAATATTGTTTATATACATCATTTTCAAAAACAAAATACTGGTATGATGCCTAAAATGTGCATATATATATATCTTAAACCTCACCAATCAAATCAAATGTGGACATATTGTAGTTTACCATTTTAAACATATGTGTAAAGCAATTAGATCTAAAGAAAATAGCAAAGAAAACCGACCGAACAACATTATTCAAAAGCCAAGGGACAGTTACACAACACAAAAACCAAAAACATAAAACACGGAAAGAGAGTAACCCGAACCCAATAAAACAATGGGTGCACTGAGGTGATCCGGACTATTAAGCAGTGCCTGCCTTTAATTAAACACCCGTCGAGTTACTCAATGTTATGTACAGGGAAAAGTCAAATCCAGGAATATGAAACACTACCTATGACTCAGCGAAAATGTCAGCGAAGCCGAAGTAAACACTGTAAAAGCACCAACCTTCGGTGCAATCCTTGTCAATTAAGGTTGGAGTCGAGCAAGTGGTATGTCGGTGTTGATTTGGAAAGATATTACATATAGAAAGAATTATGTTAATCCTCATTTTGCTTAAACGATTCCAATGAATATGAACTACTGACAAATGTACATCTGTGGGACTCGACTAAGTATTAAGTGTTTAGCCCAGTACATCCCATGCATTAGCGGGCAGGTAGGATTTGACCCATTCTGCTACCTGTGTATGTATGGAGGGAATCTCTATAGAAAATCGAATGTACAGGTTTTGAAGACGTTTATCTAATGGCAAGCTATTCCATAGTCTTGCTGTTGTCAGAAGAAAATAATCAATTCCATTCACGTTCATGTTTCTCCGACATTTTCACAACTAAGTTTGGTATCATATTATTTAAGTCAGTGCAACTGTTATTTCTAATCATTTTACTAATGTTTATTACTTAGTTTATCCCATCCTTTTTATAAAGTTGAAGCACGGATAGTTTTGACCTTCGAAATAAATTGTATTTTTTGCGAAAAAACCATGTCTCTATTTTATGCTAGTAGATTTCTTTTTAATAAAAATTGTATGTATTACACTTTTTTTATGCGGTGAAGAACAATGCAAACGATAAGATACGAGTTAATTGTACAAGGAATAGCACATATTAACGGATACAAAGACGATGTTATTGCTTCTGATGGTCTTCATAAACGCGTAATAATTTCAATTCAATTGAATGGGTTTAACGCAATTTCAGCAATTTTTCAATTACACCGTGGCGTATAGTTTTTATTGGGAGAGAAAGCCGGAGTAGCCACTGTAAAAGCACCGACCTTCGGCGCAATCCTTGTCAATTAAGGTTGAAGTCAAGCACACCCTGTCGGCCGTTAGGCTCGACCTCCCCCCCCCCCACCTCAGTGTTGGCAAAACAGTGATCAATAGTGACTAACTATATTCACCAATCTGCCACCAAGGCCCACAGAAGTGGAAAACAGTTTAATTCAGAATTCATGATTACACCTTTGTCTTTTCCTTGACTTGTGTTTAGGTGACCTTATTCAGCAAAACTACTGTTAAGCCGAAAAACACAATCACTGCTTCAATTTTGTTTATAATCACTTTTCTTCCACGTAATCAGGCTTTTATGGTTTTTTAAGTTTTCTATTCTAGTTGTAGCCGTTTTATGAGACAAATTGAATATTTTATTATACTACGCAATCATTTGATGATTGTTATTATTATAAGTATCATCATATACAAAAAACTTTATAGATTTCTATCCACCAATCATTTCATGACTGCTACTTATACATTTGTACTACAGTTGTACCAATTATAACAAACTACATGTATTACACGTATCCTCATTCCCCATCTACCTGGCAACTGGTATCGAACAGATTGAAACAACAATTTTAGCTCACCTGCCAGATACTACTTTTATCACTTCGTTGTGTCCAGCCTTGCCTGTAAACTTAAAACTCTAAGCATCTTTTGTGTTATGAAACCATGGAACATGTCACAAATCTTGGGTTGTTATGTGTACCGAGACTTATGACGTCAAAGATGGTCAGTATAGTGAACTCTTTCAAACTTATAACCCACTATTCAAAATAAGTTCTAGCTTAAATATGTTAATTTTATGTGATAAGGAAACTGTACTTCCATTATTCAACATTGATGGAACATGATACGAAAGATAGATTTGTTAGTTTGAATGGAGTTTTAAGCCATATTTAGGAATACCCCTTTTGGCCAAAAAGAGGGAAGGGGTTTTTACTTGGCACTTCATGTTCCCTCCTTTTAAAATTCGCCATCAAAAATTTGAGAAAATACTGAACACCATGGAAACTGTCAAAAAAGACAATCCTAAAATGAAAGTCTAAGAACCCGACGATACATAAATCCGTCGTCTGACTGTCGTGTATATATTATTAGAAAAATCACGAAAATTAGAGGATAACACTGAAAAGAAACAAACAGATGCAAGCAGACAATAAAATGATTTCGACCTTTTCAAATAATTATGGAAAATAAATTGTAGTCTTAACCATACGAATAAAATAAGTCAAAACTCCGAAAAGAAAGAAAAAGATAAAAAACAAGTTAACTTACGGCAGGACAGACAACTGAAATTAACCCGGTTTCAATGACACATTTTCTATGCAACAAAATGAAATTGTCAAATGAGAAAGTATAAATGCAACGTATCACGTATTTACTTTCACTCAATTTGACATTTTTCTAATAATTTCCACCTTTAAAAGGCTATAATGACAGGCCGTGAAATGATCAGAAAATTAAATAGCATTTCTGTCTAATTAGGGTTAAAATATGACATCAAAATCAAACGAAAGGCTTCGTTGATACATTATCTGAAGTTAATATTCCATCTGAAAACGTGAATCTCACTTAATATTCTTACTTCAATGTTCTGAATCTTCCATTATCCCACTTCTCTATCAGAATAATCTTAAGTTTTTAACCTAACATTTTGTAACAACCGGTCGCAGATTATCAACTTCAGGAAGGTTTATTTTGCAAGCATTACGTGCTGTACAATTTTGTTAGGGAATGGTTATGTGCAAATATTAAAAATATAAAGGAATTTCCTTTGGTATGTACAATTATTTCCTTAAAACCTAGGCGATATTTCAGATATAGGATTTTAAAATTTTTATTACATACAAAAAAGCTAGATTATCGTTCAAAAAATAAATATCGCGTAAACGAATTTTAAATATTAAGTTTTGGGCACAACATATTATGTCGTGCACACAACATATTAAATCGTGCTAACGAAATATTAAATTTAGCGCACAAAATACTACATTGTGCAAATAAAACTAGCCAACTTAACAAGAATGATTTAAGGAGGAGCTCTGCAAACAATCATCATTTTGTTCCGATCAGATGATAAACATTCATGGTCACCTAAGAAATATTGATAGTCCTAAAGTCAAGATTTCTTCCTTCAAAAATCTTTACTAATTGTTTTGAAACTTGGAAGGATTGATAGCCAAACCCCTGCTAAACCAAAATATGTACATGTACAATTTAGTCTCAGAATACCCGGCGACTGCAGAAGATATGCCACATATAAAAAAGGATCGTACTCGTACTGTATTTGTGAGACCGGGTCTGGACCTTATATGATGTTGATGGGGAACAACATGTGGTGTAATGGTTTGTTTGGCGTGGTGGGTGTTTTGCTATGAGAATGAATACAGTTTGCTCAGTTTGACGTATATTTAAAAAAAACATAAAATGGTAAAAATGACGAATTTACGTATGCAATCAGATGTATTTGATGTGTTTGGCGTGGTTTCAGGTGGTTCGACTTTTCTCAATAAATCCGTTTTTCTCTTGCTAATGAATTATATTTCCGTACGTTTGTAGCATATTAATATCCTTGCTAAATCGATAAATCACGTTTAAGGTTCTGCGATTTGTTGCGTAGTTTGTTGAAAAATACTGGAATTTTGCAGGATATCGATCGTTGCTGTATTCGATGCACTTCGCATTTAATTTCTCGTAGAAATAAATTTTATGGAGATTCGCTTTATTTCTCTGATTATTTCGAACGTTGTTTGTTCCCAAAAATTTTCCAGTCTTAATTCAACAACTTCGTGCTTAATTAAAACATTAAGCATTGACGTTAAAATAGTTTTATTGTTCCGATTGGTTCTGAGACTAAGTATCCTAATTGTGATTTTACTGCGGTGTTGCCCTTTCCTCCTATCGTATGTTCCTGTACTAGTCAGCTCCAATATAGGATATAAGGACCTTGTTCCAAGAGAATATAATAATTTTTTGCACATTTGAAGATTTTTTATCTTGATGAATATAATCGTTTTCTGAAAACTATGTTTGTCAGAAATTTTATTTGTAACCTCTTTATTACATTTATTGAAGTTATAATTGTGTTTGTTTGGTTCAATTGTTTTTTTAGCTTGAAAATGCTACTACAATAAATTACGACGACACCAAAATGTCACACATCATGAAGTCGCTGTTAAAAAATTGAATTATCACTGACTTTGAAAGACAATAAAACTTTTCTATTCACGAAATGTTTAAAATAATTATGGCTCCCTATTGAAATATTTTGTGTTCTATTATCAAGTTTTATTATGTTGCATGTATTATTATTTGTTCTTAAAATAAATTAGGACGTTTGATTAAAAGGAGGCTGATTTTATTATTGAATGACCCTTTTGGGACCTGTTTCCGACCCACTTTTGAAGACTAACTGGTGACATTTACAATTCTGTAATTCTTTAGAGTGTGTGTTTCTTGTGTCCATTGTTTTGCATGGAAGTATTTGATGTTTAATTTTCAATAACCGCATTTAAAGAGTATTTTTAGTTTTTTTTATTAATACGGAGATTACCAATATAAACACTAAAATATAATGTCGAGATAAACCCTTTTATTACATAAGTAAGGATTTTACATTGTATAAATATTTCCTTTAACCTAAAATTGGAAGATCTGGCCACAGCATAAAATTGTGTTCAGATTCCCGGGAGACGTACCGACCGCCAAAGTAAAGGGCTTGTCAGTGCCCCTCTGGTAACGGAGATGGCCAAACCAAATCCGGTGACAGAAAAATTGTTAAGATCTAAAGCTTTCTGCCATTACCCATTTAATACACCGCCCCCTCGGTTCACGTAGGGGACCCTACCCCAACTGGTACCAGTTGCAGAGCTATCCCTCCGGTATTCGTGAAAAGATATAACATTATAATTTACATATATTACTTGAAGATACCCGTATACACTCCGGGTAAACACCCTGTATACAATTGTTCAAACCTGCCCCCTACGGTACCGAACACATCGCCAATTCTTTTAGAGGAAATAAAAATGAAATCCTTTACCTCTTTAATTTTCTTTCAAAGATCATTGATTGATTGAAAAATATCATATATTTTTGGGAAATTACTGTAGATAAATTAACAACTATTTTTTAATACCACTGACGGAAAATTCGTAAAATACGTTGAATTAAGAAATTTGTATTGGCTACAATTAATCTACTAGACTTTTACAAACTGGACCTATAAGGAGATGATACTCTCTAATTTCCCGCCCCAATGTTTTACATTATCATAAACCGGAAACGGAACTTTCAATTCACAAGACTCACTACTGTGCAGAGGTTGGTCTGTAAGTAGAACCTATCAATAATAGGAATAAGTTATACTTACATGCACTTCTTTATTTCATTACACAAAGATAATTTTTGTTTCTAATATAACATATCAATATAACTCGATCGGTTTTCTTTGCGAGTAGAGTTTTTTGTAAGTCACAACAATAGCAATTTAGTACCGTGCTGTAATGTGGGAACTGTTTGTATGACTTGTTGTCAGGTTAAATACGAGTATTTTGTTCGTGTTCCAGGAAGTAGTAAATTAATAATTACCCTCAATATCTGTGCCCAGTTGCGCACCAAGCAGTAACTGGAACACCTATATAGTTTTTATATTGAAATATACCCTTTACCTGTTACACACGTATATATTTACACGGTAAAATTGGCTAAAAATAGAAAATGGTCGATTAACCAAAACCTAAAGGTGATAACAATTGAGGAAAATCTCTAATATTGTAGTTTATTGATCCAGACCGACATGTGTTAACAAATATTTGTTGCATTATTTATAATTAGGTAGAAAATCTCTTTTGCAGTTTTATCTTGATTTTCAGTGACATGGAAGTAATACAATGTGTTGTTTGTGAACATAAACAGATTTACACACCAGCAGTTATTTGGTGCAATGTCTGCGGAGGACTTTGCGAAGATTGTGATATAAGTCATAATATTTTCAAACGTTTAACACCTTCACATGATATTATTACAATTGAGAAACGCCGCGAGCTTCCGCATTTCATTGCCGAGATTAAGCAAACCTGTAACGAACACAATCAATCCAATGTTTTATATTGCTCCATTCACGATGACCAGTGCTGCCCAGAATGTATCGCCTTAAAGCACTCTACGTGCACTGATTTTCTGTCTTTAGAAACATTGGCAAAAAACTCCACATTGACAGCAACTTTAACTGATATTGAACACCGACTTAATGGGCTAATTTTTGATGTCAATACTGTACTGTGCAACAGACAACAGGCATTAGAAAATTTTGAAGACCAGATACAATTGTTAAAAGATGAAATAACATCTGTTCGTTTAAAAATTAACGGTTTGTTAGACGAAATGGAAAATGATTTGTTCCGCCAAATTGCTGAAATTTACTCAACACACAAAGCGAAAATTGAAGAGCTTATTTTAAATTTATCACATCAAGCAGTACGATTAAAATCAATTGAAAGTGATATTGCAAAGATGAAAGAATTTGCAACAGGTTTCCAAATTTTTGCTGCATGCAGACAAGTAAAATCTAGTCTTGAAAAAGAGGACCAATCCCTTGAAAAGTTATTTGCAGACGTTAATATATTAGATCAAAAGGATCTCGAGGTGAATGTAGTTCTTCAAGGTCTTTTATATACCATAGAAAAATCAATTGCGGAAGTAAGAAATATTAATATTACAGAAACGGACTGCAAGGTACCATTATCACGAAACAATAGTGTACAGTGTCATTTGATACGAGATGAGTTACCTGCTATTCAAAACATAAAACTTACTCCATGGAGATGTATCAATGTAACAAAAGACAATCCTGAAAGAAACTTGTCCGACTGTATATTTTTGAAAAATGGGAATTTACTGTTTGCTGACTGGAGCGAGAATAACGAGCTTCTAATATGTGACGAAAATGGAAAATTATGCAAAACTATAAAACTGAAAGATAGGCCTTTCGGTGTTGCTAACTTCGATGATCAAAACGTAGCGGTAACACTTTCCGATGCAAAAGAAACATTTTTGTTAAATTTGGACACTAACGAAGAAACGTTTAAATTTTGTGATTTTGACAAAAGATGTTGGGGTATCGCTACACAAAATGAAAGGCGGTTCGTTAGGGAATTCGGAAAGGGTATACTGTGCATTGATCTGAATGGAAAAGTTATTCAAACACTGCCAGCTGAAGGGTATATTACACATCTTGTGTATTCAGAAGGAAAAATATACCATACACAAAATTCTCCAGGCATCGTAACATGTTGTTTCGAAGATGGAAGAGAAAATTGGAAGCTGTCGGTAGAAGGTGTACCGTATGGAATTACTGCAGGAAAACATGGATTTGTATTCGTTGTTTTAAAAGAAAGTAATAAACTTATTGCAATCAATAACTATGGTTCAGTTACGCGAGAACTGTTGTCAAAAGAGGATAATTTATGTGTGCCACCTGCAATTGACTATGACTGAAAGAGGGATAAATTAATGTTGGTTAAGTGTAGCACAGGAATTATTGAGATTTACGACGTTAAATACTAAAGCCTTTATTTCTAAATAAAGTTCAACATATCAGTTTTACAAACAATCACATTTACGTTTTTACTCTTACTATACAATAAAGTTATTTCTGTGTATCTTCTCTGTGTTTGGATGTAGGGTGTCATCTACGGGATATGTGCATATATAATATGACAGTTTTACTACGTGTAATTTATAAATTTATTATTGAGTGGTTCAAATGTTGCAAGAACCAGTTTAAAACCTGTTTAAATCAGTAATGAATTTATACAATTATTGGTGTACAACTTGACCAGCTGGCATAGAGAAATCGGGTCGGTCAATATCAGCAATTTGTTGAAACTCTTCCTCAAAGCGATATGAATATTAAATAAACGGATATATATTTGGTCCTTACAAAAAATTCCTAGTCCACATCACAACCTAGGGCGGTGCGAATTTTGTGGCATTACCGTCAGTATAATTCACTATTGTGTCATTATTGACCGGCCGAATTCTTTTGTATTGGCCTCTATTTCAGTAAGAAAAATTGAATCTAATTTGAAGTCAAAGAAATTCAGACACAAAAGAGAAATATTTTGATTTTTTTTCTAGACGCTGCCGATTTGAGACGTTGGATTCCAATCGAATTTTTTCCTGTTGTCTTTTCTTTAAGAAGGTAAGAGAAATTTATTTTGTAAAATTTAATGAGAAAAATACTATTTCCACACTGGGACATTGTAACATTCTTTAAACCAGATGTAATCTTTCACCAGAGGGTACACCATTGACAAAAGGGAAATTAAATGTAATTTCATCCTTATTTTCATTTGAAATTTTGTTTCTAAAATTTTGCATTAGTTATGATATTTATAGCGTGAATTAAATGTATGATAATTTTATTAGTTTCAAAAGAGGATAGTGGCTATGAATTTTTTCTGTTCATATTTATGTTGTTTACAATAAATATTAACGTATTTATTATATCCTTCTTGATATATATTGGGTAGACAGTATTCACTTTGTCCGTTCGTCTTTCGCGCCGTTTGATATCAAATATTTTCCATCGCATTTTAGCATACACTTTTTAATTTCAGTCGTTCCAAATTTCAACTTCCTGTTTTCTACAAATATATTTTATGACACCTCTGTATGAGCAAGGGTAACCATGGCATGCCAACGGTTGCGACTTCTCATTTTCTCATATATACCAAACACGGGTGTATAGTATACTTGGGTACATTTTATTTGGGGGGGGGGGGGGTGTAAACAATAAAGTACCTTGTGATTTTGGTAAGAAAGTGCTAAATGAAAGTCTAAGAACCCAATGATACTATTACATAAATCAGTCGCCTGACTGTCGTGTATATATTACTAGAAAAATCACGAAAATTAGAGGATAACCATAAAAAGAAACAAGCAGATGCAAACAGACAATGAAATAATTTCGCAATTTTTTAAAATAATTAGGGAAAATAAATTATAGCCTTATCCTTACGATTATATACAAGTCAACTCCGAAAAGAACGAAAAAAAACAAGTTAACTTGTGGCAGCACAAGAGAACTGAAATTACCCCGGTTTCAATGACACATTTTTATGCAACAAAATAAAATTGTCCAAAGAGAAAGTATAACTGCAATGTATCACGTATTTACTTTCACGTTTAACATTTTTCTAATAATTTCCACTTTCAAATGCTATAATGACAGACTGTGAAATGTTCAGCAAATAAAAAGCATTTCTGTGTTACTATGGTTAAAATATGACATCAAAATCAAAATAAAGGTTTCATTGATACATCATCTGAAGTTAATATACCATCGGAAACGTGACTATAACTTAATATACGATGGAATCATACGGTGATGCTTATTTCAATGTTTCGAATCTTCCATTATCCCATTTCTCTATTCGAATAATCTTAAATTATTAACCAAACATTTTCTAACAACCGGTCGCAGATCTATCAACTTCATGAAGGTTTATGTTGAATGCAGTGCGTGTTGTACACTTTTGTGTGAATGGAGCAAATAGTATAAATATAAAGGAACTTCCAGTCCTAGAAATAACGTTCCTTTGATATGTACAATTATATCACTTAAACATAGGCGATATATAAGATATAGATTTAAACATTTTCATACAAAAAAGATAGATTATCGTTCAAAAACAAATATCGCGAAGGAAAACATCTTAATTTTAGGCTTATCCATATAACTTAAGTGACCATGAATGTTTATCATCTAATCGGAACAAAATGACCATTGTTTGCAGAGGTCCTCTTTAAATCATGCTTGCTAAGTTGCATGATTTCAGTTTTATTATTTTGTGAGCACGATTTAATATGTCGTGTGCACGATTTAATATGTTATGTGCACGATTTAATATGTTGTGTGCACGGACATAATATGTTGTGCCCAAAACTTAATGTTTAAAAAAAATAACATGTCCCATTAGGTGCTTTGTACGTTGACAAAAATACTTGACTTATTGTTTTGCAACTTGGATGAATTGCTACAATCAATTGGACTCATTGAATGTCCCGGTTTTGTGTACGTATATTTTTATTGGCTATGGCCTCTTGCAATGATATTAATTCAAAACTACGATAACCATGTTTTCGTTTCTTGCCATATTTTTAGTATTATTATTTATAGTTTTGTAAAAACTTCTTAGACTTGACAAAGAAAATGACGTGCTAGAGAATCCTAGTAGTTTTTGTATTTGTATCTCTATTTGTTTGTTCGTGTCCAAATCGTTCTTTTATTCAATTTATGGCTTGCTCATAATTTGCACCAGTTAACGACAGTCAGGTTATGCACTGTTTTGCTTTGTGGGTCGAGATTTAATATAACTGAATCTTATTCATTCATTAAAAACAAATTTGTGTGTACTGTTGTTTGAAACAATTTCCAAAAAGAAGCGGTTCTATTACCATTCCAGAAAATGACGGGAATTTCTACCTAAGGAAGTCCATGATAAATGTTCCACTGATTCAGAATGATTTACGGAAATATGAAGACTAATCTACTGTATTTCTGCATTTTGGTGATTTTATTTGCTTAATACTTTGACTAGTTGTGAAATAACGGAATTACGACTCACCAACAGCTGTCTCTAGGCAAGGCCTTTAAATATCTCTATATTTACTGATCGATAAATCAGTGATACGTGTGAAATCATAAGTATCTAAAATATCTTGTTTCGTGTCCTGGTGTTACGCCAACTCCACGGTTTAGTCGTTCAAATTTCGACAATGTCTGCTTTCTTCATCACAAAAGAATCCACTGCGTTGTTTAAGTCATGGCTGAAAATATCATTTGTCAAAATGATTTCTTCTGTTTGATAATTAGAATGGAAACGGCACTTCTGTGTTCACCTCGTACTGCCTATTGAGTTTCTCAATTTAAGATTGGGTGGTACGGTACAAAATATATTGATATGTTTGGCGTGGTTAGTTCTTCGCTATGAGTATAACGAAAAAACACGACTGTTCACTTGAATTTTGAAAAGACACCAAATGGTAAACATAAAGACGTTACGTAGATATGACATAGACCATAGACAATGTTAACATTAGTACGTGCGTGACGTCAAGTAATTGTCTCTTATCCGTGACTGGTGGCAATGGTAGAGGATATTTCTTGGGAACTCAGTTTTAACTGATCTTGTTTTAACCACTTGATCCTTTGTAACTACATTTTTGTAACTTTGCAGAAAAGTACTGTTATATCGAAGGCCGTTTACTTTTTTATGTTGGGGGCTTCGGTGGCTGAGTGGTTCAGGTAGTTCGTATCCTATTGATCACGTGGTCTGTCACTGAGATGGCGGGTTCGATTCTCACTGCAGGCAAGGTGTACTCGACTCCGATCTTAATTGACAATGATTGCCAGTTTTCCTATCGCAGGTCGGGGTTTTCTCCGGGTACTTCGGCTTTCTCCCCCAATAACAACTGTAAGCCATGATATAGTTGAAAAAATTGCTGAAAGTAGCGTTAAACACCATTACCAAAACACTTTTTTATTTTGATAAACAGGGCTACCAGACAATGGTTTATTTTGCCAGGTGACCTATACATGTATCTAAGAGCTTCCAGTCATTGGTATTTATCCATTTCATCTTAAAATATCTTAAATTCTAGATTCAATCTTAACGTTTTCACAGGCTAAGCATGTCGTGCACAACACATAGTATTTCGTTAACACAAATCAATATTAAGTACGCACGACTAATTATGATGTGCGCACAACTTATTATTTCCAGCGCAAAATGTAATATGTTCAGACGAAATAATACGTCATGCGAATAATTCATTATTTTGTGTACACGATTTAAAATTTTCTGTGCACAATGTATTATTTCATAAGCATAATTTATTATTTTGTACTCACAATTCAATCATTTGTGCGCACAATTTTTTTTCATGCGCACGATTTAAAAATACTTTCTGCGCACACCTTAATCTGTATTGTTATAAGTAATAACGGGCAATGTAATATTTGTTCTTTGTTATATTTGCAGATGGAAAGGTTGCTTAACGTTTAGCTAGAAATTTTCAGGACGAACACAAATTTAGCGTTATAGAAATTTGCTTTAAGACCATGATTTACAAACAGCCTATATGATTTTTAAGAAACGAAATGTGCCTGGAGGCAATCTATATGATTTTAGGGCAAAGAGTGAAGGGCAAAATGGTTTCTTAACGCAACGAACATATAATCTTTTTAGAAGAAACAAATATTTCTGACTTATTATTTATAAAAATTACACTTCTTATTATAATCAAATTTATAACGACAGATCAGTACACATGGTTGTCGATTAGAAATATCTTAAGTATAAAATGATTAATGATCAGTTATTTGAAAGTCTCCATATCGCCTTAATTTTAAGAAATACCTATTAGGTATGAAGAAACCAAACATTGATCACAAGTAATTGTAGAACCAATCAATTGAAGATTGATTTTTGTTCATTTTCTGTATGCTAATAAAAATACATATTAGGTGCACTTTTCTGTAAAAATGTGGTAAATGGTATAAGGACCATGTTCCAAGAGCAGATAATAATTTTTTGCTCATTTGAAGATTTTTATCGTGATAAATAAAATCGTGTTATGAAAACAATGTTTGTCAGAAATATTATTTGTAACAGCTTTATTACAAGTATTGAAGTTATTATTGTGCTTGTTGTGTTCTATTGTTTTCTTTTGAGCTTGAAAATGCTACTACAAGAAAGGACGACGACACCAAAATGTCACACAACATGAAGTCGCTGTTAAAAAATTGAATTTTTCCTGACTTTAAAGATAAGAAAACTTTTCTATTCACAAAATGTTCAAAATAATTATGGTTCCTTATTGCAATATTTTGTGTGTTATTATCAAGTTTTATTATGTTGCATTTATTATTTTTGTTCTTAAAATAGAACAGGGCATTTCATTAAAAGTAAGCTGATTTAATTATTGACTGAAGGTATTGGGAGCTGTTTCCCACCCACTATTTAGGAATATCTGGTGACATTTACAATTCTGTTATTCGTTAGAGTGTGTGTTTCGTATGTCCATTCATTTTGCATGGAAATATTTGATGTTTAATTTTCAAAAATCGCATTTAAAGAGTATTTTTACTATTGTTATGGTAAGGAATACAGTACGGTCTTTATTAATTTCTGAAAAACGAAACCATTGTGATGTTGATATGATTGAAGTAAATTATATGATTCTATTTTATTCACTAACTTTTCTTGCCTATAAGGAACACATCGCCAACTGTTTTAGAGTAAATTAAAATGAAATCTTTTACCTCCCTAATTTTCTTTTAAGATGATTGATTGATGAATTGATGGATTGATTGATTGATTGATTGATTGACAAATATCATATCATTTGGGGAAATACTGTAGTACAATTGACAATAATTTTAAATACCACTGACGAAAAATTCGTAGAGAAGTATAGTTCAGAATTATGTAGTGGCTACAATGAACCTACTTGACATTTATAAACTGGGCCTAAAAAAATGTAAGATGATACTCTAATGTCCCGCCCAAATGTGTCATGCCTTGTTTGACATTATAATAAACCGGAAACGGAACTTGCAACTCACAAGACTCGATACTGTGCAGAGGTTGGTCTGTAAGTAGACCTTGTCAATAATAGGTAATAAATTATACATACATTAATTGCACGAAGATAATTTTTGTTTCTAATATAACATATAAATATAACTTGATCGTTTTTCTTTGTAAGTAGAGTTTTTTGGTAAGTCACAACAAAAGCAATTCAGTACCGAGCTGTTATGTGGGAACAATGTATGACTTGTTGTCATGTTAAACACGAGTTTGTTCGTGTTCCAGGAAGTAGTAAATTAATTACCCCAATTTCTGCGCCCAGTTGCGCACCAAGCCTTAACTGGAACACCTATATAGTTTTTATATTAAAATATACCTGTTACCTGTTATACACGTATATATTTACACTGTAAAATTGGCTAAAAATATAAAATGCTCGATAACCAAAAAGCAAGTGGTAAACAATTGTGGAAAATCACTTATTTTGTAGTTTATTGATCCAGTCCAGCATGTGTAAACACATATTTGTTCACTGTGTATTTGTTGCATTAATTGATTTTCAGTGACATGGAAGTAATACAATGTGTTGTTTGTACACATAAAGAGATTTATACACCAGCAAGCATTTGGTGCAACGATTGTGGAGGACTTTGCGAAGATTGCAACATAGGTCATTCTATTTTCAAACGTTTAACACCTTCACATGATATTATTACAATTGAGAAACGCCGCGAGCTGCCGCACTTCATCGCCGAGATTAAACAAACCTGTGACGAACACAATCAATCCTTTGTTTTATACTGCTCCATTCATGATGACCAGTGCTGCCCAGAATGTATCTCTTTGAAGCACTCTACATGCACCAATTTTCGCTCTTTGGAAACTTTGGCCAAGAACTCCACATCGACGGCAACTGTAACGGACATTGAACATCGACTTAGTGGAATTATTCTTGATGTTAATACCGTACTGTGCAACAGAAAACAGGCTTTGGGAAACTTTGAAGACAAGATACGATCATTAAAAGATGAAATAAAATCCACTCTTTCAAAAATTAACGCTTTGCTTGACGAAATGGAAAATGACTTGTTCCGTGAAATAGAGGAAATATACAAAACGCATAAAGCAAAGATTGAAGAGGTCGTTTCAAATTTATCACAGCAAGCAGAACGATTGGAAACAATTCAAAACGATATGTCAAAGATGAAAAAATTTGCAACAGGATTCCAAATTTTTTCTGCATGCAGACAAATAAAATCCATTCTCGAAAAAGAGGACTATTTCTTTGAACAGTTATTTGCAGATGTTGATACGTTAGTTCAAAAAGATCTTGAAGTAAATGTTGCTCTTGAAAACCTTTTACCCACCATAGAAAAAACGATTGTGCCATTAAAAAATCTTAATATTAGAGAAACAGTCTGCAAGGTATCGATGTCGCGAAACAATAGTATACAGTGTCATTTGGTACAAGATCATTTACCTACTATACAAAACATTAAATTATCTACATGGAGATGTATCGATGTAACAAAACACAATCAAACGCCCAGATATTTAACACACTGCATATTCTTGAGGAATAGAAATTTACTGTTCGCTGATCGTAGCGAAAATAAAGAACTTATTATATGCAATGAAAATGGAGAATAATACAAAACTATCAAGCTTAAAGACAAACCATACGGTGTTGCAAAATTTGATGATCACAACATTGCCGTAAGATTTCCTGAGGCAAAAGAAACATGTTTGATAAATGTGGACACAAAAGAGGAAACTTTACGCTTCGGTAACTTCAACAATTCATGTTGGGGTGTTGCTACAAACAAGGAAACACTGTTTGGTAGGGAATTCAATAAAGGAATTGTGTGTATAGACTTTAAAGGAAATGTAGTTCGAACATTACCAGCAGAAGGTAAAATTACACATCTCGTCTACTCAGAAGGAAAGCTATACCATACACAAAATTCCCCAAACATCGTAACCTGTTGTTACGAAGATGGACGAGAAATTTGGAAGATTGCTTTAGACGATAAACCGTATGGAATTGCTGTAGGAAAGCATGGATTTATATTTGTTGTTTTAAAGAAATTTTATAAACTTATTGTAATAAGCAATGATGGCTCCGTAACGCGAGAACTGTTGTCAAAGAAAAATGGTTTATCACTACCATATGCTGTTGACTACGATTCAGAGAGGGACAAATTATTGTTGGTCAAGAGTAAAACAGGATTAATTGAGATATATGATGTAACATACTAAAGCTTTTATAGTAATGCTTAAGCTACCAGGGAATGTAAATTATTATTAAAATATGTTAGTACACATTAAATTTAGATGTATCACTCTATGTATATTCACTGCATTAAGATGGAGTGGACTACCAAAAGGGTGAAGCAACATGTACAAATAAATATCGACGGTTTTAAAACCTG
Organism: Limnoperna fortunei; assembly: GCA_944474755.1. Classification (NCBI taxonomy): domain Eukaryota; kingdom Metazoa; phylum Mollusca; class Bivalvia; order Mytilida; family Modiolidae; genus Limnoperna; species Limnoperna fortunei. Next base: position 42,365,434 of record OX104121.1, on the reverse strand, counting down.
ACATGTTATTACAAAGCAATATCTTTGCAACATAAACAAACAAAATGTCCCGTGGGTGGTCCTTTACTTAATTAGGTTGATACAATATCATGCTTCTTGACAATTTTGTTTTGCTGCGGGTCAAAAATTCACAGTCGCTTCAGGGGACTCGGTGATCGAATGATTAAGATAGTTTGTCTACTATTGATCACGTGGTCTGTAAACACTGAGATGGTGGGTTTTGAGTCTCACTTCGGGCAGGTTGAGGTCGAGACCAATCTTAATTGACAAGGATTGTCATTTTTCCTACCGATGTCGGGCGTTTTCTCCGGGTACTCCGGCTTCCTAACATAATATACACTGAACATCATGATATAGCTGAATAATTGCTTAAAGTGGCGTTAAACAACATTCAAACAAACAAACAATTTATTCAACAGCAGATTTATTAAAGTAACTGGTTATGTCGGTAAACATTCAATATCAGAGTTGCCACCTTGCTACACAAAGTTGTGATTTTAAACAGTACCTTTCCTTAATAGAAATAAGTACAATACATTTGATATTTCATATAACGCTTCTAAACATATGGTTAATACAGACGTTCATTTTTTGGTGTTTTATATAAAACAAAAACCACCTTTTTCGAAGGCTTTGGATATAAAAGACGATAAATTTTTAGCTCTTCTTTGTCCGTGTCCGTCTTTGTACTAAAAGAAACGTTTATCAATGATGGGCAGTTAACATTCTAAACACGATTTTAGGTGTCAAGACACTAAATGGGACCAATCAAATTTAGAACATGTAAGAAAATATTAATTACAAACAAAATAGTCCTGTTTATCTTAGTGTATATTAAAAACTACTAACTGGATTTTAATGAATGAAAGTTTTTTCTGAAAGGGGAATATATTGGAGAAATTTTGAGTCCTAACTCTGTTCTAATGGTGTTTAGTATGTTTTATGTCACATCACTACATGACCTATATACCAAGATTTTCTGAAAAGAAAGTGCTATTTTTAGAGTGGGGTTTACCCGGAAGCTGGTTTTCTCTTGGAAGGTTTTAAAAAGGTCGTGAAATTTTGCGAGAACATAGGCCTGTCACGTACGATTCTGGATATATATGATGTCGATCAAGTTCCACTTAAGGTAAAAGAGCTGCGCTAATTAAAAAAAAATAACAAATTTAGTAGAAAATCTTAAAGAATTGGATTAGTGTTTTCCCCTTTAATACACAAGCACCATTTTTTGATATTACCTCCCTTTGCCTGAAAAATGTTTTAGAATGAAAGATTATAACCCATTAACTCATTTTAAATGCATATTTGGGTGAAAACCATGCTAGTGTCAAATTTCAGCCTAAAAATGATATTATGTAACATTTTAGTTTTTTTAAATAAAAACTGTATTCTCTGCATAGAACAGTGTGTTTGGAGTTAAAAAAATATATTGTTTCAGTGTTTCTCAGTAGCAGGTTAGTCAGACAGTGTAAATATTAGGTCGCAAAGACATCTTTGTTGCCACAAATACTTAATATGGTGCCTATTTTTTATTGTTTAAATGCGGAATTTGTCAGTTGATACTATAGGACAGAGTCATGCTAAAATTGTTCTTTTTGGAATTTTATTGTTTGTTGAGGTGCAATTCTATCTTTTTGAGCAACAAGAAATATGAAATGGTTTAGTAGGAATGTTACAGATATTAAAAGTTTATAAGAGATCTAATATGGCCTCTAAAAAAGGGGGGGGGGGGCTGGTCCCCCAACCTGAAACTTCATAATTTTTTATATGTGAGATATAAATATAATCTATGTTTTTATTAGTATTCGGTATGTTATACTATAGTGTTAATGTGTGATATATATAGAAATTTACATCTTTACTTTGGAAATTGAATATATTGCAAATGATGCATTACTTGATCTGCAAACACAGTTTGTGCTGATTAAGTATGTGCGCAGTCATTAAATCTTTTTCTGCGATTCTCCAAACCTGTTTTATAGAATGCAAAGAAATTTTAGAGTGTTGGTCAAATATATTTAGGCTACAAATAGGCAAAATTTTGTACAATTTCATGGACAAATACATGCTCTTTATAATCATTCAAGAAAAACTATTTTTTTCTATTATTATTAAGAATAATTATCCCGAGCACCTTAATTGTATATACATTAACTGATATATACAACTCTATTTAAAACATACAATTAAAACTTCTGTATTTGAAAATCATTTAGTGAGGATGAAGTGCTTTTTTGGACATCTCGTTCATATCCTCGACTTTGGTACCGAAATAAGACGCATAAATAACATGTATGCATGTTTAATTCAACATAATTTATATTGATTATAAACAAATTACAGAAGTTCTCTTTTTCTATTGACTAAGATAGTTGGTAATCTATATGCGCGTTTCTATTGGGGGTTTGCACACGGAGACTTGATGTAACTCGACAAACCGTTCGTTGTCGTACAAGAAACGTTGCACTCTCCAAACACGTTACCCACTATATTTCATGATCAGGCTTTCCATATTATAACCTAAGAACTAGTGAAGAGGGCATGAATATATGTTAACTTAATCTGTGTTTATCACTTACCATTATATTTAAGGTCCATTTAATAAAAATGAAAGTTCAGCCAATCAAAGAGCTTTTTATTTTTATCAGTGTCCATCTGGATTGCAGATATCGATATCGGATAAAAATTAGAATTTGCGGGCTTCCAAAGACTAAGTTTGGTTAAAGATGGTAAAATGGTTTTAAAGTGGTTTTTTAACAATAACTTCTGTCTATGTAGTTCTAATTTGCAATCAGCAAGTTTCCATAGTTATGAATTATTATTAATTCTGGTATTCCTTTAAAGGCAGTGTACATTTGTTGGTTATTTTATTTACAAAAAATGGGTTAAGCTGCTTAAAAAATTGTTGATATTAATTTACACTGCAAAATTCTCATGCCAAGTCTCGGTAATATTGTTAAACCATGAAAAATATTCAACTTTCAAAAGACTTGTTTATATATATTTACACCGCAAGGATCATCATACAGAGTTTATTTCAATTAATAACTCCCTAAATAGCACCCTCCATGCAGTTAAATGGAAATAATGATAAGGATGTTCAACGAAAAACTGAACAATTCCTATCCCCCCCTTCCCACACACACACACACACTGTCTTTATTAGAGGTTGCAAAATGCAAAAATATGAATCTAGTAAAGCTTCCCCAGTAAACTTTACAACAAAGATAAGGGTAGGAATTGTTTAGTTTTGCCTGAGACTAATTCGATCAATTCGTTCGCGACAATATAAGAGTGTCGTCATTCATAAAGGAACCTTAGTCGAAAATCTTTCGGAGTTGAGATTTTTGCAGAATTATGTTCATGATTATTCGAAATAATCAAATCTTAAGTTTAATTTTTATATAAGTTGAAATCCGTAAAGTATATGAAATCGGCATATTTCTACTGTGTGACTTTGATCTATTGTCTGGCGTTTTATCATAAACGAATAAATATCCCGAGCACCTTAATTGTATATACATTTACTGAAATATATTGATTGATTGATTGTATGTCTGCTTTACGTCCAGCAAGCAGTATATATTCAGCTATATTCAGGACAGGAACAAGTTAACAAACAATAAATCAACGAAAAATGGGGGTGGGATGGCTCACAGGGAATACAATTTTGACTGCCACTGGAAAAGTATCGAGTTTTGGATATGGGCGGAAAATTTAGCCTTGTAACAACCCGTTTTGCAATAACAACCCGTTTTGCAATAAAATTTTCAAACATGTACAAATTGTTTGTTATGATGTTGTGGGTTTTCTATACACAAGTATAAATATAACTATATATACTATTATAAGTATATATCCTCTTTTTTATCATATTTTTCTTCATCAGAAGTTTATTGCAAAACGGGTTGGAGTAGTCAACCCGTTTTGCAATAAGAACGCATTTTGCAATAACCCGTTTTGCAATAAAATTGTCAAACATGTACAAATCGTTCTTTATGATGTTGTCGATACTTTGTGGATTATCTATCCACAAGTACAAATATAACAATATACTATTACAAGTATATATTATGTTTCATCATATTTTTTTCAACATCAGAAATTAATTGCCAAACGGGTTGGAGTAGTCAACCCGTTTTGCAATAAGAACACATTTTGCAATAACCCATTTTGCAATAAAATTGTCAAACATGTACTTATCATTCTTTATGATGTTGTGGATACTTTGTGGATTATCTATCTACAAGTACAAAATATAACGATATACTATTATAAGTATACATCCTCTGTTTCATCATTTTTTTCAACATAAGAAGTTTATTGCCAAACGGGTTGGAGTAGTCAACCCGTTTTGCAATAAGAACGCATTTTGCAATAACCCGTTTTGCAATAAAATTGTCAAACATGTACAAATCGTTCTTTGTGATGTTGTGAATACTTTGTGAATTATCTATCCACAAGTACAAATATAACGATATACTATAACAAATATATATTATGTTTCATCATATTTTTTTCAACATCAGAAGTTAATTGCCAAACGGGTTGGAGTAGTTTTGCAATAAGAACGCATTTTGCAATAACCCGTTTTGCAATAAAATTGTCAAACATGTACAAATCGTTCTTTGTGATGTTGTGAATACTTTGTGAATTATCTATCCACAAGTACAAATATAACGATATACTATTACAAGTATATATTATGTTTCATCATATTTTTTTCAACATCAGAAGTTAATTGCCAAACGGGTTGGAGTAGTCAACCCGTTTTGCAATAAGAACACATTTTGCAATAACCCATTTTGCAATAAAATTGTCAAACATGTACAAATAGTTCTTTATGATGTTGTCGATACTTTGTGGATTATCTATCCACAGAAACAAATATAACGATATACTATTATAAGTATACATCCTCTGTTTCATCATTTTTTTCAACATAAGAAGTTTATTGCCAAACTGGTTGGAGTAGTCAACCCGTTTTACAATAAGAACGCATTTTGCAATAACCCGTTTTGCAATAAAATTGTCAAACATGTACAAATCGTTCTTTGTGATGTTGTGAATACTTTGTGAATTATCTATCCACAAGTACAAATATAACGATATGCTATTACAAGTATATATTATGTTTCATCATATATTTTTCAACATCAGAAGTTTATTGCCAAACGGGTTGGAGTAGTCAACCCGTTTTGCAATAAGAACGCATTTTGCAATAACCCGTTTTGCAATAAAATTGTCAAACATGTACAAATCGTTCTTTATGATGTTGTCGATACTTTGTGGATTATCTATCCACAAGTACAAATATAACAATATACTATTACAAGTATATATTATGTTTCATCATATTTTTTTCAACATCAGAAGTTAATTGCTAAACGGGTTGGAGTAGTCAACCCGTTTTGCAATAAGAACACATTTTGCAATAAAATTGTCAAACATGTACAAATCGTTCTTTATGATGTTGTCGATACTTTGTGGATTATCTATCCACAGAAACAAATATAACGATATACTATTATAAGTATACATCCTCTGTTTCATCATTTTTTTCAACATAAGAAGTTTATTGCCAAACGGGTTGGAGTAGTCAACCCGTTTTGCAATAAGAACGCATTTTGCAATAACCCGTTTTGCAATAAAATTGTCAAACATGTACAAATCGTTCTTTGTGATGTTGTGAATACTTTGTGAATTATCTATCCACAAGTACAAATATAACGATATACTATAACAAATATATATTATGTTTCATCATATTTTTTTCAACATCAGAAGTTAATTGCCAAACGGGTTGGAGTAGTCAACCCGTTTTGCAATTAGAACACATTTTGCAATAACCCATTTTGCAATAAAATTGTCAAACATGTACAAATCGTTCTTTATGATGTTGTCGATACTTTGTGGATTATCTATCCACAGAAACAAATATAACGATATACTATTATAAGTATACATCCTCTGTTTCATCATTTTTTTCAACATAAGAAGTTTATTGCCAAACTGGTTGGAGTAGTCAACCCGTTTTGCAATAAGAACGCATTTTGCAATAACCCGTTTTGCAATAAAATTGTCAAACATGTACAAATCGTTCTTTGTGATGTTGTGAATACTTTGTGAATTATCTATCCACAAGTACAAATATAACGATATACTATTACAAGTATATATTATGTTTCATCATATTTTTTTCAACATCAGAAGTTAATTGCCAAACGGGTTGGAGTAGTCAACCCGTTTGGCAATAAGAACACATTTTGCAATAACCCATTTTGCAATAAAATTGTCAAACATGTACAAATAGTTCTTTATGATGTTGTCGATACTTTGTGGATTATCTATCCACAGAAACAAATATAACGATATACTATTATAAGTATACATCCTCTGTTTCATCATTTTTTTCAACATAAGAAGTTTATTGCCAAACTGGTTGGAGTAGTCAACCCGTTTTACAATAAGAACGCATTTTGCAATAACCCGTTTTGCAATACAATTGTCAAACATGTACAAATCGTTCTTTGTGATGTTGTGAATACTTTGTGAATTATCTATCCACAAGTACAAATATAACGATATACTATTACAAGTATATATTATGTTTCATCATATTTTTTTCAACATCAGAAGTTAATTGCCAAACGGGTTGGAGTAGTCAACCCGTTTTGCAATAAGAACACATTTTGCAATAACCCATTTTGCAATAAAATTGTCAAACATGTACAAATAGTTCTTTATGATGTTGTCGATACTTTGTGGATTATCTATCCACAGAAACAAATATAACGATATACTATTATAAGTATACATCCTCTGTTTCATCATTTTTTTCAACATAAGAAGTTTATTGCCAAACTGGTTGGAGTAGTCAACCTGTTTTACAATAAGAACGCATTTTGCAATAACCCGTTTTGCAATAAAATTGTCAAACATGTACAAATCGTTCTTTGTGATGTTGTGAATACTTTGTGAATTATCTATCCACAAGTACAAATATAACGATATACTATTACAAGTATATATTATGTTTCATCATATATTTTTCAACATCAGAAGTTTATTGCCAAACGGGTTGGAGTAGTCAACCCGTTTTGCAATAAGAACGCATTTTGCAATAACCCGTTTTCCAATAAAATTGTCAAACATGTACAAATCGTTCTTTATGATGTTGTCGATACTTTGTGGATTATCTATCCACAAGTACAAAATATAACGATATACTATTGTAAGTATATATTATGTTCTTTAATTTTGACGTAATATTTCAACCGCTTGACCGGTGTGGAAAATATAGTTCTCGTCACAAGTGAATTTCTTGTTCTCAATAGTTGATTGGTTTAAAATTAATAACGTCATAATAAGAACTTATGACGTCATAAACAAAACACCTTCATTTATCGCGAATTCAAGTCATGAACATAAAATTGAGGTTGGGAGAATTTGTACTTCATTTCGCAAATTTACTACTTTTTAAAATTAGAGAAACAGAATCTTACATTAGTTAGGGATTCCAGGTGACTGTGTCATATCTTTGGAACAGTCAAATGAAGGTAGTGGGACCTTATTTTACTGTTCACTTTTATTTAAATAAATGTTATTCATTAAAGCAATACATATGTCTTCTGATTGAGTTTGTTCATGCATTTATAATAATATTTTAATGTTTAAATATGTTATTATTTAACTGAAAACCGGCATGTTGATCTGAGCATCCAGTTCATTTTACCTTCAATGTTGCAACTCATGGCACTCGTTTTTGACGACATTACACGTTTTTACCAATTTTTGCAACAGTGAGCCCATCAGTTCTCAGGATTTAATTTTAAATGAATAAAACCAGCATGATGTCTTGTTTCTTAAAATATATGTTTCATCTCAAGTTCATAAAAGGAAACTTATATGCTGTTCATTTTACCAAAAAATAACTGAAAACTAAGGAAAAAAATGCAATAAATGATACAGTAAAAAATTAGAAGTTAATATTTACTGAAGAAACATACATGGTTTCAAAGTTCACTGTTTGTCCATGTTAAACATTATAATTTTAAATTTCTGATAAATGCAGCTCAGTGTTGCAATTTGCAATTTTGTTATTATTTAGACATCCTTAAAAAGCAGTTGTCGGCCATATTGTGGGAGCCATATTTACTACTGCCTTCTGGTAAATTAACTTTAAGTATACCTACTTTACAAGGACTAGACCATATTTGTTACAAAAAAAATTCCATTGTTGTGAAGGAAAGCATGTTCTCAGAAATTTGATTCAAACTTGGAGAAAACTGCTGATTTATTGGTAGTAAATTGCTGTTGTCGGCCATATTGTGGCAGCCATTTTGAATGAGGCATTGTTGTAAAAAACTTTAAGGTATACCTGTCTTACTGAGACTTGGACATATGTGTTGAAAATAAATATATTTTTGGTGTAAAGCAAAGCATTTGCTTATAAATTGAACTCAAACTTAGAGAAAAAGCTGTTTTTGTCTCAGTAAATTGCAGTTGTTGGTCTTGTTGCAGCATCCATATTGAATGTGGCATTGTGGTACAAGACTGTTACATTCTTGTTAAATACTTAATGCAGTTTATATTTTTATGGATTTAAATATTTTGTAGATCACGTGAATAATTTCGTCAAAAATTTATTGTAAAATATGTCCTATATCACATTTTAATACAAAATATGTGGTGCCAATGTTAAAAAAAATGCTTTTGTTAGGATTTTGGACAAGAACAGTTTTTAGACGAGAAGATTAAGGTCATTAAAGGTGGATGTTTTTTGCAGTACCCAATACAAAGTCAATAAATATTTACAAAAATCTTGATTATTAACAAACATACAAGGCCTAAATAACCCCTCAAGTTGGGTTTCAGCCCATTTTGATACTGAATACATGTGTACAATCCAAAAAAATTGCCAAAATTGTCATCTTTAAACTTGCATAACTTTTTTATTTGTAGGCCGATTTTCAGTCTTTTTTTTTTGTCTTGTTCTCTAAAAATTGTGGTCTTTTAAATGCTATGATTTTTACTACGATGAAATATAGGGAAATTTTTCTCCTGGAATCCCTACATTAGTACTCTTGGATTATCGGATTTCTCCAATCTCGATAGTTAAATAATGGAAATTTAAGTCCTCGCCAAGGCTTGGACTTAAAATTCCATAATTTAACTATCTCGATTGGAGAAATCCGATAATCCACTCGTACCAATGTAAGATCCTATATTGTCATCGTATTTTTTTTCAACATCAGAAGTTTATTGCCAAACGGGTTGGAGTAGTCAACCCGGTTTGCAATAAAATTGTCAAACATGTAAAAATCGTACTTTATTATGTTGGGGATTATCTATCTACAAGTACAAATATAACGATACACTATTGTAAGAATATATTATGTTTCATCATTTTTTTCGACATCAGAAGTTTATTGCCAAACGGGTTGGAGTAGTCAACCCGTTTTGCAATAAGAACGCATTTTGCAATAACCCGTTTTTCAATAAAATTGTCAAACATGTACAAATCGTTCTTTATGATGTTGTCGATAGTTTGTGGATTATCTATCCACAGAAACAAATATAACGATATACTATTATAAGTATACATCCTCTGTTTCATCATATTTTTCAACATCAGAAGTTTATTGCCAAACGGGTTGGAGTAGTAAACCCTTTTTGCAATAAGAACGCATTTTGCAATAACCCGTTTTGCAATAAAATTGTCAAGCATGTGCAAATCGTTCTTTATGATGTTGTGGATTATATACCCACAATTACAAATATAACGATATACTATTATAAGTATATATTATGTTTCATCATACTTTTTTCAACATAAGAAGTTTATTGCCAAACGGGTTGGAGTAGTCAACCCGTTTTGCAATAAGAACGCATTTTGCAATAACCCGTTTTGCAATAAAATTGTCAAACATGTACAAATCGTTCTTTATGATGTTGTCGATACTTTGTGAATTATCTATCCACAAGTACAAATATAACGATATACTATTACAAGTATATATTATGTTTCATCATATTTTTTTCAACATCAGAAGTTAATTGCCAAAAACGGGTTGGAGTAGTCAACCCGTTTTGCAATAAGAACACATTTTGCAATAACCCATTTTGCAATAAAATTGTCAAACATGTACAAATAGTTCTTTATGATGTTGTCGATACTTTGTGGATTATCTATCCACAGAAACAAATATAACGATATACTATTATAAGTATACATCCTCTGTTTCATCATTTTTTTCAACATAAGAAGTTTATTGCCAAACTGGTTGGAGTAGTCAACCCGTTTTACAATAAGAACGCATTTTGCAATAACCCGTTTTGCAATAAAATTGTCAAACATGTACAAATCGTTCTTTGTGATGTTGTGAATACTTTGTGAATTATCTATCCACAAGTACAAATATAACGATATACTATTACAAGTATATATTATGTTTCATCATATATTTTTCAACATCAGAAGTTTATTGCCAAACGGGTTGGAGTAGTCAACCCGTTTTGCAATAAGAACGCATTTTGCAATAACCCGTTTTGCAATAAAATTGTCAAACATGTACAAATCGTTCTTTATGATGTTGTCGATACTTTGTGGATTATCTATCCACAAGTACAAAATATAACGATATACTGTTGTAAGTATATATTATGTTCTCTAATTTTGACGTAATATTTCAACCGCTTGACCGGTGTGGAAAATATAGTTCTCGTCACTAGTGAATTTCTTGTTCTCATTAGTTGATTGGTTTAAAATTAATAACGTCATAATAAGAACTTATGACGTCATAAACAAAACACCTTCATTTATCGCGAATTCAAGTCATGAACATAAAATCGAGGTTGGGAGAATTTGTACTTCATTTCGCAAATTTACTACTTTTTAAAATTAGAGAAACAGAATCTTACATTAGTTAGGGATTCCAGGTGACTGTGTCATATCTTTGGAACAGTCAAATGAAGGTAGTGGGACCTTATTTTACTGTTCACTTTTATTTAAATAAATGTTATTCATTAAAGCAATACATATGTCTTCTGATTGAGTTTGTTCATGCATTTATAATAATATTTTAATGTTTAAATATGTTATTATTTAACTGAAAACCGGCATGTTGATCTGAGCATCCAGTTCATTTTACCTTCAATGTTGCAACTCATGGCACTCGTTTTTGACGACATTACACGTTTTTACCAATTTTTGCAACAGTGAGCCCATCAGTTCTCAGGATTTAATTTTAAATGAATAAAACCAGCATGATGTCTTGTTTCTTAAAATATATGTTTCATCTCAAGTTCATAAAAGGAAACTTATATGCTGTTCATTTTACCAAAAAATAACTGAAAACTAAGGAAAAAAATGCAATAAATGATACAGTAAAAAATTAGAAGTTAATATTTACTGAAGAAACATACATGGTTTCAAAGTTCACTGTTTGTCCATGTTAAACATTATAATTTTAAATTTCTGATAAATGCAGCTCAGTGTTGCAATTTGCAATTTTGTTATTATTTAGACATCCTTAAAAAGCAGTTGTCGGCCATATTGTGGGAGCCATATTTACTACTGCCTTCTGGTAAATTAACTTTAAGTATACCTACTTTACAAGGACTAGACCATATTTGTTACAAAAAAAATTCCATTGTTGTGAAGGAAAGCATGTTCTCAGAAATTTGATTCAAACTTGGAGAAAACTGCTGATTTATTGGTAGTAAATTGCTGTTGTCGGCCATATTGTGGCAGCCATTTTGAATGAGGCATTGTTGTAAAAAACTTTAAGGTATACCTGTCTTACTGAGACTTGGACATATGTGTTGAAAATAAATATATTTTTGGTGTAAAGCAAAGCATTTGCTTATAAATTGAACTCAAACTTAGAGAAAAAGCTGTTTTTGTCTCAGTAAATTGCAGTTGTTGGTCTTGTTGCAGCATCCATATTGAATGTGGCATTGTGGTACAAGACTGTTACATTCTTGTTAAATACTTAATGCAGTTTATATTTTTATGGATTTAAATATTTTGTAGATCACGTGAATAATTTCGTCAAAAATTTATTGTAAAATATGTCCTATATCACATTTTAATACAAAATATGTGGTGCCACTGTTAAAAAAAATGCTTTTGTTAGGATTTTGGACAAGAACAGTTTTTAGACGAGAAGATTAAGGTCATTAAAGGTGGATGTTTTTTGCAGTACCCAATACAAAGTCAATAAATATTTACAAAAATCTTGATTATTAACAAACATACAAGGCCTAAATAACCCCTCAAGTTGGGTTTCAGCCCATTTTGATACTGAATACATGTGTACAATCCAAAAAAATTGCCAAAATTGTCATCTTTAAACTTGCATAACTTTTTTATTTGTAGGCCGATTTTCAGTCTATTTTTTTGTCTTGTTCTCTAAAAATTGTGGTCTTTTAAATGCTATGATTTTTACTAAGATGAAATATAGGGAAATTTTTCTCCTGGAATCCCTACATTAGTACTCTTGGATTATCGGATTTCTCCAATCTCGATAGTTAAATAATGGAAATTTAAGTCCTCGCCAACGCTTGGACTTAAAATTCCATAATTTAACTATCTCGATTGGAGAAATCCGATAATCCACTCGTACCAATGTAAGATCCTATATTGTCATCGTATTTTTTTTCAACATCAGAAGTTTATTGCCAAACGGGTTGGAGTAGTCAACCCGGTTTGCAATAAAATTGTCAAACATGTAAAAATCGTACTTTATTATGTTGGGGATTATCTATCTACAAGTACAAATATAACGATACACTATTGTAAGAATATATTATGTTTCATCATTTTTTTCGACATCAGAAGTTTATTGCCAAACGGGTTGGAGTAGTCAACCCGTTTTGCAATAAGAACGCATTTTGCAATAACCCGTTTTTCAATAAAATTGTCAAACATGTACAAATCGTTCTTTATGATGTTGTCGATAGTTTGTGGATTATCTATCCACAGAAACAAATATAACGATATACTATTATAAGTATACATCCTCTGTTTCATCATATTTTTCAACATCAGAAGTTTATTGCCAAACGGGTTGGAGTAGTAAACCCTTTTTGCAATAAGAACGCATTTTGCAATAACCCGTTTTGCAATAAAATTGTCAAGCATGTACAAATCGTTCTTTATGATGTTGTGGATTATATACCCACAATTACAAATATAACGATATACTATTATAAGTATATATTATGTTTCATCATACTTTTTTCAACATAAGAAGTTTATTGCCAAACGGGTTGGAGTAGTCAACCCGTTTTGCAATAAGAACGCATTTTGCAATAACCCGTTTTGCAATAAAATTGTCAAACATGTACAAATCGTTCTTTATGATGTTGTCGATACTTTGTGGATTATCTATCCACAAGTACAAATATAACAATATACTATTACAAGTATATATTATGTTTCATCATATTTTTTTCAACATCAGAAGTTAATTGCCAAAAGGGTTGGAGTAGTCAACCCGTTTTGCAATAAGAACGCATTTTGCAATAACCCATTTTGCAATAAAATTGTCAAAAATGTACAAATCGTTCTTTATGATGTTGTCGATACTTTGTGGATTATCTATCCACAGAAACAAATATAACGATATACTATTATAAGTATACATCCTTTGTTTCATCATATTTTTCAACATCAGAAGTTTATTGCCAAACGGGTTGGTGAAGTCAACCCATTTTGCAGTAAGAGCGCATTTTGCAATAACCCCATATGCAATAAAATATTTTTAAACGATACATTAAATTAATGAAACCACCAATCGTTCCTTATTGGCTTATCTAAGAAGTATTGTGAATATAAATATATATCAGCACCTATACCATCGAATTTCTTATATATACATGGCGACATCAAAATTTATTGCAAAACAGAGATTAAACATACAGTTAATACAATAATATATACAATAAACAAAGGTACAAACAGAAATGGCGGTACAGAGAGAAAACAAACAATACACAATGTCAACATTTGTTCAGTAAAGAAAAATGCATAAAAAGAATACCCTGGAGAATCCATTTTTTTCAATACAGTTCTAATAAACTTACATAATTTGTTTGAAGGAGTATGTTTGCTATTCATCAAATAGTTAAATTGACTAATATTTGGCGTATTTCCTTACTTCAAATAGAGAAATTGTTGGCGTTCTTCCGTTAATGAATTACAGATAAAAAGGTAATGAAATTCATCACCAGTTTCATTTGCTTCACATAAAGTGCATTTTCTATCCTTACGCGGTGTATTTCACCACCTTCCATATTCTATACGTAGATTGTGGTTGACTGTTCTGAAGCGACATAAGGTTATTGAATTTTTATCATCTACAAAAGGTTAAAGTAGTTTACAAATTATTTTTTATCTTTAAATGCTATATTATCAATTGACTTTGGTAAGTCTTGAAGAATTGAAACCCAGTTTTGACAAAATTGATAAACAAAGCTTTTCTTGACAGAATCATGAAACCACGAAATACTATAAAATCGTTGAAAATCCCAAATATATGGCAGTTCAGATATGATTAAAATAGACTTTATATGCTTCAGCCAATCTATTTGGTTATTAACATGTTTAAGGCACAGATCATGCAAACTACGTGGCAGTTTAGATTCTTTTGCAGAAATTAGTCTACTCCAATTCTTTATGATTCTTAATTTTACATTGATATCTAATGGAGATTTTCTTAGTTCCACATACACCATATGATCAGGTGTAGTCTTTTTGGCGTGCATCAGCATTTTACTAAACTTTAGGTGTACTCTTCAATGACTGTGTTATTACCTATCCCCCAGACTTCACACCCATACATTAGGATCGGCTGAATGACTTTGACAAAGCAATCTAATTGGCATTCTGTGTTCTACCTTTGCGAAAAATATCGAACATAGCTATTTTTGCGTAATCTACATTATATTTCTTGGGGGCCTCGGTGGCCGAGTGGTCAAGGTAGTTCGTCTACTATTGATCACGTGGTCTGTCAACACTGAGATTGCGGGTTCGATTCTCACTGCAGGCAGGGTGTACTCGACTCCAATCTTAATTGACAAGGATTGCCAGTTTTCCTACCGAAGGTCGGGGGTTTTCTCCGGGTACTCCGGCTTCCTCCCCCAATAAAAACTGGACGCCATGATATAGCTGAAAAATTGCTGAAAGTGGCGTTAAACACCATCAAACAAACAAACATTATATTTCTTAGCTTTAGCAAAGTTTCCAGTTTTCAAAAATAATATCCCAAGATATAAGAATTTGTTTACGATTTTAAGTTCTGTATTATTATATGGAAAACGCAAATTTGTCGGATTTGTACCTCTCAATAATAATACTACAATTTTACTTTTATCGACATTCATGACATTGATCTTGAGTTTCCATCTTTCACAATATTCGTGTAACAGGTTAAGTTGGTTTTGCAGATCGTCTCGTGATTCTGACATTAAAACTGTATCATCGGCATAGAGAATCAGAAATAATTTTATATATAAATTGAGCATGATCTGTATGTCACTAGTGATACTTTGGATACCAGTTATATTATTTACTGACATAAAATCTTCCAGATCATTCATGTATAAGAACAACAGGGGAGATAAGTTTTCTCATTGTCGTTCCAGAACGTTACATGAAAATAATCCGAGTATGTTTCGCAATTATAATATTAGAGATTTTATATTACTATATAAATCAACTATTACTGCATACATTTTGCCATTGATTTGAGTTTCAAGTAATTTACTCCATAATCCCGGTCGCCACACCGTGTCAAAGGCTTTTGCGAAATCGATGAAACCGCAAAGGAGTTCCTTTTTCTTATGTTTTAGAAGGTCAAATAATTGATGTAATGTCATAATGCTATCAATAATAGAGTACCCTTTTCGGAAACCTGATTGGTTTTCATTTACCAGTAAAAATTCGTCCATAAATGCACCCAGTCATGCGTTCAAAGTGGATGTAAAAAAGTTGCCCATGCAACATAAAATGGTTATGGGTCTGTACTTTTCGGATCTGAGATACTGCCTTTATTCTTATAAAAAGGAAGAATGTTTCCTACAAGCTAAATAATAGGAACTTTACCAGAATCAAATATTATATTAAATAGTTTTAGGAAGAATGTTTCCTACAAGCTAAATAATAGGAACTTTACCAGAATCAAATATTATATTAAATAGTTTTAAATATATTGGCAATAACATATGTGATGTATTCGTCACGGCATGCTTTGTTATTTTTTAAATCTTTTATACATTGTAAATTTTTGATTCAGAAATCTCACAATTAATATTAATATTAATGGTATTACTTGTATCTGCGACATTCTGGTATTCCGCGTTATCGATATCTCTAAATCTTTAAAGAAATTAAACAATTTTTCAATAGTCGTGCCTGGCTTTTGCCTGTCTTGTCTCGTATTTGTAATATTCCCGTATTCGTTACTGTTTTTTTGTAACGATCGTAATTTCTTTTTCATATTGCGTCGATGTACTAGCAAAGCTTTGCTAGTTTCACGCTTATATACACCTCGCCATAAGTTAAGCAACAACTACCATTTTTTTTATAATTTAAAAAATCTGAATGAATATTAACTTTGTGTTATTTATGTACTAAAGCCATCACTCGAGCACGTGAAAGTTACTTTAATTAACTAATCAGGTAAATCTTTAAAAAGCAGTTTGTTATACGGTAGTCGAGCACGCCTAAAAACCTTGTTTTCTTTAACGATTTAGTGGTCATCTCCTGATCTTTTTCGACTTCATCTTCTCATTTTCACAATGCCTGGACGGAAATTAAGTGAAGCTGAGAAGTGGAAGATCATTGGAATGCGTAATAGTGGAAAGAGCTTGCGTCAGATAGCTCACAAATTTGGCATTCACTTAAGTATTGTATCCCGGCTACTGAACGTCATCGAGATGATGGAATTATCCAGGAAACGTCCTAGGTCAGGTCGACCACCAAAATCATCTGAAAGGGAGGATAGTGCGCTCGTTAGTGTAGCCAAACGCTAACCGTTTGCCACTGTAAGATATCTTCGTGACGATTGGAATACTGCAACCAGAGTCGCCGTTCGAACAGTTAACAGGCGCCTAAACAATGCAAGGTTGAGAGCTTTCGCCCCTTGAAATGCCCACTGTTGACACAGAGACATCGCCAATCACGTTTAGAGTGGGCACGATTTCACCGCCATTGGAATATTCGAAACTGGCGACGAGTACACTGGACCGACGAAAGCAGATTCCTTCTTCGTCATATTGATGGGCGCATGCGCGTTTGGAGACAATGAGGCACTGCTTACAACCAGAACATCCTAGGCATTACATCGTTTGGCGGTGGTGGTGTTACAGTGTGGGGAGGCTTTTCATACGACTGTAAACTGAATCTGTATGTGGTTGATAGGACAATGACAGAGCAGAAATATCGAAATGACGTCATTAACGTTATTATTGTGCCACATTTTGACAATCATGCACTTGGTAACAGACCCATCTGTATGGATGACAACGCAAGACCTCACCGAGCTGCAGTTGTACGTGATGTTATCGAAAGGGGCGCTATTGAGCATCTTCCATGGCCATCCATGTCACCCGATATGAATCCAATTGAACATTTGTGGGATATCATTGGTCGTAAAATCAATAAAAGAGCTCCTGCTTGTCTAAATGTCCTAGAACTACGTGTTGCCATTCAAAATGAAAGGCAGAGTTTACCACATGCTACACTTCGTCGTTTAGTCAACAACAAGAGGAGGAGATTTAATGGACTGTACCGGAAGCGTGGTGGTTACACGACTTACTGAGTACTTTTGCGTTTAACACATGTCAAAGTGACTTTTCTTTCCTTGAACGTAGATCTACGATGATGTTTTCATTAAACAATAAGTAAAGCGACTCTTAACATGTATGTTTCATTTGTCATTAATGTTCAATAAATTGTCATTTCTTTAAAAAATATTAAAATATATAAAATATTAAATGAATCCTTGGAAAATAATAGGGTGTTGCTTAACTTATGGCGAGGTGTATATTATTATGATTTAGTATTCTCAACATAAAAGGAAAAAAACTATCCACTACCGGTAGATATCAAGACATTTACCACTGTACAAATGTAGGAAAACTTTAAACATCTTCTCATGGTGTCCCTTCAACATATATTTTTTTATTAGACAACTAACACTGGGCACAGGTAGGGAATTCCTTGTAGCATCATCTCTTGGTGTCCATTGTCCTTTGTCTATTTTGTCTTTTATATTGCTCCAATCCTTGTTCCATCCTAACTGACTCAAATATTGTCAACATTATTGGACTGTGCATGTCTTGTTATAAACCATGAGTGTTGACTTATTGTGCCCCCCCCCCCCAACCTTGGGGCCTGATTTGGTTTAATTTAGTTATCTATCCATCTAATGTGGCGTCTAGTTTTTATTGGGGTAGAACCCGCAGTACCCGTACAAATCCGCAAACTTCGGTAGAAGAACTGGCTAGTTGACAGCGTATTTTATTTAACGATGTTGTGTTTTATCATTTATTCCAGAATAG
Organism: Limnoperna fortunei; assembly: GCA_944474755.1. Lineage (NCBI taxonomy): Eukaryota > Metazoa > Mollusca > Bivalvia > Mytilida > Modiolidae > Limnoperna > Limnoperna fortunei. The sequence goes on along the minus strand of OX104121.1, from coordinate 42,346,864 downwards.
TGGTCAATACAAGATACAATTTGTTGTTGTTGTCAGTTTAAGTATGACGCAATTTCTTCAACAAACTATAAATTTTATATCTAAAACTTTATAGTGCTATATTTAAACCCGAGGACATTCTGTAAACAAAATCTGTTTCTATTGTTTACCAATGTTAATACTTCGCTCATAAGTCCCGAAAACTTGTTGTGCCGAAGTAACGAGAAGATCATTTGTTTTCTCGATCAGCGCGTCAATTTTATCTTGAGATAAATCGTCGGTGTTGACTTCATCTAACTCACCTATCACTTGCACAACCTTATGAATATCAATATTTTCTATTACGGATTCTACTATATCAGCATCCCATTAGTCTTTATCGTTTTGTTCACCTTCAGAATATAGCGAAGAAATGTCAAATACATTTAAAGTATGAATAAAAGATAGCATGTCATGTGTACAAATTAAATAGTCAACAACACTTGATTGCTTACAAGTAAACATGCCCATTTTGTCACCACAGACTATATCAGTCAAAATAAACAAATTATTTTTTTTACCAATTTCCAAAAGGTCGTTACCATAGTAATTTATCGTGCAATCTTTACAGTTTCTATTAAGGTTCATATCTAAATCAGGTAGTGTATAGCAATGATTCTGTACATTATTGACAGGATTATAACCATCGTTAACAATTGATATCTATTCCGGAGCTTTCCTTGTTCTACTATTAAAATCTCCATTTATGAGTATATATCTGTAATTATTTGATAAATTTAAATAAATCTGATTTAAAACCGAAAGTGATGCCTCCTGATTTTACTCGTTTATATTTTTGCCTATTTAGTATTTTGAAAGTATAGCCTTGTATATCAATAGTAGCAAAATCATCAGTTCTCGTCCCAGTCAGGCAAATAAAATTATATCTACTAACAAATTATAAAAAATCAGTCAGTGCATTTTTTTTTTCAATATACCACAACTATTCAATGACAAAAAATTAAACATATTTAAGACATTGGTACATTTACAAACATTTCCTATACATTTTTCACAACTATTGGTAGAATGTCCACGAGAGTCCTATCGGCTTCTTGGCGTTGATGTTCGTCGGCGTTAACCATAGGACCGATTTCTGGTGTGTGTGGGGGGGGGACAGGGTGTGTATGTGTGTGTGCGTGCGTGCGTGCGTGCGTGTGTGTGGCGGGTGTGTGTCTGTGTTTGTGTGTGTGTGTGTGACAGCTAGATCTTCCAGCTGTTTTTAGAGGGCGTTGACGTAGTGTCATTTTCATCGTAGTACACGAGTCCGTCGACATATAAAACCTCTGTGACTAATCTTACGCCACAACTCTGATTTCGTTTCTTTTTCATCACCAGATATAAACTTCGCCTTGCCTGTTCTATGGCATCAGGATACTATCGTTTAACAGAGAATGGTGTTCCTTTAAGGCGGTATGTATTAGAAAGACCAGTTTCTAAGTCCTTGTTGTAAAGGAATCGAACTATTATCGGTCGGTAGCGTTTGCCTTTTCTAGTTCTGAACCGGTGTACGTCTCCCAATTCGGGCCTGTACTTTATATTCAGTTCGTTACATATAAATGATCGAATAATGTTTTGGTTTATCTAGCTATAAACTATTGTGAATATAAATATATATCAGCACCTATACCATCGAATTACTGATTCGTGGCGACATGAACAGTTTATTGCAAAACGGGCTTTAATAGTCAACCCGTTTTGCAATAAAAACGCGTTTTGCAATAAACGTTTTCTGGGACGGAAATTTAACTAATGAAATTACAGAATGTTCCTAATAATGTTTTGGTTTATCTATGAACTATTGTGAATATAAATATATATCAGCACAAAATTACTGATACATGGCGACATAAAAAGTTTATTGCAAAATGGGTTGGCGCAGTCTACCCGTTTTGAAATAAAATCGCATTTGGCAATAACCAGTTTTGCTATAAAGGAAACCAAAATCAAGAACACATTAACGAAAAGGACTAAGTAAACGCCCGTCAGGTTAAGCATGGTCCAAGTACAGACATGCAACTATCAATTAATTCAAGGCAACGGGCATAAAACTGAAGGAATACCATCAACCTATTTACAAGAACACTCGGGTTAAGCACAAAGCAAAATCTAGTATAACGTATAAGTTGTGAAATGTAATCACCATACCGGACTGCTGGAATATTTCAATCGCTAAACGGGAAGTTAGCATTTGGAAAGTTGAAGTCACTACGTTTGTCTACAGTCTATTTTGTAGTTTTGTCTCTATTTCCAGAAGGTTTAAGTATTAAAATCTGAAGGATTACACTAAATACGGAAATACTGGATCAAATTTGATTGGGGAGTAAAGTAGTACATCACAATCTAAAAAGGGAAGATAAGTAAAAGAAAAAAAATGGCTTCATTTATCATATGCTCGTATACACCGAATTTTACTGCCGTTATAATCCGAAGTTAGTTTTGTGATTTGTCGGTGATTTAACGGCAGAATTCAGTTCTATTGCTCGTAATTTAGCAAATAAAAAAATTCTAATCTCGGTCTATTTATACAAAAATTCAAACATAATATTCATCTTCTTTGCGTTAGTAAAGCTTCAGACATTGCGAAACTAACGGGAAACGATCTTTATTGAAGAAATTTCGTTTTTCGTCTGTGAAGATGCACGTGGAAAATGCTACGTTGATCATTTTCCGTATATGGATAATGTGACCTAATTTTATTATAAACGTGCTAATTTGCATACTATAACAACCAATCCGTAGTAAGAATCCAGTAGTTTACATTGTATTACCCAAGATGCCATTCAGTTTCGGATTTTTCATGTAGTAAACGTAATCAAAGAGACACGAATGTCAATATCATACATAACGCACAGCGGGTTATTAAAAACGGCAATAACTATCATCATGTATCAAAAATGATCGATTTTAAACACGAAACCGATAACAAAAATGGTGACACTGTCGAAAGATATCAAGATCGACCATGTATGATTGTACAAATTCGTTTGGACATCAAAGTGCGGAGAGATTCACTCCCGCTCTGCTACATTACGAGTAATGTGATAAAATTCGTACCCTCGCCCCCCCCCCCCTCCCCCCCCCTAAAAAAAAAAACAAAAAAGCGAGGGTACGATTATTCGTTCTAATGCTCGTATAGTACTTATTTTCAACTTTTGTAGATTTACGGTACAGAACAGGACTGGCCTTTCAACGACTTCGCATTGTGTGTGTTTCTTATAGATATAGGCACACGTACATGTAACTGTGATACTAATATACTATACTGGCCATAATCACAAAATGTATTAGCAGCAAAGCGTCAATACAATAAAGTAAATTAACAATAAAAGGTTGCCAATCCTAAGTATAATTTCAGAAGCTTTCGTAATAGAGTTTAATAGTAGGATGGAAAGGGTTGGAAGCTGCGCTGCTTATAAAAAAAAATACGACGCAGTTTCCATCACTTGCAGCGAGGTCGTGCGCTGTTACGGTCACAGAGCCACAATGTCTGGCTCTGCACCTGCAGTCTCTGATAAACAAAGGCATGTTACAATTTTGAGATGAGAGTTAACACAATTACATAGATTGGTTGGATGTTTGCTTTATGTTCAGCGAGTAATATTTTAGCTATATCCAGGACGAGAACAAGTTAAAATTGCCACTGCAAAAAAAATGGAGTATGGGTAGGGACGAAGAATTTAGCCTTTTGTGGCGGCTACAATGAGCATATTCTTTTTCAAATCAATAAAAGGGGTCTTTATCGTTCAAGGAACGTGGCACTCTCTTAACACACCACCTACCACGGCCCGCGACCAGGTTTTCTGTATTATGACCAGACAAACCCCAACGACCCGGGGATGCTCTGTCTAATTGTCTACATTACTAAATGTGACAAAATCATATCATTAACACTAGCATATATGACCAAAGTGAGTGACATTATTTGTCGATCAATTGAATCATTGGACAAACACCCTCATGAAATATGGCAATAGCACTGTTCATACATTAACCAACCTACCTTTTGCTGGTTGACGTTATTTATATTACGTAGAGTATAAGTAAAACTTGTCAACAAAGCACTAATTTTGATAATTTGTTCAAATCTAAGTAAGTTTATTAGAATTGTATTGAAAAAGATAGATTCTCCAGGGTAGTCTTTTTATGCTTTTTTCTTTACTGAACAAATATTGATATTGTGTATTGTTTGTTTTCTCTCTGTACCGCCATTTCTGTTTGTACCTTTGTTTATTGCATATATTATTGTATTTAAAACTGTATGTTTAATATCTGTACGATTGATTCTGGTTCACTGGGAATAAAGATATATAGACTACTCAAACCCGTTTTGCAATAAACTTTTGATGTCGCCATTTATATATCAGAAGTTCGATGGTATAGGTGCTGATATATATTTATATAGATAAGCCAATAGGGAACGCTGAATAAACCGCGAAGCGGTTTATGTTGCAGCGTAAATCGATTCAAAGTCGTTTATATCCAATAATCTAACCAACAATTGAAAACAAACCTTATATTTTAAATTCTATAGTAGAAATGAAGTAACAAGAACATTTTTTACAAGTAATCAAATAATATTTGCAATTCATTTTTTTAGTGTCGTCACTTGTTGTTTGCGGAAGAATTCATGTATAGCCAACGTCAGCAATACATCTTATTTTGACGTCACAATCAGTCATGTGCTGAAATACCAAGTTAGGTTATTCGAAATAACCAATTGAGTATTTAAAAGAAATTAAAATATATACTTATAATAGTATATCGTTATATTTGGATAGATAATCCACAAAGTATCCACAACATCATAAAGAACGATTTGTACATGTTTGACAATTTTATTGCAAAACGGGTTATTGCAAAACGGGTTGACTACTCCAACCCGTTTGGCAATAAACGTCTTATGTTGAAAAAAATATGATGAAACATAATATATTCTTACAATAGTATATCGTTATATTTGTACTTGTAGATAGATAATCCCCAACATAATAAAGTACGATTTGTACATGTTTGACAATTTTATTGCAAAACGGGTTATTGCAAAATGCGTTCTTATTGCAAAACGGGTTGACTACTCCAACCCGTTTTGCAATAAACTTCTGATGAAGAAAAATATGATAAAAAAGAGGATATATACTTATAATAGTATATCGTTATATTTATACTTGTGTATAGAAAACCCTCAACATCATAACACACAATTTGTACATGTTTGAAAATTTTATTGCAAAACGGGTTGTTACATAGCCTTTTATAGCGGCTACAATGAGCCTACTCTTTTTCGAAATCTACAAAAGGGGTCTTTATCGTGCAAGGAGCGTGGCACTCTCCAAACACGTTACCTACTACGGTCCGCCGTCAGGCTTTCCGTATTATGAACTGACAATCCCCCAACCCCCAACGAGGGTCTCCCCTATCCGCCACCCGGGGACACGCTGGGCTGCTCTGTGGGTCGAGCACTGGGAACCCTCCCAGTATGGTCCCGTACTGAAATATACAACTCTATTTAAAACATACTATTAATTTGTTTCTACTTTTTGAAAGCTTTACGACAAGTTTGTTTTCAGTTTATTTGGGTGATGTTTAAGGCCAGTTTTAGTAATTTTTTCAGCTATATCACGGCGTCTAGTTGTAAATTGACCGAATGAAATACATTAAAATCTACATATGACTTTGTCCTTAAGATTTACAAAAAAACGTATCATATTTGAGATTAAATGTGTAATACTTTAATTTGAAACCGAAAATTTGTAATGTGACATATCCAACGAGTGGTGGAAAAAAATCCTTCCTTGTAGTTCCTTGTTAATGCAAACTAGATCCATAGATATCAATAAATTTCATTTTATCTGTAGAAATAGTCAGTTATTTATATAAAATGTCATCAAAGGTACCAAGGTTATGTAATACTTCACAGTTAAAATTTATGTGTGATACATTTGCAAAAGTATATTGCTAAAGACGAAAGCTTTTGACGTTTGAGTAACTATTTTAAGTACTTCATAAACATTTATTTAAAAAATGTTGTCTGCTTTTTCCTGTCTAATGATTTTAAAAAGATAATCTAGATCGTATTCGTAAATATTATTAGCTGTGAAAATATGCAGCTATTTATTCACAGTTTATAATTTATGTAAACATTTGCAAATGAACTACATAAGATGAAAGTTTGAGTGCCTTTTTAAATTGATGCAAACATATTTATTTCATAATATAAGCATGATCATTCAGGATCACATTAAACAATACAAAGAAATCATGACAATCAGGATTCATAGGATTCAGTAACAAGTAAAGTTGCTTTTGGTCTGTCTCCTAAGAAAAAATATTCAAACATTTTCAAATAACATGATTGTAATATCTTACTCATGCTGCTATCATGAAAGGAAAGAAATGGTTTAGTAGAAAAACTGAATGTGTTAAGGTGAGGTGGTGGGGGTGGGGGGTTATTAGAATGTTATTTTACATGTTATTAGAAAAAATGTTGTTTGTTTTTTTGTTTTTTTTTTTTTTTTTTTTGTGAAATGTTTTTGTTGATTTGTTGTCCGGTCGTTGAGTAATTATTAAGATTTTTATATGTACTTATTGGTACGAGCAGAGATTGCAAAGCCCAGCACTGCCGCTGGCAGAAGTCAGTCTTGTGGTGACAAACGCTGCAAATGTTGCAAACATATGGAACCCTTGTCTACATTTAACAGCAAAGTCACAGGTAAACAGTACAAAATATTCACTACTGTTAACTGCAAAAGCTTGAATGTCATTTACATTCTTTAGTGCCCCATCTGTGGCTTACAATATGTCGGCGGCGAGTCCAAACAGCCATTCCACAAACGACTGAATGGTCACAGAAGTGACCTAACTAAGAAACAGTTTCTGCCCGTAAGCCAACACGTCAGACTGCCCGACCACACTCAAAAGGATTTTGATCACATAAAAATCCTAATTATCGAGCAGAACTGCAAGTGGCGAGACTCTGAACGGGAGGCCCGAGAGAGATTCTGGATCAAAGAGCTCTGCTCTGTACACCCCAATGGAATAAACAAAAAACAATAAATATCATTCAAAATATAAATAATAAATTCATGAATATCAAGAAGTTAAAGATAAGATGGTTTATACAACTGTACAGTACTCCCTTATGTAATGACTGATAGATGTGATTCGAGAAAGTTCAAGATCAATAAAATCAGGTAAGATCACATCACCACCGGATGCTGATGTACCAATATCCAAATTTTAGATTGATATTGACACTTAAGAAGGCCATTAGTCGGTCGAAAATTTTGTCATATTTATTAATATAATTATTTTATAGTAGAAACATCTTTATATTTGTATCGTTGCATAATTCTCTAGACTTATATATTATTTTTTTGTTTATGCTGTATCGTCATGTGGGCGATCCGATACTTAGTAAGTGTATTGGTTGGTAGCTTCCTTTAGACTTTATATATATACATCCGTATGATGACTGGAAAGGAGGGTTTATATATATATATATATATATATATATATATATATATATATATATATATATATATATATATATATATATATATATATATATATATATAATTGCAATTTGAAAATCTATATAGAAAACATTTTAGATTTTATAATAAGATAAGGGTGTACAATTTTTAACATCTGTTGGCAGTACATTCCATAACTTCACAGCGGAAGGGATAAAGTTATTAGCATAAAATGTAGTCCGAGTTTTACTTCAATTAAGTTTGTTTTCTTCCAAGTGTTGTGAACGTGTCTGCTACATGTATCTACTCGGGAAGGTTTTGTAAATATTCCGGAGCACTTTTGTTATCATATATGGAACAAAATGAGTATATTCATGTAAATTGTGTTACATCCGTATGATGACTGGAAAGGAGGGTTTATGTTTAATATGAGATTTTGTAATTTTAGGAAACTGAATCTCCTTTCGATTGATTTATTCAAACTGCGAAATACTTGCAACCAATTCACGCATGACCGTGCTTTAAACCCTAAATCCAAAAATATTTCACTAATATGTTTTCTTTCCAGAAAGACAATTTCATTAGCGTTATTTTATTCTTCTGAGTTGCGATCAAAGGAATAATTTGATATCATTCTTGACACGTTATTTATCGGATTTAGTTGATAAAAGAATCTTCGGGTTCGTGGACTGGTATCCCGACCTTCTAAACATATAGTCATGAAGTAGCAATATTTAGGGAAATAGTAAATAACTAATGAATGTCATATATGGACAGATAATTCTTTCTGATAGAGATGAGCTTTTAAACGTAGTCAGAGTCGAAAAAAATGGTTTGTAGCAGTAATGTTGGATTATTAAATATAGCTAATGCAAGTCATATTAAGAAAACAAATACATGTATATGGAAGAATTAATTCTGACGGAGATGGTACAAATATGTCCCAAAGTATTTCTATATTCAGACAATTAGCATGAATGTCGTGTTTATTTTTCATGTAAAGTCTGGAACATGTGATTACCAAATCTTTTTTATACAACGATAAAAATTTTAAAAACCATTTGGCTTTTTGTTTTTGATGTTTTTTGTATTTTATGCGTGAATGTGTTTCCGATTAATGTTTGTCTTCTAAATCTGTTTTATTTTGTATTTAAATCACATTATGATGATTTTTACGTAGACTTGCTACAAGTTCTTTATGTTGTGTTTTCATGTTAACGTGTACGTAGACTTGCTACAAGTTCTTTATGTTGTGTTTTCATGTTAACGTGTACGTAGACTTGCTACAAGTTCTTTATGTTGTGTTTTCATGTTAACGTGTACGTAGACTTGCTACAAGTTCTTCATGTTGTATTATGTTTCTTGATATTTTTCCTTACCATCTACTAATGATCACTACTGTGTCAACACTAGAGTGGTTAGTTCGAGACTGACTAGGGACAAGATGTGTTGACTTCAACGATTGCAAGTTTCTTACTGACAGGTCCTCGTGTATAAAATAACTGGACGAAATGATATAGCTGAAAATTTGCTGAAAGTAGCGTGAAACTACATTCAAACAATTATTAAACATCAAATTTTATACCATATTTCAACTCAACCTTTAGCATGAAGTAGAAATGTGACCACTGTAACCTTAGACAACTCTTTACTACAATAAAAGTGTTAAGTATAAAGCGGTGTAATGAAAAGTTTAGCTTTAAATATTATTTTCGAGGTTTGAGTTCCAAAAATTTATTGGTTTAAATAATTTACCTATTTTAAAATGGGCTATTAAAGCAAGCATCAATGAATCGTAAGACGTTCAATGTACATGTGCGTTTAGCAGTGTTACCAGTTGGAAAAGTTTAGCACGTCAAAAGTATTAACAACTACTGTTTGGTTTTTGTGAGTGTTGTTCTCCACAAACAAATCTAATTAAGTCGGTGTTCAGCCCTTTATTCGATTCATTGATTTGCTAGATTATTGGTACATCATTTATTAGCGAGCATCGCAGATGCGAGCTATACGGTTACATGCAAGTGTGTAAATAAGGTCACGTGATAAATATGAACAAACCCATTTCGGATGGTAGTTGAGCTGTCAGAAGAAAATATTGTGGTCGAGCACAAAAAAAAAATAATTTAAAAGTAGACAGAATCTTACATCGATAAAACTAAAGTGTTTATTTTTGAAATAACAAAAATCTCCGACAATTTTTTTGAAATCTCAAAAACGCTTTATTTTTTTACATTGTTTGTGACGTCACTAACCCATTAAAGACGTCACGTCACAAAATGAATGCAGAGGCACTCTAAGGATGCTCTAAAAGTAACGTTAAATACCATAAAATATGCGATGCTCGCATTTAGGCTGTGCTTATATTAATATTATTTCATGTTTTACGTATTTATCGGTGTGCCATGAATAAAAAATACTAAACAACTGAGTTATAGCATAAGTTTTAAATTAGGTTGTGTTTTAGAGCATGATGTTCTAGATCGATGATTGTTCGATTTTTTTTTTTTCATATTGTCCAGTTTTGAATGGGGGAGGAAGCCGGAGCACCTGGAGAAAACACACGACCTTCGATAGGAAAACTGGCAATCCTTTTCATTTACTATTGGAGTCAAGCGCACCCTGCCTACGGTGAGATTCGAACCCGTAATCACAGTATTGACCGACCACGCGATCAATAGTAGACGGACTACCTTATCTATCTCGCCACCGAGGCCCTAGATCGATTAAAAATCCAGATTATTATGTAGTTTTGAAGAATGTCACATGTTTTAGTAATGGATTATCCACTGTTTAGGCATCCTCACAAGTCAGAGTTTCTGTGTCCACATGTGTCCACGAACCCCTGACAAACTTAGCTAGGAAATTCTCGGGCTAGAAGATTTTCGTATGACGTCAATCCTTTAAAATATCAACTAATGAAATTGCTTGAAAGAAGCAAATGTTTGGCAGTAGTCATTCTTACTCATTCTGGAGTGTGAAGAAAACGTAACGCAACTAAATAATAACGCGGTAATAACAAACTATTAACACTACTGTACAAAATACACTGATTTTCACATGGTCTACGCAACACATCCGTTTGGTTTATTTACAATCGACATCGGGATATCCCCTAACCAAGTCGTGAATGAAAGCGAGCTTTTGATTGGCTACATTATGGTACCATGTAGCCAATCAAAATAGTGACTTCTAGCCCGGGAATTTCTTAGCTAAGTTTGTCAGGGGTTCGTGGACACATGTGGACACAGAAACCCTGACTTTTGAGGATGCTGTTTAGGACACAATATAGTGTTCAAATTGAAAAATAAAAAGGATTACAAAGAAAATATACATGTAATAGGTGTTGTCGGATTAAGTTATATTATTTAAAAAATACAATAATATGACAAATGTATCCATTAAATATTGTACAGTAGACCTGTTATGTTTGTTACATAATAACAGTCTTCTTAGATCAGATAAAACATATTTTGTTACTAATATATCATAAAACTGTCCAACATGTTCTCTTTCTCTAAATACAGAAATCAATACACACGTCACAAAATGTAATAAAAACACAGAAAACTAACAATCAAAGAAAAAGTATTTCTGAAAAAAACCGTTTTGTGATCAATGAGGAGGAAAATGTTTGGTTCATTTGACGTAAGACCGAGCTAAAATTGTATTGAGTTAATGTGTTCAGATTATCCTCAGTCTCCGTCATTTGTTTGTAGTTTTTCGTTTTGGTTTTGTTTTTATTTTCCGTTTTGTTTTGTTTTGTTTTGTTTTTTGTCCAAGCACTTAAGAAAAGTTTACAGCATTTACAGTCCGCCCCTCTTCCATGCGCTTTTGCATCATTTCTGCTGGTTAAGGCAAAAGTTGAACGCTGACCTGCCGTTAACCTTTGTATCAGAATAAGTCATGCGTTTTGTTTTAGTTGTTTTAATGCTGCCAACTTTAAACCCTCCCACGCAAATAAAATAATCGTGTTTTCTCGTCATTTTCGTTACAAAAATTACCCCGGAGGTACACACTTATAACATATCGGGGCCAATCGAGGTAAATAACAATACATGGGATTTAAAATCCTTTTATAAATATTATTAAAATTTGGTCACTGAAATTTAAATCATTTAGGCTACGTGTCATTGTCGTCAATTTCACAGTATATCAAGTAAATAGGAAATATTTTTAAAAATTCAGAAATTGTATTCGTGGTAATAACAGGAGTTATAGCATACAACATTATGAAGCGACGACAGAAGAATATGGTAAATTATCATTATTTTTTGTTTTGTTTATTTATTGCGAGTGATCGAAAAATGTCGCGGACAATTAAATATGGTTACTTAGTGGTGTATATAGATCGCTGAATCATTGAATTTTCATTTCTTGTTGCCAATGTATGACGTAAAAACTTCCCTATGCACAATTTTTTTGTTACTATTGCAGTTGTCATTAGAAAGTAGGTCCTCATATATATTTTTGTGTACTGAAGTTAGGGTTTCGTTTGTTTTATTTGCAGTAACAAAATAAATCTGCCAAGCTCATGTAACTGTTGTTCTCTACAGTAGATATCTAGCGCAATTTAATTTTAAATTTAACAAGTACACATCTATACTAAGCAAAATTAAAGTTTTAGCATTCTTAGAAGTACAATTTTTTTAACCCTAACGTATACATTTTAAACTTAGCTCCGTTAAATATCATCAACCTTGACAAAATTACTATCTTATGTAATCAGTTTTAGCCCTTTGACTTTCTGAGCCGAAGTTGTATTTGCATGGTTGATTGATTTCAATGTCACCAGCCAAAATTGGCAGATCCGACATAATTTAAACGATAAGTTATTTCTCGTGTTTTATGTTCCACTTCAGAATTAAGAATATTGTATATTGTATGAGTTCATATTGAAGTCTAATAGAACAAACAAAAAAGTACAAAGTCAAAACTTGGACCTCGGAACTACTTTAATCGACTTATAAAACTTTTAATTTTTTCAAAACGGGTTTTTTAATATCTAAAACTCGTGTTGTGGACTTTGGAACTGATTTTTAAAGTAAATTCCTCGTTAAAGTATCAATGAGTTAATAACACTAACTGTAACACCATTTAAAGTAGATAGTAACCAGGAACCCCAATCAATTCTTATTACTGTTTACTATAATTTAGAGGTTTTAGGCTAGGTTGTGTATTTGTTATTATTTCTCTTGGCATAAACAGCTAAGGAGTTAGAATATGTCGAATCTGACTGGCATCTCGACTGCTGTTTTAGCACTTTTAATAAAGTAAAACCCCAGTTTAATCATCAGTTACATGTTTTTAAGTTCATGTCAATTAAAGCGTTGTATAAATGGAATTATTGAGCGTAGAGTTAGAAAAAAAGGTAATCCAAGAGTTGTAGATGTGGAATGTAGGAGTCGCATAAACGAGTAGTTTTGTTTGTTTGTTTGTTTGTTTGTTTGTATGGTGTTTAATGCTATATCATGGCGTCCAGTTTTTATTGTTGGAGGAAGCTGAAAAAACCCCGACCTTCGGTAGGAAAACCAGCAATCCTTGTCAATTACGATTGGTGTCGAGTACACCCTGCCCGCATTGAGACTCGAACCCTCAACCTCAGTGTTGACAGACAACGTGATCAATAGTAGATAAACTATCTTAACCACTCGGCCGCCGAGGCCTCTAGTATTCGAATAAACGAGTTACGAAGGAAAGTAATATAACTCCAAGATTAATCATTTGACTAAAATAGTCGAATTAAAAATACGCGAGACCCATTCGCCACAAAGCTCACATGAGTTACACTGCTAAACCGAGACCGATCGTACGAATTATTACATTTTTGGTAGGATTTAGTTAACTCAAGGATGTCATTCCAATAAATTTAGTTAGCACATGAGTCAGTTGTCTTTTTCTGTTGATTAATTTTATCAAAAGACTTTAATCAGCTAATTTAGAAATTTTAACATCAACCTTATTTTGCGTGTGAATTCTGAGATTTGCATGATTTAACATACTGACATTACACTATTTTTCGACCACTATAATAAAATGTTTTCAAAGATACCAAGATTATTAGAATTTTCTACGCCAGACGCGCGTTTCGTCTAATCAAGTCTCATCAGTAGCGCTCATACACCAAAAAATGTTTAAAATCCAAATGAATAAGATGTTGTAGAGTTTTCATCACAACAATTTCAAAACGTGATACTAAATCCGGCTTAAGATATCTACACCTATATGACAGGCTCGAGGAAAAACATTTGCGATTATAATGCTCCCGTGTTAAAACGGATATAAAGTATGGTATGCGTTATTTCTTACATATTTTTGGACCTACGAATTTATTCAACAGGACAACAACGGACAAATTTAGATCAGAAAAGATCACTATTGTGAAGATCAATATCTCACTTGATCCTTTGGCTCAGGTGAACTAAAACGATGGATTTAAAGTTTTAATTTGTACCCCGTAGATTCTAGATGGCAGACGTCGTAATGTTTGGCGGTTGCTACGCACGCGAATAATGTAATTTATTACCTAGACGGTGGATTACCTTATCCATTTATAAAAAAACACAAGCTTAATCCGACACAATCCAATGTATTGTATTGACAATATTTGCTATAGAAATGACAAGTTTCTTTTTTTCAATTGGCTTCGAGATTACGAAATTTAATGTCGCAATATTTGTACCCACTTCCGGTGGGAGACGATGCAAAAGTTAAGCGAAGAACGAAGACTGAAGGATTGTTAGATTAAAAGACAGAAATGACTAAAATTTTCTTTTATGCTTCATGGAAGCAGGTAAGTACCCCGAACTTCCTTAAATAAAAGGATATTATTATACTTTACTATGGAAACAATTACTAAAATAAATTAGATGTTAGGAGCAATACCTTTGTTCAAATGTAATATAATCGACTCACCACGTTGCGACTGCGGAGATGATAATGGGTCAGTGCACCATTTCCTTTTATATTGTAACTTGTATAATTTACAAAGAACACAATAATGTAACAACATAAGATCACTAGGGCTAGATCCAACCATTGAAAACATGTTATATGGAAATAGTTCTGCTGACCTTGATTGTAATTCTATGCTATTCACTTATGTTCAGCATTATATACAAGATACACGGAGATTTGTTTAATTATACGAATCATTAAAATATACACAAACGAACCGTGCATACGACAAACAAACCATCATATAGTTTATTATATATATATTTCTGTGTCTTTCAACTCGTCATTTCTATGTTATGCATCATTCATATTTATTGCAACTTACTGTGTCTGTTACATATTGTCCATGTGTAATGTTGTCAATTTAACGGAGAAGACTTCATAAGTTTTGAAAACTTGTGTCTCATCCATTTGTCTATTGTTTATGACAATAAAATATGTTTAAAGTAATACCTTTGTTTCCCGCTCAAAACTGAACGTGGGTAAAATAACTGTCTTGGAATTTGGACGTAGACAAGATAACTAGTTACTTGTTCGACTTGTCAAAGTGTGCCAAATTTGGAAGAGGAAATAACTAGTTATTGTTCGACGTGCAAAAGTACTAAATTTAACTAGGCTACTCAGTTATGACTACACAGTCCACTTATTATTGTGTGTGTTTAGGTCAGTATAATAATACAGTTATGGCCTTTAATTGACCTGAGGTAATATTCAAATTATTAAAGCTCGGAAAAATAACCCTTTCTAGAGTTAATAATTATGGATAGTTCCTTCACTAAAGGCCATAATTGTACATTATACCTTTTTACTAATATTAAGTATGCTTATTAGTAATATAGGTACGGTAATCGGCTGATTTATTTATAACTGTTGACTGTGCGATCGGGAAACTAGTTCCCTTGCTGTTACAGAATAGATTGTTTCGTGGTCTTTACACTTAACAACTGTTTATTATCGCGACATGCGTACATATATATCTAGTATATCTATATGTAGCTTAAATAGAAATTTATTACAATGAAGCGCACCGGCCCGACGGGCCTATATGTCATCAGGCATATTGAATTAACAAAACGAGTTATGTTTCTGTTGGTCCCACTCTTTACCCGTTTTATTTATTGTCTGTGACACGTTGGGTTGGTCCTAAATATAGCTAAGATATTGCTCGCTGTCTTTAGGTCAAACATTATAATTAATCAATCGTTAATACTGAGAGATGGATAACTTTAGACAAGGTAATACTTGTAACCTTAGCCCACAACGCATACATCAAAACATCTTTAGTATTTGCAGGATGACAATTTTTGTAGTTGTACTTGTTAACAAAACTCCATTCAAAGTAAACATTCAAATCACTTGCATAGGTGCAAAAACTTGGATTTACTTAAATGCATACAAATTTATCTTAATAAAGCCATAATTTTGTGATGATTTCTATATTGGACTAGTTATTGGTCCTCGGCCTGCTGTATTGGCTTTTCCGCAAGCATTGAACTAATAACTAGGCTAATACAGAAATCTCATTCTACCTACTGGAAACATTTATTGGTCAGTTGCCAAAAGAGCAACATTGATGTAATTAAAACGATTCAAAGTTACTTAAGATTTAGGAAAATATATGTCCAGTAAAATATTTAATTAAACCTCGCTATCATTTCCAGATCTATTCCTTTGCATCACGGTTGAACCTAATAAAGTATGCCTGCGTTTTTCTGCTTTGCATGATATTCTTAACAATAGTATGCAGAAGAGACACTTTAATCTCACGTATCCAGAACTCTGAGTTATATTTACAAAATTTAAAAGACATCAGCCATTTACGAACATTGAATCGGTTTTCAAAGGAGGAATTGAATCGAGCTGTTCTGATACTAACAAACAACGGGACCGGACACAAAAATATGGAATACGATATGAAATATAGTAATCCGATCCCACCATGGGAGCATGATTATTACGAGAATCTTTACAAACCGGATTATCCAATATTGTTCAAGAAAAAAATGGTCCAATCTATAAACTGTGCCAAAATAATAAACGGGAGTCACACGGAAATATCACGTGCTAAAAATCTTGAAAATGACTACCTGACAGTCTTAACCCCGGATTACTACGAGATTAAGTCTCAAAACTGTAAAAGGTTTTTGGAAGATCGGCAATATATACTGGATTATCTGACTGATGAAGAACTGGATTTTCCAATAGCATATAGTATAGTGATATATAAATCTGTGTACCAGTTTGAACGGTTGCTACGTGCTATTTATCGACCTCAAAACTACTACTGTGTTCACGCAGACGCAAAGATGTCTGATGATGATGTCTATGCTTTGACGTCAATATTAAAATGCTTCAATAATGTAAAACTATCTTCTATATACTTTGACGTGAAATGGGGAGATTTTTCTGTCCTTGGTGCGGATCTTGTTTGTATGAAAGATTTATTAGAATATAAAAAGTGGAAGTATTTTATCAACCTAACCGGTCAGGAATTTCCGTTAAAGACCAATGCTGAGATTGTTAAGATCTTAAAATCTTACAAGGGAGCGAATGACGTTAATGTGAATCTTGATCAAAAGTAAGTCAACAATGAATACACAAAATCATAAATTATACAAAACAGATATCTATTCATGAAGTTACTTGAATAAACAACATTGCACAATAACCCTTAAGAGAAAGAAAGTTCCTCTTTAACTTTATTTGGTTGCTTGCTTCGAAAACTTGTTTATCGACTTCCACATTGGAGTAATTTTATAAGTTTGGTAGAAGTGGATACGCCGCTATCAGCATTTTTGTTAAGGCATCATGACTTCGCTTTATAGAAGAGGAAATAATTACTTGATCCCCACCTTCGTCGGGAGAACTATTAAGCGAGTCTGGATGCAAGAAGCATTTAAAAAACGTATGGAGATTTTTGTCTATTTCTCTTTATGTTTTATGTTAAATTAAGTTGTTTTCTTGTATTGATATTCTATGTGAATAACTTTATTATACTTCAGATCTGATTGGTCAAAAAGATGGAGGAATAAAGGTCTTCCTCCAAATGGAATTACACCGTATAAAGGTTCTGTACATATTGCAGTAAACAGAGACTTTGTAGAATACGCCGTGACAAATGAAACAGCAATCTCCCTCCTTAAATGGTTGACGAATACATCTATTCCAGATGAAACATTCTTCGCAACTCTTAACCACAATCCCAGTTTAGGAATTCGAGGTTCATACGGAGGTATATATACATTTTTTTACAGTAACACGGCAGGTCTCACGAGGTGAGGGAGGAAATTATGACCCTTCCGGAACACCTGATATAAATCCTATGTTCAAGGCTCCTTATTTGTGTATTGTAATTGTTGGTGCAAGTGTTGCTATATGTTGATGGGTTTTGGTACTTTGATTCGTTCTTGAAATTTCTTCGGTTTCTTCTTATCATTTATTCCACACATGCATGACGTTTTCTAAAAGTTGCTGATTTGAGGTTTCTGTATTATTTTACTGATATCGACCTGCTTGATTACCAAATACGCGCCCAGAATAATTTCCGCTGGTGCCTATCTTACATAATAATATTATATTATAATATGCAAATAGCCAATAGCTCATGGCAAATGCATACTCTGTTGATTTTATAAAAATAATTAAGGATTGTTTTCGATTGCTGGTTAGATTATTGGACATAGACGACTTTGGATCGGTTTGCGCCAATAAACGCGATGCGCTTTGTGTCCAGCGTAAACCGATCCAAAGTCGTCTATATCCAATAATCTGACCAACAGTTGATAACAATCCTTATATTTTTAATTCGATACTATAAAAAAAAGTAAGAAGAACGATATTAAACAAGTAATCAATAATATTTACAAATCGTTGTCACTTTATGTTTGCGGAAGAATCCATATATATATCGTCAGCGTCATCAACGTCATCAATCAGTCACGCTATGGGGACGTGGCTAAAATTGCAAGTTAGGTTAAACGAAATGGACAACGTTGCTCAGCTATAAAGTATTTAAAAGAAATTTAAATATTTGTTGACCTAACTGTTGAATTGTCGCATCTGTCACTTCAGATCAATAACATGTAAACCAGCATATTATAAATTGCATGAATATTTTATTAGAATTTCTGTTCATTTGAAGGTAGATACATGTAACTACATACCATCGTATCAATGTTATTAACCTTTTTGTAGGTACTATACAAGAAAAAAGTAAATACACAAAAGGTGATATGGCTCGTTTGAAAAGGTGGCACTATAATGGCGAGTGTGATACTGGAAAGTTTGTTCACCAGATATGTATCATAAGCTTGGACGATCTTCCATCTTTAGTAAAAAGACCAGAAATGTTCGTGAACAAGTTATTTTGGGATTATGAACATTACGCATTAGACTGTTTAGAAGAGTATTTATACAATAAGACAGTTGATGGTTACAATGGAAGGACCAAGTTTGACTCTTCTGAATATTCAAAATTGCATTTTGTTCAACACGCAGTTTAATAAACCTATACTAAATGCCAAACCCCACTTGGAATAATTTGTTTGCTAGCATTTTTTCATTATTCTTTATTTTATCATTTTATTACAAAAATTCAGTAGAAAAATGTAGATACGATAACATGTCCATGTTTTATAATATGCCTCTGTTGTTAAGTCGTTAAAAATCGTCCTTGACTTTTGCTACGGGAATTTTACATAATAAGTCAGCCATTTTTGTTTCTAAAGGGACCTTACGATGTTTACAAATATATGTCTGCTTTCGTGACGTTTAATGGTATTCGGACAAACCGCGAGACTTTTCCCGTCTTAACTGCAGACGACATCACGCGAAGGGTTTCGAGTAGACAACAATAGATTGTTCCTAAAGTATACTTCCGTTCTAATTAAGGTCAAATTTTAGCATGGAAAATCGCCCCTTCAAAATTAAAAAACTGCCATATATCAAAACGCTGAATATCTCTAGAAAATAATTATTGATTTCAAAAAGTTCCCTTCTTGATCTACAAAAGGAGCATAAGCTGAACCATACGCGGTAAGCAGTTTTCATTTGTAGCGCAAAAAACACTCTACACCCTACGTCAACACTTACTATAGTAATGTAACGATCTTATTATAACTATCTAGCAGTTTATGAACTGTATTGTAGCTATTTTGTAGGTTAGGAATCGTAGTGTAGCTATCTAGTGGTTAAGAGACCGTAGTGTAGCTATCTAGTGGTTAAGGGACGGTAGTGTAGCTATCTAGTTGTTAAGAGACCGTAGTGTAGCTATCTAGTGGTTAAGGGACGTAGTGTAGCTATCTAGTTGTTAAAAGACCGTAGTGTAGCTATCTAGTGGTTAAGGGACCGTAGCGTAGCTTTCTGTTGGTTAAGGGACCATAGTGTAGCTTTCTAGTGGTTAAGGGACCGTAGCGTAGCTTTCTGTTGGTTAAGGGACCGTAGTGAAGCTTTCTAGTGGTTAAGGGACCTAGCGTAGCTTTCTGTTGGATAAGGGACCGTAGTGAAGCTTTCTAGTGGTTAAGGGACCGTAGCGTATCTATCCAGTGGTTAAGAAACCATAGTGTAGCTATCTAGTTGTTAGGGGACCGTGGTGTAGCTGTTTAGTGAATAAGGTTCTGTAGTGCAGCTATCTAGTGGTCAAGGGACCGTAGTGTAGCTTTCTGTTGGTTAAGGGACCGTAGTGTAGCTTTCTAGTGGTTAAGGTTCCGAAGTGAAGCTTTGTGTTGGTTAAGGGACCGTAGCGTAGCTTTCTGTTGGTTAAAGGGCCGTATCGTAGCTTTCTGTTGGTTAAGGGACCGTAGTGTAGCTAACTATTGGTTAAGGTTCCGTAGTGTAGATATCTAGTGGTAAATGGACTGTGGTGTAGCTATCTAGAACACCTATCTAATGTTTTGTGAACCGTTGTATAGCTATCTAGTGGTTTGTTAACTGTAGTGGCTGTCTAATGGCTTAAGGGCCATAGTGCAGCTGTCTAGTGTGTTTTACCTAATGAAACATGACAAACTTGACACAGTTGATGTTAATTGGACAAAAATAAAAATAAATAAAATAGTCTTACAAATATGTGTGCACATTATGTACGAGTTATTTGTACAAGACATAAATACGTGTAGGTCTTGACTCTACATAAATACATGCCGCATTTAGTACAAAAGAGAATTTCTATAAGAGATATACTAAATTTTACACGAAGAGAAAATCTATGATTGTGTTTGTTTATTTGAATGGTGTTTATTGCCACTTTCAGCAATTTCTCGGCTATATCATGGCGTCTAATTTTCATTGGAGAGGAAGCCGGACAACTCGGAAAATTTTTGCGACCTTCGGTAGGAGAACTGGCAGTCCTTGTCGGTTGAGATTGTACCCCCTGACTGTAGTGAGAATCTAATTCGCAACCTCAGTGTTGACAGCCACGTTATCAATAACAGACTAACTATCCTAACCAATCGACACATCCGAGAATTTCAATGAAAAACATACTCTAGATATGAAGTTTTTCGATAGTTTTTGGTAACGATACACGATTCTAAATCATAGTCAAAATTTACCAGAATTTGTTCATTTGCATTTTATCATGGGGTTAACTGCAACTTTAAATAAATGATATATAGGCAACATTTGGTAAAAGGACTTGCTGTCAATCTGCCTTACGGAAACACAAATTACACGTGGTCAAGGAATAATTTTCTATCTGACATCTACATGAATTGTTTGTTTGTTTGTTTTATAGTGTTTAATGCCACTTTCAGCAATTTTTCAGCTATATCATGGCGTCCAGTTTTTATTGGGGGAGGAAGCCGGAGTACCCGGACATCTACATGTACCATGGACCCTGAAAATTAGTACAAAATAAAATTCTTAACACCATTGAAAATGTGCTGTTTTATGTCTCTGTGTAAGCATGGACTTTTCGCATTCCGTCTTGAACAGTAACCTACAGCTTCGAGTCTATTCAGTAATGTTCTTGATGAAAGCGCACTGTAAAGCAACCACTGCATTTTAACACACAAGTTTCGCTTAACAAGTTATCTAAGAGGTATATCCTCGCGGTCTAATGTTACTGAGGTTTCTTTCACATCTTCAAAGGTCCTGAACAGAACTTGTGTAATTTGATGTTTACCTACTATTCGGCCTACCGCAGGTCGGGGTTTTCTCCGGGTACTCCGGCTTCCTCCCCAATAAAAATTGGACGCCATGATATAGCTGAAAAATTGTTAAAAGTGGCGTTAAACACCATCAAAGAAACAAACAAAACTATTCGGCTAATCATTGAATGGTGGTGGCCCACACGACGAGAAGTTTGTCTAAGGAGCATCTCTGCATCATCCCAATAATTTGCTTTCTTTGTCATGAAAAAGACCTTAACTTAAATGTAGACGTCTGTTAGTGTCATGTAATTCTAATATGACTTGCCGGAGTGCACACCAGGTGTAAACTAGTATAAATCCTAATCAACGTCATAAACGATCAACACTCTTTATGGCAACATCATAGTTAGATTTTGTCAAATATTTTAACGACGTTCCTATCAAAATTGTGTTCTACATGGCAGACAAGCCCTGCAACAAGGTTACGTTGTTGAAAAAGTTAAATATATATGTCCTTTTAGAATCGAAATAATTCGCTCAGGGTAAAATATTGGACATAAAGGGCCAACCGTTGGTAAAATCAGTATATATTCGTGCCACAATGAATTATTTCTTAAAGATAGTACGTGTTTAAATTTTTTACAGAAAAATTATAACTGGTTCATTTCTTTATTAAACCGTGTGTACTGCGAGGTTCTAGGGGCTTCATTAATAGGTTAACCCAACGCGTCTCCTGACTGCAGCTATAGTATACGTTCTCAGTTTATGTTAGTTTTATCAAGTTACAATGCGATTGCACAATAATTGACCTATTTAGAGATGTTTTAAGTCTTTTGATGGTACAAAGTTCGTTTGCAAACGTCGGAAAAGAGTAGTCACATGTAGAGGCAACACATGATAGAATTATGTATTCTATTTTGTAGTTGTAATGTGGTCTCATCATAAACACAGCAAAAATACTGCTTGCTAGACATTAAGTACTTTCAATTTAACCTAAATAAACATCGCACAAATTGAGACAGTAGCATATAAAAAGTTTTTCATTCATTAAATTATCAAAAGTACTGGTCGAATTTATCGCTACTGAACTGGTTTTGGTTTTGAACTGGTTTACCGAACTTTCTATTCACTGCTGCAAACCGGTTTTGAACTGGTTTGAAACCCGAACTGGTTTGTATATTTACTGCTAACAAACCGAAACTAGTTCCAGAAAACCATCGAACTGCCCACAGAGCGGTTTGGCGGTTTGGTTTCACGTGTTTCTTTCAAAAACATGGCGGCTGACAAGACGACGTTGAGTTTACAGGTGGGCGACGAAGCAAAATTAGAGTGGCTGGCCGATGCTTATGCAAAAGGTACTGGTCGAATTTATCGCTACTGAACTGGTTTTGGTTTTGAACTGGTTTACCGAACTTTCTATTCACTGCTGCAAACCGGTTTTGAACTGGTTTGAAACCCGAACTGGTTTGTATATTTACTGCTAACAAACCGAAACTAGTTCCAGAAAACCATCGAACTGCCCACAGAGCGGTTTGGCGGTTTGGTTTCACGTGTTTCTTTCAAAAACATGGCGGCTGACAAGACGACGTTGAGTTTACAGGTGGGCGACGAAGCAAAATTAGAGTGGCTGGCCGATGCTTATGCAAAAGGTATTGTATAATTTCTAAATTATATTGAAAATGATAAAATTATTGAACTGGGATGATGATTAACCATGATTAAATCCTGTAGTAATGACTGTACTGCCCTGGTCCATATTCTGTTATTATTGTATATAGGAAATCATAGCAGCCAAGTAATTTCCTCCTAAAAATCTGCACCTAGTGAGGCTCTAGTTATACTAAACAAGGAAATATTGAAGCCCTAACTAATAAACAAGGTATAAGAAAACCCCAATAATATACTATAAGTGGGGCATGGGAAATTCTGAGAGAGAAGGGAGAAGGATATCTCCATGTCCACCCCACATTTAAGCACTAATAAGCAGGACCCCGTTGCCCTGGTAACAGAAATCTATACAAAATTATGTAGTTTACATATCCTACTGTTATTTTCATGTTTTATGGCTGCCTTTAAGCTGAAAGTGCAATTTCCATTGGAAACAACATGGACAATGGCAAGGAGAAGCATTCTTATAGAAAATAATGAGATGTGGAATAAGTGTACGCGACACAACCCACATAGTTAAGCGGAAATTTAGAAACCATAATGAAAAATTCATTTGTTGCCTCATTGATATTTTTATGCCCCCACGACAACATGTTTTACTCATGTCCGTACGTATGAATTAATTTCTGTCAAGCTTTTCTCAGAAACCGTACATGGGAATCATTTGAAACTTGGTGGAATGGTTCGGCATGACCAACGATGCGTCCTAAGCGACTTGTCTGACTTCAAATTCCTCTTTTGGGGCTATACGGTTTGAGCGGGGACATCCATGTCCCATGGACACAATCATACTATATTTTATGTAAATATTATAAGTAAGCTGTTAAAATTCTTTACTTACACGGTTTGTTTTCTTCATCTCCATTGGCAGACATGTTCTATAATTAACTAGTAATACATTAATTTTTAGGTCTATTAGAGAGTGCTGATGTACCAGTAGGACCCATTTGTACACTTGTCCCCGACAAGTTTCATAAGTACATACCCAAAGATATACTGAAGTCCTTAGTTTGTGAAAATCAAAAGAAAACGGCACAAATACAAGAAAAAATTGGTGTAGCCGATATCCCTGTGATAACTAAATCATACACAAACGGTGTTTACCAGCACATCCTTGACAATTTGACAGACTTAGGCAAGGAAGCGGTTGAAGAGATACATCCATGGATTGTAAACGTTCTGGTAGATTGGGCCAACTTTGACAACGTCATCTGCGAGTCACCTATTCAAGGTATGTTAAGATTATAAAAGTATATAACACCTATATTGCAACCATCAATGGGCTCTTTCTTCAATGTCTGTCTGTCTGAGAGACTCATGTTTACCTTTCAGGTACACCTTTTTGTGACAAAGCTACGAGCGGGGTAACGGTGTCTGACACATATTTGTTTTTTCTTTTGTATCTATAGGACTTATGAACCTTATAAATAATAATTTTTTGCTTAAGGTTCCCTCTGTCCTGATTACTACTTACTATATTCTCCATTTTTTGTCACTACATATAATAGCAGAATTTATTTTGCAGAGTCTAACCCTACCGCCCAATCTAAAAGTAAAGATCTTTCATCAAAGTCAATCAATACTGAAACCACCAAGAGCCCCCTGCCAGTTGAAGATAACCTTCAGAGTTCCAGTAACATGAGTAAGGTTTGGAAAACTTTACAGGTTAAAACACTGATAGAATTGAGAACCTCAAACGAAACTAAATTTAATAAACCTTTCGGAAAGAAAAAAGCTATATGGCAAGACATTGCTAAAGAAATTAATGGGCTGGGAAATAATTTTACAGCAGTACAAGTGGAACAAAAATGGAAGAATTTAACAAAAATATTTCGAGATACCGTGGATCACAATTCGAAAAGTGGAAATGATCACAGGGAATGTCCATTCTTTAAAGAATTAGAGGAGGCCTATGGGTACAAAGCAAACGTCAAACCTGTCTTTACCATGGGCTCAATAAGGTCTGATAGTAACAATAATGCCGTGACCTCAAATGTAGCAAGTGATGATTCAATCTCTTCAGATCTAGACGAGCAGGATGACAACAGAAAAAGAAGGCCTGAAGAAGGAGATTCTCCTGTTGATACACAACCCAAAAAGGGAAAAAAGAAAGCAACACAAAATGAATCCATGATGAAAATGATAGAAAATTTTCAAAAAGAATCAAAGGAAGAACAAAAGGAGCTATTATCAGAGTTGAAACAACAACACAAGGAAAAAATGAAAAAGGAGGACGAAAAAATAAAGCTAATGGAAGAGATGGTTAAAGTATTTAAAAAATAAATCATGAATTAATATTGTAAAGCAGACGCTTTTAGTCGTTCTTGTCATGGTTTTTTTTAGATGGCCTGTGGTGAGCTTATGCCATCACTTTGTGTTTGACAACGTCTTTCGTTTTTGTTTCTGTTAAAAACTTTTTAGCTAGAGTGAGCTATTGCCATCATTTGGTATCTGTCGTCTGTAAACAATTTTAAAAAAATCTTCTCTAAAACTGCTGAACAGAAATGAATGAAACTTGGTATGAATGATCCTTAGGGTATTGTTCACCAAAATTGTTTTTCGATACTAGTATTTTATCCGTCAAAAAACATGGCCACCGTTGCTATAACTAGAACATATGGTAAAATTGCATATTTTGGCCTATATCTCAAAAACTATAATAGATGCCAGGTGAACGTTTCAGGCTCCTGGGAGCCTCTTGTTAATGGACCATACTGTTGACCCTTAAAAATAGATCATGAATTATTTCAGAACTGTGTATATTATAAAGTAGACATGTATAGACAGATTTGTATTTTTCATGTTTGCTAAAGATACAGGCATTTGTATATTTTTTTAAATATTTGTATTAGTTCAAAATATGTGTCATTGCTTTAGAACTAAGAATTTATAACTAAATGATTTTTGTCCCCCACCCCAACGTGGAGCGGGACATAGAAATGCTGGTTTCCGTCCGTCATACTTAAACAACTACTAATGGTAGGGTACTCAGTCTCCAGTAGTAGTCCCATACATTGTGTACTATTTTCGGGTTTTTCGAACATCTACTTCTTATTTTACGACCAAGTCATATTCTCCTCCCATAGGGTCTGAATGGTAAAATTTTCGTAACACTTTTCTCCAAAACTACTAATGGTAGGGTTCTGAAATCTTGTATACAGCCTCTAGTAGTGGTCTGGTAGGTTGTCTCCTATTTCGGACATCTATTCCTGTTTTAAGACTTAGTCATTTTTTTCTCCCATAGGGTCAATGGTACAAATTTCGTAACACTTTTCTCAGAAACTACTAATCGTAGGTCTAAGGGTTCTGAAATTTTGTATGCAGCCTCTAGTAGTGGTCCCATGTTTTTGGCTTTTTTGACATCTACTTCCTGTTTTACAACTAAGCTGTTTTTGACGGGCGGGGACCTAAAATCTATTCTTGTCAGATTACAGATACATACATGTACATTTTGTTTTTTTTTGCCATTCAGAGTTCTTTTACGAATTATTATTACTTTTTTGTTATGTTTTTGTTTGTCAAGGAGACAATAAACCTTTTTTATATGGTTGTTTATTTTTTTATTAAACACATTTATTTATACTGGTTAGGGGAACTAGCTAGAAGCTATTACAACACCCCTATCCAGTTGGTGGCCAGTGTTATGTATGTGATGTGAATGGTTTCCCCCTAGCCTGTAACACCAGGTTAGTTTTGGACTGTCACAGTAAAACTGAAAGGTCGAACCAGTTTTTTGATCAATTAAGCTTCACCAAGAAGCATCTACAGCTTACATGAGGGTTCTTTTACATGCACAGGGTGTGACATTTTTCGGTACAACATGGGACCTTGGTTTAATGTCTCATTTGAAAACGTATACAAATTTAGGCCTTGCAATATCATTATGATATATGTATGTATCAAAAGCAGCTTAACATTACATCATGTAGTATTTTCGAGTATGCAATCAAACTCCATTGAGCAGTTATTGTTAAGGAGAAGTAACCTTTTTTATGCACCCACAACACATGTCGGGGCATTAGGTTTTACTCATGTCCGTCGGTCCGTATGAATTTCCGTCAAGCTTTTCTCAGAAACCGTAAATGGGAATGACTTGAAACTTGGTAGGATGGTTCATTATGACAAACTATACGTCCTAAGCGATTTTAGACCTATCGGACATCTACTTCCTGTTTGGCGCTGGATCGATGCCAAAATTGACATGCCCCGTGCTTCAGTTGTATGCTCTTATATATTTTCGAGTACTGGAATATGTGTTGGAAAGACACTGTTTTCATATTTCCAGTTCCTTAACGTTTGGCTATATCTAATACAGTTGAAAAATTTACCCCGATTAATCATTGAAATATTTTTGTTTTTTGGCTTTTGTATTTTGTTAGATCAAATCTAATATTTTACCGGTCTTCCAAGTTTTCGACCCCTAGCGTGTCTGATGAAGGTTAATCCAGAAAAGCGCTTCACACGCAGTGAATTCTTGCTTTTTAGTAAATTGTTAAAATCATGTCAATATGTGGATCGTGTCTTTCTGACACATATTCCATATTCTTTTGTATTTAATATGAAAATTTCTGTCAAGCTTTTCTCATAAACCATACATAGGAATGACTTGAAACTTGGTAGGATGGTTTAGTATAATAAACTATGCGTCCTAAGCGACTTTCAGACCTGTCGGACTTAAAACTTTTTTAGGCCAGCGAGGGCATTCGTGTCCCATGGACACATTCTTTCTTTTTTCATATAAATCAGAATGGGGTCTTTCTTTGATAATTTTGGGAGTAGATTTGAATGCAAAATATTTTGTTCCATTTCTAAAATTTTTAAAAAATGGACATACATATGTACATGTACAATATCATGAAAACAGACACACAAACAATTAACTAGAAGAAATGATTAGAAACTAAAAACACACAAAGCAAAGAAACTATAACAATTTTAATGAATGACTCAGACTCCACTAAAACTGGGAGCATTGGTATGGTCATCCTCTGCTTTTCTAGACATGAACATTCTCACATTCGGTAAAAGATGAAAGAGGTAAACTTTAGAACATTTACAAAAGTCTACAGAGATGGTAATTCCATAAGGACCAGCAAGGTCGGGACATCAACCAAAGAACTTTTTGAGTGAATTTCTGAATCTGGAAGCATCAAGCATGTTTCTTGGGCTAATTTGTCAAAACTTAAGCACGATAGTTTAAGCTCTTCATATCATATATAAGTTGAGAAATGTTTACATAAAAAAATTAAATACCTGGCAAAACTGGTATGAACGATAAAGGTTATGCTGTATGTCAACATTTCAAGGAGTAACCTCTCATCAGCAGCATTCACATCAAAACATTGGAAAGTCAAAAACCAAAACTATTGAAAATGAAGTCCTCAAAACCAAAAAAAAACAAAAATAGGGAAGCCAAATTCAGCACCGAGGATATCGACCAAGTGCAGTACAAAGAAAGAAACATCATAGGCAGGGAAAGAATGAATGTTAAAGTCAGTACAAAAACAAGGAAATGTGTCAGAACGACACTGGTACCCCGCTCGCAGCTGGAAAACTAATATTGTAGTGAAATTTTCTATGTCCTGTCCAAGGGCCGTAACTTCGTCAAAAACCACAGTACCGGACGAAACTCAAACTTTACTTGTAACTAATTATACCAGACACAAAATGTTGGCCCAATATCTGTAAGCGTTTGGAAAAAAAGTTCGGAAAACAAATATTTTAGTGAAATTTCGTAAGTCCTTAGGCCGCAACTCGTCAAATATCGTTGGACCGGAACTAAACTCGAACTTGACCTGTAACTTATCATAATAGACTCACATACCAAATCTTTTGGATATCTGCAAGAATGTTGAAAAAACTGCAGAAAACTAAAGTGTGACGGACGGACGAATAGACCGAAAAACTATAGCCCCCCCCCCCCCAACAAGTTCGTGGGCATAAAAAAGAAATTAACAAAAATCGAGTATAATTCAGTAATTTTTTAAGGTGATCATTACTTAGCTTTTAGACGGACAAAACAGGAATCAAACTAACACAATTATTTGACCTTAGTGTTTTGTATTAACATACAGGCAGACGCCACATTATCAAATGTATCGAAAGCTGTAAGCAAATAGAAATGGTCTATCTCAACATGTTGACTATAGATTGTCGTTTTTGCTCTGCGGATGGAGCCCTTGGTAAAAGTCACGAAAGTCATTTATTTCCTCATTGTCTAATAGCCCTTCATTCACATATTCTTCAAACTCATCAGAATTTACCAAACAAATTTCATGTAAGGTACAACAACTTAAGACGAGTTTCACTGCCTCACAAATGTCTAGCATGTCTATGTACTTGAGACGTCTAAATCTGCCCTTGAGTGCACCAAATGCTCTCTCAACACACATCCTGCTGGAACTATGAATAAAATTGTATCGTTTCTGATCGTTTGTCAGATTACCAAAATCCTTGTAAGGTGTTAATAGCCAGTCCTTTAATGGGTATGCACTGTCTCCAATTAGATGGGTGTTTCCAGGAAATAACTCATCTCTGTTCTCAGTAATTTTATCATACAAAGGCGAATTCTTTAGAACTCTTGCATCGTGTACGGACCCTGGCCAACCACAGAAGACATCTAGAAAGTGTAGATTATGATCACAAACAGCTTGCAGTATAAAAGACGGAAATTTCTTACGGTTGAAATACTGTTCAGCATCTACTTTAGGTGTTTTGATTGGTATATGTGAACCGTCTATTGCCCCTATGATGCCTGGAAAATTCTTGTGGTCCATAAACGTTTGAACGGTTTCCTGTACTTTAGCTCCTTGTGGCCATTTAACCAGTTTTGGTAATATTTCAGTGGAAATAACTGTTGATGTGCGGTGGACAATTGCATGAACTGTCGCCTCACAAACTCCAAAGTTATCGGCTAATTCTGTGAGTGTTTGTTGAGTACACGCATACCTTAAGAAAATTAATAATTGCTTCTCTACGGAAACTTTCATTAAACCTCCTTTTTTCCCGATGGCCAGTGTGTCAGTTAGGTGAATTATAACTTGGTCAAATGTAGACCTACTCATCCTGAAACGTTCTCTGAAGTCATCAGGGATGTAAAGTGGCATAACACGCTCTACATAATCTCTCACTCTTGCCTTTGTTCTACGTTTGCATGCAACAAGGAGAAGCATTTGAAATATTGCTTGATTATTGTGCTGACGATTCCAGAGTAACCTTGTCCATGAATCTGGACCGTCATCTTCCGCGGATTGGCTAGTCAATAAATCAACCACAAGTATGGGAGCTGCCATTTTAAATTCACCAAACCACCAATTTATCGAAAATATCCAAACTTGGTTTGGTTTTCAAACTTTTTAGATGAAACCGAAACCTAAACTGAAACTGGTTTCCAAAACTGAAACCTAAACCAGAACCAGTTTTCCTCCCGATAAATACAGCCATTGTATAATTTCTAAATTATATTGAAAATGATAAAATTATTGAACTGGGATGATGATTAACCATGATTAAATCCTGTAGTAATGACTGTACTGCCCTGGTCCATATTCTGTTATTATTGTATATAGGAAATCATAGCAGCCAAGTAATTTCCTCCTAAAAATCTGCACCTAGTGAGGCTCTAGTTATACTAAACAAGGAAATATTGAAGCCCTAACTAATAAACAAGGTATAAGAAAACCCCAATAATATACTATAAGTGGGGCATGGGAAATTCTGAGAGAGAAGGGAGAAGGATATCTCCATGTCCACCCCACATTTAAGCACTAATAAGCAGGACCCCGTTGCCCTGGTAACAGAAATCTATACAAAATTATGTAGTTTACATATCCTACTGTTATTTTCATGTTTTATGGCTGCCTTTAAGCTGAAAGTGCAATTTCCATTGGAAACAACATGGACAATGGCAAGGAGAAGCATTCTTATAGAAAATAATGAGATGTGGAATAAGTGTACGCGACACAAGCCACATAGTTAAGCGGAAATTTAGAAACCATAATGAAAAATTCATTTGTTGCCGCATTGATATTTTTATGCCCCCACGACAACATGTTTTACTCATGTCCGTACGTATGAATTAATTTCTGTCAAGCTTTTCTCAGAAACCGTACATGGGAATCATTTGAAACTTGGTGGAATGGTTCGGCATGACCAACGATGCGTCCTAAGCGACTTGTCTGACTTCAAATTCCTCTTTTGGGGCTATACGGTTTGAGCGGGGACATCCATGTCCCATGGACACAATCATACTATATTTTATGTAAATATTATAAGTAAGCTGTTAAAATTCTTTACTTACACGGTTTGTTTTCTTCATCTCCATTGGCAGACATGTTCTATAATTAACTAGTAATACATTAATTTTTAGGTCTATTAGAGAGTGCTGATGTACCAGTAGGACCCATTTGTACACTTGTCCCCGACAAGTTTCATAAGTACATACCCAAAGATATACTGAAGTCCTTAGTTTGTGAAAATCAAATGAAAACGGCACAAATACAAGAAAAAATTGGTGTAGCCGATATCCCTGTGATAACTAAATCATACACAAACGGTGTTTACCAGCACATCCTTGACAATTTGACAGACTTAGGCAAGGAAGCGGTTGAAGAGATACATCCATGGATTGTAAACGTTCTGGTAGATTGGGCCAACTTTGACAACGTCATCTGTGAGTCACCTATTCAAGGTATGTTAAGATTATAAAAGTATATAACACCTATATTGCAACCATCAATGGGCTCTTTCTTCAATGTCTGTCTGTCTGAGAGACTCATGTTTACCTTTCAGGTACACCTTTTTGTGACAAAGCTACGAGCGGGGTAACGGTGTCTGACACATATTTGTTTTTTCTTTTGTATCTATAGGACTTATGAACCTTATAAATAATAATTTTTTGCTTAAGGTTCCCTCTGTCCTGATTACTACTTACTATATTCTCCATTTTTTGTCACTACATATAATAGCAGAATTTATTTTGCAGAGTCTAACCCTACCGCCCAATCTAAAAGTAAAGATCTTTCATCAAAGTCAATCAATACTGAAACCACCAAGAGCCCCCTGCCAGTTGAAGATAACCTTCAGAGTTCCAGTAACATGAGTAAGGTTTGGAAAACTTTACAGGTTAAAACACTGATAGAATTGAGAACCTCAAACGAAACTAAATTTAATAAACCTTTCGGAAAGAAAAAAGCTATATGGCAAGACATTGCTAAAGAAATTAATGGGCTGGGAAATAATTTTACAGCAGTACAAGTGGAACAAAAATGGAATTTAACAAAAATATTTCGAGATACCGTGGATCACAATTCGAAAAGTGGAAATGATCACAGGGAATGTCCATTCTTTAAAGAATTAGAGGAGGCCTATGGGTACAAAGCAAACGTCAAACCTGTCTTTACCATGGGCTCAATAAGGTCTGATAGTAACAATAATGCCGTGACCTCAAATGTAGCAAGTGATGATTCAATCTCTTCAGATCTAGACGAGCAGGATGACAACAGAAAAAGAAGGCCTGAAGAAGGAGATTCTCCTGTTGATACACAACCCAAAAAGGGAAAAAAGAAAGCAACACAAAATGAATCCATGATGAAAATGATAGAAAATTTTCAAAAAGAATCAAAGGAAGAACAAAAGGAGCTATTATCAGAGTTGAAACAACAACACAAGGAAAAAATGAAAAAGGAGGACGAAAAAATAAAGCTAATGGAAGAGATGGTTAAAGTATTTAAAAAATAAATCATGAATTAATATTGTAAAGGAGACGCTTTTAGTCGTTCTTGTCATGGTTTTTTTTAGATGGCCTGTGGTGAGCTTATGCCATCACTTTGTGTTTGACAACGTCTTTCGTTTTTGTTTCTGTTAAAAACTTTTTAGCTAGAGTGAGCTATTGCCATCATTTGGTATCTGTCGTCTGTAAACAATTTTAAAAAATCTTCTCTAAAACTGCTGAACAGAAATGAATGAAACTTGGTATGAATGATCCTTAGGGTATTGTTCACCAAAATTGTTTTTCGATACTAGTATTTTATCCGTCAAAAAACATGGCCACCGTTGCTATAACTAGAACATATGGTAAAATTGCATATTTTGGCCTATATCTCAAAAACTATAATAGATGCCAGGTGAACGTTTCAGGCTCCTGGGAGCCTCTTGTTAATGGACCATACTGTTGACCCTTAAAAATAGATCATGAATTATTTCAGAACTGTGTATATTATAAAGTAGACATGTATAGACAGATTTGTATTTTTCATGTTTGCTAAAGATACAGGCATTTGTATATTTTTTTAAATATTTGTATTAGTTCAAAATATGTGTCATTGCTTTAGAACTAAGAATTTATAACTAAATGATTTTTGTCCCCCACCCCAACGTGGAGCGGGACATAGAAATGCTGGTTTCCGTCCGTCATACTTAAACAACTACTAATGGTAGGGTACTCAGTCTCCAGTAGTAGTCCCATACATTGTGTACTATTTTCGGGTTTTTCGAACATCTACTTCTTATTTTACGACCAAGTCATATTCTCCTCCCATAGGGTCTGAATGGTAAAATTTTCGTAACACTTTTCTCCAAAACTACTAATGGTAGGGTTCTGAAATCTTGTATACAGCCTCTAGTAGTGGTCTGGTAGGTTGTCTCCTATTTCGGACATCTATTCCTGTTTTAAGACTTAGTCATTTTTTTCTCCCATAGGGTCAATGGTACAAATTTCGTAACACTTTTCTCAGAAACTACTAATCGTAGGTCTAAGGGTTCTGAAATTTTGTATGCATCCTCTAGTAGTGGTCCCATGTTTTTGGCTTTTTTGACATCTACTTCCTGTTTTACAACTAAGCTGTTTTTGACGGGCGGGGACCTAAAATCTATTCTTGTCAGATTACAGATACATACATGTACATTTGTTTTTTTTTTTGCCATTCAGAGTTCTTTTACGAATTATTATTACTTTTTTGTTATGTTTTTGTTTGTCAAGGAGACAATAAACCTTTTTTATATGGTTGTTTATTTTTTTATTAAACACATTTATTTATACTGGTTAGGGGAACTAGCTAGAAGCTATTACAACACCCCTATCCAGTTGGTGGCCAGTGTTATGTATGTGATGTGAATGGTTTCCCCCTAGCCTGTAACACCAGGTTAGTTTTGGACTGTCACAGTAAAACTGAAAGGTCGAACCAGTTTTTTGATCAATTAAGCTTCACCAAGAAGCATCTACAGCTTACATGAGGGTTCTTTTACATGCACAGGGTGTGACATTTTTCGGTACAACATGGGACCTTGGTTTAATGTCTCATTTGAAAACGTATACAAATTTAGGCCTTGCAATATCATTATGATATATGTATGTATCAAAAGCAGCTTAACATTACATCATGTAGTATTTTCGAGTATGCAATCAAACTCCATTGAGCAGTTATTGTTAAGGAGAAGTAACCTTTTTTATGCACCCACAACACATGTCGGGGCATTAGGTTTTACTCATGTCCGTCGGTCCGTATGAATTTCCGTCAAGCTTTTCTCAGAAACCGTAAATGGGAATGACTTGAAACTTGGTAGGATGGTTCATTATGACAAACTATACGTCCTAAGCGATTTTAGACCTATCGGACATCTACTTCCTGTTTGGCGCTGGATCGATGCCAAAATTGACATGCCCCGTGCTTCAGTTGTATGCTCTTATATATTTTCGAGTACTGGAATATGTGTTGGAAAGACACTGTTTTCATATTTCCAGTTCCTTAACGTTTGGCTATATCTAATACAGTTGAAAAATTTACCCCGATTAATCATTGAAATATGTTTGTTTTTTGGCTTTTGTATTTTGTTAGATCAACTCTAATATTTTACCGGTCTTCCAAGTTTTCGACCCCTAGCGTGTCTGATGAAGGTTAATCCAGAAAAGCGCTTCACACGCAGTGAATTCTTGCTTTTTAGTAAATTGTTAAAATCATGTCAATATGTGGATCGTGTCTTTCTGACACATATTCCATATTCTTTTGTATTTAATATGAAAATTTCTGTCAAGCTTTTCTCATAAACCATACATAGGAATGACTTGAAACTTGGTAGGATGGTTTAGTATAATAAACTATGCGTCCTAAGCGACTTTCAGACCTGTCGGACTTAAAACTTTTTTAGGCCAGCGAGGGCATTCGTGTCCCATGGACACATTCTTTCTTTTTTCATATAAATCAGAATGGGGTCTTTCTTTGATAATTTTGGGAGTAGATTTGAATGCAAAATATTTTGTTCCATTTCTAAAATTTTTAAAAAATGGACATACATATGTACATGTACAATATCATGAAAACAGACACACAAACAATTAACTAGAAGAAATGATTAGAAACTAAAAACACACAAAGCAAAGAAACTATAACAATTTTAATGAATGACTCAGACTCCACTAAAACTGGGAGCATTGGTATGGTCATCCTCTGCTTTTCTAGACATGAACATTCTCACATTCGGTAAAAGATGAAAGAGGTAAACTTTAGAACATTTACAAAAGTCTACAGAGATGGTAATTCCATAAGGACCAGCAAGGTCGGGACATCAACCAAAGAACTTTTTGAGTGAATTTCTGAATCTGGAAGCATCAAGCATGTTTCTTGGGCTAATTTGTCAAAACTTAAGCACGATAGTTTAAGCTCTTCATATCATATATAAGTTGAGAAATGTTTACATAAAAAAATTAAATACCTGGCAAAACTGGTATGAACGATAAAGGTTATGCTGTATGTCAACATTTCAAGGAGTAACCTCTCATCAGCAGCATTCACATCAAAACATTGGAAAGTCAAAAACCAAAACTATTGAAAATGAAGTCCTCAAAACCAAAAAAAAACAAAAATAGGGAAGCCAAATTCAGCACCGAGGATATCGACCAAGTGCAGTACAAAGAAAGAAACATCATAGGCAGGGAAAGAATGAATGTTAAAGTCAGTACAAAAACAAGGAAATGTGTCAGAACGACACTGGTACCCCGCTCGCAGCTGGAAAACTAATATTGTAGTGAAATTTTCTATGTCCTGTCCAAGGGCCGTAACTTCGTCAAAAACCACAGTACCGGACGAAACTCAAACTTTACTTGTAACTAATTATACCAGACACAAAATGTTGGCCCAATATCTGTAAGCGTTTGGAAAAAAAGTTCGGAAAACAAATATTTTAGTGAAATTTCGTAAGTCCTTAGGCCGCAACTCGTCAAATATCGTTGGACCGGAACTAAACTCGAACTTGACCTGTAACTTATCATAATAGACTCACATACCAAATCTTTTGGATATCTGCAAGAATGTTGAAAAAACTGCAGAAAACTAAAGTGTGACGGACGGACGAATAGACCGAAAAACTATAGCCCCCCCCCCAACAAGTTCGTGGGCATAAAAAAGAAATTAACAAAAATCGAGTATAATTCAGTAATTTTTTAAGGTGATCATTACTTAGCTTTTAGACGGACAAAACAGGAATCAAACTAACACAATTATTTGACCTTAGTGTTTTGTATTAACATACAGGCAGACGCCACATTATCAAATGTATCGAAAGCTGTAAGCAAATAGAAATGGTCTATCTCAACATGTTGACTATAGATTGTCGTTTTTGCTCTGCGGATGGAGCCCTTGGTAAAAAGTCACGAAAGTCATTTATTTCCTCATTGTCTAATAGCCCTTCATTCACATATTCTTCAAACTCATCAGAATTTACCAAACAAATTTCATGTAAGGTACAACAACTTAAGACGAGTTTCACTGCCTCACAAATGTCTAGCATGTCTATGTACTTGAGACGTCTAAATCTGCCCTTGAGTGCACCAAATGCTCTCTCAACACACATCCTGCTGGAACTATGAATAAAATTGTATCGTTTCTGATCGTTTGTCAGATTACTAAAATCCTTGTAAGGTGTTAATAGCCAGTCCTTTAATGGGTATGCACTGTCTCCAATTAGATGGGTGTTTCCAGGAAATAACTCATCTCTGTTCTCAGTAATTTTATCATACAAAGGCGAATTCTTTAGAACTCTTGCATCGTGTACGGACCCTGGCCAACCACAGAAGACATCTAGAAAGTGTAGATTATGATCACAAACAGCTTGCAGTATAAAAGACGGAAATTTCTTACGGTTGAAATACTGTTCAGCATCTACTTTAGGTGTTTTGATTGGTATATGTGAACCGTCTATTGCCCCTATGATGCCTGGAAAATTCTTGTGGTCCATAAACGTTTGAACGGTTTCCTGTACTTTAGCTCCTTGTGGCCATTTAACCAGTTTTGGTAATATTTCAGTGGAAATAACTGTTGATGTGCGGTAGACAATTGCATGAACTGTCGCCTCACAAACTCCAAAGTTATCGGCTAATTCTGTGAGTGTTTGTTGAGTACACGCATACCTTAAGAAAATTAATAATTGCTTCTCTACGGAAACTTTCATTAAACCTCCTTTTTTCCCGATGGCCAGTGTGTCAGTTAGGTGAATTATAACTTGGTCAAATGTAGACCTACTCATCCTGAAACGTTCTCTGAAGTCATCAGGGATGTAAAGTGGCATAACACGCTCTACATAATCTCTCACTCTTGCCTTTGTTCTACGTTTGCATGCAACAAGGAGAAGCATTTGAAATATTGCTTGATTATTGTGCTGACGATTCCAGAGTAACCTTGTCCATGAATCTGGACCGTCATCTTCCGCGGATTGGCTAGTCAATAAATCAACCACAAGTATGGGAGCTGCCATTTTAAATTCACCAAACCACCAATTTATCGAAAATATCCAAACTTGGTTTGGTTTTCAAACTTTTTAGATGAAACCGAAACCTAAACTGAAACTGGTTTCCAAAACTGAAACCTAAACCAGAACCAGTTTTCCTCCCGATAAATACAGCCACTATAATTGGAAACCAAACCAAAAAGGATATATACGAGTATGTACATCTATGTTCAAACTTAGAATTGTTCGGCGACAAGACGTGTTCTATATAGTGACAGGTGAAATTAAAAAGCATTTTTTCTTGAATATACTTTAAATGAACTCAACCTTATACAGGTAAAGAAATGTGCCCATGAGTAGAACGAACACAATTTGTACCCATTATAATACCGATTGTTTGCCGGAATATCCGTCATTCAAACACATGACTTTTATGTTGACAATTAAGTTTTTTTAAAATATGTTATCAATCTGAGTCTTTGGTGAAATTTGTTTTTGAATTTATTATAGATTATGATGCGTAAATCATCTTTACCTTTGGACAGCCTTGAAATACATGTACTTTTTTCTTAGCTGCACGATTTCACACTTAAAAAACGGAAACAAACTATTTGAATTACGTATCTGAGAGACTTCAACATTAAGTTAATCAGGATATTACCAATTATTCGCATGTTAAAAGATAAAATATAACCAAATAATTTCAGAACGTTCACAGTTTTGTTTTGAGTCCCGTGCGAACTGTAACATGATGTTTCTGATTGGTATATGTTGGTGTTTTTCCTTGGCAATTTCTATACCGCTCATTGAAAACAAGACGTGTGAAGGAATGGAATGCAAACAAATTATATCGATGCCACTGGTAGACGGCATGAAAGCTACATTAAAGGCTGACTTGGATGTGACAGAAATGAATACATTTTTAAAATATTATATTAAACAAGAGGTACAGCGAGAAGTAAAACAAGCACTGGCAAATAAAATGGCGGAATTTACAAAATCAGTTGAGACAGTCGAAAACATGTTGCTTTCCAATAATAAGACGACAGAAGAAATCATGTCAAAATCTGACACAGGTAAATAAAATTTTTTACATGGTTCTTGAAAAAACCAATTTGACGCGCCCGTTGTTTATTTTAACCTATTTTTTGGTATTTTTTTATAGTTATATTGAAAGTCAGGGTGTTTTACTGGAGGTTTTGTGCGTGAAAAAACCTGCTTACCGTGTTTTGTCGAGCTTGTGCTCCTTTTGTAAATAAAAACAATATACCAAATGAAATCAACAATTATTTACTCGAGCTATGTAGCGTTCTTAAATAAGGCAGTTTTTTTCATTTTGATGGGGCGATCTTCCATAGCAAATTTTGACCTCGCGGAGATGCAACTAAGTGCAGTCGATTTTGTTCGAAGCCCTTGATGCTTTGTCATTTGCGGCTGGGACTAGTATATATATGTTCCTGTTTGCGATTGAATATGGAAAGATTTGCTGTTTTTTTAATAAAATTACACTACGACAGCAGACAATATTGGATCCTAATAGACGTTGCTGGCTTACAATGTAAAATTCTCGGACGATTTCTGACATGTTTCGTAATAGAAAGATTAAATATGAAATACTTTTAAAATGCAAGCAAAAAATCCAATCCAGGGGGATGTGAACCGCAAAGTCTTTTATTATAAAACTACGACGTGACTATGTTTTTGTTTGTTTATTGTATTCCTATTGTTTTCTAATGTTTTCTTATTGTTGCGTGTCTTGATGAACATGGGTGGACATAATACACCACCAGTCAGTAAGGGGAGTATCCGATCATCGCATCACAATCACCATGTACAGAATTCAAAGTTTGGAAAACTATCTGCAATCATATTTTCACACAAGATAGAATCTTTTTCAACCAAGAATATCTATCGCAAAATTTAAAGGCGTGGACTACTCGTTGTTTTTTCTAACTTTAGTTTGTAGGTCTATCCCAAAGAAATTGGGGACGTTACAAAAAACCAGTACCGTTATATTCGCTGCAAGCTCTTGCATAGCTTCTGAGTTTCATATTCATTGTCTTTGTTTATGAAATATTTTGAAATATCTGCATATTTTTCGTTCACAATCTAAAATTTCAACTCGTTTTTTTTTATTAAATTATTGTTGTTGTAGTATTCTAATTTGGTTAGATTTCTTAAGATTATTTTGTTCAATTTAATAAATGGTTTAATTATATTGCTAATTTCAGTTGTACTGACGACGTGTACATCATATGGAACAATAAAGTCACTTGTAATGTTAAACTTCAGTGACATACATACAGTGTATGGCATTGACAACGTGCAGTTAGTGAGAGAAACTGGACAATTTACCTGTGAACATGAAGGCCTGTACCAAATAAGCATTTACGTCATGTCTGAAATTAGTGGTGCAACATTGCAACTTGTGAAAAATGGATTGACAGTTGGAACCGGACGTTATCCAAAACAGAGCAACGGAAGGCATACTAGTACAATAATCTTGTTTGAAAGACT
Source organism: Limnoperna fortunei (assembly GCA_944474755.1). Classification (NCBI taxonomy): domain Eukaryota; kingdom Metazoa; phylum Mollusca; class Bivalvia; order Mytilida; family Modiolidae; genus Limnoperna; species Limnoperna fortunei. The sequence continues at coordinate 42,306,426 of OX104121.1, read as the reverse complement.
TACAGTTGGCGATAGAATTGGTGCACGTTTATATGCGGAAAATCGGTTATATCTCGCTGCCTTCGGAGATAAATCATCATGCTTGTCAATTCTCAAGGTTTAATAATTAGACTATTACAGCAAATCAGTGACGATTTAGTTTTAGAACAATTAGAACAAGGAACATTTTGAGTATTTATGCATTCGAACTTTTAAGAAGCAAATGGTGTTCCTGTATCTGACCGTTGGTATTACATTGGATAATTATTTTGTGACAAACTTTGTATAATAATCTAATTAAGACTTATTAGGAAGATACTTTTGTATGTTTAAAAAAAGCAATCTGAATTGTATAATGTATAGTAAGCCTTTTTTTATTGATGTTGTTCCTTAAATACAGAATCTTGAAGTCAACACTGATTTGATAGCTTCAAGTCTCACTGCGAGTAGGTTTGTACTAGCCCTCCAATCTTAACAATGATTGCCATTTATTCGAAAACAAAACTAAATGATTGATTGAAAGGTTAATATACGCTCAAAGAAAGTTTTTCATCAATATTCAGAAAGAATTTAAGTTAAAGGGCCACACATATTTAAAAAAAAATAAATTTATAAGTTGTCAGAATATTTAGACAGATACTTTGATTGGAAAAGATGCAATGTCAAACAAGTTTTATTATTAAAAATATGAAAACATACGGGTATTCTGGTCTTTTCTTATCTGCTGAATTCTCCTCGGTATCTTAGATCCTTTTTTCTTCCTACAACGAAATAAAGAAATTATTAATTAACTTTCATATGAAAGCCGATTTTGTACCACGAATTCCAAGAAGCTTATTGTATATGATACTGTACTAATATACATGTATATATATTGCAATTTAAAACAAAAACAGTTTACATAGATTTCTAATCAGCCTCCGGAACAAATAAAAAGTTAGCTAATGGGTAAGAAAGAACTCGCTATCCGAAGGACAGGCGGAAGAAAGAGCTTTTCCTGGAGATTTACGACCCCAATGGTTTTTTCTTTTAATCAGATAATAGTCATTTGTTGGTATGAACAAACAAACACATTGAAGTTGAAGATGGTAGAGCTAAAATGACAGTGAAACTATTTTATGGTCAAGCTTGCGGTATAACATTTCATTATGGTATTATTAGTTAATTTTGACAGTAACTTCTTGCATTAATGTATTATTTTTTATGTATCGTATCTAGAAGATTGATTTCAGGAGAAACGTTATTAAATATATTAAATTCAATTGTAGCCCGGTAGTTCCGCTATTATTTCATATCAAATTTAAACAATTTCAGCATGAGTGAAGTGTGTGGATTGTAATAAAATGTTACCTGCATGATAGATCTTAAAAAATTACGCATAAAACATGTAATTAACACGTTGCTGTTGTATGTTAAACTTATCACATTTAGAAGAAAAACAAAAAACCCAACCAATTCATAGGCAAAATCAGATATGCAAAAATGGACAAAATATTCTGACTGCCACTTTCAAACGTATCTAGAGTGTTTGGTAGGAACATATAAATACCATTTGTATCTTTTGCAATGAACATATTCTTTTTTGCAATCTACAAAAAAGTGTCTTTATCTTGCAAGTAGTCAGGCATGAAACATGTTATCCATTGTATGCACGGGGCATCGGTGGCCGAGTGGTTAAGGTAGTTCGTCTACTATTGATCACGTGGTCTGTCAACACTGAGATTGCGGGTTCGATTTTCACTGCAGGCAGGGTGTACTCGACTCCAATCTTAATTGCCAAGGATTGCCAGTTTTCCTACCGCAGGTAGGGGGATCTCGCCGGGTACTCCGGCTTCCTCCCTCCTTATTATACTTTCCCCTCTTCTCAAGGGATAAAGAATCCAGTATCCACCACCCAGGCTCGCGTAGAGAAGCTATGTAGTTGGGCCAGTATTATATGAACACAGTTAGAGATTTATGTGAACTACATATGCTGTCAATGTGAAAATCCAAACCTTATAACAATCATATTAATCAATTGGTAGATATAACGATGATTCTCATTGCTCAACCCTCGTACTAACTTATGTTCTGGTGGGTGGCGGATACGTTTTGCCTTCTCTATAGGTTTTCAGTCCAAAACAACATCACCCATCTTTCTGTAAATATAAATGCTAAGTTTATTTTGAGAACATGTTTAGATAGAGAGTTGGAAAATGAAGTGTCCGTGTCCGATACTGAAGATGCATTCTTAATATATTATTATTACATACTTGGTTTTCATTTTTGATCACTTGAGGGAGACATGTCTTAACTTAAATCCACACTGGAGAATTTTTCTTTCTTGTTAAACTATTTAGGTTATTGGATTTACACCATTAACCATACTTGTGCAGGTACTATACAAGAAAAATGAAAAAGCACAAACTCTTAAAATCGTACCGTCTTTAAAAAATTGCCCGATGCTGGCATAACTGTTTACTCAATTTGTATCGTTAGGTGCTGACCTGCCTTTTTTAGTTAAGAGACCAGAAATGTTTATTTACATCTTAATAGTTTTATATAAAAATACATGATGTCCTTTCAATTAATAACCCTCAATTTGCTGCTTGGCTTCCGTTAATATTTCCCTAAAGAACGGGAAGTTAAAGAAACCACAAAACAGCTATATCTTCATCAATTTTAGACGTACACCGCGAATATGACACAAGCGAGCGACCATCTTAAACAAGAGTTTACGACAAAAGAGACAATTTTAATTTCAAAATTATTAATTTTCCTCACTAATGCAGCAATATTCCACCTTTCCTGAATACGGTGTCTATATTTCTCAGTTGTTTAGGTATGCAATAGCTTACAGCTACAATACTGATTTTTGCAAACGTCACACATTTCTGCGGAATAAACTTATAAATCAAGGTTACACGAAAAAAAAAACAACTAGTCGAGGCCTTTAATAAGTTTTTCTCTAGATAACATTTCTTTGTCGAAAAATATAGTTGCAGATAGTTTTCAGAATTTTTGAATTCAAATATATAGTGAATTTGCTATAATGATTATTAGATTACTGACTAGTGGTATATGTTACCCATCCATTTTAATCAACAACCCATCTCACATACTACATTAATAGAAGCGGGAGGTTTGGCATGCCATAAAACCTGGTTTAACCCACAATTTCTTTTGAAACGCCTATACCAAGTCAGAACCATTGTTGCAGTACTATATTTTTGGTTGTTGGTTCTGGAGTTTCTCGGACTCTTTTTGACAGTTTCCTCGGTGTTCGGTATATATTACCTTCACTTAAATTTCTTTAGAAATATTCTGTGGCACTGTCTCTAAAGGTTATACCTGTGTAAACGTTTTTATTCCTTGTCACTTTTCTGGCGATTGAACATACAGTACATATGGGATATTGCTAAATTCCATTTACTCTTATATGTATATCTGAATTATCGACATTTTTTGTAAACAACACCGGATAAATTGACAACAACTGAAGGGGATGGTTTATTCAGGAAAGTAATCTGTCAAGTTTGATATTATGCATCGGCAGTATCAGATCAAAGCCTGTCAATTATAAATGATCAACAGAGACTGAACGAAATCGAATCTAGACTTTCAGGAAGCAAAGACGCTTTTGCTTGATTAATCTGTGACAATACTTACAAGTCTATCTAGTACAGACAATATACGTTTAGTTACCGAGAAAGAATAAATATTACTTAATGCAAAGTAAAATGGCAGATATGAGTCTAGGTTTGATAAGAGATGTTATATGGATATTGCGTTATTATTACAGTTTTATCATAAATCGCAAGTATCAAATAGTTCATATCTTGCCATGCAGGACAGATATGTGTGCTTGTTTTGTTTGTTTCAATGTTGTTTAACGCCACGTGATCAATAGAAGACGAACTAACTAAACCATATGGCCACCGGGGCCCAGGGCTGATATGGATCTCAATTGAAAATGTATAGTATATCCATATCTGCCCTGGATAGGGTGTGATACGGCACTCGTAGTACAGCAGTTGGTGATATGGTTATACAACCCCTATCCGTATTAAATGTGCAAACACAAACATATCTTTACAAAATATATGATAAGTATTGCTATTATAATGATGTCAATGGATATTTAGTTATGTTTCATTTAATGTATCCTAGAACGAGATGTTGTTTTTTATATGTTCAGTTTCAGTTGCTACAATAGATAATTTTCTGTAACTTGACATTTTTAAACAAAACAAGTAATTTCGTAATCGTATGCATGAAATAGTAAACAACGGTGTTTGTAATGTCCAACGGGAAGCGTTAGTAAATTATGTTTGTTCTGTACAGATACATACAATTATCACTTAAAACAAGGGCACGATTGACGTAGCCCAATGTACTCCGCCGCTGCTGTTTTAAATTGCCTAAGAGCTGTGAGAAACTTTTTTAAATGGTAAAATTTTGCTTGTGATACTTTAAATTATGGGACAAAATAATAAGCATGTAAGAAAATAACAAAGAGAACCGACCAAACAACAAGAGCCAAAGCCAAGGGACAGTTACAAATCCGGATATAGACAAACACAACACAAAAAACCAAACATATAAAACACAGAAACAGAGTAACCCGAACCCAATAAAAACCATGGGTGCACTCGGGTGCTCCGGACGAGTAAGCAGTGTCTATAATATTATAATTATTTGGACTGGTATTTGGAAAAAGAGCAAAGAAACTTACATCTACCATTGTATTATGCTGTTGAAAGTCCCATAATTCTTATAAAATTTGAAGAATAAAAATAACGGTAGAAGATGCACATCTACATATTACACCGATTAATCCTATTATTTTGGATTTCACAGTTAAAGTCAGATACACAAAGGGTGTTGCCCATTCTATCCCTGAGGAGATGTTACGATATGCCCTCCAAACGTGGGTTGTAAAGTTACAATTCAGTCAACCAATCACTCAATCTTGACTGGGATGATACTTGTTCAACAGAGCCCAGAAGACCCTCCCGTTGGGGTTTATCGGGTCATAATACGGAAAGCATGACAGCGGACCGTACTCGATGAAGTGTTTGGTTTGCCACACTCCTTACACGATATTGGCCCTTTGTAGATTTCGAAGAAAAAGAGAATGTTTATTAAAGCCCCCTTCCGATCCTCCATACCTTTTCAGTTGAAGAAATTTTCCCTTTCCCGTTGATGTATTGTTTGTTAAACTGTTTTTATTCTGCGTAAAGCTGACATATTGCTCCCTGGACCTAATGCAACATTCAATCAATCAATAATTTAACAAATGTATACCGCACTAATACATGTGCACCGACGTCTGGACCTCGGTGCTGCGTCCTATCAATAAAACGAATACGAGTTTCAGCATGGCCAGTTTAAAATCGGCCTCACCTTTAGTCTTTCATACAAAAAAATGGACGCTATACCAAATCTGAAAATAGAATAAAACCTCAGGGAAATAAATGTGAATATGAAAACCGAATACAAACCAAAGAGAAACTAATTAATCAATCAACATATGATCAAAACTTAACACAAATCAAATAAAAGGGAGCACAAAAAGAACACAACCTACTGGCTTTGAGCGTCACAATAAACATTATCTAGCGGGGTTTAACCGGATATTAAACCCTCCTCTTAATTGTAATGTCATAACAACAGAGACATGCAGAAACATATACTTGAACCAAAACTAATGTCTGCACACTAGAGAAGCAACCCTTTTATCTAAACATATAACACGCAGCAAACAAAACGAAAACCTGAAAGGGGAAATAAAACAGGAGAGATACATAGTAGGAAACAAGTGCCAAAGTGCCACAAAATATGCCCGTCGAAAATTTACAATTTTTTTAATAAAGGACCAAACTCTGCAGTGTTTCAAGCAATTTAGCTGGTTATCAATCTTGGTTGACATAAGCCAATAAACATTCACGTCATGTTTCATGAAGATCAGACAACAAACAACACAGCGAACAAAGCGACTGATGATTGCCATTTTTTGTATGAATAAAGGGCCATAACGCTGAAGTGTCTTAAATTGATTTGGCTGGTTATCTATCTTGGTAGAGATATTATGGCTAAAAATATTTTCCCCTATTTTCCGGAAGAAATAAAGGTCTGTAACTCTCAAGAGACCGACGCAATTTGACTGGTTATCAATCTTGTTTGAGACATTATGCCCATAAAAATTGTCCCCAAGTTTCATGAAGATCGGACAACAGTTCAGAAGAGTGGACAAGGTGAATTTGCCATTTTTTGTAAAAATAAAGGGCCACAACTCTGAAGTGGCTGAAGTGATCTGGATGGTTATCGAACTTGGCGGAGATATTATGTCCATACACATTTTCCCAAAGTTTCATTAAGATCGGACAACAACTGTTTGAGTTGGAGAGTAGACATTGCTATGGATGCCGCCCACCATAGGTGTTTTCTTCGATGGATGTATTAAAAAAACGGTTAATTAAAAATAAAATAACTTTATTACCTAATGATAAACAAAAGTACAATATATATTGAGACAGCTGTACACTACATATCTCTGCTTATAAGTGTTTTACTCTACATTCAAACTTTATATCATGTTAAAAATACAATAGAAAATCGAACATAACTATTCAACACTGTAAGCCCTTGGACAGCGTTAAAATGTTTGTTCCTTTTACTGTTCTCTCATTCATAGATGTTTAGGCAATCCTAGCAACACATCAACAACACCATTTACGCTTTTCCTGAATGGATGTGAAATGATCACACATATGATGATGTTGATATCAAAATTTAGTTCATTGTAGTTTTATTCAACAATGTAAATAAAAAAAAATAACTACAGCATCATTAGCAGACCAAAATATTCTTAATCAAAGGAATTTTTTTCTACTTTATTAAACTTAGTGAACTGATCATCACCCACAAAATTTTAGACAGTTGCACAAAACCTATAAATATATATGTTGTACAATCAATAATGTGTCTTACTTAGGAATCAATTAAATATATAAAAAGTGAATAGAAAATGGTGGCAACTGCAAGAAAAAGCCGTCAAAACAACATTTATATATTTAATAGTATATATTATGTCTTGTAACATATATTAAGCTTTACCAAAATATTACATCTTATATAGACAGCGCCCTGTTAGTGTATCTATACGTTGGTCATGGATAATGTAAATATGACATACTATATAAAATAACAAAAATATAATGAAATCAAACATAACAAAAAAATATTTAAAAAAACATGACCCTACAACAAAAATATAAGAGTACCAAGGGCTAACCCAATGCTGGTTACATTATTGTTATTGTGCTTGCTAACCTGCATATACCTTCATTATTACAAGCTTAGCAAAGCTTTATATCCATTTTTGAAAACATTGTGATATCAAGTAGATAACCTAAACACAGGCATTACCAAGCATAAGCATTTGTTTTCTAAGTGTGAGTATTGAATGACACAAGAGTAAAGGACGGCCTCTGTTAATTATCATGCATTTTCTGGCTTGCACATACTTCCTTCAAAAATTTCAATTACACCAGTTTTCCCTACCTATCCTGTAACTTAAAGTTTAATAGTTCTAAGACATGCATCTTTATATTAATGCTGGGCTTTTTTGCAACAATATATATGGCAACAGAAATGCATTTTCTACATGCTTACAGCACTCTATTACAATGCGTCTCGAACTATTCTGCAAAAGCTGTTTAATTACTAAAATAAGGAGAAGTAGAAATTGAATAATAAGACAAGCTTGATCTTTAATGCAATGTGGAGCTACAGGTAATTGTCACAAGTCAGAGGTTCCCAGTCCACAGTCACTTCTTTATAACACATTAAATTTCTCATTCACATTTTACTAGTTTGAGAGTCCCTATCTAGGATGTCAACTTCATCCACCTATACACAATTAGCCATGCCTTTTTTGACCTGCATAGCAAGTAATGAAAAAAGCTTATTGTAGACCCTAAAATTATGAACATTTGATGTCAAGGGTAATGAAGGAGCCAATGTAGCCTTGGACAACATAACTTGGAAAGATGACTATAGTTCTAATTGGAAAAACATCCATTGACACATAAAAAAGTATCAGCCAATGATGCAAAAATGTGGTACTTCAATATTATATCAATATCACATATAGTGTATAACTTTGAACTTTCCTATCAACCAATCAGATTCTTAATACATTAGCATTAGCATCAAATTAATTTTTTGTAATGTTTAAAAGCACTCAACACATGGAATGTATAGCTTATCATGACAAAATTTCTTTCTTAACATACAAAAATAAACTATAATATAAATTGAAATACAAAGAGGAAACAAAAATACAAAACAATCACTGTATGCATCTCATATAAATAATTACAAAGCTATTGGAATGGTTTCAGATATCTAATTAACATATAGATGTACCAAAGATTTAAGTTGAGTTCTTTCGCAGTACTATGAGACTTTATTTCTCATTACACAATATATTATACTTTTCAATGGCACAAACTGCTTAATTTGTAAATATATTGTTAAAAATCTAATGCTATTTATGGAATGTTTTGTATGATAAAAGAAAATTATTTCAAAAATATAACAAAAATTGAAAAGAAGCCAAAAAAAACCAATAAAATTCTTCATTGGAATGTTAAAGTAAATTAAAAAAATAGTGCATTACGGCTTCACATAGATGATGTTTTACTTCCCTTTTTTAAAAAGTAGGAAGGACTAAATGAAATTAAAAATTTATCGCTAAAAAAGCTCCTTAATGCAAGTTACTGCATGTAGGTACAAGTATGATTTTGTTGTTAAAACCTGCTTGTTCAACATTTATTGCAGAAACATAGATGCTAAAATCACTTTTATTTGGTTTATATTATAAAGTATTTGTTCATTTTGTGATCTGAAAAAAAACACAAAAAAAATATGATTAAAATTCCAAAGAGACTGAATTGGGGCTTAAATGTGATATATGAACCACTTACAAGCCATATTATAACCAGATTTATGTGCACAGAAATCCAGAACCATATACAAGTGACATCTTGCATGTCAAAGGCACATTATGCAATGATTCTTCAAAGCATGCCATGAACATTTAAACTGATTAACCTAAGTGAACTTTACATGAAAGTTTAAATGGATACAAAAACCCAAATAAATTTAGTCATAAGTGAAATATATAACAAGTGAACATAATAATGTGGAAAAATATATGGAATATTTAGGCTAAGAACTATAAAAACGCAATGTCTTTCTTCTTATCAGGGAACAGGCATACAGGTAACCAGATCATTACAGTAATGTGGAATATTTATACAGAATGTGTAGTATTTACAAAGCGTTAAATCAGAATTTACAGGGTTATTTTTGAAAAATAATTTTTTTTTTATAAAAATCTCACAGAAATAAAAGAAAATACAAAAATTTATAACAGTATCAAAAAATATTAAATGTTTTATCACAGAAATGGAAAATACTCGGAAAATGGAATGTTTGTTTTGTTCTAATGAGATTTACTTTACTGAGCTATGATATGTTCTTTTTGTAATGGACATGTAATTTATGGTACCTGTTTTTGACTTCTGTCAAAAGTTACAGACAAAAAAGAAACACAAGTTCTTACTGGACTTGGAAGTCAATATTTTATACCGACACTGGAATACATACATTACATAACAACTTTAAAGATCTGAACAGATCTACAGTTCCTCTCATATCAAGACTAAATTAAGCAACAATACTAATTATACATATTGTGAAAATCTTGTGTATTCCTAGATGACAATACATGTGAAAATGATCTAATTACTGACCAGAGGAGAAATTTAACCTAAATGAAAACGACAATAAGGTCATTATCGCAATGCAAATGATGGAATAGTGGCTAATTATTCCAAGCTAGGGCAATATAGACTGATATGATTATTATGAGGACCATGCTGTCAGAAGTTCAATATCTAATAATTATTTTCCTCTTCAGTTCCCATAATCCATGATGCCTGACTGTTATCATTTGTAAATTATGTTGGTCAAAGTAGCTGCTGCTATGGTTACAGACTGCATGATGGTTACTATAGTACTGTATACATATTAATTGTTATCTAAATCACTTTGTTGGCTTCACAGACTGCAGAAGTCCAGAATCTGCAATAAAAAGAATTTAAATAAGACAAAATAGGGATAATTATTTACTGATGCCATGAATACATGAAAACCTTTAAAGAACAATGCCCTTTAATTGTAAGTAGTAAAACATATTGTTTCATCACACATGTTGTGGTAAAAATGCCTTATACCTGTTATAAAACAAACTATCCATATCTTGACAGCAGTTCTGTAAATGTTAACTGAACAATTAATTGTATATTTATTTGGAGATCAGTTCTTTATTATTAAAATCAAAGATGAAATTAATCATAAAAACATGCAGGTAAAGAATAATGCACGACTACGGTAATTTGACACAGGAGAAACTTTAGTTCAAGACCATAGTAGGAAAGGCAGAAAAAGTTGGAATTGGAAATCCAAGGTGTCAAACACATTACATAAGGTCCGAATCTTACCAAAAACAAGGAATAAAAGACCATGTGTGGTGAATATCTGGTAAATTCTAAAACAGTGTTTCTGTGTTCAATAAATTCCCAGAAACTTCATAAAAACAAGGAATAAAAGACCGTGTGTGGTGAATATCTGGTAAATTCTAAAACATCGTTTCTGTGTTAAATAAAATTCCCAGAAACTTCATAAAATAATCTACACATATTCAATTAAGATTTCTGAATTAAAATAAATAAAATAAAGGGAGGGAAATGTATGATAAATTTTGAATATTAATGACTCTTTGAAGTATAGGAACTAAAAGAATGAATAGTTAGTTGTACTGTACTTAAAGAATGAATAGTTAGTTGTACTGTCGATTTTGGAGATTTTTGTTTTGTTTTATTTTTGGTGAAATCACAAAGCTAAAATCAGAATTTATGATGGTACAATTCAGCCTAAGAAACTGAATATTTTAACTTACATGCTACTTATTTAGAATGCAATGATAGGTGATTGGCAAATAGTGATGTTTAGTATTCAATGCTTTATTGAAATTTATATTTGTTTTATACTGTACTGATTTACATACCCAGTGACATAAATGGGTATGCACCCTGACAATTAAATATATAGAACAGTCTTGTATATTGGCTGCTTATACCATTAGGCTGGTGACTTGTATATAGCTTATTGAACACTAAAAAGATATAAGTAGAGAAAAAAACTGTGAAAGTTAGGAGGGGACAGTTATATAAAGTGATCACAGGGGTAGGTTTGAGTGTACTAGATATCAGTGAGATGGTATTTTTATTCCTTAAATGCCCGATTTCTGGTACAGATGACCCAGTACAGATGAGCTCACGTGTAGATGTCTGTACTTGCTGTGCATCCAATCAAAATGCCAGAAACAAGAAAGTTGTTATGGAATCATAACAACGATCTTGTTTGATGTTCTTGTTTCCGGCGTTCTGATTGAATGTCAGAGACAATTGAGTCTAAAACAATTGAGAGTCTATAGGATATAGCGATGTGAAAGTTGTTGGTTTATGGAAGAAATAGATACTTTCATGCGCTTTGGGAAAGCCTGTATGATCTTTAACTCGTGATAGAAATTTTTATGTCTTTTACTCATAAAAGATAAATCCTTCTTTCCCAAAAACGTACGGAAGAACTTATTAATCTTTGTGGGCCCTGCTGTCAACAAATGCGCATACAGAAATTTGTTATTCAAAAAACTATAAAGTGACTGTGAGGTCAAAGGTTACCAACTATGGTATATGACATGTTCCCTTAAAATGATCCCACTTGCAAAATACCTCAAAAACCCGGACACGAATTTGTCATTCAAATGTAACATGACCTTGAGGTCAAAGTTCAAGGTCATAGGTCACCAAACATGGTAAGCCGAACATCACCATGAAATGATCTACCACAATGCCAGCATCAAAAGTCTACCTCAAAAAAGAAAACATACAGCCTGGACACAAAATTGTCATTCAGAAAACAGTAATGTGACCTTGAGGTCAAAGTTCAAGAAGCATAATAGATGTGCCACATCCCCTTAAAATTATCTATCTACATACCAAGTATCAATAGTCTACCTCAAATGACAAAAAATGTTATAGCCTGGCAATTCAGACATACGGACAGACTGATCACTATAGGGTGTGAAGTGGCAGGGCCCTGATAATGCTTAGTTACTGTCTTTCCTATGCTTATTATGTCTTTATGAAATTGCCTTTAATTATCCACAAAGGATGAGGTATTTCAGACAGACTTGGTACAAATATGTTGTCGTGATGTTTCAGCTTAAGTTAATATTTATTATTTACAATATGCGACAGCTGTCATGCATAAAAATAAAGAATATTAATTAAATTGTCATCCTTTGGTTCTGAAAGAAATTACATCAGGACATATGGGCAAATTTGTACGTTTCATCACAAGATAACACTATTACAGTATTCTCATGGATCAATGTCCAATTCATTCTATAATAATTTGTACCATCATGCAATGTTACATTGATTTTCATTTTATTTATGATGGAAGTAATATAGAATTTCTTCTCTTTAATCACAATTTCATAAAGAAATTGGATCAGAGCTTACAGTACAGTCCTCACCCAATCCTAACTAATTAATTACTATATATCATATTTTTGTTGTTTCTAAATGCCATTTTCTCTTTGAATCCAAGAATATCAGGTTTCTATCACCCTTAAATATCAGAAAACTGAACTAATGGGTCTGGAAAATACCGCAATATAACACTTTATGGTGTCATAAAATTCACTAGTCAGATAGATCTCTTTGATATTTTAAATATTCAGATTCTATTTCGTTGCAAATCCTTACAGACAAGAAATGACAAGCATAAAACACATCAACCAGATCTAATCCTAGTTTTCCTATTACACAGAGAATATTAAAGCTTTTGATAAAGACTAATGTATATGGTCATTTATGTTGGAAAATCATTCATCCAGTCAAATTAATTATAGTTATAGAACTTTTCATCTGGTAAACTGATAAAAAAATTTGACAACACAACGAAACATAAAAAATTAATAAAAGTGCCTGAAACGAAAACAAAAATGGATGTTGGTTAAAACTGTTGACATTCACTGGCTATTGGATTCCACAATAAAACATCAAAAGACAACAGAAAGACATAAACAAATATGGAATTTAAGTTTAGGTGTTCAACTAAAGTTTTTTTTTTAAATATCAAAATGCCATCTTTATCTTCAAGCCACAAAACCTAAACAATAGATATGAATAACAGTTACATGGGGCTAATGCTATTTTAAAAATCTATTTTTTTCTTAGTCTAAAAGCACATATAAGGACTATGGAATCATATCAGTTTTTACATTTCACAGCAAATAAATATGCCTAATTACAAAAATGCCTATGATAGGGAAAAGGTCAAAGTTCAATGTTTTGGCAAACTATATTTACCTTCTTCCCATCAAAGAATACTTAATTAAAACACAAGTTTTACAATAAGTAGCAAAATACCAATGGTTATTTTTCAATAAATAAAATAAATTTTTGGGGGGGTTTGAATCATTAAATTTGTCAATGTTGATTTCAACTGATGTACCATGACATCATTTAAAAAAATATTAATAATTTCATATTTCCCCATATTTAATACATTTGAACTTTTCCCTAAATAAGTTTTTTACAAGTCTGACTACCAGCATGATACTAACACTAAATACTGTAAATACAAAGGTTTAAATATTAGAAATGAAAAAAGAATTTCATGCATAATAAAGAAATTGTTTTTTGTTTCTTTGGTGTTTAATGCCACTATCAGCAATTTTTCAACGATATCATGGCGTCCATTTTTTATTGGGGGATGAAGCCGGCGTGTCCAGAGATAATTGGCAATCCTTGTGAATTAGGATTGGAGTACAGTACAAACCTCCCACATTGAGCCTCGAACCCACAACCTCAGTGTTGACAGACCATGTGATCAATAGGATGACTAACTACATTAACCACTCGGCTACTGAGGCCCCAATCAGGTAATGATACCAATAAGTATATCAGCAATTGCATAAAAGGATAAATACATCCTGAATATAGCTGAAATATTGCTGATATCGATTGTAAAAGGATACATGTCAGTCCAATGTTTGACACAATATTTGACAATTTTTGTTTACACCATAAAATCTCTCACTACCAAAACTTGCATAAGGGGCCATAACTCACAGACATCAACATTTCTGATACTGATCCCAGAATTTCTTTATGTATCTCATTTATTAATCCTCCAGCAGGCTGAGCTGTTAATAGTTTGGGTGGCTAATTTAGAGGTTACATTGTATGCCACTTTCTTTTGTCATGATGTTAGTCTAAAAGTTGGGTCATATTTCAGAATTTGTGTATAACTCCTCATGGTTGTGTTCATTTTTAACATTTAATTTTTTACCAAATACTTTCCCCAAACCTTCCTTTCCTAATTTCCATTATACATGAAAAACCAAGAAATAACCTTATTAACAATATTCATTATTTCTTTGTTGAGTTTAAATGACTTGTTTCTCACCATTTTTCAATCACTCTCATCTAACAAATAATCACATTTACTAATGAATATTTCTTATTTCTTTTGAACACCTTATAACAATTTGTATGTCAAATCCTTAATTTACTTCTCAGAAGCTCAGCTGACATCATCAATAATGCATTTTACGTTAGCATAGTGCCACAGGACACTCCATGTAGATTCATTACAGTATATAACAATGCTACAAATTGCTGTGTTAATCCTGGTCATGGTGGTATTATATTAAGTGTCTTTGTGTAACAATTTCTATCTTAAGGAAACAGATGCAATTGATTATATGGTAAAGCAATCACTCAGGAAAAATAGTGTATTATACCTCTCACTCTAAATCTGATGATAAATCTACTGCTTCTGTACAAAAACCAAATAAAAAACATTGTGTTACTGTGCAATCAAAGGGCAATAACTCTATATTATAAAAATGCACAAGCATCAAGTTAACTAAAAAATGTTAGCCATCAAATCATCAAACACTAATCTAAGGGAATCAATTAAACTAAAAAATGTTATCATTTAAGAATAATCTATTTAAACATTCATATTTTTTGTCTTTAAAAAATTATGCATACAAATAAGAAACAAAACTAGATAATAAAAAATATCTTTAATATTATGTTTTTATTGATTGTTGATCAATGTTAAATTTACTATCATAGCCATAGAAAATTTTCCAAACAGAGATAACAAAACAGCTTAAATGCATTTGTTACTTCCTATGTTGATGATTTATCTATGTACAGGAGTTATCTCCCATGTATATGAGTTATTTCCCATGTATAGGAGTTATTTCCCATCAGAGCAGTAATAGTTGTGCATAATTATATATATGTATTGTTTCTAACAGTCTGTTAATTTTGAATGAATTAAGCACCATTTATTTCTGAAATGAAAAATTTAGCTTTACTAATTTTTTCTAATATTTAATTTACAAATATATCTGCTGGCAAGAGAGATAAGTATGTAGACTCTAATATAACATCAATATAATTCAGATTCCTCAGTAAAAAAAACATTAATTATAACAAACATACCCATTTGTTCTGGTTTTTAGAATGTTCTGTCAATTTTTAAGAAGTACCATAAATATGAAGAAGAAAAAATATACTTTCTGCAATTACACATTTTAACCTTCTGCTATAATAAAAGAGTGAAAATACCAAGCAGTGCAAACAACCATTAAAAACCTTAATGGTAATATACCATGTTGGATTTCTGTGCCAACTGTCAACCATTGAAGCAAAAACAAACTACCAGTGACAATTTTAGCTATGAATTCTAATGAATTATGGATGTAACATCAAATCTGATTGGACATAAAGTTTATTTTTTTCCAGGTTTTAAATTTTATAAATCACAGCATTAGAATGAACATATGACATTTGTCAACATCAATCATAAATTTTACTATTGCAAAATCCAATTTGATACAGTAAAATCAAAACTTAAGTACACACATTCTTTAGAAAGATGGATTCTCATGTCGTATTAATTTTATGCATGTGGGAATTTGGTTTATTTTTTTTTTACATCTACTTCAAAATAGTTTGTTTATGACTCTGTTACTACTCCTTACAAAAGTAACAGAGGACAATACATTTGATCTCTGATCCAGACAAACTATCAATTTGTTAATTTACATTTGTAAAGGTGTAATTTGAGCATATTTCCAATCATTCTTCAAGTACCGAAGTGACAGTCATCACGGTTTTCCTGTCTGCACAAAAATTGAAAACTTATAAAAGGACCATCAGAAGATAATTTAGTTATGGTTTCAAACAGTTCCTAGAAAGTTTACTGTACTGTGTCCTACTTGCTTCTTAACTATATGTATAAATTTCTCAGAAAAATCATTTTCACAATGTTAAACTTTGTGCATTTTGAACACACACAAATGAATCAGTTTCAGTCATTATTTGAATCTTCTATTTATAGTATTGTTAGGGTGTAATTTGGCTATCAGATAATTAACATAGGGACAAACAAAACCGGTACAAACAGAAACAAAAGTTCTATTTTACGCAGTTGAGCTACCAATGGCCACAAATCCATAATTAAGTACATTCTTATGATAGTCAAATGTCTTTTAAGTTTACTGTTTATTCACCCGATTTCATGGATATGGGAAAAGTTGCTGATTTATGTCCATTTTTCAAGATGAGCCATACATACAGTCTATTTAAAGGGCTAATTTTAAAATTATGTTGTTCTACAGAATCAGTCAGGTTTAAACCTGTTTAACTTTAATATATACTTAGCAATTTTATTTTTTCCACGATATTATCTTTTGAAATATTCAGGTAATTGTTCATAAAGAAGCTTAACATTATGCACGTAAATATCAACTTGTAGACAGAATAACTAAACAAAAGGTATAGATTTATGGTGTACAGAAGCTGAATGTCCAGTCAAACCTTGTATATAATGCAATATTTTTAACAAAAACAACATAGATGACATAAATTGAAGGTAATTTACTAGTAAATTAAATAGAATTTATGTTAAGTTTACTTAAAAGGCATAAATTAAAAACTAAAACTGCACCACGTTTTACTTTCAAGACATTAGTCCTAAACAACCTGTTAAAGAAGAAACTTGCAATATGCCACTGACCAGTGCAATATGCCACTGACCAGCTTCAACCACTACAAATGTACTTCTAAAGAAAGAATAAAAACAAATGAAATACATGTGTGTTTATTCTGCATTGGCTCAGGTTATCTCTAACAACTTGTTTTATTTACAAATTTTTACTTAACTGCCAATTTTCAAGTTCTATGAAAGCAGAAAAAGATAAGAATACAAGAGCCATCCTGGTTAAGAACCGCATTATATCAAAATATCAAAATTTTTTATTAGTTCAAACTCTTGTTTTTAATTGGTACAAAGCAAGAAATAAATTTAAGCCTACAGATTATATGAGTAAGTGTACCAGATAAATTATAATGGCTATCCACAGCACACATTCATATGAAAATTGCAAAAAGTTTAACTTTGTTTAACAAATTTTACCATTAAATTTTAAATTGTATAAACTATTTAGATGTTTTGTAAGGTTTGACTGTACAATTCATCCTATAACGGGATGCCTGCCTGGAAACGTCTGAAAAGCTTGGAGATTAATGAGTGGTTTGCAATGGTTGGATTATGTAGATGGATGAACCAATGACACAGTCTGGTCAAATCCCCAAAAACAGCAACTTACCATCATTATAGTTAGATTCACCAAGGCCTAAAACAAGTCAGTATATATAATTTTCCATTCGTATAACAATTTCCATTTTTGTTTCGATATATTACTATGCAGTGTAAAGTTATTGATGTTGCTATAGTGCACTGGTTTCAATGTTTCATAACAACTTAATAGATCACCTGTTACGACCATGTGAGCAAACTGACAAATGAAAATGATTTCGATGAAATACATACATAACGTAATTAATTCTCCCTTCAATAATTTCTTGACAAACAACATTTCATTGAAGATTTTTAATCCAAAATTTACTACATTTTAAAACTGTGAAAAAAAATCATAATTTGGCTCAATATTTGTTCTTTGCATTTCACATGGGTGAATGGGAATTTAATGCCTTTCAGCAAATATTCTGTTATTTTGCAGTGACCAGTCAACTTAGCAGTAAACCACAAAGCCCTAGTAAGGCAATATAATATTTTTATTTACATATGACTAAAGAGGCATATGATTTGAAATGACACAACATTAAAACTGACCAGAGATTAAGACTGACTTTGAGATTAACTCTGAAACTGAGATTTAAACTAGCCTTAAGTTTAAACTGACATGATAATTAAACTTACTTCTTAATCTTTGTCTCTTTTCATCTGCTGCTTTTTTCCATTCTGGCTCAGAGCTCTTCTTTGTATCATGAGCTTAAAATAGATATTATTGAATATAAACTTTATGCACAGAATCCTTGGAAGACAACAAAATTAAAATTAAAACATCTCTTTGACAATAACTGGAAGTTTTAAGAAAACAGCAAAGAAAAAAAGTTTTAAATAATAGAGAAGGGAGATAACTGTTATGCCTATTTTGGTTAATATAAGTAATAAAACCTAAAAATGGCATAAAGGAAAACAATTCCTCTCTGGATCAACTTTGCCTTGTTTTGTCTCTGTTAATTGAAGTTGATTAATTAAGGTTCAGCTAGAAGTTGTGACCCATGTTATTATTTTGTGTACCTTTTGCAGGTGTCTGCCTCATCTTTTTCTGTTCCAACTCAACTTTCCAGGGAGGTAACCCTTTGCTTCCTGCAGCATTAGTTTTACTTGGCTAAAATTAAACATAATCACAATTTATGAAGGAATATATTTGTTTGAGAGATGGTACAAAAGAAATAACAATTTTTATAAAAATGGAAAGAAACCTCCTGTAGTTGGTTTGTTTTGTTTTTGTTTGCATGGAGTTTTAGCAGCTTGAAAGCTTTTGTGGCGTCTTGTTTTTATTGTGCGAGGAAGCCGGAGAAAACTATATACCTTCAGTAAGAAAACTAGCAATCCTTGTCAATTACCGGTAATATTGCAGTCCAGCTCATCATGCCCACAATGAGACTTGAACCTGCAACTTCAGTGTTGACAGGCCATGTGATCAATAGTAGAAAATTAACCACCTTAACCACACTGCCACTGTGGCACATCCTTAGTTATAAAATACCAGTAAGCAAGGTATCAATTATTCCAATATCAACATAAATTCAGCCTTAGATAGTATAATATAAATGTTCTGATATCTCCAATCCACCTCTAAAGGAACACAAAAGTATTGTTTAAATGCTATGATGCATCTAGATAACCCACACCAATATAATTTATATATAGGCACAGCCTAAAAACGAGCATCACACATTTTATGGTTCATGATGTTACTTCAGAGCACCCCAACAGTGCCTCTGCATTCCATTTAAGAAGTGACATCTTTCTCTAATGTGTTGGTGACATCACAAAAATGTCAACTAATAATACAGCATTTCAAAGACTGCAAAAATTTGACATTTTTGTTGTTATTTAAAAAATAAACTCTTTAATTTCATCAATGTCAAAATTATTTGTGTCTACTTTTAAATTAATTTTAATGCTCTTCTACAATATTTTCTTCGGATAGCTCAGGTACATCTGAATAGGCTTTTTTCATATGGATCAAGTTATTAGTTCAGGTCTTACTATTTTAAATAAATGTTTCACCTGTTTTTCTACATGAATATCAACATCACTGTCTTTTCGCCCTTTCCTTTTCTCTGCAAGTTCAAGCCGCCACTGTGGTACTTCAGACGTATCTTTTGATGGCGTAACAAAAGCTAAATTTGGTGTAGAAGGAGACTTCAACCGTGTGTCTGTGGTTTTCAACCAACTAGGCACATACTGGTCTCTTCCTGAAAATTCCAGAGAAATAAGGTCATTGATCATATGCACAAAAAAATACAAAACAAACAGATGTTGAGTTGTATTTTTCCCAGAATGCAATGTACAGCAAACAGTATACATTTTTATTTCAAGTTATCAATCAATGTTCAGTTGCAGATGCCTGATACACTTTAATCAGGTAAATAATGGCAAATCAAATAATACTGATTATTATACACCTTACTGTCAATTAATTGTAATGAATAGTGAGTGGTTTGAAAGACCCTTTGAAATCCCAATGGCATTTCACAAAGGTCACATAATTAAAGAACCTTAGTGAGCAAGCTCACCATACCCCATGCGTTCCGATTACATCAAGGTGGCATTTGGTATTTAAATTGATATATTGAAGTTTCATGAAAATCCATGAAGAAATGAAAGCGATATCCAGGCGACAACATTGAATATACATGTATATGAAAATTGACTAAGTCTCCCTCCCAAATAATATAATCCCCCTTGACATATTTCCCTAAAAATCAATCCCATTCAAGCACCTACTGTAAGTAACAATTTCCTACAGTTTCATGAAAATCCATGAAAAAATAAAAGTGCTATCCAGGCGACAACATTGATATATACATGTACATTAAAGTGGACTAATTACCCCTCACAAAAATATGGTCCCCCATGACAAATTTCCTTTAAAATCAATCCCATCCAAGCACCTACTATAAGTAACAATTTCCCAAAGTTCCATAAATATCCATGAAGAAATGAAAGTGCTATCCAGGCTACTAAGTCCCCCTCCCTTAAATATGGTTCCTCTTGACGAATTTCCCTGAAAATCAATCCCATCCAAGCACCTACTGTAAGTAACAATTTCCCAATGTTTAGTTAAAATCTATTAAGAAATGAGATCGCTATCCAGGCGACAACAGCATGACAAACAGACGGATTGACGGACTGACTGGTCAAAAACATACCCCGGCAACTTCCTGTGATTTAATAACAGGAACAATATGCTGTCTTCATACAAAGAATATAACACATTCTTTCTATGATACTAATGTTCCGAATGGGGGACATCATAACTGGACTGATGACCTTCTGTCAATCAGGAATTTTGGCTTTTTACTATCAATGTCCATTACAGACTTGCGAACTTTGCATTATCCATTCTGGCTGTAGTGTATGTCACAAACACAAAAATGATTCCAAATGACACAGGTTCTACTTTTTTACAAATTAAAATATCACAGGTCTATGCCATACTATTATGAGCTTAATTTCTATGTATTTAACCTAATTCAATAAAAAAAACAGGTTTTGGCTCAAGTTCAAGTTAGTATTATATTTTTAAATATTATTTCATTTTTTCATCTTCAGAACCTGCTACCTTTTCTCATAGTGTACAAAACCCCATAAATATGACAGTAGTTATACTTTGCATTAGGGAAAGGATTTGTTTGTTTGTCTGTTTGATATTTGTTTAACTCCAGTTTCAGCAATTTTTCAGCAATATCATGACATCTAGTTTTTAATGAGGGAGGAAGCCCGAGTACCAGGAGAAAACCCCCGACCTGCGGTTGGAAAACTGGCAATCCTTGTCAATTAAGATTGGAGTTGAGTGCACCCTGCCTGCAGTGAGACTCCAACCCCCAACCTCAGTGTTGACAGACCAGGTGATCAATAGTATACAATTACCTGGACCACTTGGCCACTTAGGCCCCTCTTAGAGAAAGGTAAACAGTTTGACAATTGACTGCACCGAACGTAGCTCAGACAGTGGATTTATTATTCAGTAGAATTTTAATGTTGCACCTGTATGAAATAGCAGTGCCCTATAGAATTGGGAAAATAGTATAATTAGAAAATTTATTAAATGAATTAGATGGTTTTTTTTAATGTGTATAAAGCTCATTTATGAACTATTTTAGAGGCTCCTTTGGTAACCTTCAGGATTTCAAAATTTCAATTTTTTTTATCTGACATGACACCACAAAAATTTAATGCAATATAGCAGAAAATATTCTGCTAGTTTTGAGGGTTCTCACATTACTCAACGAAACTTGGTGCATAAGTGAGAGCAACAAATGTTAACATTTTACTCTAAGCACCAACAATTAAGAGGCAGTTGTCAACTATAGTTGTAGAACACACATTTATACCCTAATATAACACACGTACAGTTGGGAAGAAGTTAATGTAACAAATATACAAGTACAACATTTCACAAATAAATCAGATCTCCGATGTGCAATTTATGTTTTATGTTTTGTATTCATAATTACTCATTATATTTGCAAGAAACAAATGTGTATTCAGTCCCCCCCCCCCCCCCACCCCAAAAAAAAGCAATATATTACTGATGTTTGGAAAGACTATTTATTCCGAGTCCAACTGAAGTGAATGTCATTATAAATCTTTATTGAGGGACCACCAGTCTTATGGGACTGGTTTCTTTTATTTCCGGAGAGTAAATCTTTACAATCAAATACAACCTTTCTAATGACAGCGTCTTTTTTATCTCCCTTGAGGGGGACTCTTAAAACAGGTTCGATTGTCCATGTTAGTGAAGTACAATCATACTGTCATAGTTAATGCTATGTTTTAACATAGTCACATATGAAGTAGTGTACCTGGATTTTTTTTAATGTGGTGATCATCTCCATCCTTATCTGACCCTGCTGATGTTAATCGTGTCCGAGATGGTATCGGATGGCCATTTAAGGCATTATCATGATTACTTGTAGTCTCCTGTAGAGGTATTGATGATTTTCTTGGTAAGTTATCAAAAACATCTTGACTGTTTGTGTTCTTGTTCTCTGTAAATACACAAAAATTGAAAAAGACATGATACCAAAGTATTACCACACTGTGCGGAGATTTTATGGAGGAAGTCAATGGTGAATATGGTGCAGTCACAAAATTCACATACGACTACTAAATGATTGAATATGTCCATTTTGTTGACTAGTTAACTGTTTTATGTAAACTAAAATCCAATCAATATTTAGTGGCCTCAGTGGCCAAGTGATCAAGGTACATGCCTTTCAACACTGATGTGGTGGGTTTGAGTGGTGGACTACTAGTATGTACTTTTCTCTGACTTAACTGTCAAGGATTGCCCTATCTCCTGCCATACATTGGGGGTTTTCTCTGGGTTCCTCCCATAACAAAAACTTGACGCTATAATATAGCTGAAAAATTCCTGAATGTGGTGTTAAACCCCAATGAAAAAAACTATCAGTATCCTATTTTGATTGGTTTCTTTTACTTCCTGTGATGGATTTACAATCAATCAAATGAGAGATGACATATATGATTTTGGTTTTTAAATGTGTCCTTATCGATGAATTTTTATCAAGTCAATTGACTAGCTTACACCTGCACACCTTCATCTAAAGAAATGATGTAGATCTTGCTGTAAAATGTTGCACTGGTAAATTACATCTGCTATTATTTTGGGCAAAACATGCACGACTTCAAAAAGCGATGTATAGATTTTGCACCTTCAAAATTGAAGAGTAATATACAAAACATGTGTTTCTATTGGCTGATATAATTTTATGAATATTCATGCAAGAATACAACTGGTGGTAAGTTTCTGACAATGGAATACATATTTAAATTTTATTTTATCTAATTTGCTGACATAATTTAACTTTTTCTAATCTATGAACAAAGTTTGTTAAGATCAAACATATAGATTAAGACATGAACAATATTACCATGAGTTTAAATAAAATTCCTTCACTCAACCGGAGTTATGAGTCAGAAACAACAAGGTTTGAAATGTTTACCTTTAGCATCAGTCTTTTCTTTTGATTCTGAAAGCCAGCTTGGTTTGTCATTTGAACTGTCGCCTGACGATTCCAACGATGATACATGAGAAGGTCGTAACTTTGTTTCCTGCAACCAAGATGGTTTTTCACTATCACTTTTTGAACTGTCTGACCTTTTTACAGAGTCTCCTTTTGATGGAGTATTGCGTAGGTTAGGCAATTCGAACCTATGTTTCCCTTTATTTGAAGAGTCATCCATCTCTTGCTGTAAAGATCTAGCTGATTTTAATTTTGGCTTTTCAAACAAACCACTAGGTGGCTTTTCAATTTCAACATTATCTGATTCTGGTTTGACTCTAGGTGTGCGTCTTAAAATAGGTACATCAAAAGTTTTAGCTTCTGGACTTTTAGGAGGTTCCCTTCTTTTAGGTACAGGTGTGCTTCGTAATGTAGGAATTTGAAATGTTCCCTCCTCCTTTTCTTGATTGTCAAAAGATTTTTGTTTTTGAACACTTTTTAATTGAGGCACGTCAAATTTTTTGTCACTGTCTGAAGCAGGTGGAGATTTTAATTCAATCTCCATTTTTGGCACATTTCTAAGTTCAGGTACTTCAAACTGAGACCTTTCCTTACTCAACAATCTCAATGTTTCTGTTGGTTTGGGAACATTTCGTAACTGAGGCTTTTCAAAGTAAATACCATACTCTAAATCATCTGTACTACTTTCATCATTGTGATGACCCAGTGATAACGTTGTTTCAGAATCTACGGCTTCCTCTGACCTTCCATGTAGCAATTTAAGTGTTTGTGTTGGGGGGTTGTCAACTTTTTTTAATTTTGGGGTTTGAAAAAGGTGTTTAGAATCATCAGAAATTCTACTTTTACCATCGTCAGACTGTCCTGTTTTTCCTTGGAAAAATTGTAAACTTTCTGTTGGGGCATTATCCACTGTTCGTAACTTAGGAGTCTGAAAAACATGCTTAGAGTCTGAGTCTTCAGACTTATCAGATGAACTTCGACTTTTCCTTGGAGTTCTTTCTACTTGCTTTAATGCAGGAACCTCAAATTTAGCACTAGTTGCATCATCACTGCTTTTTCTTTCTTTACGGGGTCTTGAGACTGCTTTTAATTTGGGCTTTTCAAACTGATGAGTATTTTCCACAGGTGCTTGAGCTGGTTCCCTGTCAGAAAGCTTCCTTAACACCGGGTTTGTAATCTCCGACTGATTTTCAGATTCACTAGATCCACGAGATGATGGAACTGGAAGTTTAACACCAATTGCCCTGAAATCTTTCTTGGGTTCATCTGGTGTCACATCACTGTCCGACGGAGTGGACTCTCCTGATTTTTTTCTTGGAACTGCCATAGGCTAAACAAATTATTTAAAGATTACTAAAGAATATTTAAAGTTTAATTAAATACTGTTTCATAAATTATGATTTATAGTTCTCAAAATATATATAAATGTATGAGAAAATTTATGTTCATCTCTTACAATCTAACACAAACATAGTACCAACATATCCAGCAAATTTGATTTCTAATGGTTTCCGTCTCATGCAAGACAAAAATACCATAAACAGTTTAGTTCTTGCAATACAAATGTGCTTATTATGTTCGTATATTAATTTTTACTTTTTTATGTAAAAGCAAATCCTCTTGCATTAATTATACTTAAGCTTTTTTACTTAATACAAAATTTGTAAAGAAAAATTTGTATAATTGTATACCATGCCCATGCCAGGTAGTGCTACCATTCCTGGAAGAGGTTTTTTCGCTGGAGGTGATGATACATCGCTATCATTGGAAGAACTCTGTCGTGAAAATACATCCTCCTCATCCCCGTGTCCATTCTGCAATTGTGGTTTGGGTTCTATAACAGCAAAACAAACTTCTTAATAAATATCTTAGTGAACTTAGTGACCAAGTGATGGGGTTAGTTATTTGTATCACTGGAGTGTAAATAATGGGGTTGTGAGGTTGAGCCTGACTTGTATATCTCCCTTAAGTCTAAACTGACAATGGCAGGGACTCTTCATGACAGTTTATGGGTTACTGTACTGTGGTTTCCTCCCCAACTGGATGTATGATATAGGTTTCTCAGTGAAGATGTAACTTTTCATAGTATTTTTGGTGTACTTGTGCATACTGTGTGTATTTTAATGCAGTAGCAAATAAGAACTACTAGGATGACTTTAACACATGTAAACCAACTCTAAAAATGATTATATATATAACTTACAACATCATATACTGTTGATTGGCAAGAACGAGTTACGCAGTTTTAACACAATCTTTCAATACTTCAATAATAACAAGTAACATTTACTGCAAGCTTAGAACTGCAGAACATGAACAATTAAAGGCTCTCCCAGGATGAAATAAAAATGGGAGGGTCTATTTTCTTATCTGTGGTATTTTAACGGGAATATCGAAATCACCTATGCCAATACTATGAGAGGGTCTATTGTATTACCTGTGGAATCAGTAAAGTGACTATCTTCGTCTGCCCCGCCCATACTAAGAATACTAGTCCTACTAGGTTTACGTCGCTTGGCAAGGGATCCTTTCTTTCTTAATACAGTCTTCTGTTTCCCAATGTCTACATCTAACTGAGAATTGTCCTGTAAATATTGGAAAAATACTTTAAATTCTGACACTCTTAATTGTCAATCTATTTTCTGTCAGGTGTGTACAATCATGTAGAATTACCAATTTGGAATGCAATTTAAAAAAACTATGCATGCATTTAAGACAGGTCAACAAAACATCTAATGTTTCCCAGTTTTTTCTGGAAATGTAAATCTACTAGTACCACCTAAAAAGGAGTTTACAAAATGAAATGCTAATTAAGAATTTACAAATCTAAACAATACATCACACTTTTCTTGAAAATTAGAAAGCAAAACTATATACAATTAATGAAAATAAAATAAACCACTGATAAAGATATATTTTTTCTTGATTTACTCAGATTAAATGAAAGGAAACTGGTTTTTGGGCAAAATTTGGGCAAAATTATAGGTCATTTTTCAACAGTACCTGGACTACGGCATCCAAATCTAAACTGTCTTCTTTCTTTATATCAATGCAAATCTCCTGAAAAAAAGTTAAAGCATAAGAAGAAGGAAAATGTACATTTACTATACTATAGTCTAATTACACAATTGAACACATAATATTCTTCTCTCTGCAACAAACACAAACATGCCACTGAAATGTAATTTTGAAACTTACTAACCTTACCAACCTTTTAAATTTGAGAAATAAATCTTGGGTTGTATTAGGTTGTACTTGTTGACACAGAGGGGGAGCATTTATATTATATTATTTTATACCAAGCATTAGTGTTGAAGGCAGACATATTGAAGAATATTTTAGTTGACGATAATATGTGGTCATATTAAAATCGCCTATTCTACCCTATAATGTATATATACACAGTATAAATACAAAACCAACACATTGTATCAACTCAATTATGTACCATAGATACAAATCTATGTACTGATACGTTAATTCAATCAAACCTGTTCTAACAGAAGACTCAGGTAGAAAATGGCCTATTCGACGGGTTCAGTAAGGATGAAATGCTCCGATTTAAAAAAAACAACTGGTCCTGTTTTATCAGATGGTCTCTTAAGCATATTTGTTTGTTTTCTTTGTTTGAATGCCACTTTCAGCAATTTTTCAGCTCTATCATGGCGACCAGTTTTTATTGGGCAGGAAGCCGGAGTATCAGGAGAAAACCCATGACCTTCAGTAGTAAATCTGGCGAACCTTGTTAATTAAGATTGGAGTCTAGTGCACTCTTTCCAGAATGAGACTTGAACCACAACCTGTGTTGAAACACCACGTGATCAATAGAGACAAACTACCTTATCCACTCGACCACTAAGGCCCCTAAGCAGGTTTGACTAAACTTTGTTACTAAACATTTATAAAATGTATTAAGGTTACATGTTCAAAGTCTGAGATAGTAAATAATAATTCTAAGAAAGGCTAAGCTTTAAATTTTACTCTGCAACCTCAGTATTTTTATTTTCTATATCCTTACATTGCTTTGTAAATATTGAGTCAAATCTTTTTATGTTAAGATGAACTGGTAATTTTGAAAAGTGGACAGAATAAAACATTTATTATGACAAGAATGAAAAAAAAATGTTTCGTGCAAATCCATGTTTACTAAAATTCACCCAACAAATTAACTTCAGAAAACAAAAGAGTAATTTAACACAAAATTTGATGTTATGCATGCTGATTTTAAATAAAATTACCTCTGCATTTTGATCTATATCTTCGTCACTGTCATACGTAACTATTACTTCTATTCTTTCTCCTTCCTTTACATCATCATCTACTTCAAAGTTCCCTTCATACTTATCATCGTCATCTTCTTCAACACTTTGAATTTCTGCAGAGTTTTCATTGTCTATCGTTTCCTCAACACAATCATTATCATTATTATCAATTCTCTCACTATCTTCAAATTCTATTAATGTTTCATTTTCTTCAACATTTTCATGATCTTGACTTTCAAATTCAAAAAGGTCATCTCTATTATTCTTTACTGCATCTGGGGTTATATGACCTTGACTTTCAAACTCAAAAGGGTCATCTATTTCTCTCTTTACAGATTGTGTTGCCACAGAAACATCCCAATCTATAAGTTGTTCGCTTTCTACTTTTTCCTGATCTTCGGAATGTTTTGATACAAAGTCATCAATGTCACCCAAAAGGTCAAAATTTCTACTGGACCCTGCTTCTTCAGTTTTTGATGGTTTCAATTTGCCTTCATTTTTTTCGTCAATAAAATCAGCCATTTTTAAAGAATCGTCCAAGGAAGACTTGTTGGTGAAAGGTTTGTTTGTTTTTGCTATAGCAGTCAAAGTGGTATCTGAGCAATGCTGAAAAAAACAAAAAAAAACTGTTAAAACAAACAGCATTGATTGTTACTATGTATCCCTGCTTAAGTTTTATTTAGTTTCAAATATCCCAGAAAAATCTCATTTTACACTATGAAATATGACCTCAGATGCTAAAGATGATTTTCAAAGAAAGAATTTTGTGGTTTCCTAATTTTCATTATTTTTAAGTCCATTCAAAGCAGTGAAAAAATTAATCAAAAAAGTGCACAAATTATATTTATCTTTTGGAACACAAGTTTAAAACAGCAAAAGTAAGTACCCGCAAATAGGACAAAATCGCATGATCGGTGAAATTAAGTACCCACGATAATAAACATGTTTACAGTAATATGAAGAGCATTGAAGTATCAACTACCATTTATGTATTGACAATAATTCAATGAAATCCAGGAAAATATTGCAGCATTTAAGGGCAAAAGACAAAAACTTCCAATTTTAACATTTTATTGACTGTATTAACCATAATAGTTATAAATTAAAATCCATCTTTGAACTTTAGAGGTAAGTAGAGTCAAGCTTCTGAATTTAATGGATACAAATTTATAACAATATCAGGGAATTTTAGGGACATAACTAGGGCAAACATTTAGGTGGCCTCGGTGGCTGACTGGTTAAAGTGGTAATTTACTATTGATTAAGTTGTCTGTCTACAGTGTAGACTCTACACTGAGGTTGTAGGTTAGAGTCTCACTACAGGCTAGGTGTTCTCGACTCCAATCTTTATTGACAAGAATTTCCAGCTTTGCTACACAAAAAGTCTTGGTTTCAGGCTTCCTCCCCCAATAAAACTAGATGCCACATTAAGCTGAAAAATTGCTGAAAGTGGCATTAAAAACAATCCAAACAAAAAAATTATATACACCTATAATCTTGAATATAAGTGACTCATGTATTCTTGCCAACATTCTATATAAAATATTAGTGAAATTTCTAATTGAATGTCTGACCAAGGGCATTAATTTGTAAGTGAACGGCCTTAACATCCTCTCCTAATCAAATAATTGAGTATCATATGAATTATGACGTTTATTTTTTTCAATTTTACTGGATGAAGTATGTATGTACAATGTGTATGTATGGCAGCCATTTACAAAAGTCATGCATGTTAATTTAATTTACTGAAATAGATTAAAACTGTGGAAAAGCTTATAAATCAGACAGTTGGCATAGCAGCAGATTTCCCTGGTCTAAGATAAGCAAGGTAATAAAATTATAACATTAATTAAAGCCGTCTCTCTATGAACACTATTTCAAATATTTATTGTTTAATTTAACTATCTATATTTATAGATATCTTGAAATCTGAACAACTGGTATGGGCCCAGTTTCATAAAACCTCAAATTGAGATTTTCCTCCAATTTCAATTGTCCAGCAATCTGATTGGTAAATATTTAAGTTGAAGTTACCCTGAAATTTGAAACGTTTTAAGAAACTGGGCCCTGACTAGTCTTTCTGAATAGACTAAATTACAAAAGTATTTAAGATATTTTTTCCTGCAAAACAGTAATCAAGTAACAAAAACCCACATTAAAATCAATTTTCTAAGTAAATCATTTTTAAAGTGAATGAAATAAATATATATCTCTCCATAAAGTATGCTTGAAAAAAGTGTAAGAGGTATTTAAACACACCATGTTAAGTATATAATACATGTGAATATCCGTGTGTGGATAACATGGGTACAACACACTAAAGATACATTAATGTAATGACAATTAGATCTGTTAATTGCTTATTTGCCCCCCCCCCCCCCTCTCCCCTCTCCCACTTTCCATTTATTATTGCCATAGTTTGATTGATTGGATGTTTGCTTTACGTCCAGCTAGGTTTATTTCAGCTATTTTCAGGAAGAGAACTAGTTAACAAACAATAAATCAAATGGAAAAGGGGGTGGGACAGGAAAAAATTTAGACTGTCACTGAAAAAGTATGGAGTATTGGGTAGGGACAGAAATCTAGCCATTTATAGCAGCTGCAAAGAGCCCATTCTTTTTCTAAATCTACAAAAGGGGCACTCTCCAAACACATCACCCACTACATTTTGGGACCAGGCTTTCCTTAGTATGACCTGACAACCTCTCAACAAGAGGGTCTCCCCTATCTGCCACCCGAGGACTAGCTGTGGGTTAAGCACTGGGAACCCTAACAGTATGGTCCCAGCATAGTTAGGGGGATAAAGCAACACTACATTATCAGGGCTCAACTTAAAATAATTCTATGTGTTAAAGCACAACTTCTCCCTGTAGATGTCCACTTGAATTTGTAAACAAAATGCTGATTGGTTGACTCCAGACACCATTTTAAATGTGTTTTAAGATCTTTCTTGTATCGACAATACAATTATGACAGCAACTAAAAAATTTAAAATCAAAAAAGAAAATTGGAGTACATTGATATGTTTGTAAAACCTATAAGTTATACAACTGTATAGTTATCTAAAGCCTATAATGGAAGCATTTCTAAATTCTATATATATGTATAAATCTTAGTATTTAAAATATGGCAGGCAAATCAAAACTGCTTACATATAAAACTGCAATTAAAACAAAATAAGTAATAATACAAATAGATTTTTTCATTTTAACCTATTACTCTGATTATTATTTATTTGTATTAACAATTTATCTGATAATGGGCTTTGGTATAACTTGTGGTTTATATATGTATATGCTAATTTACTGTGGAAGTTACTGGTTGGCAGTCATTTTAAAATGAAAATATTTGCACAAGCACATTTTGTAAAAATTTGAATATTAAATTTATAAAATACGAAATTACGAAAGTTATGAAAGCTGTAAAATAGGGCATTTAATGGGACATTAAATGATACCCTGCCACGTTGCATTGTTTTTAATATTCATGAACACATTTTACTGAATTACATATTAGTCTACAGGAACAGATGAGCATGATAACAGTCCATCTTAGAATACAATTTTACCTTGACCCTGGACCAATAAAAATTATTTCAAATTGGCACAACTCAAAAGCTACAAATGGGATTGTGCTGAAAATTCAACCCAATCTTCATTTTATAGTACTTAACAGCTGTGCAAAGTTAAAATAAAATCTGTTGACGAGTTTTCATGTTATCATATGGAAACCGCCAATTGCTGACCAAAAAAATCCTTAAATTGACCCAAGTCAAAAACTAGAAATTGGATTGTGCTTACAATTGATCTTGATCTTCATTTTATAGTATTTATAAGCTGTGCAAAGTTAAAATAAAATCTGTTGATGCGTTTTCAAGTTATCATCTGGAAACTGCTAATTGTTGACCAAAATACACTTGAATTGGCCCGTCTAAAACTTCAAATTGGATTATGCTGAAAATCGAACTTGATCTTCATTTTACGGTATTTAATAGCTGTGCAAAATTTAATTAAAATCTGTTAACACATTTTCAAAGTTATCATCTGGAAACCACGGGGGAACAGACAGACAGACAGATGGATGGACGGACACTCATGTCCATACGGAGGGTATGACATAATACCCCGCCACTTTGTGTGGCAGTGTATAAAAAGGGAGGAACCGGCATAGACATTTTATAACAAAATCTTTATGTATAGCGCAAATAAATGCAACAGAGCTACATGTACATGTAGTAACATAAAAGTCATCCTTATCTTATTTGCTTGGCTAGAGATAGCATTGACTTTAACATTTGCCAAGTCCTAACATTATTGATTTAGTATTCAGTTGGTTAATCCATCAATCAGACTAACATCCTTGTAGCGGAAAAGAATACTCAAGTTATTGTTCAGGAAATGATTACAACAGTACAAGTAAAAAAATTATAACTTACATACACTGTTCCGAAACAGATTAAATCGGTACATCTTTAAAAATCATATCTTACATACACTGTTCAGAAACAGATTAAATCGGTACATGTTTAAAACTCCTAACTTACATACA
Source organism: Limnoperna fortunei (assembly GCA_944474755.1). NCBI lineage: Eukaryota > Metazoa > Mollusca > Bivalvia > Mytilida > Modiolidae > Limnoperna > Limnoperna fortunei. The sequence continues at coordinate 42,273,836 of OX104121.1, read as the reverse complement.
CTGTTCAGAAACAGATTAAATTGGTATGCATATAATACTTACACTACACTACCAAGTAATGAGGAAAACTGAGTGCTTATATGCATTTCCTTTAAAGGGTTTTAACCGCTAGTTGTATACTTATTACAAACCTCAGGAAGATTGTCGAAATCAACGAGGTCATCTATGTCACTGTCATTTTCATCTGATAGACCAGTCAACAAATCTTCAAAACTCTTCTCTAATTTCTAATAATGCCATGCAGAAAACAGAAAACAGTTAATAACAAAGAGTATGTTAGATCTGCATAATATTTGTAAACATTTCAAAATTTGTGGAAATACCTTAAATCCTTTTTGTACTAATGAAATGGAACAATAAATAACTAAAATCAATGATTTACAGATTTTGTTTAAAACAGGATTGAACTTTATTTGACATTTCATCTACACCTGAGAACCCACTGAAAATACTACAGCAGCAGTGTATATACCTAAGGAATATTCAAACTGTCACACACTGAACCCAATCTTTTAAAAATTAAAACATTTCTTGATTTTGAAAGTTCCAATAAATATGCAGATCCAACAAAATTTCAGTGAGGACATGTATAATATAAAACTGGTGTTTTAATTATGTGAACACACATTAAACAATAAAATGAATGTATAGTTAAAGCACTTACATCTGTAAGGTATACAATTAAAATCCAATACACTATACTAACTCAGTGCAAACTTTAGTACAAAGTGTACATTTAGTTAATAGTCCAGCGGTTTGCTGTATATACATGTATGTGACTTATTATGAATACTATAGTGTCCTGGATAGTTTGTAAGTACATAGTATCAAGCCTTTAAACTTCCTATATTCACTGACGACTAAACATTGTAATGTTTTTACTTTGCATTAACATGTGATACATATACTACATGTATCAGTATCCGATATGACTGTCCAAATTTTAAACTTAGGTAATGAGATTATGATCTTGTTTTGAACATGTAAACAACATGATAATTCAAATTCTACAATATATACATGTTTTATTAGATTACAGCGGAAGTTTCTGATGAAATATGACAAGTTTTTTTAAGGATTAACTACAAAAAATATTTTCTCCATCGAAGGATAACAAAATTTCCGTTTTGCACATTGTATAATCCGCGTAGCGGATTATATTAAATGTGCACAGCGGAAATTTTGTTATCCTTCGATGGAGAAAATATTTTATGTAGTTAATACTTATAAATAAATTCAAACAATAGAATACACTCAACAATTTTATTTTTGTAACTGGACATTTTTTTTAAAAGAGATCAACACAAAAACTGTTAGTTTCCCGTGGAGTAATATATGACGTCAAATGGCGCGTGTCTCCATGACGATCAAATTTGTTTTCCATCCTCTGATAGAAAATATTTTCCAGCCAATCAAAAGTCAGTATTCTCGCAAAATTAATTTATATCAGGATAAAGTACTATATAGAAGTGTGAGGACTGCAGGTGGTTGTGTATATTACTATGTGCCTATGTCTAAGAGTACCAAACCAACACTTAAACAACAGTTTGTTTTAAAGTTCTGCTCCAATTTAGAACTATAGTTATGTGCACTAGCAATTAAATCAAAAAGGAAGGAGGAGCAATTAGATGAATATTGATTGAGGAAATACCCTAGCCAAATATTGACATGCATAACCACTAAATGTCCTAACACATGTCATGGGCAAACTTCATCCTCAGGAAACACTTATACTATAACTAGTAGACAGGTTATACAATCAGTTAGGAGAAGGGCAAATTGTCACAGTTAGTAAATGTTTGTTTATCTTATTAAAACAAATAAAAGATATTTACTTTTTGTAAATCCTTTGTTGCAAGTTTAAACCTGTGAACTTTACAGCAGCAAAAGGGGAGATAACACACTAATTACCCTGGTTTTTGTGAGTGATGATAACACACTAATTACCCTGGTTTTTGTGAGTGATGATCTTTCGTTAGCCATGCCCTCTTCCTGAAGTATTTCCTCTAATATTGGGTTATTTTTCGTCAGTATGTCATCTAGATCTGTGTTCTCTGAGGTACTACTGTTGTCTGCCTTAGAGTTTGTTTTCCCAGAGACCTAAAAGCAAATTAGAAAAAATAAATTTGTGGTATTTAATTTGTCAATTAAAAATATAAAGTTTATCTCTAGGGGTATCACTAGTGAGCATTAGCTCACAGCTAATGCTCACTAGTGATACCCCTGCTTTCAAAAAGGTATTAGTTAAATAGGAAGTAGATGGCCAAAAAACGTCGCTATACACCATATGGTACAATAGGATAAAGCGATATGCAAAATATCAGACTTCTGCATCCTTAAGTTTCTCAGAAAACTGCAACAGAAATTTTTGTTATGATCAGACGGACGAACAAACGGAGAGACAAAGGTAAAACAGTATAACCCCTCTTCTATGAAGCGGGGGTATAATTATTCATTTACATGCAGTTTATACAGGCAAAAATGCTCTCAAAATGTAGATAAATTAAACTGAACCAATCATTTGTTTTTCACGTTCCAAACCTTTAATTAAGTGTTAAAGTCATCAAAATAGTTTGATTGCTGTTTTTGACATAAAATCAAGGCAGCAAAAAGGCAGGCTGGCAGGAAATTTGGTATTTTGTTCTCAAATTAAAGCTAAGATATATCTATACTAAAAGCATGCCAAAGAAAATTTTTTTCCAGAAAATTATAAATTAAAATAGTGCCAAATCTGTTGAAAATTTACAAACCGATATATTTTTTTCGATGGCCTAATATAACTGAGTTTCAAATAAACTGCACATGTGTATCTGCATATTTTAAGGAATCAAATTTATAAACACATTACAAATATGCATGCATTATGTTGAATACATATCAATAATAAAATGTGTACATAGCCCTGCTCATTACTGTAAATTGTACTTAGTACATTCTACTTATTTTGTACAAATATTGAACACACAATACTTATGTGTGTTTTTCAATGGATAATAGTAGCAAGTCTGGTGATAAAGTAAAAAAAAACTAGAGTATTCAATGTAGACACACTAGACATTTTGCCCATCCTGAACCTACTCCTTAATTTCCACTCCTAAGAATGGGCATCGTAGACAAGCTAGACATGTTGGCCATCCTGTACATACTCCTTCATTTCCACTCCTAAAAGTGGCAACATAGACAAGCTAGACAATCCTGTACCTACTCATTCATTTCCAGTCCTAAGAATGGGTAACGTAGACAAGCTAGACATTTTGGCCATCCTGTACCTACTCCTTCATTTCCACTCCTTAAAGTGGGCAATGTAGACAAGCTAGACAATCCTGTACCTACTCCTTCATTTCCACTCCTAAGAATGGGCACCATAGACAAGCTAAACATTTTGGCCATCCTGTACCTACTCCTTCATTTCCACTCCTAAGAGTGGGCAATGTAGACAAGCTAGACAATCCTGTACCTACTCCTTCCTTTCCAGTCCTAAGAATGGGCAACGTAGACATTTTGGCCATCCTGTACCTACTCCTTTATTTCCACTCCTAAAAGTGGGCAACGTAGACAAGCTAGACAATCCTGTACCTACTCCTTCATTTCCAGTCCTAAGAATGGGCAACGTAGACAAGCTAGACATTTTGGCCATACTGTACCTACTCCTTCATTTCCACTCCTAAAAGTGAGCAATGTATACAAGCTAGACAATCCTGTACCTACTCCTTCATTTCCACTGACCTAAGAGTGGGCAACGTAGACAAGCTAGACAAACCTGTACCTACTTCTTCTTTTCCACTCCTAAGAGTGGGCAACGTAGACAAGCTAGACAATCCTGTACCTACTCCTTCTTTTCCACTCCTAAGAGTGGGCAACGTAGACTTGCTAGACATTTTGGCCATCCTGTACCTACTCCTTCATTACCACTCCTAAAAGTGGGCAACATAGACAAGCTAGACAATCCTGTACCTACTTCTTCTTTTCCACTCCTAAGAGTGGGCAACGTAGACAAGCTAGACAATCCTGTACCTACTCCTTCATTTCCAGTCCTAAGAGTGGGCAACATAGAGAAGCTAGACATTTTGGCCATCCTGTACCTACTCCATCATTTCCACTCCTAAAAGTGGCAACGTAGACAAGCTAAACAATCCTGTACCTACTTCTTCTTTTCCACTCCTAAGAGTAGGCAACGTAGACAAGCTAGACAATCCTGTACCTACTCCTTCTTTTTCACTCCTAAGAGTGGGCAACCTAGACAAGCTAGACATCTTGGCCATCCTGTACCTACTCCTTCATTTCCACTCCTAAGAGTAGGCAACATATACAAGCTAGACAATCCTGTACCTACTCCTTCATTTCCACTCCTAAGAGTAGGCAACATATACAAGCTAGACAATCCTGTACCTATTCCTTCTTTTCCACTCCTAAGAGTGGGCAACGTAGACAAGCTAGACATTTTGGCCATCCTGTACCTACTCCCATCATTTCCACTCCTAAGAGTGGGCAATGTAGACAAGCTAGACAATCCTGTACCAACTCCTTCATTTCCACTCCTAAGAGTGGGCAACGTAGACAAGCTAGACATTTTGGCCATCCTGTACCTACTCCCATCATTTCCACTCCTAAGAGTGGGCAACGTAGACAAGCTAGACAATCCTGTACCAACTCCTTCATTTCCACTCCTAAGAGTGGGCAACGTAGACAAGCTAGACATTTTGCCCCCTCTGTACCTAATCCCACTGAATGATTACAACATAAACAAGCCAGACATTTTGATAATCCTGTACCTACTCCCCTACTGTGAATGGTTACAATGTAAACAAACCAGACATTTTGATAATCCTGTACCTACTCCTACTGTGAATGGTTACAACGTAAACAAGCCAGACATTTTGATAATCCTGTACCTACTCCCACTGTGAATGGTTACAACGTAAACAAGCCAGACATTTTGATAATCCTGTACCTACTCCAACTGTGAATGGTTACAACGTAAACAAGCCAGACATTTTGATAATCCTGTACCTACTCCCCTACTGTGAATGGTTACAACGTAAACAAGCCAGACATTTTGATAATCCTGTACCTACTCCAACTGTGAATGGTTACAATGTAAACAAGCCAGACATTTTGATAATCCTGTACCTACTCCCCTACTGTGAATGGTTACAACGTAAACAAGCCAGACATTTTGATAATCCTGTACCTACTCCAACTGTGAATGGTTACAACATAAACAAGCCAGACATTTTGATAATCCTGTACCTACTCCCACTGTGAATGGTTACAACGTAAACAAGCCAGACATTTTGATAATCCTGTACCTACCCCCACTGTGAATGGTTACAATGTAAACAAGCCAGACATTTTGATAATCCTGTACCTACTCCAACTGTGAATGGTTACAACGTAAACAAGCCAGACATTTTGATAATCCTGTACCTACTCCCCTACTGTGAATGGTTACAACGTAAACAAGCCAGACATTTTGATAATCCTGTACAGACTCCAACTGTGAATGGTTACAATGTAAACAAGCCAGACATTTTGATAATCCTGTACCTACTCCCCTACTGTGAATGGTTACAACGTAAACAAGCCAGACATTTTGATAATCCTGTACCTACTCCCACTGTGAATGATTACAAAAAGCATAACACACCTAAATCATGATGTACATGTACATACTTTATAAAAATCTAATGTTGACAATCACATTCTTTAAAAAAAAAAACAAAAAAACAAAGGTATATGATTTCACTTTCAAGTTTTTTTATCTGACAAGAACTGTTTATGTCCCATCGCAATTTTCAAACAGGCTGCAAATGACAGATGATTTAAAACATAATCTATTCTGGTCAACTATTTCATAACTGGAATTTATATGGGATATTAATTTTAACAAAACTGTTTACACTTTATACATGTATATCCATCAGAGCCTACCAGTATTTATTATACATTTCTTCAAGATGTTACCAAATACACTGATGTAATAAAAGTGTATTTTAATCACAGGTGAGAACTAGGCGTAAACTTGTTACTTATTGGGTCATGTTAATTTTTTTAGTTTTGAAGGGGTCTTGAGAAATAAAAACTTAACACTTAAATTTACACAATTAATATCACCATTTTATGAGGATAAAATCATATTCCTATTTATACTGAATATTCAATAATTTATTAGCATTGTATACATTTACACCTGAGTGTATATATGGCTATATTTACACAGTAACACAATGTACAAATAATATAGAAACTTGTACGAAAATATAAAACATCTGTAACAATAAGTCAACAAACAAACGAAATCAATGGGCAGGATTAACTAAGTATAGTTCAACAACTTAAAGGTGCTTTCCTGCCGATTTTGTGTTCCACCCTCATCTACATATCATTCTATATCTTATTTCTTATCATACATTAGCCTGACATGGCATATACAATTTGAAATTTGTTAAATGACACAGCTGCAGACAAAGAATTTTTTTTTATTAAATTACCTTAATTTTGAATCTAACCATGTTGTTAGTCCATTAGCACTTTAAAAATAACTGGAGAATTTGTAAAACTTCAGGACAGCTATACCAGAGATTTTTTTACTGAAACCAATGTTGTTACATAACCCCCAGGGCATTGTGGACAAAACTGTGACAAGTATGTAGTGAAAAGCCCCCAAGGGCAAAAACTGTCTCCGGTGTTTGGGCTATCATTATCACTCTATTACAATAGTATATCTAATAAGTAGAAAAACTTTTTTTGGTATAATTTTCATATTTACTGACAATTAAAAAACCATACTTACAGGACAATACATAAAAAATCAAAAAAATGTTTTAAGAGACTATTCAAGGAAGAGCAGAAGTAGTCACAAGACAGGTGGTCTTTTAATACAGGAATAAAATTCACAGTAGTCTGATCAAACAATTATTATTTTATAACACAAGTTGTCAGAGGCAGAGGTTTGACTGTACACAAAACTCTTCACAATGTATAAAGATATAAATATGCTGACTCATGAAAAGTGGAAATGTTTGTTCCGTATGCTAGTAGTACATGGATGTCTATAGAATTCTTTTAGTTAACACCATCCTATAAATAGCATCCAGTATATAAACATTAATTAGTAGCATCATATTAGTTCTGATCAGTTTCCAATGAAAAATTTTATTAAAATTTTAAAAGTTAAAAAAAAAAGTTTATATGGTTTGTAATAACAACACAAAAAATATTAAAAAACATAAAATAGTTCCTACCCGTGTTAATTGTACGAATTCTGATACCAACTGTGAAGACTATCAAAATGAAAGCTAGCTCAGTCCCTGGTTTTCCAATTGATGTATGATGATATACATATAAATATACAGTACATGTTTAAATGCCTAATAGGTTTAGAACACCTGCCTGCATGTTTAAAATACATGTACATTTATATGAATTTTATCTTACGATTACCTTTTCATGTATTAACGATTTGACATGCAAACAGAGTAACTCAAAAATCTGACACTCAAAATAAACTGGATACCCCACAATATATCAATGTTCATGTATACTGTAAAAACTAAACAACTGATTAACTGCAGATCAAGGAACGATATAACAGGAAACTTTTCGTCAAAACACAGCTTAAAAAAACCTGGTCTAAGCCAAACATAAAATATGTAGAACAAACAAGCTTAAAACATGCACAAAACATGTCAAATAACACATCAACAAGGGGTGCATTAGGATGATTCAAACGAGTTTAGGAATTAATGTGAGAAGCTCTCATTCAGTTTTATTCCCTCCCCTTGGGGTAATTTTGTTACCAAATACCGCTGAATAACACTTGTACAGTCAAACATAAACAGCATTTGACCAGGTGGTGATATTCACTCTTACTAAGGAAATATGGTTCTTTAAATAAATATCCCTAACCATTCACTGGGTACTAACATTTACAGAACTTAACTAGGTGAACAATCATCATGTCAACCAAAATCACCTCTGCCACACCATTGCTGATCCCATGAGAAATATCTCTAACAGCAGATAAGCATCTCAGACAAACAAGTACTTTTTAAGTAAAAACCTATTAAAGTTATAAACAGACTATAAAAAATAAATAAGATCTCGTGCATTTTTTTACCAATGTCAATCGTTGTTTACAATCATCATTTTCATTCAAAAATGTTTTCCAGCAGAAATATGGGGGATAACATGTGGCAGAGGTTTTATCTGGGAACCAGTTATGTTCTCTGTGCTGGAGACTGCTCACTGAGCTGCCAGTTATTTCCCAGGGTGGATAGGGATACTCTTTTAATGGAGTTTCAGACTGCTATACAGAAGGCCTAGCCATGGACCATATAATTGGTAACATGTCTAAAGAGTGTTGATAAAGTCAACAAGAGTAGGTACATTGTAGCTGTCATAAACGATAAAATTCACTGTCCCTTAATCTAAATCTCCATGTTTTTTTAAGACTGTCTAAAGTTTTTTCCAGTGGTCTGTCCCATTTTGCTGAATGATTTAGTTTTTGTTAACTTCTCGCCATGATTACAGCTGAAATAATACTCGTTGCAACCATTTTATCAATTAAATCATCTTTGAAAAATTCTCACTCTTATTGTATTATTTAAGAATATGCTAAAATATGACCATTAAATCTGTTTATTGATTTGTTTGAAAGAAATAAAATAATGATTAACTAAAGTATAAGGCATATATCATTCGTGTATATGGGTAAAGTAAACATACAGCTACGAGTCAATGAACTTTTTAATATATTCTAATATAAAAATACAATATGTTCATATATATTGAATTGGAAGTTTTTCATACAGTGTTATTCAAACTGCATTTGGTTCATTATAATTCCATGCAAAGTTGTGATGATAGGTGTGATATAAAATGGAAATCTGAACCCATAAAAATAAAAAATTTGAAGCAATCAATCAAAAACACTTGTAAATCTCAAGTAGCTACAAACTTAAAAAAAAAATTTTTTTTAAGTGTTTATTGATGTAAGCTTTATAGCAACACTACTCATTTTTTAAGAATTCACAAGTGGGTAAATAGCAATAATTTAACAACTAAACCTATTACTGCCCCATCACAACCATTACAAACCTCCATGTTGATCACCCTAATTGATTTCATAATCTGTTCATCTATCAATGTAGATAAATGAATGTACAAGGTAAAATGTTACAAGTGTGATATTGTCTACACCTGTTGACCCGAATACAAGGATATACTGTCAAAAACAGCTGATTGATTGACAGAATTAACTAACACCCACAAAACAATATAATTTTGCTTTTTTTTTTGTTTGTTTGTTTAAATGCATATGGAATTTGATGCCACTTTCTCCCATTTTTCAGCTATATCATGGCATCCTATTTTTATTGGAGAACAAAAATGCAGTACCTGGTGAAATTTCGCAAACTTCAGCAAGAAAACTAGAGAAGTGTAGCACACCCTGCCCACAGTTAGGCTCAAACTTTTAACTTTAGTATTAAAAGATGTGTGATCAATAGTGGATCAACACAAATTTATCAAATAAATCAGAATTAGTTGGATGTAAGGGCAGATAACCAAGACATGCAATAGGGATCAAACAGATTCAGGCTTGCAACATGCCATTTACACACCACTTTAACAATCTTAACTGAAGCTGTAGTTCATTGTTCAATTGTTATGATATGTCATAAACACTAAAAGAAAAAAAAAACACCAAGAAAAAAAAACCAAAAAAAAAAAAAAATTCAAAACAATAGAACAATATATCAACTTTCAAAATCAATATTTAAATAAAGTTTTGCTCAAAACTTTTCTGCAGATGTTTACCAAAATCAATATAAGAATATAAACATTAAATACCTAGGGTAGTTAGGACAATGCAAAGAATGTGATTGAAACGATTTGAAATAACAAGAGCTTGCATTTCAAACCTTCATAACATAAGTTTACTAGCTTTTCCCATTGCAACTACTGAGGATTGATGAATAACATGCACACAATACATGTACTTTCTAAATTTAGAGTTCTTTGAATATAGATTTTTCACAAATATATTTCCCCCACCCCCACCCCACCCACTAGATAACAAAATCTGAACTGTGATTTGACCCCACCAGGTATGTTAAACAAATAATATATTCAGAGAAACTTATTTTTTCATTAATTTCATATACAAACAAGAAATTTACACCAGTGCACCCATTCCTATTTTCTTAACAAACATGAGGGAGGCTAAGTGGCTGAAAGGTTAAGTTAGTTCGTCTACCGTTAATCACCTGGTTTGTCAACACTGAGGTTGGGGGTTTGAGTCACTACAGACAGAGAAATTGAAAAGAATCGCCAGTTTTATTACAGAAGGTTGGGGGTTTTCTCTGGGTACTCATTTCCTCCCCTAATAAAACTGGATGCCATAATATAGCTGAACAACTGCTGTTTAAGTGGCATTAAACATCATACAAACAAACAATCAACAGACATGACTAAAATTGAGACAATTTGCTTCATACAATTATCAAACTTTTGAACATGTTTTAATTAAACATGTCACAATAATTCAGACCAAGATAAAAACATAGTTATTTGTGTACACATCATTTAAATTATTTCGTTTAAATTCTTATAAAATATAATTAAAATGTATGTATTAAAATTACCTCACGGTTGATACACACGCTACTTTTCAATACACAGTACACCCATTTACCAAATAATCAATACCAGCTGTAATAATCCATTTCAAAAATAACACCACTTACCTTGAATAGCAAAATGACATCACAACCAATTTAAATTGACGAGGACAATAGTGAAAAACCCTTATCTGTCGCTACTTAAGCCCAAAATCTGATTTCAAATTCAAGAAAATATTGGAAGATCAAGAACTAACCCTTTATCATCTCAAACAAGACTAACATTTAAATATACCTGTTGATTACCTATTAAAAAAGTTTCAAGTACCTATGTCTATGTATGCTTAAAGCAAAAAATTCTCACAATATTTGTAAATATTACAACAGAAAAACAAAGACGATGCAAAAGTAATTGTTTTTTTCATGTTTGATACATGTATACACAAAAAACTATAACCAGGTATGTTTTCATGTATAAATAAAAACCCAAAATACCGGTACAATAATGAACAAAAAACAAAACAGGAATATTAACCTTATGTAAAATTTCAATGTGAATCCATAATATATAGATAAGTGTGCACGAAATAACTTTACAATCGTTAAAAAAAATATCTTCAGATACTACAACTACAACTTCAAGCAGTGTTCACGACATTATTGCAGGTGTGGTTATAGTACATGTACATGCATATCTGTCTACTATATACATATATATTTACAAATGTACAGTAATGTCCTGAAAATCAACAAATATCTGCCTTAGAATCAATTGTAAGTCATTAACCATCCATTTTAAATTATCCTACCTTCACCTAGTAAGTCATCTTTTCTCAATATGATATCACCATATAATTTATAACGATGTTCCAGTAGGATGAAATTAATCTTGTGATGACAATCATCTAGGTTAAAAACCATTGTGTAACAACTTATAAAAAGCCGTTTAAAAAAAATCTCAGTTATTTCATTAACGCAGTAATAGTAGGTAACTGGTTTGTATAACTTTATAATTAAAGGTAGGACTCTACAGTGTCTGGCCAAAGGTTTCTTTCGAGAAGTTTTTTAAACCAATTTACATTTTATGACAATCTACATTTGTATTGATTGTTAGTTTCAAATGTTTTATTGTATTTGGAAATGTACACATACATTTTAAAATCTAGTTTTGATTTATCACATTAAAATGTTCTGAGCACTAGTATGAACTGGATACAAAAAACAGTATTTCCAAGAATGAACTTTTCTAGAAACTTAACACTGTGTAAATCCAGATCATGATAAGATGAGAAATTACCACAGGCATAATACTGACAGAATTACAACTAAAGGTATTAGGTAATAATCTAGGACAAATTTAGTACAGGACAGTTTATTGTAAAGTTTGTTTAAATGTTGTTTAACACCCCTTTCAGCAATTTTTCAGCTATATTATGGTATCCAGTTTGTATTGGGGGAGGTAGCCAGAGTACCCGGAGAGAACCCGGACTTTGTTAGGAAAACTGGAAATCCTTGTCAATAAGGATTGGAAGTCGAGTGCACTGTCCGAGACTCGAACCTGCAATTTCAGTGTTGACAGACCACATGATTAAAAGTAGATGAACTACCTTAACCACTTGGCCACTGAGGCCCCCGGGATTGTTTAAGCCTATTTATGTACAAGTCTGCCCAGCACATCCCCAATAGCAAATTGAGGAAGTCTTCTCATTGGATGGTAGATTATAATATGACAAGATTGACTGTTGACAACGTCAATGGTGTGTAACATATTTGGAGAGTGCATATTTAAAATGCAGATCTTTTTGTAGAAAAAAACAATAGTTTAAATGCAGTTTTAAAATGACCAAACATGCAAATGACAAATTGCATAAATGTGCACATTTTGTTTGTCATGTCCAATATCCTTTCTTAAGGATTTATCTCTACTTACTGCTGAAGTATAATAGTACATTATTATTAAAATACATCTAAATACATTACTTTAATTAAACACAATAAACTTTCCTGGTTCATTTCAATTAATCTCCCCATCTAGTTAAGGAAAGTTCTGCCATCCCATGTACTAAATGTTTCAGCATTGTCCATTAAATATTTGTGTGAATATATATCAACATATACATGTATATGACAATAATACTATATAGATTTTAAAGGAATTTGTCACAGCAGCAGGGCTCCTTGTCTCTCACTTACTAACCTACAAAATGATTTTCAAAAATCTACAAAAGGAGTCTTTAATGAACCTCTTTCCAAAAACTCCACAATGCTATTCATAAATTGAAAGCCCCAGATTCTATCCACCAGCTTTGCATTGTAGCAGACTTGTAATGAATTCAGCGTTGTTCCTCATTAGAAAAATATTGCGCCCAAATAATTTTACAGTATACAGTAGTACATGACACTGTTTAATTCAGCTACAACTTTTGATTCTTACCTCCTTATCAATCTCCCGATTTCCAATATTTTTTCCTCCCTCACATACTTATAAAGGGCTATATTTCTGAAGACAGTTTTTCATGTATACACGAAAATTGCAAAATTACATTTAATTAATAACTATAAATTCCTGTCATGTTTGCTGGATAGGTTAACCCTTCATGTTTAACAAAAAATTAAATGCTTCAAGTTATTATGTCATATATCTAGATGTAAATCTGACATTAAAATTACATTTAACAGATACAAACATTCATTCTAGCTTGTACTTAATGTTCAACATGAAATAAAGCAGAATGTTTTATAATAAATTACACAGTCATACAATATTTAGTTTAAGAAAATTAAGCAATTTGTAGTCTACCAGATGTTTTAAAGGCCTACGAGAAATGTGACATTAGCTATTTTTGTAATAATGAAACAATATTTAGGTGCTTTGCAAATTCTTAATGGTAGTGTTATATCTTACATTCTTATAAGAAGTGAATAAAAGTCTTCGAGTCCACACCACTGTTAAGACAAGTATATACTCCTAATCAAGATCATAAACGATCAACACAGGTATGGTAACATCACAGTAAGATGTTTCACATGTTTCAACAACATCACAATCAACTGTATGTCCTTAATGGCAGAGAAGTCATAGGTGAAGTTGTTAACTTATATGTTCTATTAGAAACGTAATAATTCATGGGGGACACAAATATACATGTATACTGATTTTAACATGGGTTGGCCCATTATGCCCACATTTTGGGCGTAAAGGGCAAAAACCTGCTTGAATGAAATACAATGTGAACTAGAGGCTCTTAAGAGCCTGTATCGCTCACCCGACTTACAAAAAAAGTTTTAAGAGACATTACTTTTCCTACAAATTTTGACATTAAATGCTAATGAGTTTACATGATGGTGCTGTTTCTATGAATGTTGCCATACTTCAAATCAATCGGCATGCGGTTTGTAAAAAGAAGATTTTAGAAATTTCAGCCAATCAGAACCCATTGGTGGCCCTGGAAGCTATGTTCAATTTGCAATTGGCTCGAAAAACTCAAAATAATAATACAAATATCCAACCATCATTTCTTCATAATTTGGCTTCATTGTGTGGAACAGTTTCTTAGATGAAGTTGTTTGCATTTTTTCCCATAGGGTCCTGTGTTAAACTAAGTCCTGCAATGTTAGCCATCTTGGATTTAGATTGGCACTAAAATCTGCAATATTTCAAATCAATCTGCCAAACGGTTTATGAGAAGAAGACTTTTGAAATTCAGCAAATCAGAATGCATTAGTGACCCTGAAAGCCATGTTTGTATGTTTTTCCCGTAGGGGCCTATGTTAAACTAAGTCCTGCGATGGCGGCCATCTTTGATTTTTGATCAGCACTAAGAACTCAAACTTAGTTGAGGACTATCTAAGGTACATATCTACAATATTTCAAATCAATACGCCAAACAGTTTATGAAAAGAAGAATTTTGAAATTCAGCCATCAGAACGCATTAGTGGCCCTGGAAGCAATGTTCAATTTGCAATTGCCTCAAAAACTCAAATTATTAAGATAACTATCCAACCTTCATTTCTTCATAATTTGGCTTCTTTGTGTGGAACAGTTTCTGAAAAGAAGTTAACTTGTATGTTTTTCCCATAAGGTCCAATGTTAAACTATGTCCTGCCATGGTGGCCATCTTGGATTTTGGATTGGCATAAAAAACTCTACTTTGTAGAGAAGCATCTAAGGTACATTTCTGCAATATTGCAAATCAATCTGACAAGTGGTTTATGAGGAGAAGATTCTTGAAATTCAGCCAATCATAATGCATTAATAGTTTCTGGCAGCCATTTTTAATATTTGATCAGCACCAAAAACTCAAACTTTGTAAAGAACCAACCAAATAAAAAGTTTGGTTCTAATTGGCCAAGTGGTTTTGGAGAAGGAGATCGAAATGTGAAAAGTTTACAGATGAAGACAACAACGACGATGACTGACTCAAAGTGATAATAGCTCACATTGACCCTTTGGATCACGTGAGATAAAAATACTGGTTTTACTCCCTCATGTTTGGAAATAAGATAAACTTTTTCTAGTTCTATATTGTACATGCATTGTTTAGATTTTGTTTTTGTTTTTTCTTGCTGTTATAACTTTCTACATGTCTGTATTGTAAGGTTATTACAATAAATAAGGAGAGTTTGGGATATTTTAACCTGTCCAACCAAACCGTAGTTTTTTTTTTTACCATTCTAAACCTCATTTTGTACTGTTATTTGTTGTTGCTGTTTTTTGTGATTCGTTGTTCTGTCTGTGACTGTTCTAAGCCTAATATTTGTATTTTCTGTTATTTGTTGTTGCTGTTTTTTGTGATTCGTTGTTCTGTCTGTGACTGTTCTAAGCCTCATATTTGTATTTTCTGTTATTGTTGTTGCTGTTTTTGTGATTCGTTGTTCTGTCTGTGACTGTTCTAAGCCTCATATTTGTACTTTCTGTTATTTTTTGTTGTGGTTTTTTAATTTGTTCTTCTGTCTGTGACTGTTCTAAGCCTCATATTTGTATTTTCTGTTATTTGTTGTTGCTATTTTTGTGATTCGTTGTTCTGTCTGTGACTGTTCTAAGCCTCATATTTGTATTTTCTGTTATTTGTTGTTGCTGTTTTTTGTGATTCGTTGTTCTGTCTGTGACTGTTCTAAGCCTCAAATTTGTATTTTCTGTTATTTGTTGTTGCTGTTTTTTGTGATTCGTTGTTCTGTCTGTGACTGTTCTAAGCCTCAAATTTGTATTTTCTGTTATTTGTTGTAGCTGTTTTTTGTGATTCATTGTTCTGTCTGTGACTGTTCTAAGCCTCATATTTGTATTTTCTGTTATTTGTTGTTGCTGTTTTTTGTGATTCGTTGTTCTGTCTGTGACTGTTCTAAGCCTCATATTTGTACTCTGTTATTTGTTGTTGCTGTTTTTTGTGATTCGTTGTTCTGTCTGTGACTGTTCTAAGCCTCATATTTGTACTCTGTTATTTGTTGTTGCTGTTTTTTGTGATTCGTTGTTCTGTCTGTGACTGTTCTACGCCTCATATTTGTACTTTCTGTTACGTGTTGTTGCTTTTTTTTGTGATTCATTGTTCTGTCTGTTAGTGATTAATTCAAATATGAGGTTTTATTTGGTTTATCTCCCTTTTATATATGATTTATATGTAAATATTTACAGTAAATTTGATAGTACTTATCAAGTTCTTTTGAGCAAAAGTTCACTTTAATGTGATCCTCTAATTACAGCTTTTAAAATTCTTTAATGGCTTTGAAGGACAAACCTATAAAATACATTTTATCATTTAAAGATTTGGAAGGTCAAGGGTCACTCTGAATCTAACAAAAGACTCTGATCATATCTTTTTTCTTTACTATTAAAATATATAGATATGCATATTTATTACGAAAAGAGCTCAAAAAATTACAAGGACATAAAATCAAACAATAGAATGAGGACTGCCAAAAAAACAAATAATATGTTGTCAACACAAAAATACTTTAATGTCCCATTCAATTTGCATGTACAGCATGGTGACAAAAGTCTATATTCTGTTGACACTCAATTGTTTTCATTTAATTAAGACTCTATTGTCTACAGCATTCAATCAGAACGCACCCAACATGAACATCAAACAAGGACTTGTAATAAGAGGATAACAACATTCTTGTTTTCATGCATTAGATTGGACTCATCTGCACTCAGAAATTGACCAGACAAAAAAATTGTATAGTCATCACCAATGTTAAATAAATTTTTATACCTTTTTATATAACATTAACAGATTTTTTTGTTCAATGAGTTAAACATAACTGACTTGATACACGAGTAAAAGGTAGAATTTTTTGGTCTTCACCTTCTATCATGTATCATAAATAAAATGCAATCACTGACAGCTGACATAAAGTGAACAAAGCTGAATTCTTTGACAGAAATAGGATATCTACATAACTGTCTTATCAATTTATACCTGGAATTCCTTGGCTATTTGATTTACAAATTCCCTGTACAATTGTCAATATCCTGTTTATTTTGACAACTATGAAATGTTTTCTTGAGAAATCTACAGTACTAAATCAATTTCCTGATAAGTTATGGTTACCAGGTTTTCTTGTACAGGAGTACAAGTGGTCAGAAACCAGTTATGTTCTTTTTCAAGGTTTTCCACCTTTTTTCTGCAGCCATACGTGTAGTAGTAGGTATATTATGACATCCTGTTTTTATTACAGACTGAGGATTACATGGTGAAAAGCCCAAATTCCACACAAAATCCTTGTAAATTATGTTTAGAACTGAGCACACCGTCTAAATGATGACCGCTCTCTGTAACCATGGACCAATGGAAGACATTTGTAAATGACAAACAATTAATGCCTTCTTTTCAAGAATATACATTTCTTTTATATTCCGGATGCCATGTGCAACATACTAGCAAAACTTGTAATATATGGTGAAAAAATTTTTTGGGAAAAATGTTGTCCCATTTATCATCTTGAAAAATTCAAAAACAGTTGATAGTTGTGCAACCATTTATCATACATATATGGGTGAAAACACCATGGGAATACAAAACATGATATATTAACTGCCACATATTTAAAAAAAATAACCAGTGTTATACCTCATCGGCAAGTTTTTCTGCCATTTTCACAATCCTAAACAAGATAGTAACATATTAAAATTCTTTTATACAAAAAAATAAATTACTGCAAAACAAAGTAAACTCTCTAATTCTGCTATGTGAAATATGTTTGCTATATTAGATAATTAATTATTTATCATGAGCAGTCAATAAGAAAACTGAGGAAAAATACTAATATGAACACAAATCTTTATTTAGAAATTAACAAGAGCTTCTTAAACTATAAATACAAATATAAACATAATATATTTGTAAGTATAGGCATTAATGGTCAACAAGACTTTTTCTAGATCTTTATTGATATATCAAAATATTTTTATCTCATAAAAGTCCTGAGGACAACATGGATCATTATTAAAATAAACAATACAATCCCTGACCACATTGTGTGGAGTAGTCCAAATTTAAATAAATACCGTTAAACTTCTGTAGTAAGGTGTGAAAATAAGTTTGACATCTATAAATGACACAGAGATTGTCTAAAGAACTATCGAAACAGGAACTGTAAAACCTCCATCCACCCTACCCCCCCCCCCCCCCAAAAAAAAAAAAAGACCATTATTAAATGTCATAATTAAAATGTTTTATTTCATTTTATTTGACATCTATAAATGACACAGAGACTGTCAAAAGAACCATCAAACAGGAACTTTAAAAATTTATCCCCCTCCCTACCCTGAAATAAAAAAACACCAATTCTTTTATGACATAATTAAAATGTTTTATTTCAAAAACTATGATTATCAAATTCAAAGCATATGCTTAACTGTACATGAGGGATTATACACTGGAAGGATTTTGTCTGTCCTTTGTCTAAAAATGTAAATTTAGCAGGAAGTCAAAAAAGCAGAAAATCCCCATGGAGTTATAAAGCTAAATTTAAAGATAGACAAACACATCACAGAAAACGTATAAAACAGCCTAACATAACTATTGGGGACAACACAGAAAACAAAAGCTATATTTGGTTGTGAAAACAAGAAAACACTTCTTAAAAAGAACAAAATAGGTACTGTCTTTTGCAAAAGTCCTGAAAAATGACTACGTTTCTATTTCTGGAAAATAAGGAAAAAGAATCCTGGAACAATTCCATAATAGCAGGGGCACAACTTCAATACATGTGCAATCTTTCTGTGAAGTTTCAGAGATCTTGGTTGAAAACTGTAGGAGGAGTTATCTTTAGGAAATAATTGTTGATTTCAAAAAGTACCTTTCTAGATCTACAAAAGGAGCATAGGCTGAACCATACACGGTTAGCAGTTTTCATTTGTCACGCAAAAAACCCTCTCCAGAATACGTCAACACTTACTATATACATTTTAAATATAGTGAAAATCTGACATTGAACAGGAAAACTAGCAGTTGGAATAGAGCACACTGTTCGCAGTAAGGCCCAAACTGACAAAAAAGTGGGGTGAACTCAGGTGTCTGGATAGGTAACAGATACCACTACACATGTGTCTATGTTGGTTAACATAGACAATCTAATTAAAATTAAATCTTTCACAAGCTCCCCCTTTTTGTTATTGTCGTGTACTAAAACACCAGTAATAATTATACATAATGTATGACTTACTGTCAATTGTAAAATTAAGACTGACTGGGTTTGTGGATTTAAAGTTCAACAAAAAAGATACAATGTACACATCAAACATGATAATGCATGTAAAACTCCTGTATGTATGTCATGTATATGACTAGTGCTTTAATATTAACATTTAGAAAAAACAACAGGCCACGATTGGAATGATTTCTGAACTGTTGAAATACAAGGACAATGAATTCTGAACTTATGAAATGCAATGCAAAGGAATTTCAAAAAAACCACTAATAAGTGTTTATAGTATTTCTATTAAAATATTAATAAAATCATTTCCTGCATGTCACCTGAAATTTTGTAGCCAATCACATGCAGAGGTTCTATATTATATGGTTTTCCCTAAAAAAAAGTGTATAATAAAAGTCCTTCGATAATTGAACGCTAAATGTAAGGTATTGCATATATTACAGTAGGCTGAATTTTAATGCCATTCCAGTCTGATGTTAGTTTTGTGATTTGTTGGATTAACCCTCGCCAAAAAAGGTTAAGGTATGATTATTCCTTCTAATATAACAGTTTTGTTGGATTAAGCTTTCTATAGAGTTTTCAAATATGGTTATCCCACCAATGCCCTCAATAATGTAAGGTTTTCATTTGTAAAATTGTGAAGTGGCCAGGGCATACAAGCTACAAACAGCCCACCTCATCTACCAAGTGGGCAGGGCATAGAAGCTATAAACAGCCTACCTCATCCAACAAGTGGGCAAGGCATACAAGCTATAAACAGCCCACCGCATCCAACAAGTGGGCAAAGCATACATGCTATAAACAGCCCACTGCATCCAACAAGTGGGCAAGGCATACAAGCTATAAACAGCCCACCGCATCCAAAAAGTGGGCAGGGAATACAGGCTATAAACAGCCCACCTCATCACACAAGTGGGCAGGGCACAGAAGCTGAAAGTGCCCACTTGTGCCGAATTGAACCATGGGCAGGTCAAAAATGCTAAATCCACATGAGCTGTACTGTAAATATCTATATAAACTGTAATATAAAGATTATGTGAATCCACTCTTCTAAGAAAAATTCAAAACCTGTCACTTCAAACTGACTTTTACTTTATTATAGCTTTATAAAAAGTAATAGTGGAGGCTGTTTGAAATATCAAACCCATTATCCAAAACTAAGAATTACATTGCATAAAAGGGGGATTGCTACAAATTTGACTTTAAAAACGTGGCAAGATAGTAAAAATTAAATTGAATCATCCTATTATTCAAGCATACACTTTTTCAATTATGTTTCTAAAATATAGTGACATGAACTAAATTTTATCTACATGTACTCCATGTGAAATTTCACAAAAATACTCAGTTACAATCCCTTAAAATACTTCATACCAGGAATGGCATATAACCATATGATACAACAATCAATAATTCATAAAATCAATATTAAAATTCCTATTAAAATGCAGTTATGCACTGAAAACATAAAGTGTACTGTCAAAAAACTTACCTGGAAACTGGAAATTAGTCCGATCTCAGTCAACTGACATATGATGATGGCCTTTACCTGTAAAACATAAAAGCAGACAGGTAAACTTGTCACCTATTACAATATACTTGGGAAACAGCTGATGTTACGATGACCACATATTTTCCATAAATGAATCATTTTTGTCTGTACAGAGAGAGAAATATATTTATATTTCAACCAAATTTTCAATACACATTGCACATCATTACACAATATTAGTTACGTAAGCATTTATAAATGGTGAACTATGAACCCTATGAATGGCACCCTTCCCTTTCTTTTATTAAAGGTGTTGTCACATGAAAAGATTAAAGGTACTGCAGAAGATCAATTAACAGGTGTTTTTCCTTTAAAAAAAGATACAGGACACTTGATGTTAGTGTTTTAATTTATATTTCAATTGTATTAATATGTGAATTGTCACACTACATGAGACACCAAGAAAATTACAAGGAACATATACTGTACTAGCAAATAACAAGGCTGTTCTGAAAAACAATATAATTTGTTAGCTATTATATCAACCCAAAAATTCAGATTCAATTAGGTTGATTTGAAATTTATTTTGAAACCCACCTAACTATTTTTGAATTTTTGGGTTAATATAATTAAAAATTAATAAAAAAAATTATTTAGTAAAAGAATACTTTAAAATTTTCAATTCTTGGGTTTATCAGGAAAAAAACAAGATTTGGATAACTTGTCAAATATATGTGACAGATATTTTTTTTACTTTAACCAAAACATTCTTGAAATTACTAAAATTGTATAGAAAGACATTTTATAACATTTGCCTTTTTAACTCCTTATAATTGGTCATATAAACTTGTATAACTCTAATACGACAAGA
Source organism: Limnoperna fortunei (assembly GCA_944474755.1). Taxonomy (NCBI): domain Eukaryota; kingdom Metazoa; phylum Mollusca; class Bivalvia; order Mytilida; family Modiolidae; genus Limnoperna; species Limnoperna fortunei. The sequence continues at coordinate 42,252,192 of OX104121.1, read as the reverse complement.
TAGAATCATTCAATGCATGTTTGCTGAGAACATGTAACAATAAGCAAAATAGTACCTCATGATTTTGATCTTGACATTTTTCTTACAGATGTTACATGCATCCTTAGGATGTACAAATTCTAAGATTTAGTTTAGAAATAAGTGTAACATGAATGCCAAGGGCAAATAAAACATTAACTGAGTGTGCATGTTAAAAGCTTTTCATTTTCATTTTTTCTACTCATTCATCATTTTTTTCCAATGTTTGTATTAATAACATAATATTACTGAAATTTTATAGATGGTTACATAATAGTAATTTCAAAAATGCCTCTTATTTTTTTAAAAATTACATTGTACATGTGTATGCATGCAGGCACAGGACAAACATGTACATGTATACCAGGTACATATGCAACAAATAAAATTGGAATCGTCAGAAAACTATACAAGCGCATGAAAATGAATCACTAAAAATGATCTTTAGGAACATATCAAAACAACACAAATTACTAATTAACAAAACCACATTGTAACCTAACCCAATAATCTAAGGTGCTCCAGACGAGTCAATTTTTTCATCATACATGTTCGTTATAAATTTTCTTAATTATCAGTTATAAGTGATTAAATAACAAGCAACACTAAAAAATAGGTTCTTGCATACATTTTATAAAAGACTGGTGATCTTCCAAACGTGATCGAAATAGTATGTCTTTTCACAAACTGGAGCTCAGCAGCATGAGCAAAAAAAAAAATTTTCTATCAGAAGTGGAAGATCACACAGGCTTTTGCAAAAGCGCCACATGAAAGTAACTTTTTTCCCCTACACCAACTATTTCAACAACTTTCACATCACCATATCCTATTAATTACATCATTGTTTAAACCTCCATTGTCTACAACATCCATTCAGAATGCCCGAAACAAAAACATTCCACAAAAACATTGTTATGCAACTATAACAACATTCTTGTTTCATGTATTTTGATTGGATAACCATATAAGTAAAGAAAGCCCCTGGGAAGCTTGACTTCTTGTATATTAGTCTAGTTAGAACTTTGTATCCCTGTTTTTCTGGTCTGGTTTTAGTTATTTTTGGTAAAATGGGGTGCGCGGACCCACTATTGGCTATGGCTTTGTAGTACAGTAGTCCCCCTCTTATAAGACCACCCCATCTGAGTCATGAAAGTGGTCTTATAATGGGGGTGGTCTTTCTTGAGGGGATACAATTTATACAGGTCTATAGAGCTTGGTCGGTTGATTAGCAGCAAAAGCTGTGGAGTGATTAAGAATCACACAAAATAAGTATTTGTATTTTATTATTCAGTATAAATAAAAATAAAAAGAATTCATGCAGTTTTTATCTGTTAAAAGTCTTCTTAACAGTGAATGTTTCTGTTCCTGTTTCATCTGCATTATCGTTGTTTTTATCACTTTTATTGTCTGCCCAGGTTCCACTTCGTAGTTTATTAAGGTTCCGTCTAATTTGGAAAAATCCAGGTTTTTCTCTGTTACAGTTTCCCAAGTTTTTGACATCGTTTGTAGTAAATTTTGATTTATGATTGTGTTGGTACATTGTATTATTATCTCCTTGTTGAATATTTCAGTCTTCTTGTAATAAACCCGATTTCCGTAATACCGAAATCAAACTGACCTACAATAATTACTTGTTTTCCCCTTTATTCCAGCTTAAAAACCTTTCTTTTACACGATTTCGACATTTTGTTTACCGGTTGTTGAACTGTTTCCGAACTGGTTTACGATAATAAAACCAAATCTTGTTCTATTAGAGACTTCCAAAATAAACATCCGGTCAGTGAAAATGGTCGTTCGTGAGGGAAATTTAGGTTGTTGTGTCAAAAAAACTTGGTCCCTGGTCGCGTTTGAGGGGTGGTCGTTCACGACAGGTAATTATACGTTAGAAACACTTAATGCATCAGGGTTTTGGCCGGATAAAGCGGGTGGTCGCTGGCGGAAGGATCGTATAAGAGGGGGACTACTGTATTTTAAAAAAAATTCTGTTGAATACAAGATTTTGCTTCCAAGACTTCGTACATTTGTTTTCACTACAATTCATATTTTTTTTTATCATATAGAACCTCATTTTGTAAATTACTTAAATTGACTTTCACCTTCCGTCCTGTGCTAATTTTAAGGACTGCATTTCCTAACTCTGAGTTGCAGAATACACGTATTGATCTATCTTGTATAACCTGAATAAGCCTTCTCTATGTGTGAGTACAGTCAAAAATTATTGGTGCTGTTGTAAAGGGCAATAGTTAATACATGGAAATGCTTTATTTGTATGTAAAACAATATAGCAGAACAAGTAAAATGTATTCAATCTAATTTATTCAGTGGAAATCTTGTTGTGGGTCAGTTTGGTAGACCTGTTTACTTGATCAAATTTAAAATAAGAGATACAAGTAGACCTCAATAAAAAAATGTCTGCCATTATAAATACATGCAGTAATTTTCTAGTGTTTTGAAGGAGGAAAAATTCAGTATGATTTTCATTTAAATTTTTTTGCGAGCTAAAGAATTTATACAGACTGCTTAAATGTAATAATGCATATGTTTTGTGCGAAAAATGCTTATTAATGGCAAAGGTCAATTTCACAGATGACAGGAAAATATATCACAGCAGGAACAGTAATTTGATTATTTTACTAGTACAGGAAGTTGACACTTCAATCTGACATAACATGATAGACATTTAAGTATTTCAGCAGTGGGTAATATAACAGAGTTCACTGAATAATAATAATTTGTATCATTTTGGAATTGTACCAGTGAAAATAGGGAAAAAAAATTGTAGAAGAGCACTCAAATTAATTTAAAAGTAGACAAAAATAATTTTGACATCAATACATTTAAGTTTTTATTTTTTTTAATAACAACACACGTCAGCAAACTTTTTGCAATCTTTGAAATACTGTTTAAATTGACATCTTTGTGACATCACCAACACATAAGCAAAAGACTAGAATAGAGTGCAGAAGCACTGTAAGGATGCATCTGAAGAAATGTCATGAACTATAAAAGAGTCAAGATCACATTTAGGCTTCAGCTATATCCATACTAGTTCGTGTTTTCTTCATGTCTTGCAACAACATAATTATTTATTATCTTTAAACACATCATCAAAAGACTATACTAAGTGTTGACGTATTGTGGAGAGTGTTTTTTGCCTGAAAAATGAAAACTGCTTACCGCGTATGGTTCAGCTTATGCTCCTTTTGTAGATCAAGAATTCTACTTTTTGAAATCAATAATTATTTCCTCGAGATATTCAGCATTTTGAAATATGACAGTTTTAAATTTTGAAAGGGCGATTTTCCATGCTAAAATTTGACCTCAATTAGAACGGTAGTGTACTTTAGGAACAATCGATTGTTGTGTACTCGAAATCCTTCGGGTGATGTCATCTGCAGTTATGGCGGGAAAAGTCTCGTGGTTTGTCCGAATACCATTGAACGTCACGAAAGCAGACGAACATTTGTAAACATCGTAAGGTCCCTGTAGAAACAAAAATGGCTGTCTTATTATGTAAAATTCCCGTACCAAAAGTCAAGGACGATTTGTAACAACTTAACACCAGAGGCATATTATAAAACATGGACAGGTTATCGTATCTACATTTTTTCTACTGAATTTTCGTAATAAAAAGGTAAAATATAGAATAATGAATAAATGCAAACAAACAAATTTTTCGAAGTGGGGTTGGCATTTAGTATATGTACCATTATAGAGCATTGTATATTTACCTGGTGAAACAACACAGACCCAGGGCGAAAGGGTGTCAAGACTCAAGGTGAATTGACATGGGGATAACTAGGTATCAGGTAAAAATGACTCCAGTGCGAAGAGGACTTGGGACAACTGATTTTATAACATCCATAATGAAAGCGAGCCACTGCAACTGTCAGTATCATTGCATATATGGCAAGAAATCAGTCCAGACGACTTTGGTGGTCTTTTTTCAACCAATATTTTGCCAGTATTGGCACAAGAGGTAATGTTTTCATGATCTCTTCTTTTTGGCCTTATCTTCATTTGTTGCCAGCTACAACGATATATTCCAGAATAATTAAAGACGTCGATCCCCTGAGCTAGACTAATGCCGGCCGATTTTCCCGCACAGTTTTATACAGATGGAACAACTTGTCCGAAGAACCGACTGCGGAATTCTGAATAATATAATTCCGGGACGATGATTTTTTTTTGTTTAGTTGCTACTGACTAACTGTTTGTTATTCCTGTGCTAATGGCATTGGTTACTTAATTACGGAAATATATTGACTTCATTTTCGAAACCTTAAGTTACCTGACAACTTGGAAGCCGCTGATCGATTGACCGGAAATAGGCGACGCTATTCTTTCAGTTTGGAACTCTACAAATTAGTAGTACGGTCCTTACCTCAGTATATATATGCACAAATTAGTTAGTCCACCTAACGTAAAATAGAACTTTAATATTTGTGAAATTATTTTTTTCAGATATATATTTTTAGTCACCTACTTTCATATAAGGCACAAAATATGCACCAGATTCAATGCATTATGTTTTGTAACTTAAATTTCCCAAATGGTTACATAGGGTTACATTGGTTACATGCATGGAGTTGTCATGAAAATACTGTTGCATCAATATATTTAAAGGACAATTTTAATTTGGTGCACATTTCATGCCATATCTACCTACTTTTGATCATCATCACAAGTCGGGGTTTCTGTGTCCACATGAAAATGTGGACACAGAAACCTTGACTTGTGAGGATGACTTTTGATCACCGGCATGTCAATACCAACGGTTGCATAATCGAGTCTTAATGCGTGCAGAGCGTGCTCGACTCCAAATAAATTGCTTTCTCAGTTTTCTTGTGGAAGGTCTGGACATTCACCCCCCCCCCCCCCTTTATACAAGACGCAAAGATATACCGTGAAAGTTGCTGAAAGTGGTATTGAATCGCCTTTTTAATCATTTACATTCAGTTATGACAAAAAATAAACAAAAAGATCTATATGAATGAAGTTATAAGGAAAGAATGTTGATGCATGTTAACCAGTCAACATCACTGTACACAAAATAGACGCATCAAATGTAATATGGTAGCAACTTACAAAACCCGAGATGTAAATATATAAAACAGTCTGAATGTGTATGTAGTTTCAGTTAATACATTATATATGACCCCCCCCCCCCCTCCCCGAACCGTAGATGCATACGAGAACATAGTACAGTAAGTTACGCATATCTCGCGAGATCCAGGCATAAATGTGATCAATGTGATTTTCAATTGATTAGTGTAGAAGTTAACTTTCTGGTCCCGTGGTCCAATCAATATAAAAGGTAACATACTATATTTTAACTTTTACGTGTGCCATAACCGGTCTGTTCGCCCATGATCGCCCTTGGGTTGTTTTCCCTTTGATAACACTTACTTTCTTTTCCGAAAATCATCATCTCCAGATAATGTGAATCTTTCGATCTGGTTTAGAAATTATCTCAGTACTGACGGGTTTTATTTATACACAATCTCCAGTTTGTGACAATCCCCGTATTTTCTATACGATCTTTTTTTCTAGACTTTTTATTGTTTTGATTGACTAAATAGACACATGTAATAAGGAGATTTCTATTCTATATATTAAATACTCACTAAATATTTTTTCTCATCAAACAACTGTTTTCTCCTGATCTGAAACGGGTTTGTTCATTTTGTTCACGTGATTGTTTTCACACACGTATGTTACCTAGTAAAACCACTCTAAGATAAAAAAAAAAGTCAAACCACTCTAAGATAAAAAAAAACCCAAGATAAACCACTAAAAAAAGTCATGAACTGATTTCGGCTTTCTGTTAATCTTCTTAGTCGACCAGCCAGCAGCTTAACATATTTTGCAATACAGTTGTATATACATGTACCTTGAGATTTGATTTGCTATTAAAACATATTTGTTAACCGTAATTTGATACTTAAATCACGAAATGAATAATTGCAAAGAACGTATTTGACGTTCTTTTCCTAGTATATGTCTTAAAATATATGTATTGGTATGCTGCCCATCTGTAATGCCATCCTGTTTTATATACTTTGTATGAATGTATCTTAACATGTATGTTAATATTGTGCTGTCATGTTATGTTTTGTGATTTTTTCTGTTGGAAAAATATTAAGTCGGTTAAAGAGCTCAAAAGAGCTCATGTTATATATTTGTTACTATGTATATATTATCCGACTCTAAAATAAAATTGACTTACTTACTTACTTACTTTGACGGAAGTAGAAAACAGAGAGAAAATTAATATATATCAATTGAGTTTTAAAAAAATATAAATACGAAGCTCGGTTGATCTCTTTTCCTGTTGCATACACACAAAATTTCCCGTAGATACTGCTTTTAGACTGAATGCAATGTTTTGTTATAATAATAAGTCAACAATATATTTGTGGTGAAACAAACCGTTGACTTGGAAAAATAAAATGTAGACTAAATAAATACAGAACCCCGAAATGAAAAAAAATAGTGATCATGTTTGATGTATAATTTCTATTGAATCCGTTGGATTTCAACTTTTTTTATAACATTGGCATCACAAACTGTAAGCACAATGTGTTCTTTACAGCTGACTTCAAAAACCATTTAAGTTCCTTGCTAGTTTGTGGCGGCCAAAATCGCTTCCGTGTAATTTAGCAAAGGCGGGGGATTTTGTAATACACTATAGTTAATTAAAGAAATACCGGTTTCATTTGTTTTGATAAAGAAAGCGGTATTCGCTTGACTGATAAGTTAAAGTTCATCTAACATGCACCGCAAATTAGGCCAACAATTGTTATAATTAAGTAATTAAAAATCATAGGTTTTTGTCATAATAAAAGGTCATTCGTTCATGTTTATCTCGATATGTACAAGACTGAATTGTATGAGCATAATTAAAAAATGCATTTTAAAAAATTAGATTTGGAAGGATTTTCCTCCTGGGAAATATTACAAGGGGGTGTCTGCATTTGCTTAATTACACGAACGGGTTTTGTCCGCCTATGCTAAATTACATAGACGGGATTTTGTCCGGAGGATGCCCATCAAGGGGACATAGCCTTTATGCTGGAAAGGTAATAACCAATTCCGATCTCCTTATAGAGACCACAATGTTTGAGGACTTCTTTATGGAAAGTCTGAATTCGCCACTAATTTGAACATTTTTAAATAAGCTATAGACATTCTTAAACGTTTTTTAACAAAATTTAGACAGCAAACAAGACACTATAAATTTAGAAAATTAGGTGACGCTATATATGGCAAAGTTTTAACATTTAACAATATCTTTGTTCAACTCATTAAAAAAATAGACTCTGTAGGAAATAACTTATTGAATCAATTTGACCATTGAAGGTTTATTGTGCCATCGTTGCAATTGGTTATGAACAGAAATTATTATCTTTCCAATAAAAGGCGCTTAGACAGAATTCAGGGAAAATAATGAATCAGCATCTCACCTTTGCGACCTTTTCTCACAAGTAGTATCCTTTTGTTAATCCGACAAATCGAAAAAACTAAAAAAATAATCAATTAAATGAAATTATTATCCATAATTTAAACAAAATAAATATTAAGCAAATTTAATGTACAGATATCAACTTATTATATAAAATATAATAATATAATGAATGATTTGTATGTCTTATCAAAATACTATCAAATCCGTTTCTTCCTTATACAAATCTTTGTTGTCGTAATAGTTATGAAAATACTCATCTAATTATTTGTTTTTATGAACAAATATTGCAGACATACGTCTTTTATTATCAAAACATGTATTGTTGCTTATCGTGTGAAATATCACTCCTAAAGGCACATGTAATATTAAAAATTAACTCATCATTAATCCGACAAAGATCAAAGACAATTTCTCAGGTGAGAAACATTTAAAAGGGCAATGACTCCAGATATCCAAGCATTCAAACAAAAATACTGCCATGGAGAAGACGCACCTTGAAGAACAGTTAGACTATAAAAAGGCATGTTTCAACAAAGCGTGTAGACAGATGATTCTGCTGAACGACAAGATTCATTCTCTGGTGGTTCGTTATCGATGTGCCGAGAACACAGGTCATCGATCTTTACGATATAATCTACGACTAAGAATCGCTGTCGTCGATGCCTTACGTAATGTGTACTTTGATTATGCATCTTCTAAGAAAGATGAAGCCGATTTGTTGAGAATTACTTTGGAGAAAATGGAATCAGACAAAATTTACAGGGATGAAGAGGAGATGGAAACATACTAAATCCGCAGAGAAGATGTTTGATAACGCCAGAAGTACAGACATAAACCGTGTCTCTGATGATGTAAAAAGCAATGTCTCTGATGATGCAGAAATAAGCTGTCTTTGACGATGAAGCAAGGTCTCTGAATACAGAAATATGCTCCTCTGACGATACAGACTGTTTACAGTCTTACAAAGGTTCTTTTAAGAGCCATACACAATTCTAAAAAGAGTATAAATGTGTTGTTATTTGGTTGTCCATTACGATTGCCGTACATTGTACTAAGTTATTTTAAGTAGTATTATGCACTGCTTTTTGACAAAACTGTCAGTCTGTTTTGTAACCAGAAATCCACATGGTTGTATAGTTTAAACATATTTTAAAGTTGTTGGAATGAGTCCATGACTTCACATTTTTGGTAATGTAATACTGCGTCAATTCATAAGTGTCAACAAGAAATTTTGACAAAATTTTACAATATAAAATCGTAATTTGTGTAGTAAATAATTTTCAGCCCAAACCGATTTGTAGATTTTGACTTAGGCCAATAAGATGTTTTTGTTATCAGTGGTTTCCAGACGATATCTTGTAAAAGCGTCAACAGATTCTGTTTAAACTTTGCACAGCTGTTATACTATAAAATAAAGATCAAGTTCGATTGGGTTTCCATATGATAACTTGATTACTTTATAGTACATGACGACACGTGACTCTATTATATATTATATGACAGTATTATTTAAATATTCAATGTTTTTAAGATTATATACAAATCGAAACATACATTATTTATTGTACAGTTAGCCCTAAAAACTTCACTTGCTATTAAAGTTGTTGACAAGAGAATGAAAACCTTATGAACAAAAGTGCAACGGCTTAATAATAATAAATTTCATTTCATTTAAATTAAGATGTGTCATAGGTAACGTAGGAATCGCGATTACTACAAGTCTTCTTATGTTTATTTCACTATACACTTGATAATGATACGCCATATCACTGACTGGTAATATACCAAAATAAGCGAGTTTCGGGAATCCTGGTAAAAAAAAATCGGGTAACGTAGAAATTCGCAACGTAGCTACATCCTAACAAAATACGTCATCAAATTACAGCATTTAGTAACACTTTTGTATAGATTAAAGTATTAATTATCAGTATTATAATTTCAGAGAAAAGTTAATCTCGGAGGATTACTTTTCTTGATACGTCAAGTAATGTAGGAATTCTTCTTAAACCATCCACTTAAAAAATGTTTGAGAAAAATCATGTTCGTTTAAATATTTGTTTATTATACGCATAAATTGAAAACTAATTCGCGAAAAGGATGGTAAATACTCATAAACGTTTTTGGTTTGTGGTAACGTGAAATTAATGTGTAAATTGATGACATTGTTTTTATCATGTTTGTATTAGGAGTTTTATTTCAAAGTTTTGATTCCTATTATTGAAGTTCAATAAAATGTGCCCTAAAATCGAAATTTTTAATACTTGACCTCTTTAATGTAGTATCTATCGGCCGAATTTTACTGACGTTATATAATCCGAAGTTAGTTTTGTGATTCGTCGGATTAAAAAAAGCGAGGGTATGGTCATTCGTTCTATAAATTTGGCTCCGGACTAAGTGACTGTCATAATCTTATTGCCATTGAAGTTAAATGTGAAAGACAAAATGTTAGATCAAAATATTCTAAATGTAGAAGTTCAAAAAATTTTGACAAACAAACTTTTTTGGATGAACATGAAAATACAACTAGGATGTTTTTATGGCACGCCGTTCTCGTCAAAAGTATGATTCAAAATATCACCACAAATTACACACTCAAAATTTTAAATTACGCACTCAAAATTAAAATATGCACTCAAAATTTAAAATTTCGCACTCAAAATTAAAATATGCACTCAAAATTTTACGAAAACACACTCAAAAGGTAGATTGAAATTACACACTGAAAATGTTAATCAGGCTATGGCTGCCAAACAACCTTATTCAGAATTTTAGATAATTTGAAAAAGCCATAGACAATGACAAATACCTTGCTGCTATCCTGATGGATCTCAGCAAAGCGTTCGACTGTCTACAACATGATCTCTTATTTCTCAAACTTAGTAACTACGGAATAAATGGATCATCTCTAAAGTTAATAAAAAAGCTACCTATTTGACAGAAAACAATGTGTAAAATTTTTCTTTTTGTGAAACACTGTGATCTCTATGACTATGCTGACGACAACACACTTTCAAAACGAGTACTTCATTAGAAACAGTCATTTTATCACTTGAAGAAGATAATGGATCTCTAATGTCATGGTTTGCCGCAAAATAAAATGCGGGCAAACCCTGACAAATTCCAAGCAATAGCATTGGGCAACAAAACACATAAACAGAAACATCATATCTTTGATCTAAATTGCAACAAAATCAGCTGTAATGATGCATGAGGTAAAACTCCCAAGGATAACATTTGATTTAAAACTTGATTTGAAATACTCTCGTATCAAACATTTGTCACAAAACAGCACGCCAACTAAACGTACTCAAGAGAATTGGATCAAACCTTAGCCGCTTAGCTAAACTGACCATATATCATTCATTTATACTTTCCAGCTTAAGCTACTCCCCACTCACCTGGCACTTTTGCACAGAAAAAAAACCACTAAAAAATAGAAAAATACAAGAACGCGCCCTCCGTTTCATATTAATGATAACTACACCAACACTTGCAACCATTTACTTGAACCAACCTTCCGTCATTAAAAGTCAGTAGGACCATTGCGCTGGAGACCTAAGAAAAATCGTGCATCAATCTAATCCAGTTCTCCTCCATGACATTTTCAAAATAAACCATAATTCTTATAATTTTAGGTACAATAATAGATATTTCCCGACCCATTTTAGTGCCTGTATAAGGTAATATCCTACCGCCTCATAGATTTTTTGGTAAGATTATTTTTGCTAGGATCGATGATGAAGACGTGGCTGTACAGACCAGATATTCACGCTCCGTAACATCACTGAGCGAACTATAGAATGGAACATGCCTCTATTCATCAACTATATTGACTTCCGAAAAGCAGCTTTTGGCAGCGTCCACAGAGACATCTTGTGGAAAATCCTTGGAGCCTATGGTATACAATTCCAAAATCACCTCTCTAATAAAACTCTTTATACAAATTTTGAATGTAGTATCATACTTGGACATACCATCTCAGGACCATTCAATGTTAGATCTGGCATAAGACATGCACGGATGGATACTGTCACCTATCTTGTTTTTAATGACGATTGATGGATTCAACGAAAAACCACCAGCACTAAACACTAAACATGGAATTCAATGGTCAATATTTTCGCAACTAGAAGATCTAGATTTTGCAGATGACCTTGCAGAAATTTCTACATCAAGACATCATTTACAGGAGAAAACAACATCCCTCAACTATTATGCAGAACAGACTGGTCTTAAAATAAACATTACCAAGACCAAGGTGATGGTTGTTAATGCCAAACTGTCAGAACCCATCACTATTAATAACAACCCAATAGAGACAGTTGAAGACTTAACCTACCTCGGCAGTGTAATAAGTTCAGATAATGGCACCAAGAAAGATATTCAGGGAAGATATCGAAAGCCCGTACTGCCTTTGCAAGACTAAGGCCAATTGGGAAGTCAAAAGTGTTTAGCAAGAATACAAAAAAATACGCCTATACAACAGTAATGTTAAGCCAGTGTTGATGTATGGGTCAGAGTGCTGGCGTATTATTCAGAGAGACCTTCAGAGATTGGAGGTGTTCCAGCACAAAGGCGGATAATGGGAATATTCTGGCCACAAAAGATAAGAAATGAAATTCTTCCGTAAATGGCCGATTTCTGGTACAGATGACCCAGTACAGATGAGCTCACGCGCACACATCTGTCCCTGCTGCGTCATCCAATCAAAACGCCAGAAACAAGAACGTTGTCATGGAAGCATAACAACGTTCTTCTATGACGTTCTTGTTTCCGCCGTTCTGATTGGACGTCAGAGACAATGGAGTCTACAACAATGGAGAGTCTATATGTTATAGCGATGTAAAAGTTGTTGGTTTACGGAAGAAATATGTACTTTCATACGTTTTTGGGAAAGTCCGTGTGAACTTTCACTCGTGATAGAAATTTTTATGTCTTTTGGCTCGTTCCGCTGCGCTCCACTCGCGAAAAGACATAAAATTTCTATCACTCGTGAAAGATCAACCGGTCTTTCCCAAAAACGTATGAAAGAACCTATTAATCTGCTAAAGAAATGTAATTGCCATTCCATTGTAACAGAGTTGAAAAGGAGACGCTTCAGGGCCCAGCGCCATAAACGTTTTCTTTGCTGAGAATTTTTTTATTCTCAGTTTCATCCAATGAGATCTTTCTTTTTGCCGTTGAGTAAATTTTCATGCTGAGCAAAAAAATTTTACTCATGTAGGTTTTATGGCGCTGGGGCCTGATGGCTGGGGCATGTGCTTAGGATGCCACAAGACCGCATTCCGAAAGTAGCCCTACGGTGGACACCACCTTGGAAGAGAAAACCTGGCAGACCTCGGACCACCTGGAGAAGAACCATCCAATCTGAACTACAGAGACAGGGATACAGCCTAGGACAAACCCAGCATATAGCACAGGACAGAGGGGAATGGAGGGAATTGGTTATGGCTTTATGTCCCACCAGGAATGAAGAGGATAGGTGAGGTGAGGTGCCTCATAGCAGGTCTTCAAACCTGTTTTAAATGCTTTTTTACCTTTTTTACATTTATTTTTGCCGCTTATAGTTATGCTAGCTTTGTTACATAATTTACTGCTCTGCCTGACATTTTTTTACTTAGAAAGTGTATGCATGACTTTTTGTTCCTTAGACATGTAGTTCGCTTTTTAATGCTATTAAAGTTTCAACCGTTTGTTTTTTTTCCACTGTATGCTTTATATTAGTGCTTGTACATTATGATAAATTGCCCTAATTGCTTTGTATATTTTACATTTTTACTTCTTTTTAATGCAAAGTCAACTGCTTATATATTTAATGCTTCTCGTTGTGTGTTTTTGTAAATATTAGTGCAGTGGCAAATTGATTTGATCATGTTGATGTTTGTGTATTTCTCTCTTAATTTTTATATGTGTGCTGGTTTTAATAATTTAATAACATGCCTTGTTTTTGTAAAAAATATGTTTTATAATATCAGTCGGTATAAAGAGCTCTTCGTAGCTCACGTTTCTGCCGACTTTAAATAAAATTTACTTTACTTTACTTTATGAAAATTGTATGTTGACTATCACAGACATCCAATTTTTATAGGTCAAGAATTAAACATTTCTCCAATCACTGGAGCTCTAATAAACTCATAAATAAAACACTTTTAAAGCCAAGGGAAAAATAAATAGAAAAGTTGAATAAGCACTAAAACAAGGCTGACAAATTATGAACTTATTATAGTTCTATCTCTCCTTCAATTGCCAGAAATCTTTAATTAATTGGCAAGCAAATAAATTAATGAAAGATACACCAATAATGAACATTTAACGTTTAGCATGAAATTAATTTTTTTTTGCGGAAAGTCAATATCCGGTTAAGGAATTTTTTTCCCGCCATCTTACCATTTGATATAGAGAACCGGATGGAACAAATTATTTCGAGATCAAATAATCCAAAATTGAAATACAATATTATGTTATTAAATACGCTTAAAGAAGATGATTTATTTATTTACGTTTAGTTGTTTATAACAAATGTAGTCAAAATTTAACGTATTAAATGGCCAAAAATAAAACCGGAAGTTGTTTCTGTCGAGTCTCGTTATTTTGAGGGAAAAACGCACATGAAAACAGATCAGCAATTTTCACAATTTTGAATGAAAAATGAGCGACTTTCAGGAGTATCCCGATATCGTTCAGGAAATACGAGGGGCTTTGGTTAGTTTTCGTAACTTTTAGTACAATAGTATTAGATTGTAAATTGTACATGAAAAGGATTTGTCTTTTCCATGTTTTCTTTTTTTGTCTACTGTAATTTTGATGTTTTATTTTATCCGATATATAGTATATTCAATGAATCAATTCTCCGATCTCCAGCTATGGATCCACACAAAATTGTCCATATGACTGTAGTGGCATTGACATTGACTGTCAAGTATCCATAAAGCAGATTGGCTCATGGTCTTCCATCCGGATGATACAAACATCTCACAAGGAAAACAAACATTATAACATAATTACATACTTCACAATCACACTCTAGAACGGTATTATCGGTATCGTAACGACTCGCCCCACTCTTGAGTCACCCCACTAAATAACGACTCTCCCCACATATGTAAAATATAAGTTTATAAATTTAAATATTTTGAAATATATTTAATTAAATGTATACCATAAATTATTAAATTTGCATATATATTTTATTGCTTGGTGTTTTAATTGGCGGTGGATCTCTTGAGATTAAAGTGAACTCATCTTCACTTCTTTAATTAATTGTGATAATTATAACTGAATGTTTGTTTGTTTACAATCGTGATTAACTGTGATGGGAAGGGAGAAAGGAACAAAGGGGAGAGAGAAAGGAGCAACGGGTAGAGAGAAAGGAGAAAGGGTGAGGAAGAAAGGAAAAAAATGAAAAAGAGGGAGGCAGTACTAGTATATTCTTTAATTCGTACCTGAAAATCATTTAATAAGTGCTCATTAATTGATTTAATTGAAAAAAAAAGACTAAAATTATTTACATAAAACTCCAGTAAAGAGATAAATTGCATCCAAATGATCAGAATTCCTTACTGCTAGTATGCAGTAAGGTTTTTTTCCTAAAGCGTATGTCTGTCCCCTTTACATATTAACCACAGGCACTTGGGGTCAGGATAATTCTTTTTTATGGAATAAAATGCCAATGAATGGTTTACAATGTGTATTCACTCATTTGGTAACTAGTCTGTTATGTCTCATTGTGAAATATTGACCTCTGAAAAATAATAAAAAATTTTTTTATATGTTCTTATATACGAAAGAAAAAAAGAAAAAAAATTTTTTCTGAGGTCAATATTTCACAATGAGACATGTCAGACTAGTTACCAAATGAGTGAATACACATTGTAAACTCATTTATTGGCTTTTTATTCCATAAAAAAAAAAATTATCCTGACCCCAAGTGCCTGTGATATTAACTACAATCGTTGTTTTTATGGTCTCTTGTTAACTGTCTCTGTGTAGTTTGAATAAGCAAGCACATTAGATATTTGTTAACAACAAGACAACCTTGTATTTTTAAACTTTTAGAAAACTGTTTTCAATAGTATGTAAGATTAACAGTATTCTACACTTTAATTTACAGGCAGCATTTAATAGTTTTAAGTTTAGAGGAAGATGCGATTAATTAACACCGAGCAGTACAATATACGCAAATTTAAAAATGTATACTATCAATGTATTTATTTATATAATATATAAATTTATATTATAAATTATATATTTTACATATGTGGGACGAGTTGTTATTGAGTGGGGCGACTCGTTTTTAATATGGGGCGACTCGAGAGTGGGGCGAGTCGTTATATATTCGTATTATCGGCTAAGTATTTAATAGTAACAATTGAGTCAAATTTAAAATGGAACTTACACTATGATATGGAAACAAAGCTCTTGGATTTTTAAACGAAACCTATAAATATCAAATACAAACATCTAGTCAAGAGCATATAGCACTAGTACATCCCAAGCTAGAATACAGCTGTAGCGTTTGGGACCCTTATTCAAAAGAATCAAAACACCAACTAGAAATGGTAAAAAGACGTGCAGCTTGCTATGTACTAAATAATTACCACAACACCAGCAGTGTAACAAACCTGATCCAAACAGTGCATTGGCATATATCAGCTGAACACTGTCTTCAAACCAGACTTGTCTTGCTCTGAAAAGTTGTAAATTGCCTCGTAGATATACCATGATATCCTCGCACAATCCAAATAATTAATTGAATCTTACACAGCCAACATCCTTAAACCAGCTGTTCTCTCCACACTTTGTAAATTTCAACATATTTTATTTATAAGTTATAATCACTCAATGCACTTTATTTCACTAAATTATAATATCTATTTATCATGCATGCACAACAGTATGTAATTTTCTGTATCCTAAGTTTTACTGTAAACACAAAGAAGTAGAAGTCTTGATAATCCATGCAGAAATATACACAAACAAGGGCTCAGGCCACACTTAAAAATATTTCAGTTTGGACTTACCCTACCCATTGTTTTCAGGTTGGGTAGGTAGGTAGGTAAACTTTTTTTTTTGCATCATACCGGTATATGAAAATGTGTCGATGTTTTCCTGAATACGAGTTTCAAACTAATACATACTAACCGGAAATATGTCGATAATTGTAAAGATGGAACAATGACGGAAACGACAACGGGAAAATTCCGGAAAAAAACTTTCGTTTTTTGGGCTAATAAAAAACTTCCGGGTCTGCGGGTTTTTTCCCGGTCGCTCGCGTTAGTGCAAACAAACATATTTTTAATTATGGCCTCAGTGGCCTAGCGTATGAGTAAAGTAAAGGTGGCAGAGGTTTTTTGAATGAAAAAAAAAACTGCTTACACTATGGTCTAACTTATGGTCGTTTTCAAAAGGTACAGATTGAAATCAACAATATTATTTTCCACATTTAAATAGTGTTTTAAAATTTTGAAAGGGCCATTTTCCATAGTAAATATTTACCTAAATTAGGACGGAAGAGTAACATAGGTGCAGTCAATTTTGTGTGTTGTAAACCTTTCGGGCGTTGTCCTTTGCAGTTGACATGGTAAAAGTCTCGATGTTTGTTCATCACAAAAGCAGAACATTTGTAAACAATATATTAGATCTAATTAGAAACAAAAATATCTGACTAACGATGTAAAATTCCTGTCATGAACGATAAATGACATGTAAACGATATGCACAGTATTAAATATGGACAGGTTATTGTGGATAAATATTTTCTTTTGGATTTTTGTAATAAAAAGGCACAATATGGAATAGTAAAGTGCTAGCAAAAAAGGCACTCCAGGGGTGGGGGGTGGACTTTTAGTATAGTTATTTCATTACTTATTACTACATGAATGTCAGTACTGAGGTTGAGGGTTTGAGACTGACTTAGGTTTGCTATGCCAGATTCCAAACTTAATTGACAAGGATTGAAAATTTGCTTTCGGGACTTGGGGTTTTGCTGGGTACTTCTGGCATATTTCCTTAAATTTTTATAAGTCAAACTCAGCTTAAGTTTTTGTGAGACTGAATGGTCTACATGGTGATTGGAAAACTATATTACTGGCTGTTGCTAGGATTCTTAGAAAATCAAGGACCTTTTTTTTATTTTAGGAATTAAATGCATTTACTCATAGAAGGATTCGCTAAGGAGTGGTACACTCTGTGCAGGTTACAAGTACTGTAGGTTACCTGAATTGTAAAGAAATGGGCATGTATTTGTTGTGATTATTTATTTATAATAATAGGA
Organism: Limnoperna fortunei; assembly: GCA_944474755.1. NCBI lineage: Eukaryota > Metazoa > Mollusca > Bivalvia > Mytilida > Modiolidae > Limnoperna > Limnoperna fortunei. The sequence goes on along the minus strand of OX104121.1, from coordinate 42,234,433 downwards.
ATTTTGTTTTTAGTTGACTGTGCCTTAATTCTCATTGCAAGTGTAACCCAACAAATACTTAAAAATCCTATATGAATATTTATTTTTTTTTTCTTTATTTATTCTATAGAATCCAGGTAGATTAAAACTACAAAGTAACAACGTTTTATTTAAAAATAATAAAACAGGAAAAGTTGATCAGTTCCCAGGAATAGAAGTTCAAACATCCGAGTGGTTAAAGAGGGCAAGAGGACATTGTCTGAAATTCAGACTGAACAATGGAAATGTTTATAGATTTGATGGTTTTAAGGAAGAGGTATGTTTGAAAGATGTTACTATCTTCATTTCAGAAGAATTTTATCAACAACCAAAAAACCAAATTACATTGAAATTGGAGTATATAGTAATATGTGATTGAGAGGTGATCTCATGCCAATTATTCAACTGATTTCAGCAATATTAGTGTTTTTCTAAAAGAAACTTACAACTTAAAATGTATGTTGAAATGCGTGTATGAAAAATTAATTTCTGTTTTGTTTTTCAGGAATTTGAAAAACTTGCTTCATTCATCTCTAAATACTACAGTGTAAGCTTGGAAAAGAGAGATGTGTCGGTTAAAGGTTGGAATTGGGGAACAGCTAAATTTGAAGGTACAAATTGATCATTTTACTGAATATAATATAGACACTAGTTTAAAATGAAAACTTAAATATTTGGCTATCATTGGGATTTCACTAACTTTTTGAGTAGTAGGAAAAATGTGAAAAACACTAGATGACTGTGTGTGGAGGCCCCAAAAAAGTCAGAAATCATGCTGAACAGTTATATGGCTATTTCAGTCTGTGCAATAAGAATTTATGAGTAAAGATTATTTGGGCCTACGACATGAAGAAACTTACAGGCCCAAAGACAGATTTGAAGGCCCAAAACATGTATTGTGAAATTTGATAAAAAGCATATAAAGTTATTATTCATTTATTTTTATTGATATCAGTGTCCAGTTGTGTCCCGGTTGAAACTGCTGAAGACCATGTCCTCACTCATCTCATAATCAGCATCTGAAGTGTCAGAGTAACACCCTGTTAAGTCATTCTGAAAAGAGAAATGCAAATGCGAAAAATGAGAAACGTACAAATACTGTTCGTGCATTTCCGGTGTGTAAACTCGATGTTGGGTGAACTATTAATTAAAACAAAAAAATACGGTTATCCAAGCTTTCTTGATTTCTCTGACCCATGAACAGAAAAGTTACCTGAGGATTTCTAATTTACTAAATTAGAAGAAAATAAAATAAGAACGATTATCTCCTTACCTAAGTGTGCACGTTTTCTTCCACGTGGAGAGTCCTTTGGAACTTCTTGGATGGCTTGAAACGAGGCAATCTAATCAGATTTCCCAATTGCACCAAATGCGTGTGCATCACAAATCAAATAATAAATAAGGGATTTTCCACTTTATGCACGAAAATACACAAATTTATATAAAGAAAACATCGATTGAATGGTCGAGTGATCAAAACGGTTTATCGATTGCACAACACAACTTGGGCGTTCTTCATTTTAAAGTTATTAGGTCAGAGTGAGTAATTATACTATAACACGCCATTCGGGCGTTCTTCCTGTTGATGTTTAGAGGCCCGAGTCGGGTTTTACACAACTCGGGCATCGGGTGTGTGGCTTATTTCGCACACTGCTATTTTATTCAAGAAATAACCACCTGTGGTACATGTAAGAGTTCTTAGAAAATTCTTGAATTTAAGATGCAATTTCCTGCAATCTGGTGGTTATGTCGTTAAAATCTATACGCTTTACTGTACATATTTCAGTGACATAACCCCTCAAAATGCACCAGATTACAGGGAATTGTAACTCACACCTGTCCTGACATATTTGCAGACTGGAAATAAAAAACTGTTTATTTTAGGAATTAACACTTTGATTGTCAGATTAAAATAAATTCCTCTATATTAAGATTCACTGGAAAATTCACTTTCTGAGAAATTGTCTGATAAATATATGATGTGACATTTTATATATTTACTTAAGTATTCATGGAAGTAAAGAACTATACATTTTTAAAGGTAAGGCTACCAATTGATGTACCCCATGATTTCTAATTGGCCTCTTTATTGGCCTTAATTTTATTGTGACATTGTCAGCTTTAATGTGATGAAAAGACAAAGGCCCCTCTCATTAAAATCATTGATAATTCTAAGAACACCACTGCACATGAAGTTTCACAGCCTGTTTAAACAGTCACAATCCTTTCACATATAATGGATTAATTATGTGTTTTAAGGTTTTTTTGGTAAATAAAAAAAAAATTATAGGCTAAAACAGGTGAAATGTCTTTTTTTAGAAATACTGCATAACTATGGTATTTTATCAGATTTACACATTTTTATTGCAGGGAATTCCTTGGAATTTGAAATAGAAAATAAGTTAGCATTTGAAATACCCTTAAATAATGTTTCACATTCAACAACGGCAAAGAATGAAGTGACGATAGAATTTCACATGAATGACGATGCAGCAGTATCATTGACAGAAATCCGATTTCACATTCCAAATGATCCAAAAGATAACGACAAAGACACAGTGCAGGTAAAAACAATGATGTGACAAAAATATATTTTAAAGGGAATATATTCTAAATGCTTTGGTTGAATCATTATTGTTTAATGACATACATATTACCCATTCATCTTGTATAGGTCAATTTTAGACTTGGGAGACAATGACTAACATTTGTTGTATACATCAGCAGGCCTCAGAGGATTGCTAGTTTTCCTACTGATGGTCAGGGTTTTTGTCTTTCTACCCCAATAAAAACTGGACACCATGATATAGCTAAAAAATTGCTGTAAGTGGCGTTAAACAACATTCAAAAAAACAAACAATAATGTATCAGCAGGCTATGAAAGACAGCAACAATTAACTCGGCTGACCTACACACCTATCTATTATGCTTGTATATTGCCAAGTTATCTTATGACAATATGTAATGAAAGTTCTCTGGTGCTCCTAAGGCTGATCCAATAAAATATTTAGGTGTGTTCGTGGTCATGTGGAAAATGTACATTTAGGTATTCATCTATTTTTCAACACCAGCATTTTAACACTGAAAGTGCAGTTTCAGTCTAACTTAGGACTCAGTCTTAATTTGGAAGAATTCCCTGTTTTTTTCTTGGTTTTCACCTGTTACAAAAAGAAGAATGCCATGATATACATGTAGCTGAAAAATTGCTGTAAGTGGCATTTTACCTGATTCAAACAAAAAGCAAAATATTCAAGATAATATTCCACACAATTTTTGTCCTTATTCTACTACAAGGGAAAATCATAAAAGCCTTAATGAGTACTAAATATTTATGGGACAAGAGTTTGCTGTTTAAAACAGTTTTTGGTAAGAAAACATATAAATATTAAGAGAAAGAAATTAAAAATATTTGTAAATTGTACATTTTCAGTAAACTTGATCATAAAGTGCCACATGTGTTGACAGAGTTCACACCAGTTGACCATGAGAGCTGCCCAGTACGTTTGCCATTTGCTGAAAGAGTGGCCCTCCTGACCGGGGGGGGGGGGGGGGGCATTTAATCAATCAATTCATGTAATAAGGCCTAAAACATTTCATGGTGGATGTTAATTTAAATAACTTGGAGGATGGAATTTTCAATTAAAAGTCATCATTGGACAGTTATGAAGGATACTAAATAAAGCTGTAATTATGTTTTCTATTGCAGGAATTTTACAACCAAGTTGTTGATAAAGCAGACATCATACAAGCTACAGGTGACGCTATTGCTAACCTTACTGAGGTTCAGTGTCTTACACCAAGGTAGGTTTAAAATAATGCAAAGAAAGGATCTTTCCAAAACTAATATTTTCTGGGCTGTAACTTTTTAATCTTATGATTTATGCTTTTGATATTCATTATGTGGGTAGATAACATCAAGGCAATGCATCACATATCATGATTGAAGACCTTTGACCTCAAAGACAGTGTGGCCCACAAAGATGAATACCATCTCACTGATATCTAGTTAAGTCCTGGTGAGGACTTATTTAAGACAAATTAGACACCAGGCAAAGACAATGTGGATGAATCATTCTCATCTTGTTTTACATTAATGCAACACTTGGTTATTGGTGTCTTTGTTAGTAGTTAATGTAATTACAAAGTACCTGTTGTGGGTACCATATATATTTTAATAAAACCACACTTAGCCACACATTTTCAGCTTTAAGACAATGTTTATTCTCTATAACTGACATACAAGTATAAAACGTGGTATCCAAAACTTATACTTGCATTTACAATTCATTTCCTAACACCACACATCCATAAAATTTCACACAAAAAATTCGTGATCATGGCTTGAATATTTAATGCTCTAATACAAGACTTGCTAATTTCTGTTTTTGCCCTTTAGATGTATTATTTATTCTGAAGCATTTATATTTTTTCAGAGGTCGTTATGATATTAAAATTTACCAGACCTTCTTACAGCTTCACGGCAAAACATTTGATTATAAGATACCTTACACAACTGTGCTGCGATTGTTTTTACTACCACACAAAGATGGAAGACAGGTGTTTTTTGTGGTGAGTCTGTTTAACATTAAGATTTTACTTGTACAGCATTTCTAGAGAATAAGAAAGTTCCAGATTAGTTTTAAATGAAACCAAAATATCATGTTTGACGGGATTCAAGTATACCAAAAACAGTAATTATGGGATGTTATATTTATTCAGTCTGTGCAATAAGAATTTATGAGTAAAGGCCATTTGGGCCTACAACATGAAGGAACTTATAGGCCTGAAGACAGATTTGAAGGCCCAAAAAATTTATTGTGAAATTTGATAAAAAGCAAATCAAGTTATTATTCATTTATTTTTATTAATATCAGTGTCCAGTTGTGTCCCGGTTGAAACTGTTTAACATGCTGAAGACCATGTCCTCACTCATCTCATTATCTTCATCTGAAGTGTCAGAGTAACACCCTGTTAAGTCATTCTGAAAAGACAAATACAAATGTGAAAAATGAAAACGTACAAATACTGTATTTACATCATAATAGAAATTACAAATACTGTTGGTGCATTTCCGGTGTGTAAACACGATGTTGGGTGAACTATTAATTAAAACTAAAAAATATGGTAATCCGAACTTTCTTGATTTCCCGGACCGTGAACAGAAAAGTTGCCTGAGGATTTCTAATTTACTAATAAGAAGGAAATAAAATAACGATTATCTCTCCTTACCTTAAGTGTGCACGTTTTCTTCCACGTGGAGTGTCCTTTGGAACTTCTCGAATGGCTTGAAACGAGGCTATCTAATCAGCAGAGATTTTCCGATTGCACCAAATGCGCACGCATCGTAAATCAATTAATAAATAAGGGATTTTCCACTTTTATTCACGAAAATACACACATTTATATAAAGAAAACATCGATTGAATGGCCGAGTTAGCAAAACTGTTTATCGATTGCACAACCCAACTCGGGCGTTCTTCATGTTAAAGTTATTAGGTCCGAGTGAGTAATTATAAATAACACACCACTCGGGCATTGGGCGTGTGGCTTATTTCGCACACTGTTTATTATCAGCAATTATAGTAGAAACTTGTAAACAAAGGTAATAACAAAATACTGAACATTAAGGAAACAGTCAAAAAGACAATCCACAATTTAATATCCCAGAACCAGCAAATGTTTTTTCAGTTGGGATGATTTTATTTATTAAATTTTGTTTTATTACAAGATATTAAAAAACCTATTTTTATTTAGTTGTATCACTACATTTCACATTTATAAACACTATCATGTTTTATGTTAACAGGGAACTATACAGCTGTGTGTAATTGTATCAAAATTTGCTGTAAATTTTTAGGGGCAGAGATGAGAATCTACCAGATAATTTTAATTGGTCTTCTGGTCAGTCAGACAAAATCAGATTTCTGTTCTTTCATACAAATGGACCATTCAATAAAAATTTACTGATGTCATTTTTAGTTTTTTTAGAAATAAAATAATTAAGAAATTATTGTACAGAATGTATTATCTGTAAATCGTTTGTTTCTGTTCAAAATGTCAAATGTTATGTGTTATGTTTACATTGGCTGTATTGTTTTACCTGTAGGTCAGTCTTGATCCACCAATTAAGCAAGGTCAGACCAGATACCACTTCTTGATTCTGTTGTTCAATCAAGAAGATGAAATGACAATAGAACTTGGATTATCAGAGTAAGTCATCAGAATGCAGCAAAGATGTAAAAACAAAATTACACAGGAATGATTTTTTTCTACTTTAATGTGGAATTTCATTTTTTCTCCTAAAGATTTTACTGGATGCATAGTAACCATGTCTGAATACTGCTGTTTGCTCTTGATATCTTATCAAAGGATACTTGCCAACCCTTCTACAAGTTTATATGTTTTACATTCAGGATTTGGGTTAAATTGTTCTGCTTTCAAAATTTCTCATTGTAATTTCCAAAAGACTCTTGTAAATATAGAATCTTACATTGGAACGAGTGGATTATCGGATTTCTCCAATCGAGATAGTTAAATAATGGAATTTTAAGTTCGAGCCTTGATGAGGACTTAAAACTTCCATAATTTAACTATCGAGATTGGAGAAATCCAATAATCCAAGAGTACAAATGTAAGATTCTTTTTCTCTAATTTTAAAAAGTAGTTAATTTGCGAAATGAAGTACAAATTCTCCCAACCTCAATTTTAAGTTCATGACTTGAATACCAGGTAAACTTGTTTGGGGGTTATATAGGAATCACCGTCCGCCTGTCCACATCCCTTGTAAGCGCATTTCCTCCTAAACCGCTAAAGGAAGTACATTATATGTAGATGTGCATGAAGGATTTTTATTGACCTCGGATATCTTTAAGGGGAGATAATTGGACTTGAAGCATGGGGTATCCCTTTGTGAGTGTGCTCACAGTCCACACTTGTTAAAATTAAAATTGAAAAGGGTGTTCGACTTTCAATGACAAAAGTACATCAATTCAGCTCTATTGTGGAGATTCAACACGGAGGTTGTGAGTTTGAGTCTCACTGCATGCAGTGACTTCAATCTTAATTGACAAGGATTGCCAGTTTTCTTTCAGAAGATTGGGGGTTTTCTCCAGATACTTTATATTTTTCAACCAATAAAAACAGCCTTGATAATGTTGAGAAATTGCTGAAATTGACCTTAAACACCATTCAAACAAACAAATATTTAGTGTTCAGCTTAACTAAACGATTTCTGAAGGTCAGCATGCTCTATCTTGGTGGGAAAATGTGATTTACCAAACGTCATATAATATCGTTTGCCAGTAGGGAAGTATTTAGAATTTTGAAAGGGACAGAATTTTACCATTTGTTTTGCCAACAACAAGGCTACCCTTTTTATTTAACTTGCAAATAGTGTTTTACTCTCCAATAAGCCAAGTTTTTGGCCAGGCAACCTTCATCCAAAGACCAATAGTGATAGAACATTTAAGTTAAAAACACCATACAAATATCATGTCACACAGCCTTTGATGCAGGGCTTATTGTGTAACCTTATACAAATAGACGGTGCTACTTTATACTTTTTTTTCCATTTCAGTGAAGAACTAGCCAGTAAATTTGAAGGAAAATTAACAAAGGAAATGAGTGGTCCAGAGTTTGAATTAGTTAGTAGAGTATTCAAAGCAGTTACAAATAGAAAGATTACAGTACCAGGGACATTTAAATCGTAAGTATCGGTCACATTTCTGTTACTCTTTATTCACATGATTTATTTGGCAAGGATTGCTAATCTTTTTTTCATACCAGTTGGAAGCCTGGTATTCTGAAATGCACAGAACCACCTTGAATTTTACAGGCCCAGTGCTATTCATTTCGAATTATAGGGAACATAGTACAGGAGATGTATGTAAAATAATGACAAATAAATAGAATTTGTTTTGTAGATAAAAGAAATCTTCAATTATATTTTGTTCGACTTGAAGATTGATAGCATAAGACTGTTGGAAATATTCTACCTCAGCTATGGCATCTTAATCCAGTCTTATTTTAGATGTGCCATTGTTATATTGGTTCAGTATAACTTTTTTTTTAAAGCATTGCAGTGAAGATAATTTTATTATTAAATCTTATTTCTTGCCAAAGAATTGTATGTGTGTTTCCAGTATAAATCAGAATTTTTTTAAACATGCAAGTGGAATTGACTGCTCGATAAAATGTCTGGAATTTTTATTCTACAGGACTTCTGGAGCACAAGCCATTAGCTGTTCGTACAAAGCTGCAACAGGGTTCCTCTATCCTCTGGAACGAGGGTTCATTTTCGTACACAAACCACCTATTCATATTCGTTTCGATGAAATTAGTAACGTTAACTTTGCCAGAAGTGCTGGAAGTACGAGATCCTTTGATTTTGATGTAGAAACTAAATCGGGAACTGTCTACAACTTTGTTGGTGTTGAAAAGTAAGTTTCTGAATGTAGAATATGAATGTTTGTAATATTGTTTGCATGAAACAGACCTCCAGAAGGTTAGGGTTCTGTCCTTGTACATTGGCTACTTATATCCTACCCAAATACAAATTGGATGCCATAATGTAGCAGGAAAATTGCGGCAAGTTGCACAATACCCTCCCTAATCAATACCCTATACCCAGGCAAACTTAATAACAGTGTTTTTGATTTTGAGTATAACTAATATTCTTAAACACATGGGTGCAGCAAGTAGTTGGGATTTTTCCTGATTTTTAGATTTGCTCTAAGGCTGTTTTTGTGTTTTGTGCAAATCTGTTGAGAAAATATATGTGGGGGGGGGGGGGGGGGGGGGGAGTGTTGCAGTGACGAGGTTTATATTGTGAAAAACAAGAATTCAAGCACTTGTTTTAAACTTTTAAATTTTCAGCCTATTTTAATCTATATTTTGTCCATTGATGCGGTCTTTCACATAATAAAATAATATTACAATGGTTATGTATAATATGGAAGATTCAAACAAATTTTCTTTAATGAAAAGACATAATTAGTCATGACAGTTCATGTAACATTTTTAAGTCACGAGGCCAAGATTAATCTAAATGGCATCTTCCAAATTTTGTTTACTGTTGTATGTAAATGGTTGCACATGTCAGGTGAAGATATTGGGACACATCAACAATTTCAAATGAAAACTTGATATAAAAACCCAAAATAAAACACATTTTTATATAATTTTATTAATATCAATAATAAACAATAGGCGTTTTCTTCAAAATCTTTCATCTGGTAAAAATCAAATCTTAACCTCCGGTTGATTTCCCGAACGTCCAGTTCAACTTCTTGTGTCATTTCTTGTAAACATAAACATACTACAAATTGACAATGTGGTCGTTCATGAGTGGGAAGGACAGGTTTTTATAGCGATAGGGAGGTCGCTGGTCGCGTTACTGGGGTGGTCTTCTGAAAGAGGTAAATTTGTACCGAAAGGAGTTATTGCAAGAAGAAAGTGGTCGGGACAAAGGGGTGGTCGCTCGAGAGGGGAACTACTGTAATGGCATGCAGTGAATAATGGCAAAGGGAGATAATTCAATTCTTTTACAACAAGCTGTAAATAGGTAAAATGTTGAAGAATGAAAGCATGCATTTCCTTTCTGTGTCCGAGTGTATTCCTGGACCCTCTAAAAACCTCAAATCTCATATTTTTAAAGGGGCTTCACCACCTGACCCAGACTCACTAGCAGGCTTTAGTGTCTCTAAGACCCCTGCCACAAATTTCCAGATTTAACCCAATTTTCACTTCACCCATGTAACTATAAATCTATTTAGTTCAAATTAACATTATAGGATGAAATTGTTTTTTCACAACCCCTGTCTATACAAGTAAGTATCGATTTTGAATATTAAGAAAAGGAACAATAATGTCTTAATATACTATCTGTATCCTCCTCTAAGTTGATTTCAATGAATTATTATTTTGTTTAATATAATAATAACATTTTAGATTTATGTGTATGAATATATGTTAATACAACAAGTTTTGTATTTTGTTTAATTTGCAGAAAAACAGAAAAAGCAGAAAAAATTTGCCATGTTAAATTATATTCTTTACACCAAACAATGGAGACCAAATCATTAAATTATTTACTTTGCAAATTTTGTTTTCAGAGATGAATATGGAAAATTATATGATTTTGTATCGCAAAAGAAGCTTTCTGTCAAGAACATTGGAGGAAAGACCGTAAGTTTTACAAGATATTGATTTATTAAATGTTCTATAAGGGCTTAAGTAACAGTTTAAAATGAACAGACAGTAGAAAGAAACTATTTTACACAGTGGCAAAGTATTGGTAATAATTACATTTTAAATTGTTATATTATGTAAAGTAGATTGTTCAAACCAAAGACTTTTAGAATTGTTGCTTGCTGCTTTATGCCAACATTACAGCCTTGATGAGATTGAGGACTGATTGATTCATAGTCAGAATTGTGTTTTAGTCAGTAGGAGAATTAGTACTATATATAAATATGTAACTTGTATTGGCATACATTTTTGTTATACCACCTGCTTTTCAAGCAGGGGTATATAGTTATGGGGATGTCTGTCCGTTTGTTACACTTTGGAGTACCCGTCTCTTATCTGCAATGCAACCTACACCTGTAATGCAGAAAATGGTACTTATTTTGTGCAGTCAACTTCTACAGTTTTTGACCCAGATGTTTTGAAAATTGGGAAGTGGAGAGAGCTTATCAATTATTAATTGCTCTTCGTTTTTGCATCCAGTTTGGAATTAAATTTTAATACGGGCGGTACAGTTTTTAAGGCACTAGCTGCTTTCAAGCTCAGGGGAACAGTTACAGTTAAAGAATAATCCGCATTCTTGTTTTATAATCAATAAAGAAGATGAGAAATTCATCATTTCATTCAGTGGATTTTAAATATACACATATTTTATTTTGTTTAATTATGAGATATATTAAAATCTTAAGATTGATTCAGAATTTAAAAAAATATATATAATTTACAGAAAGAGAAATATGATGAAGAGATATTGGCTTCAGATGAAGAAGAAACAAACACAGATCACTACCTTGAACGTATGAAAGAGGAAGGGAAAGGCAGATACAGCGGGGATGAAGATGACGACAGTGACAGCTCTGGTAATCTTTGTAATCATTCTAGTATTTATCCAACAGGAACAGTTCTACAGATGTTACATAACTGTTATGTGTAACAGAATGTTTAATACTCAGCCGGATAAAATTAAAATTTTTACAATAAAAACTATTAGGTGAAGCAAATCTGAAAAAAACTACAAAAATTACGGATACATTTTTGCTAGATTCAATGTCTTCATTTCATTCACAAAAGCTATAAAATTATACTGGGAAAAAATGATAGCATTAACAAGTCAAGTGTTTAGACATGTTTAATGCCGAAAGGTCAAAGTAGTAGAAATAAAACACAGACATGATCATTGAATTCAAATTATATAACAAAATAATCTTAACTGCATACAAAATGTGCTTTCGCACCACCATAGTATCGTTTAGTGGTAATGGAATACTTTTATGAGTGAACATTGTTTTCTCGTACTTTTATTGTCAGCATATGATTTGTAAATACTAGTATATTGAACACATACAATTATGACTTATCAATTGTAAACTTTGTTTTTGATTGACAGATGAATCATTTAATCCTGGAGACAGTGGAAGTGAAGTTGCTGAAGAGTAAGTGTTGTATAGCTGTTACTTTTGTAGTATTGGAGATGATAAAAATAGCATACACTATGGCTCAGCTTTTATCACCATACAATAGTCATATTTCAGAACAAGACAGTACCTATTTTGTGTAAGCCACTACAACACAGATCTTTGAAACTTAACAGAAAGATTGTACATGAATTGAAGATGTGTACCTGCTATTATGGAAATGTTCAGAAATTTTTTCCTAGTTTTCCAGACATGGGAACATTGTCATTTTACAGAAAATGTTTCCTATTTTGTGCAATCAACTTCTACAGCTTTCAACACATGAAATTGTTTAAGAAATGTTTTCTAGACATGTGAACTTAGTCATTTTATAGCACACTTTATACATGATTTCCTTTTTTTGTGTAATCAACTCATTTTTTGACCCAGACCTCAATCTTTCTTCCAACAAGTTGTAAACTATTCCAATTTATTAATGCACTTGCTTTGGAAATCGTATTTTGACATTTGTATTTCATACTTTTGGGATTTTTAAGAACATTGGTTTTTATAGATATGACAGTAATCCACCGACATCTGACAGTGATGACTCAGATTATTCTTACGAATCAGGAGAGGAGGAAGAAGGAAGTGGAGGGGAAGAAGAGGAGGATGATGAAGCTGCAGAAAGGAGGGAAAAGAAAGAGGAAAAGAAGAGAGAGAAAGAAAAGAAAGAAAAAAAGAAATCAAAAAGTGCTAAAACGGTTGTAAGTTGGAATACACATTACTTAATAAATTAAAAACTTTAATTGTGTCTATAATTGTATCATGTTGTTGTTAAGTCAAAAAAAAGTATATAGAAACTTTGCATCTCTCCTTTGTCGGACAGGTTTTGAAAAGGTATAGAATTGATTTGGAGTAAAATCTTGATCTTGAGACTATTTGCACCCATTTGAAAAGATGGCTTTGATAAAATAACGTTAGACAAAAATTTACTATTGCACAATGTAGATTTAATTTAAATGGTGTGTAATGCCACATACAGCAATTTTTCAGCAGTATTATGTTCTCTGGTATTTATTGGTGGAGGAAGTTGGAGTACCCAATATTTTTTCATCAAGTAGGTTTTGGGGAGGAATGAGTACCCAATATAAAAACTCCACACCTTTGATATTTTTCTGTTGATTCAATAGAAGTTAGATTGCTTAGTACTTAGTATAATGTATAATGAAAGGGTTTAAGGTACTACTAAGTATGTTTTATTACAATACAGCTTTAGACAGAAGACTAATTTAACATACAGACATAAGAATTGTCAGCTAGCAAGACATTGGTTAGATTGGTTGAAAAAACAACCACACAGGACTGATTATAGTATTTATAATACAAATATTTGCTAAAAGTTCGTCTTAAATATAGTTGATATACTACTGGATGAATGTTAAGTATTCAATGACATACATGTATTTAATTTTTCCTTTGTCTGTACATAAAATTTCTAGGTTTACTAACAATACTCTCATTTCATTTTAGAAAGAAGGAAGTACTAGAAAAAAGAAAAAGAAAGATAATGATCCTAATAAACCAAAGCGACCTATGTCGTCGTATATGATGTGGTTCAATGCCAACAGAAACGACATCAAGGAGAAAAATCCTGATGCTGCATTCTTAGAAATATCAAAGATTGGTGGAGATATGTGGCGAACACTGGATGCCAGTGTAAAGGCCGTAAGTGATCAAACCTGAATTTCTCTATTTTATTAAAAATGTGATGGAATTAACAGATAATTTATAAATATATTTTGACAATTTTTTGTGGTCCACCTCGTCATGATCCTTCACAATTTTTGCAGCATATAAATAGCTAATTTGCATTATAAGGTATTCAACAGTTGATCCAAATATTATTATAGGAGTGGGATGAAAAAGCCAAAGAGGCAAAGAAAGAATTTGCAGTAGCAATGGAGGAATATATGAAAAATAAACCAGAGGCAGGAAGTGAGGAAGAGGAAGAAGAAGAAAAGTAAGATTTTGGTGTTTTGTTGGTATGGAAACAGATAATTGTAGAGATAAAAATGTTCATAATGGATTAAAACAGTGAACAGTGAAAAATGTACAAAATAATTAGTTTATATTATTGGCATCTTGAACTCTTAAGCTATTTCCCTTTAACCAATACTTACAATTAAAAAGCGATACCTATTAGGTTCTCAGACGGACACTCATACAGAATTTTTTGTTATTGGCGATAAAAAAACAAAATCTTGATGTAGCTTTCATTTTAGCAGGATATTATTGTAGTAGCAGGGCATTATTTGATTGGTTCTAAGGCAGCCATGGGTTGCATTTAGTTGCAGCCTCGATGATTTTATGAAAGAATTTAAAAAAATTTGTAATTGTTCTTTTGTCATGATAAATTTAAGCATTGGATTTTTACCAGTATTCTCATTCTTTTTTTCCAAGGCAGGTCCGGGGTTCTCTCCGGGTACTCCGGCTTCCTCCCCCAATAAAAACTGGGACGCCATGAAATAGCTGAAAAATTGCTGAAAGTGGCGTTAAAACACCATTCAAACAAACAAACATTCTTTTTTTTGTACAATATTCATTCAACCAAATGTTAATGTCAAATGACAAAAGTAAAACTGTTTCTCGAATGAAAACATTTAAAAAGAATGCAGTCTTAATACTCTCTTATTAGAAAAAATTTCCAGAGAACAAAGTTATTTATTTTGTTTGGCCAATAAACATTTTCATGTTTCTGAACATTTAAAATTTTAGCAAAACTGATACCAAATTTCCCAATATATTTTACTTAGATCTTCTAAGAAGAAGAGTTCGTCTAAGAAGTCCAGTCCTAAAAAGGTGGTGGACAGTAAAGCAGGGTCAGGGTTGAATTATAAGAGTAAGGAGTATATATCTAGTGATGACAGTTCAGACTCCGATGAACCACTGAAGAAAAAGTTAAAGAAGGAAAAAACCAAAGGTGAAAAGAAGGAAGGTAAAAAGGGCAAGAAGAAAGGAAGTGATGACGGGAAAGAAAGTAGTCCTGGAGAGGTAAATATTTTCTTTGTTCACTGCAATTAATTTATTTATTCACTGCCGGCAGGGTGCGCTTGACCCCTATCTTAATTAACCAGGATTGCCAGTTTCCTACCGAAGATCAGTGGTTTTCTCCAAGTTCTCTGGTTTCCTTCCCAATAAAAACTGGACGCCATGATAATAACTGAAAAAATGGCTGAAAGTGGCATTAAACAACATTCAAACAAACAAACAAACATAAATTTATTTATTATTAATGAAACCTACCTGAAGTTGGTACACAGGCTGTGGAATGAACTAATGTCTTGCCAAAAGTCATTTTTGTTAATAAACCTGTTTAACAGAGCTTTTCTCTTTTTGTTTGTATTGATTGATTGATTGATTAATGGTGTTTAACGCCCGAGCAGCAATATTTCAGCTATATTCAGGCGACAGCTGTTATAAACATGGCTATTTCACAATTTGCTTTGTCGAAATTTTTTTCTGGGGATGATATCTGTAATATTGACACAGATCGTGTTTGTGTATTGAAATAAAACGAACTAGTCAATACCAGTTGTTTACTATAAACAGAGTAGTACGCACATCATATGTATAATTGGGCCAGTTTCTGCAATTCTTGTTAAAATTTATACTGAAATCTTGTTTTCATTATTCCTTGATTTCAATGGAAAATTGATATAAAGTGAATTTTTTTTGCAGTTGCCATCAGAAGAAGAGATTTTGGGTACCCCTGAATCATCACACAAAGGTTCTGGATCGGAATCAGGATCAGATTAAAATTATAGTGATCTCAATTGTAAAATGTGAAGATGTGTAAAACTGGATCTTAAATTATGTTGTTGTCTAGCTAATATACATTAACATATGATAAAGTTGGCTACATAAAAATGTATGTCTGCTTCTTTGAAGTTGTCCATAGTAAGTGTCATGATAAGATATAAAAAGAACATTGACAAATTTGGTGACAATTAAGAGACTTCTTTCATTAATCACTGAATTAGATGACAATAGTTCCACGTTGTGACGGCCAGAAAATTCATAGTCGACATTGGTCAAATGTACCAAATTTGATCTTTACTGAGCATACGGAAGACATTGTCATTGTTTTCTGTTGAACAATTAATAAAGTATTGATAGTATTATTCTTATTTTTGTTCATTACAAAAGAAAAAGATTATCTTTTGTCGTTCATATATTTATTAATCCGCTTCAAAAGAAGATGTGATAAACTGTGTGTCTTGTCCGTCTGTTTGTCAGCCCATCCGCCCGTAATAACAATTTCTGTCTCAGTTTTCTAAGCAACTATAGGATGCAAAAGCCTGATATTTTGCATATTGCTTATCCTATAGTACCATATGGTGTATTGCGACTTTAAGATCCTTGGTCATCTACTTTCAGAGTTTACAGAATACTTTCGTGAAAGCTAAGGTATCGCTAGTGAGCATTTGCTCACAGATTTACCGTGTTGGTTTTTTTTTTTTACAATAATTATAAAACTTGAAGAATACAAATGAATATGTCACACACCTCTACATGTCATCAAACAATATTCAACATTTATTCAAACTATACTAAAAAATAATGGATGAAATTTAGGCTTGAAGAGTTTCACAAAATTTTGTTCATTTTTTGTGTTTATGAATGATTGTTTTAAAATTGTATTGCTCTAATTCCAAAAGGCTTTGTATTATAGACATGATATGCGTAATGGATACAAGTCTTGTTTTGGTTTGTTTTTTTCTTAATAAAGATGCAGTTTAGTTTAAACTTTGGAAATTTGGAAAGTTACTGAATAATACTGGATTTTTTCCTACCCAGCAGCACCATAAGCATTATCACAGATTTGTTGTTCTGTCCTACTTGATAGTATAAAATAAAAATAAATACAGCAATTTTCAGCTAAACATACCGGTATTCAGTTTTATCATACATTTCACTGTGATATGGATCATTTTGTCCATGTGAAACATGCAGAAGTGTCCTAGTATTATTTTGTCGGAGGACCTGAAATATAATTATTTCTGGTGATGTCATTAAAATATCGTCTTTTGGTAAACAATGTTCCTACTACGGCTGAACAGAATGTTGCTGTATCAGTAGTGGACACCAAGACCTTCGTTAATGCAATGAAAAATATAAAGAAAACGATGAGTGTTGTTAAGATTGTTCATTTATTAAATTAAACGACAGTCAATGTTTCAAAATGGAAATAGGGTGCCTCAGTGGACGAGTGGTTAAGGTAATTCGTCAATTATTGATCATGTGGTCTGTCAACACCGAGATTTCATATTTGATTCTCACTGCAAGCAAGGGTGTATTACCAGTTTTGCTACCGAAGTGGGGGGTTTTCTACAGCTGCCTTTAATCAGCTGAGAAATTGCTGAAAGGAGTGTTTAACAATATTCAAACATATAAACAAATCAAAACGGAAATATAAGGCAAGAAAATTGGCATAAGCGAAAATGTTAAGTCCCAAGAAATTAGTATTTGGCTGGGAAAAGTAATAGAAAGAAATTGTGACACATGGGTAGCATACAATTCCTCTACCATATTGATACGGGAAACACTAACAATCTATATTTATTTCCTAGACTACAGTCTTATAACTCAACTTATATCAACATTCAAAGACAAAGATAATTGTAAAATGATGTTATTCAAGTTCTTAGTTCTAAATAAAATCAGATTTTGTGGTAATTTCTGCATTCTCAGATACAGATTTTAAAATGAAATTATTTGGTTAAGTTGTTTTGCTATATTGTAGTTCGTGCAATATCTTGGTTTTTTTTACGGATTTCTAGCTGGGTATGTTTCTTGTACTGTCCATATCCATATCCTGCTGTTGAAATTGATATTTCAGTGTTTGTCATTACATAAATGGTTGTTCTGATATTTTGGAGCATCTTCAACATTGTCGAGGAAACACTGCATCGGTGAAACTGTCAGTTGGTGCTTGTAGGCCGCTGTATTCTTAAACTGAATGGGACGACATAAAAGTCAATCTTCATTGACCTGGTAATCGGTAAGGAATACTTTACTGATACCACTTTTCAGGATAAAGGATTGACTGTTTTTCTGCTGAAGGTCGGGGTTTTTCTAATAGCTACTTCGGCTTCATCCCACAAAAAATGGAAAGCCACGATACAGCTAAAAATTGTGTTAAAGGTCAAAAGGTCATTCAAAAACATAAATAGAAATACTTTTAATTACTAATATGTTTAATAAGTTTTAGAAACATTCGACAATTAACAATGAAGATTTTTAAGTGACCTTGGTTAATTTGTGTGTACTTGTTACTATCTGACAGTCCCAAGTAGAACTGAACGTTGGAACGTATCACAATTTGAATGCCACAAGAGATTGCACGTGGACCTGACCCCATTACAAATGTATTACAGACGCTTGAACCCATGATGGTATACAATGTTTGTTAGCATGCTATCATTATTCCCACCGTGTATTTATGACCATGGAAGCCGACAAAGGACCTTTAATGATGCAATCGCCGATTACCGATAAATTTAAAACGTGCATGCATCGTTAAACACTAGAAAACCTTGGCGCCGAAAAAATCGCCAGCCGCAATATTTTGTCGCCAAATGAAAAAAAATCGCAATTGGCGACATTGGCGAAGCCCAGCGCGGCCCCTGGATTGGAAACACCTAGAAAATTGCATATTAAATTGATCTACCTATAGTTAAATATTATTGAACTAGAGACATTTTTTTTTTCTGTTTGTCAGAGTTATTCGACTTAACTCCTATGAAACTTCTCAACTCAATTTTACGAAACTTGGTATGCAACAAGTACTCCATATGTAGTTGTGCAAATTACCAGGAAATTCTGATCCTCAAAATTTTTTAGGAGTTATGGCCCTTTAAACTCAGAATTATACAAAAATTTCCCATTAATCATGGTTTCCACTCAACTCTTCCGAAACTTCTGAACCAAAATTTACGAAACTTGGTACATAGCAGGTTCACCATATGTAGTGGTGCATATTACTAGGAAATTCTTATCCTCAAAATTTTGTGGGAGTTATGGCCCTTTGAACTTAGATTTTTCCAAAACTCCTCATTAATCATGGTTTTCGCTCTACTCATCTGAAACTTCTGAACCAAATTTTACGAAACTTAATACATAGCAAGTAAACCATATGAAGTTGTGCATATTATCAGGAATTTTTTATCCTCAAAATTTTGTGGGAGTTATGGTGCTTTGAACTTTAGAATTTTTTCAGAAATTCCTTACAAATCATATTTTCCGCTGAACTCCAAGAAACTACTGCAGCAAATTTTACGAAGCGTGGTATATCATATTAAGTTGTGCATATTACCAGGAAATTTTTATCCTTAAAATTGTGTGGGAGTTATTGGACTTTGAACTTAGACTTTTGCTGAAAATCCACATGGGGAGGGGAGACATCGTTTTTGTAGGCAAAAACAAACTTTAATAGGCAATTATTTTGCATGCACTTATAATCTCTTTTCTCGATGATGTAAATGCTGGGTCTGTTCGCTATCTTGTAAGCGATATCCGACTACATTTTTGTTAGACTGTTATACAGGGGAGTTGCTAGAGCAATTTGAAGTGTACGCAAACTATTATAATCGACTTAAAAAGGGTTGCGAAGCTACCCTTCCCACCTCCCATGAGGTTGTTTTACGGCAGTGATGGGAGGAGCTCTGACATAAATAACGCCAAATCCTGCATTCTGACCCACCACCATGTATAAGCAGCTGCTATTTGCTTACGTGTTGCTAGGTCTTTGTTAAAAAATATTGATATAAACAATATTTCAGACCAGTTCAAGAATCGGCAATAATCGATCAGTTTTTATTGGAGTTGTGTCCATTGAAAATGCAAGCGTTCTCATGCCTACATGTCTTTATATTACAAACAATTTATATTAACAAATATAAAATAGATGGGATGAATGTATGAACAGTACAATCACAGTTATATTAAGTCCCATATAAAAACCAGGAGATTTGGTGGTTAAGTACTACTACTTACGTGCCTGTCAACAATTTGGTTGGAGCTGTACTGCATGCAGGTAAGTTCTTTCTAGTCCCCTCTACTAGTTAATAATGATGTGGTGCATTATTTTGTTTACTAAATAGCTCATCATATGACTTTGACAGTTAAATTAAAAACCGTAATTTAATATAAGCTATAATAAACTTGGATTGCGATAATGGGCTTGTTTGCATAAAGCGATCTTACACCATAAAGCTTTGTTATAACAATATTCTACTTTGCTGTTGTGAACAATCGTTAAGAAGTATGAATGCGATAAACATTATGTATTATTCTATGAGTAATTACAGTGAAGCCCTTCATTCAATTACATGTCAACATTATTTTAAAATTACTTGACAAAATATTTATTTCTCATATCAGGCATATTGCAATGTATGTGACATCAAAGCAAAATGTACAGGAGTATATGGCCTGGCGTTGGTACCATAAACAAATTCTTTGCTGAGAATTTTTTTATTCTCAATTTCATCCAATCAAATCTTTCTATTTCCTCTAAGTCATGGCAACTGAGAAAATTTTCATGCTGAGTAAATCATTTGTACTCAAAAAAATCATTTGTACTCAAAAGGGTTTTATGGCGCTTGAGGCGGGTAACATGTACACAAGTAATGTGTAAAAGTAAAATATTTCTTAAATTGAACTTGGCATTTTGATCTTTGAACTTTGATCATTAGGTCAAAGTAAAATAAACGGGGAATGGTTTTTTCGCGTGATTTATTTTATTAAAAATACAGTTGATATATAGGATATTACATTGGTGCGAGTGGATTATCGGATTTCTCCAATCGAGATAGTTAAATTATGGAATTTTTAAGTCCGAGCCTTGGCGAGGACTTAAATTTCCATAATTTAACTATCGAGATTGGAGAAAACCGATAATCCAAGAGTACTGATGTAAGATTCTGTTTCTCTAATTTTAAAAAGTAGTAAATTTGCAAAATGAAGAACAAATTCTCCCAAACCTCAATTTCACGTCATGACTTGAATACGCTGTACATGGAAATTTATGACGCCATGAGTTCTTATTATGACGTTATTATTTTTAACCAATCAACTGCTGAGAAAAACAAATTCACTAGTGACGAGAACTATATTTTCCACACCGGTCAAGCGGTTGAAATATTACGTCAAAATTAGAGAAACTGTATTTTTAATCAATAAATGCAAATGATATTCAGATTGAAACATTTGTTCAAGTTATTCTATACTGTCCATGACAACTTGTTATTTTGCTAAAGTTATACAATATATAAAACAAAATCAAAGCATTTCCAGGAAGCAGACCAGTCCCTAGTCAACATTCATTTGTTACCTTGTTTTCTTATGTATTGCATAATACACTCAATGTCTGTTTTTTCCTTTTCTTTTACCATTTTTGTTCTTTTTATGATCATTTACCAATATGTATTTCCTCTCCGGGTACTCCGGCTTCCTCTCCCAATAAAAACTGGACGCCACGATATAGCTAAAAAAATTGCTGAAAGTGGCGTTAAAACACCATTCAAACAAACAAACAAACAAACCAATATGTATTTCATGTATATGCTGCCATGAAATACATTTGTGTTACTAATTTAATTGCCTTGTAAGCGGAAATACGATTGGCTAATTCAAATGACGCAACCCGTATTATATGATATTACTTGCTTTCGTCACATGACATTTTCTTACGCCGTAAATTTCAAATAGTCCCATGACGTCATCGATGATTTTACCATTGAAATTGTCAAGATTTATAGCTCAAACTAAATTATAAGGAATATTTCAAATTTATGAAAATGAGAGTACCTAATAAAGTTGGTATAATTAGTGTCCAGTCCTATGGCGTTTATATAAAAAGACGTTGTGATGCCGCCCTTCTTGTAAAGCACTGTTGCATTTCCTACATTTTCCCCGTATTGTCTTTTAAAATTAACCAGACCTACAAGTTACGAGCAATTTAATAATGAATTTAAACTCTCTGTATTCTCGCCATTTAATGAAAACTTCGTATTATTTAAAAATGCGCCATTTTGAAAATAAACAGTACTTTGTTTTATTTCATGATGGCTATAATGAACCACCGTATACTTTCAAGTGTTTGGTGCTTTAAATCGTCTTTCATTGGACACACCAGGAACGCGCCAGTAAATTATATGTATTCATGAATGTTTGAATTTGGTTTAACGCCACTTTCTACAATTGTTTAGCTATATTTAATAAGTCCAGTTATTATTGGAAGATTATTTGTTTGTTGTTTGAATGATGTTTTACGCCACTTTCAGCAATTTTTCCATGCCGTTTTTATTGGGGAATATGTATCAGGAACAATACTAATAAAATGATTATGTCTACGATAGGTTGATACTTAGGTTTTATTTCTTACTTACGTTATCTCTTGTTGAATTGAACTAGTAACATGAAAAAGTCGACTGCTTCGCTCAACATTACTAATTATCGTCTGCTTTGCTCAGCATTACTAATTATCGTCTGCTTTGCTAAGCATTTCTAATTATCCTCTGCTTTGCTCAGCATTACTAATCATCGTCTGCTTTGCTAAGCATTACTAATTATTTCCTATGTACAGTTTATTTCCGCAAGGTGTAGATGGCCTTAGCAGGATTTGTTATAACGTTGGAGTTTTGATGATACCTGCAAACACATCTCAATTTTTTGTATTTTATTTTTTTTTATTTATTTGGGTTTGAACGACACAAGTTAGTCTTTATTAGACAAACGAGTGGCTGGGGAGGGGGTAGGGCAAGAGGATGTCCATTAATAGATTAACATTAAAAAAATTTCCCAAAATAGATAACAGAAAAATTAAATAACAGGTAACAGCAATTTACATGAGAAAACAGAAAACTGAATTAAAATAATCGAAATAGCAGATAACAGCAGAATTGAGAAATTTAGAAAGTGGTAAAAGTAATGAATTAACAAACAAAAGAGAAAAAAATCAGTTAAACAGTTTACGTTAACACCAATGTCAATTTTTAAGAAAACAAATATCAGCTAATGGTTTAAAAACAGTTAACAGTTGCTTTATTTTTTAAAAAAAGGTTCAACAGACGCCCAAAACACATTAAGGTATCCGACCCATAATTGAAGTCACCGTTTAATTTTATTTTTAAACCAAGAAATGCAAATTTATTTACTCAATATATTACTAATTAATGATACAAAGTAAATATATTGTTTTACTTTGAGTCAATGTTAACAGTTTTGAGAAAAAAATTTAGTTGCTCAAATAGTTGTTCGGATGTTTGCCGAACATTACCGAGGTCTGGTCCATTGAAAAACAATAGACATCCGGGACACCGAATATTATCACGTGGTCTATTATGGACCGGATACCTTAACAGAAAAGATCTTGCCCCCACCCTTGGGGATGTCGTAGTAAATTTATAACTTGGTATCTTGATGACATTTCATGCTTTCTGTCAAATAAGTTGATATTTCTGAAGCATTTTGCTATTTTAATTATTCACAAAGTGAACTTACAAACCATAAATTTCAAACTATAAAACTTTTGACCCAAAAATATTCCCGTAATCTTTAAAAAAGACTTTGGGTTATCGTTCTTCCCACGTAACAGTTTTCTGAGTCGATGTCTGCAAAACACATTTATAATATTTTATTATAATGCTTTCGTCTACTATTGATCACGTGGTCTGTTGGGAGATTGTATGTTCGAGTCTCACAGCGGACATGGTGCGGTCGAATATAATCTTAATTGACAAGGATCGTCAGTTTTCCTACCGAAAGTCGGGGGTGTTCTTCGGAACTCCGGATTTTCCCCAATACAAACTGGACGCCAAGATATAACTAAAACTTTGCTCAAAGTGTCGTTAAACAACATTTAAACAAACATTCATTTATAATGTTTACATACATTCTTATGCTAACTATAACTGAAATAGTACTATTTTAACTTTAGTCACATAAAAACTTGGAACATGACATAATAAAATTTGATTATTGTTTTTATCATATTTTCCTACTCTAATTACTCTCGTCTGCATTAACTTCGAACACCAAAAATAGAACTAATGTTAAAATTCAACAGTGTTAGATAACATCGCATTGCTCTGTTTCCTTGCTTGATTGATCGATCACAATATTACATGGACATGCAAGTTTTTTTTTTATAAAATAGTCTCTGTTTGTAATGGTCGTACTAATTTCCTTCTGCTAACAATGTTTCCGTCTTATCAAATGTTTGTGCTTCATAAACAATAAATTGAACAAAACAGTGTGGTCTGGACAATATTTTATTTCGCATAATTTTGAAAATTTATCGATTTGGTGATGATGTGAAAAGATACAGGCGCGTGTATGTTGACACTATTAAATAATTTAATGTTTTTATACCAAACATGCATAATGCGGTTTCTGTGTACTTCCGCCATATATAGTTTAACACATTGCCCTTAAGAAATATATACACAAAAAGTCACTAGAGATATAAAGGTGATACAATTTACTAAGCCAGACGACGCCCATTTCGAATAATATAGACTGTTCTCACACGAAAAGGTGTCATTAAAAGTCTGAAAATGTATACAAAGATCGGTTACATGTCATTTACATATTAGGAATATAAATACTTTAGATGCTAATTTCAAGGCAGTATATCAAACATTGACTATATATGAATGTATCATTTGATTGCCTCGAAGTGTACTAACAATCCACCAGAACTTCCAGCAAAAATGTTAGAAGACGCCTCACACGTTTACACCAATTTTGTGCAGCAAGGATACCAGGGTTGTCAGTAATAATTTTGAATTGTGCGCAATGATCCAAAGATAGATACAACTACGAAACACAGTTTAACATAGAACCCAACAGAAACATGCAAAAAGCTAACCCTTAAAGTCCTTTTGACACAGACAAAACAATGTGTAAATCAATATTATTATACAAATTTGGATTAGTTAACGACGAACAGAAATCACCGGTCATACCTGCCACATAGTTTCGTGTTAAAAATTTTGAGAAATACAAAACAACCAGGCCTTGAAAAGAGTTTAACACGTCTATACCAAAACCATCCAAATTTATCGAGAAGAGTTTATAAAAATAAGTATTTAAAGTGATATATATGCACATGTATCAGATTAGCGATTATCCTTTGTTGAGATCTATGACATCTAGGTTTGTAATTATACAAGTATGGACCAGAATTTATATGTACCCGCTTAACAAAAACGCTTTTTTAATATCTATGGCCTCTAGGTTTGCATTCGTACAAGTATGGACCAAAATTTATATGTACCAGTTGAGCGATAATGCTTTGGAGAGCTCTATGGCTTCTAGGTACTAGTATGTTATCATACAAGAATGGACCAGAATTTACATGTATCAGGTTAGCGATAATGCTTTGGAGAGCTCTATGGTCTCGTGTGTTGTAAGCATATACGTGAAGACCAGAATTTACATGCACCCGCGTAGCGATACTTCTTTGTTGAGATCTGTTTACTTTAGGTTTGCAATCATACATGTTTGGACCAGAATTAACATGTATCCGCTTAGCGATAATGCTTTGGTGAGCTCTACGGCCTGTGGGTTTGTAACCAAAAAAGGTCGGACTAGAATTTACATAACGATAACGAGTCAAGGTGAGCTATGGCCTCTTGGTTTGTAATCAAACATGGCTGAACAAATTCCACAAAAAATCCTACTTTAATGAAGGAAATGAGTTCTCTCTTTAAAATTGGTTATTTTGAACCTAATTATGCTTTTACAAACCATCTGTTGAACAGATTTTGTTGCATCATGCGCACAATAATCACTTTTATAGACAATACATTGACATTTTGGCTAATTTTTGCATATTTTATACTAAAATTTTTAAAAAATTTGAACTTATTCCTATAAATTTGCTAATTGTGGCCCTAAATTCAGCTATTTAGGACAAAACCTAGCTTCCAGCCAAAGGGTTTCATTCTGATGCCGAAACTGTGGGAGAAATTGATCCAAAGTTCAACCTGAACATTACGGTTTAAAATTTACCTTATTTTTGGCCTAATATTTTTATCGCAATTTCATTTTATGCCTATGGATATGCCCAGTTCATTGCGAAAAGTAAAGATGACCATTCAGAAATAAAGTTAAAATTAAATAAAGACAGAAGAACACTTTCCTGTGATTTTGTGTGGTTTTTTGTATGTAGAAAAGATGCAAAAAGTGCTGACTAAGCAGTTTCTATAGTGTACATTAGACAATACTTTTTTGGGAAGGTTGCGAAGCAAACTTTCCCTTGCTAACGCTCAAATATATAGAAACTACTGCGACAGGCGTGTAATAATAACCTTACGCTCGTAAAATATAGGTTACATTGAAGGAATCTTTCAATTACATGAATCGGTGCACCGCATTTATCTTGAACAACTTTACTATACATGTCCTTTCGTATTATGTCTTATTTACTGTATAACTGATAACTAATATTACGATTTAAAATAATATTACATGTTCATCCGCGAGAGACAGACTCGTTGTACTTTTTGGTTTTGGAAAGCAACGCGATATTTGGCAATTCTCGCGATAGCTGAACCGACAAATGTAGTACTGACATTGGCATCAGTGTATATAATATTTGACGACGTTATTATGAAGTGATTTAATGATTATTTTGTGCGATCGTGTGGTCGTCGTTTCAGACGGTTTTGCATTCTAATTCTTTACCTGTTTAATTAAATGAAAATCAGCACAAAAGTGGGTGCTTTGTCGATGTATAGATTTGCACAACGGCGCCATCTATAAATTAATTGTTAAGGTTAGGAGAATGGCATGTAGAAGTTTCGTAAATAAAATACAAGTAGTTAAATTAAATATAACACATTTATAACTAATAAAAATATATTGAAAAAGATATTTTAGTGTTTGTGACACAAAAATAATAAATGGATTATTTGACATCGGTGATCGAAAATGCTATTGCTATCAATGTAAACATTGCACTCACCATGTCGTTACATTATTGCATAGTAAAAGCTGACACAATTTGTTTCCGGTCCTTTTGATTTATTTTATAATTGGTAATTCATGCTGAACCATTAATTTTTCTCGTTACACGAATCGAAATGGGTCACCATCCATCGTAACAAGCCACGAGGTTGTTTGTAAACATTGCCAAAAAACGTACCAATTTTCCGTGTTTGTTGATCTCACGAAATTGCCGTCGTTTTAGACGATGAACATTACATTTTTATGCTTTAAGTATCTAATTAAACGAAAGTCAAAACGATTTATTTTTCTTCATTTTATGCGTTCCTTAAAATGAGGCAAGATGTGATCAAGTCAGTGCGTTTTGGCAGAAGTTTTTTGAGTGACAAAAACGTGCTAATTGAAATCACGAATTATTTTTTAACATTTGTTCATTGTTTTGAAATGCTGTTTTTAAATTTGATTGGGCGATTTTCCAAGGTAAATGTTGACCTAAATTAGAACGGGTGTAACTTGGAGCAAGCGATTATTGTCCATTTGAAACCCTTCGGGTAATGTCGTTTGCGGTTTAGGCGCGAATACCATAGAACGTCCCGAAAGCTGGCGATCTTTTTTGTAAACATCGTAAGACCCTTGTTGAAAACAAAAAGTGTCTGATTGCGAAGCAAAAGTCAAGTACATGTAAACAACAAGCATAGTATGGAATATGTACAAAGGAAATTTTTTTACTGGATTTTCTTAATAAAAAGTTACAATATCGCAATATTGAATATTAATTTTTAAAAATGCAAGCAGAAAAGCACTCCATGTGATTATGTCTTTTAGGATAAGTTATTAACACATTGTTTAAATTTGAACCAAAATAGTTGACATGCATTCTGATTATAAAGATATATGTTGCCTCATACAGTCCTAAATTTTTTTTTTGTTTGAATCGGGGGGAATTTATAAAAATCGATTTACATTCGCTTTTGAATGATACTGGGTCTATTTTGTTATAGTGTGTGGGACTCGCTATAAAAAATCGACCCAGTATCATTCGAAAGCGCATGTAAATCGATTTGTACAGATCCCTGTGTTTTAATGGTGTTTAATGCCACTTTCAGCAATTGTTCAATTATATTTGGGCGTCCTGTTTTTATTGGAGGAGGAAGCCGGATTGTAGAAGGCTTTTAATAATTGTCAATCAAGAGTGAAGTTGAGCACACCCTGGCTGCAGTAAGATTTAAACAAGTGCTGACAGGCATTCAATCAATATAGTAGATGAATACTACCTTAACCACTCGGCAACTGAAGCCCTTGAGTTTTACACAAATAAATTATTTTTGATTTGAATCTTTTAGAAGCTTATACCATCACTTACATTTTTGGGGAGACATTTACATATATGTACATGTATTTGATGCAAGTTATATGCCAACCATATAACATGTTGCGATTTTTATGTCTGAAATGGGCAAACAGCAATTTTTTCTTGTTTTTATAAAAATTCTGATAGAAACTTCTTCAATTGTATCTTCAAGAGTGAAGTTGAGCACTGAATGGATTTTGATGCAATTTGGATGGACTCTTTGTCACATAGTGCTATTGTACACCTGATATTTGATATTTTGATTGGAATGATATTTAGGATTTCCCACAGTAAACATGGACTTGCCATTCTTTGATGTAGGGGATACCAATCTCTTATCCATAACTACTTGCGCCACTGAGTGAGATTTGATGAAACATTTGCAGAATCCTTTGTCACTTGGTGTAATTGTGCACCTGATATTTTGCAGTTTGAGCAAAACGATTTTTGAAGTTTCCAACAATAAAGCCCTGGACATTGCCATTCAAGACATAGGGTAGCTGGGGTTATCAATTATGAGGATTGCAAAGTTTTTCTAGTCTTTTTTAAATATCTAATGTTTCTAAATTTACCGGATTTAATTTGCATTGGTTTGTTTTATTACCTGTCAAACATGAGGCAGGAATCTCATTTCATACTTGCAAAGCAACCTTTCCTTTGGTGCAGTCTGCACTTTGATTTAAAATACTGCCTTCAGTTAGTTTCAATAGAAGATACCCCAACTAAGCAAAAAATAACCTTGGTCTACTCTCATAATTAAAAATCCACAAATAATCACCAAACATATACCAAGTCTACAAGAGAACTAATTTAGCAAAGATTCCTACAGCAAGTACATAGGCCATTATTTGAATTAAAAACAATAAAAGATATATTGGTGTTCAAAGTGTTCTTAAAAAATTCTTCTATTCTTGAGCCCTACACAAAGAGCAAAATTGCATGTGTATTGAACATCTGTTTACAGACATCATCAGTTTGCATATTTGTCACTGCACCTGCACTTTTAAATAAGAAAACAATATCAGAGTTTTATAAAAGACACCTTTTAAATGCACTTAGCTTTACATTATACTATTGGCCAGCCCAATCTATATTGGTAAACTATTATCTTGAAGCTTTCACTAGCTGACCACTTCATCTATTAAACTATGCCATGTTGTCCCCTAAATTGTTTAAATGTGGCTTCAAATTAACAGGATGGTGCTTTTAGACAAGAAACCTATTAAACAAGTAC
This sequence comes from Limnoperna fortunei, assembly GCA_944474755.1. Taxonomy (NCBI): domain Eukaryota; kingdom Metazoa; phylum Mollusca; class Bivalvia; order Mytilida; family Modiolidae; genus Limnoperna; species Limnoperna fortunei. The sequence goes on along the minus strand of OX104121.1, from coordinate 42,205,173 downwards.
AAATAAATGAAAAAAATTCAGTTTAACCTGTTTTATACCTTAACTTCAGGGGCGGATACAGGATTTTCGAAAAGGGAGGGGGACATGTCACTCCTAGGGGCTGCACGAGTTGCTGTTCTGCACAACCAGGACGTCCCGGACAGGAATCAATGAAACGGAACAGTGTTCTGGACATGTTCTGCCCAGGCCGATTTTAGAGGAAGTGCAGACAGAACAGTGACGTCATAAGAAAGCTTATAACATATTAAAGGTGTGTCAGTGCATCGATTGTCACTAGATTTTTGAGGATTTGAGATGTTTAAATTCCCATAAATATACTAGAGATTCTATGAAAGATTTAAAGAGGTTTTTTTCAAACCCAAAGAAACCGATCATTGAATAAACTATTTCTTGTCCGGAACATGTCCATAATCACACGGCTCGCGATGTGTGCCAGAACATCCGGAACATGTCCTGATATTTCTGTGCCACGGTTGCAATTTGAGGTATCCGTTCCGTTCCGTTTATGGAATTAACAATCCGCCCTTTTGTTGAAAGTATGCTTGGACTATTTTCGCTCTCAAAATTTATTTCACGAAAATATAGTAAAATAAGAGTATTTATTTTCTACAGTATGATTTTCACTTATATGTTTTGATTTTGTCAAATATCATACTGTCATTCCACATATAACCACAAAAATGTACAAAAATGTTGTGGTCCATCATGTGCATAATATCGCTATTATTAGGTGTCCCAGAGGACACCCAAAGGGTCAGGTTAACTATTGTCTTCACTTTGCATCCGTCGTCGTCGTCCATTGGATGGACCTTTACAAAGTTTGTTTTTTATTTGGATTGGAAAACTAATATGGCCGCTACCGCAAAAGACCCTATGGGAAAAAAGTTTTAAAAAGGCTTCTTCTCTGAAACCGACTAACTAATCAAAACAAAACTTACTGTCAATATTGTTTGGATGGTCCCCTATAAAGTTTTATGTTTTTCATGCCAATGGGAAATTCAAAATGGCTGACACCGCAGGGCTTCGTTTAACATTGGACCCTATGGTAAAAAGTTTTAAATGGCTTCTTCTCTAAAACCGGTTACCCAACAGAAACAAAATTTACCGGCAATATTGTTTGGATGGTCCTCTTTGAAGTTTATGTTTTTTATACCAAAAAGAAAATCAAAATGGCTGCCACCACATGACTTAGTTTAACATATGTCACTATGGGAAAATAGAAAAAAAGACTTCGCTGAAACTAGTTAACCAATGGAAACAAAACTTACTAGCAATATTGTTTAGAAGGCAATGAAGATCGCATTTCCCTGAAGTTAAACTAGGTCCTATAATTTTCAATAAATTTACAGGCTCTTAATAGCCTCTGGAACCCCACTTGTACAGGCCATCACTTCATCACCCTTTGTGTAATCACAACCATCTAAGGCAATATAATGCGAACTGTTTTACCAAGTTTCATGAAGATTGAAAGAGGATGAAGGGGTGGTCCTTAGTTTTGCATATTCGCACATAAGTGATTTTTTTTACCATTTCGATGTTGGGCTCCCTGGCCTTACATAACGAACACGTCCAGATGTATAAAATTGCCCTTGGTAGTTTGTATAGCAATATTATACATCTTTTTATCTTGTATTCAAGTATTATGTATTTCTTAATATCGAATATTGAACCCACTGTTAACTTCACACCCGTGACACGATGCATGACATACATTGACTATGTTATAAACAATTTCTGCTCGTTAACCCTACTGATATTTTAGACACAATTCATAAATTTCACTTGACATTAAACCGGAATAATTGCTTTGGTTGTTTTTCGCTTTTCCGTTTCTTGATTTTGGCACTTTTCATCAAATTGAAAACCTGAATGTATATAGTGAAGAAACGCCATAAAGGTTTTCTGTGCCAAGAAATCAGGAAGACTTATACATAAAATCACAATAGCAGCATACACGTATAAACACACACCATGATAACAGGCATGACAGGTAGATTGGTAGAGTTAACTACATGTATGTTAATATCACATATCACAAGAAATATTTAACAGTAGTAAACAAATCCAATTGTAGATCTATACATCATGTATGTAAATTATGAAAAATATATAATTTATTTGTACGAGCTTTAGAGAGAGGATAAACAAATTAACTCTAAACATAATAGATCATAATAATATTAATATAGGTTAAGGATAACTGCCCAGCAAACCATAAAGTGTTCTAAAGGATATTTCAGAAAAAGATTTAACAGTGCTATACAAATACGACCAACCACGTTTACAAAGTTCTCTATGATTGTCATACTAATACATCAGAGATTGTAATTAGTTCAATGAATACAAAATATAAAAAGTTTTTCTATTTAAGGATTAACTACAAAAAATATTTTCTCCATCGAGGGATAACAACATTTCCGTTTTGCACATTGTATAATCCGCGTAGCGGATTATATTAAATGTGCACAACGGAAATTTTGTTATCCCTCGATGGAGAAAATATTTTTGTAGTTAATACTTATAAATAAATTCAAACAATAGGATAAACTCAACAATTTTATTTTTGTAACTGGACAACACAAAAACTGTTAGATTCCCGTGAGTAATATATGACGTCAAATGGCGCGTGTCTACATGACGATCAAATTTGTTTTTCATCCTCAGATAGAAAAATTTTTCCAGCCAATCAAAAGTCGGTATTCCCGCAAAATTTATTTATTACTATATAAATATGACGTTTTAATAAGTTTATACAAAAAGTATTTACATTGTAACGTATGAAAAATCACCAAAAAAAAACAAGAGCCGAAAGTCAAGTGAAAATTACAAATACTGATATAGACAAACATATACAATACATGTATGAAACAAATCCAACATATAACATATCAATAAGTCAAACATTAGTAATGTCTCGCAACCTTCATCATTTCACTTTTCATTCAGATTTACAATATTGTAGCACTAAAGAAAAGGACAACGTACAAATCAATACGTAAAAATTGGCGTAACACGAATAAGAAAAACTTTTGATGCAAAACATCAATTGGCCGCCGAATTATTCTGCATCTGGACGCATTTAAAACATTTTATATCTATGTAACAGAAGTTATTTTATATTTGTTTTTCCAGTTATTATGTTGCTTTCTCCGGGTACTGCGACTTCCTCCCGTTATAAAAACTGGACGCTGAAAAATTGCTGAAAGTGGCGTTATAAATCATTCAAACAAACAAAAAACAATCAATGCATAATAGAGATCATTAGACAATATGGTAGCTATAAGAGAAAGATAATCTGATATAAAAAAATGCATGCAAATTTGTCTTTTCAATTTAAATTGGCTAAAAAAGTGTACGTATTTTGGTCCGGATAAATCGCAGTAGGCTGTTATATAACATAAAGGCTTGCGTAGAGAGCATCTCGGATTTTAGATCGAAATAAAAACATACTCTTTGTAAGGACTATCTAATAAACATTCGCTTAGAATCTTTTCACCCATGAGGTCCTATGTGAAGCTTAGTCCTGCAGTTGGGAGTAGTTTGAATTACCGATTTCTAAATTTGCGCACGTGTAATTCTTTTGTTATATATTAAATCATAAATATACTTCAATTAAAACTAATGTCCAAGTGGTTCAATTAATAAATTATTGACATAACATTTATTTATTGCATTTGACAAAATACGGCATACGCCGGAATACGGAATTGTATACATAAAATAGCTGTTTGTTATGGTCGAAATTTTATACACAAAATAACATTTTATTCTAGTTTTCGATTTTCAAAGGTGCGCTTATCAATAGCGATATCATCAAAAGATAAAGTATCAGGTTAAAATGGTCTCCCTCTGTTATTAACTTCCGTAAAGTGAATACAAAAATATTTATCATTGCATGAAAAATTTGATATAACCCAAGCATTTTTTGCAGTCCAACGTTATAATTTTCTTGATTTTTCACTCAAATTGAATGATTGACATTCTTTTTGCGAAATTCTGTTAATTCATAATAAAAAATAGTACAATTATTGTAATTATTACCCTAAAGTAACCATAAACATTTAACACTACGGGATTTATCGTAGGTTACTGTAAACGTGCGCTTTGATTTCCGACTGGTCGCCGCTTGTGTGAATGACTAAATCTTATATATTTAAGCCCATAACATTTTCTGTAAGTTGTCTTTAACTTACAGAGTGGATATTTATCTCTTGAAACCTCAGGTAATTACCAAAACTGATTGTGATTTCTACGTGGTTTTGTCCAATAACAATTAAACTCGCCTATATTTTACCACATGAAAACTTGTCCTGATGGAAGTACAACTTCTTTGACATTTTCCTTTATCACCAAGTCGTCGTCGAAAGCAGGTCCTAATTGTTGTCCCATGGTTATCTCCCTTCTTTGTGACACACAATATTATTGATTGGCGGCGAATCATACATGTTGTTCACCAAACATTCACGTTGTCGAGCTTTTAATTTTTTCCTATAAAAACAAATTATTATTTCAAAGTGATACTGTAGATATTATCCACTAGAGTTGAGAGTTCGTGCATATATTATATGAATTTGTCGTTGTAAGCACAATTAAGTATCCCTTATTAACAAGAAATGATATGGTTGTAACCATATCGGGGAAACTCAATTAAAGTAATTAGAGTATTAAAACCGGAAGTCATTTCGTATTGTAATATCTGATAAATGTCCTATAATAATTGTGTAATTAATACTATAACCAACAATATCAGTAAAGAATAAAAAGCTTCGCCGAGCGCAGCATGATACGACCGCAACATGTTGAACCCTTTACGTTTGAGGCCCAATATGGAAAGTCAATTGCTTTGGACATATGCATCCCATAGTGGACTTAAAAAGTTTTTTGACACATGCATTCCTTGATGGACTATCGACCCATATTTTCATAAGGAATCCATTATATTTTTTGTTCAAAAGTAGACAATAAATAAAATGCATCTTTATCTATTATTTGATTTTTTTTAAATCCCCCCTTTGGCCCCTCATTTCTAAGCGGAATAGGCAGAAAAAAAGGGCTAAAAATGCTCTTCATTATTTATCCATTATGTGACAAGAATTAATTAGAAAAACAATTCAAAATCGGACAAGAAATGCAAAAGTTACATTTTTGCCCCCTTCGGCCCCCAATTTCTACAGGGGTAAAAAAAGAGGTGGTCTGGAAAAATTCATTCTTCGTTTGGTATCACTATTTGACAAAAATTAACTTCCAAATTTTTTTTCAAAATCGGACTAGAAATAAAAAAGTTTCATGTTTGCCCCTTTTGGGCCCCTAATTCCTAAACGGAAAAAAAAGGAGGAACCCACAAAATAAATCTCTTTCATCCTTTTATGATAAGAAAAATTATTGTAAAATTTCAAAGCAATCTGTAAACCAGAACCAAAGTTATTGTGGAAACAAATAAAAAAGTAGCATTTTTTGCCCTTTTTGGGCCCCTAATTTTTAAACTAGAAAAGGGGGGACAACAAAAATCAATCCCATCCATCTATTAATGGTAAGGAACAACATTGCAAATGTTTCAAAGCAATTGGATAACTAGAACAAAAGTTATTGTGAGAACTAGAAAAGGGGGACAACAAAAATCAATCCCATCCATCTATTAATGGTAAGGAACAACATTGCAAATGTTTCAAAGCAATTGGATAACTAGAACAAAAGTTATTGTGAGCAGACGACAGCATCATACTATTATACGTCCGCAATTTTTTTGCTGTGGTATAAAAATAGTAGGCATGCATAGTAAATAAACCAGTTAACATTTTTGGCCATTTGAATTATTTAAAGTAAAAGAAAGATACAGGAAGATGCAATTGAGACCTGTATTAAAAAAATTAATTAAATAATTTATTTCTATATGATGCGACAACAACAAAATAACTGGAAAATTAAAAAGTGCATAATAATAATAAGACAAGGCTAAAGTAGAAACGTTTTCATCATTTAAATTGTCGACAGGAATTACAGATTCGTAATTCTTCCCTCATCAAGTCGGTGTGCAATCTTTGTCCCAAATTATTAACATTCATGACATTTGTACCGCTTGTTAAATCTGCAATCCCAATTGAGATAAAGGACTGGTTATCGTTTGTTTTAAAAATATTCGAAATTCTTAATACATTGATGTATGTGTTATTTTCATTTTGCAAAGATGTGCATGTGAAAATCTTGTTTACTGTTATTCATCATGATGATCAGCTGCAGCAGCACATGCAGCCATGGAATATTAACGGTTTACATCACGAAAATTGTTTAATACACCATTAAAAACAGTAGCAAAAAATTTATTATTGTTGGACATATTTACAATGCGTTAATTATATAATTAAATTCAGATGAGAGCAGATTTAATGTGCATTTATGATAGTACGAAATAGGACGAAATATTTATTTGTGCAACACATTTACAACGAGTACTATCTTTAAAAAAAGATATTCGACGCATTTAACTCCTAGAGATTTATCTAAGGTAAAACGGAAACTGAACAAACAACAATAAGAAAAAACTGTTAAAAAAATTATCAAAAGAAAGAAAGAGACAAGAAACATTAACGTTTTCTTTCATTGATGTGTGTGTGTGTGGGGGGGGGGGGGTAAATAATTTGCGAGTTGCGAGCTGTATCCAATCAAAATAAGGCCATAAGAAGGTTGCTACATTCATGGATTTTGTAGAAATGTTATTAAACAATAGGGTATTATCAAAAATAGACTTTGCAATTAGAGCTCCATCTCCTGTCTGCGAGTGAATGACGACGGACGCAAAGAAAGAAGATTGGCATAAATGGCTTTAAAAATCATAGAGCTTACAATAAACATATTTAAATATCCCAAATGAAAAGCTATTTCAGAAGTTGAAGACCTCAATGGTAAAAAAAACATACAAACCTTTTATGTATATGTCGGAGTGAGTTCTTTTCATGTGATGTATCGTATATATTAACTCGAAAACAAGTTAGTTAACATTTTAAAATTTCAAAACAGCACCTATTTTTTTAAAAATAAATTTTAAATATGGTGTAAATACATCACCGGCGTGAGGATTTTTAACAGATACCATGGTCAACAAAGCAAATTTAATTCTACCCCAGACGAAATGCGCAAAAATTAAACAGTTAAAAGACGTATGGTTTTATCATGTAATTATTGTTGATCAGTTCTGAATGGCATTCTTTTGGCATAAAAAATAAGTTAAATTACGACTACCAATTGTTTAAAAACACCGGTATGCTGGACTAATAGTTTGGGAAATGCAAATAAGGATGCCTCTCAGAGCATACTATAATAGATTGTTCGAACGCAGAATTTTTTACTATTTTTGTCTAATCAGAATGCAAGCTTGTCTTCAATAACAGTACGTTACCATGGGTAAGCGTCTTTTAGTTCAAAGGTCACAATTCGAAAATATACCGACTGCGTCGGAATAAATGGTTACAAGAAAACTGTTGATGCAAAGCATCAGTTCGCCGCCGATTTATTCTGCATTATGCACGCGTTTGTCAAAATGATTTGATAATAATTTTACGGGACTCGTTTTAAAGCATGTTTATATCTATGTTTCAGAGGTTATTTTTTTATGTTCTTTCAATTATAATATATGATGTTGTAATGCGTCAAAGCTTTAAGTCAATATTTTGTTTAAGTCATACATGAACAGCGGGTACTTTAGACCCAATAGTGTCATTTGCTGTACCTTTAATGCGTGGCTTAGAAGCGGTATTATAATCAAACGTTTCGAACCTTCTGTTTGCATTTGATTCAATGCAAAATACAGATCATCTTGACAATATGGCAACTAAAAGAGAAGATAATCTCAATATTATATTGAACTAAAAAGTTGTACGTGTAGAGAACCAGTTTAAGCATAAATAATCACATTTTGTTTTTTATATCATAAAAGCTTGCGTACTTGTAGCAGGCATCTCACATTTTCAATCGAACTAAAAACACACACTATCTAATGACTATGTAATGTATATTCGCTTAGAAAGCATTGAAATTTTTCAAAAAGAAGGCATTTGAACTTTTCCCGCATAAGGTTCTATTTAAAGCTAAGTACTGACGTTGAGGCTAGTTTGATTTGGCGATTTCTAAATTTGCGCACATGTAATCTTTTCTCATGTATTGAATCATAAATGTACTTGAATTAAAACTAATATCAACGTTGTACAATGAAATAATTGACATATACATTTATTTATTTAATGTAACAAATGTCAGGAATTGTATACACAAAATAGCCTTTTATTCTGGTTTCCGATTTTTCAAAGCTACGCCCGTCGATAGAGATATCACCGAAAGACATAGTACCAGGATAAAAATGGTCTCCCTGCATTATTAACTTCCGTAAATAGAATACCAACAAAATTTATTATTACACGAAATTTTGATATCGCCCAAGCATTTTTGCAAACGAACGTCATATATTATCTTGATTTTTCACTCAAGTTAAATGATTGATATGCTTATAGCAAAATTATGTTCATTTATGGTAACTAAGGGTACTTCGAAATATTTCCTCCTTTATCCATCGTTAGCAACGAAAGTGAATACAAATATATCGCCACTGGGCGGCGATAATGACACATAATCACGTGCACATAATGTAATGAATACAACAATATGATCGTTCACCTAGCCAGCTTGATCACTTAAATAATTTCCCTTGGACCCATTCTGGCATTTTGTAATCTACTGTTTGATTGCGATATATAGCATTTTGGGTGTCAAAAAGTTAACCAGCATTGTGTTTAGACAGCCTTTAATCTTTGTTTAAATACAACTGAAAAATCGCTAGACAATCTGCAGTAGCCTCCTTTCCATCCATCTTGGCATTTGGAACATGGTTTTACAAAAATATCAATGATACACTCTGATTGGTCAACACAATGACATGAACTAGGAACCGTCGTTGTTTCGGAGTCTGTGAATAAGATGTTAAAAATACTACAGTGTCTAAATTAAAAAAAAATCTGTAAGTCATTTAAAAGACAAATGAATATATATTTAGACACAAACTGACCAACGAATGGCCTTAGTCATTGATTGTCAATATAAATAAATAACGTAAACAATCATAACATATTGATCTTAAACTTTCGCATTTCAACTGAACCCAAAACTTTCTTTATAGTTGCTTCTCAGTCCGCTAACCGGGGACGTGCCGTGCTGTTACTTGGCTTTGCTCAAATATTCCAACAAGATGTAATCAAAATTATCAAGGTGACAAACTCATTACGCCAGACGCGCGTTTCGTCTACTTAAGACTCATCAGTGGCGTTTAACTCTAAATGTTTAAGATATTCTTCATTGAGAGATGGAATAATTTTTGTTCCATTGGGAGATGGAATAATATAAGTCCACTGTGATCGTGTAAATACACAATACAGGCAGTTCAAAATTTTATATAAAGAGTCTAAAAGAAAGCTGCTAAACCAGTACACTTATTTAGTATCGGATCGACAAACATGACGATACAGCATAAACAAAAAATAATAATATACAAGTCTAGAAGATTATGCAACGATACAAATAACGGTGTTTCTTGTCATAAATTTAGACACAGACTGACCAACGAATGGCCTTAGTCATTGAGTGTCAATATAAATATATATATATAAGTCTAAAGGATCTACCAACCAGCAAGCTTATTAAGTATCGGATTGACAAACATGACGATACAGCATAAACAAAAAATAATATACAAGTCTAGAAGATTATGCAACGATACAAATGACGGTGTTTCTTGTCAAAAATTTAGACAAAGACTGACCAACGAATGGCCTTAGTCATTGAATGTCAATATAAATAAATGACGTAAACAAGTTATAACATATTGATCTTAAACTTTCTCAATCCAACTTAACCCAAAATAGTTGCTTCCCAGTCCGCCACCCGCTGACGTCCCGTGCTGTTACTTGGCTATGCTCAAATATTCCAACAAGATGTAATCAAAATTACCAAGGTGACAAATTCATTACGCCAGACGCGCGTTTCGTCTACTCAAGACTCATCAGTGGCGTTTAACTCTAAATGCTTAAAGTATTTTTTTCATTTGGCGATGGAATAATATAAGTCCACTGGGATCGTGTAAATACACAATACAGGTAGTTAAAAATATTATATATATATAACTTTGCACTCATAATCTTATGAGTATAATCCCAGCTACTTAAACAAAGGTTTGCTGTACATAAAATGTTGTTTTCCCGTCACCTTGACTCAAATACGATGGGACAGTCACGAGTGGTCTTTACTATTCTTGGAATTGACTTTTTTACAAATTACAATTAGTAACTTGAAGGATTAAATTTAAGGCAGGAGGTGCTGCCTGCTTGCATGTTTATTGGGTTCGGATTTTCACTTTCTATTTTTGTGTTTTTGATGTTTGTTTCGTGTTGTGTTTGTTTGTCGAAATACGGATTTATGGTCATCCGTCGACTTTCGGTGGTGTTGTTCGGTCAGTTTAATTGCTAGTGTTTTTCTATCCCTACTGACTTAAAATTAGATGGCTTCGTAGAAAAAGTACGACATGTTCTGTACCGACATTACGTAATCGCACTAAACAGAAAACACATCTTAATTATAAGAAAGTCCTTTTAATCTATTGTATTAATTGTGTATTGTAACATTTAATAATTTTGTAGGAATTGACCTCAAATACCAGAAACTGGAAATTACAGTTTTGCGACAAATTCAAATCTTAAAAGCTTGTTTTTTTTTCAAAATCGGCAGTTTTTAAAAATAAAATCAAACAGAGTTTTTTGTACTTCTAAACCATCACAGGATTTCTGCTTTTCACAGACAGTTATCTGAAATAAAGAGTCTTTGTTATATTTATAAAGATATTTTGTAATATCTTATAATTTCCACTGATTCCTACTTTATGGCATTTTTAGTCATAAACAATGAATTGAACAAAACATATTTGATCGTTATGATACTTTATCTCGCATAATTTCGAACATTTATCAAATCGGGGATGATGTCACACTAGACACTGGCGCATGAACGTTGACACACTATCAGATAATGTAAAGATTTATACTCAGTAGTTATAACGCGGTTTATGTGCGGTTTTATGGGGTTTTCATGTCCCAATACAGTATACCTTTTCTATTTTATATTTTCTAATATTTGTAATAATTCATTTCTGTAACAGTAAAACCAATCTTTCAAATTAATAACATCGTAACTCAGATTGGAGCTCCAAATAAAAATAATTCAACGTTTTTTCTCTATTAAAATTGGGTTCGTTTTACTATATTCTAAAATGGAACTAATAAATGCTCAATACATGTGACATACATGTGCAATCTACAAATAAAACACAAAAAACAGGCAAACTCTAGAACAAACAAACAAAATATAGCAAATACATCAGTGCCTTGACTTGGTACAGACATTTGAAAAGAAATGGTGGGCCATGCCAAACCTCCCGTGTCCAGTACTGTAGTGTGTGAGTTGGTTGTTTGATGAAAATGGTTTGGTATCATACACAAACAGTAAGATATTGGTGTGTATCCAACTATAGAATAGTTTTCGACAAGAAATAGTATCTATAGTAAAACATATTGGCGAGTCGTTTCTTATAACCTTTAGTAAGAAGTCTATCCCGAAGAAATGACGTCTGAGAAAATCGGATTACTCACTGCAAGCTATTGCATACCTGATCAATTGAGAAATATAGCAACTTATTGCTGCAATAAGTGAAACAAATGTGTTATTCTGAAATTAAAATTGTATGCTTAGTTGTAAATGACCATTTTCGTCATATATTCGAGGTGTAAGTCAACAAAATGATGTAGATGAAGTTGTTTCGGATTTTTTTTCCAGTCATGAAGGATTTATCATCAGAAGACACTCAGCAAACTGAGGGTTGTTAATTGAAAGGACATCATCAAGATATTTATACGTGCAACTATAATATTAGAATTCCCTTTGCCATGTTGAAAAACGCATTGTCCAAAAGAAACAAATCAAATAAGAAAATCTAGTCTACTATAAACCTGTGTCTTGCAATAGCATAATTTGCCTTTATTTTCTTTAATAGAAAAATATTAATTGCCTAAAACTACATATGTGTATTTATTTTGTCGTGAGCAAGGTGTCATAAAGAGTAGAAAAAATCAAAGGTTTTAACAGATGAAATTTTATATATCACAAAGCTATATTTAAATATTTAGCACTTTTAGTTTGTATATTGAGGGGATCAAGAATTGCAAAAAAGGACCTTTTAAAGGTAATACAATAGAGAAATGTTCTAATTAGAGCTTTATACTATAAAATGTTGCTATAAGATACATACACAGTGCTAAATTCAGGGCATTTTCGCCGAGTCATAGGTAGTCTTTCCCATTTCTGGATTTAACTTTTTCCTAGACATGACAACGAGTATCTCGACGGGGTCTAATTAGAGGCAGGCATTACCTAAGTGCACCCATGGTTTTTGTTGGGTTCAGGTTACTCACTTACTGTGTTTGTGTTTTTTTCTTTATTTCGTGCTGTGTTGTGTATATTTGGCTAAATATGGATTTGTAATCGTTCATTGACTAGTTTAGTCAGTTTTCTTTTATCCATAATAGCATTCTTACGGTTATGAATTAGAATACGAATATCCCCCTAGTAATTATGTCACTATTTCGTAATCTACCATACCTTCAACGTAATGCGGTTGCTCTTTAATATAATCTAAGTTATGTCCTTTTTATTCAATACAAGCAGGAATGTTTTGTTTCACATGTTCATCCTTTACTGTCAGAAACAAATATAACAAATTTGTTTTTCACAATTATAGATTCACTTGGTTACTTTATTTCGCAGATCATCACGCAACAAAAATGTTTTCTGAAGAACAGCTTTGGAAACTAAGTCGTGAAATGCTTTTTCGACATAAATTAAACTCTGAATAGTTTCTAAAAAGTTGTTGAACTACAACACAATAGTAGATTAAACGATCTATTCAAAGTATCCCTGCTGGGTTGGTTTTCAAGCATGAGATGAGTTTTCCATTCCTCTAGTAGTTAGAAGTTTTGAAAACAAACATTTAGGAGTTATCATTAAAAGCACTTTTATCTTGCTTACAATTATTCGAATTTCACGTTCGTTTGTAGACAATTGTTAATTATACGTAACTGAGATATTAGAAAGCGGAACCACAAGCCGACAAATCCGTCACCAGTTTTAGAATTTAACAAGCTAATGACAGACACACCGGCGTCCAACTTCGCAAGAAGAAACAAGCAGATCTGCATAACGACTTTTAGGCGGAGATAATATCTGTAATGCATATACCGTGTAGATACATTTTTGTAACTTTGAGCAATTATATGTAATAATTATAAAATGATGAAGCTATGATAGCCATATTTAAAGCTTTAGTATAACACGTTGTGCTGTAATTACGTATACAAAATATAAATAAAACGAATATATTTTCTTCCGAGATTAAAAAGTAAACGAAATAAAAAATTTCATTATTCTTTCAATTTTTCCAGGAATAAAAAAACGAAACATTTTTATTATTAGCTTGAATAACTTAACATTCACGATAAATCAAGGTAATAAAAAGTTCATTTTTAAGGAAAGGGTCAAATAATATCGTCTGTATTTTGAAATTTTTTTAACTAAAACTAGTGAGATCTCTATAGTTTGAATATTTTCGAAACTGATTATAACACCTGATATTATGATTATTTCTTAAATCTCACAAGTTTTTGGTATAAATTAAATAAAATGTAATAACAGGCGAAATATTTTTTGCCAGAAACTTCAAATTTTGGTCTCACATCGCAAGATACATACACTATCATACTGGATATCTAAATTTAAAAAAAATCCGCACAAACAGCGTTACACAGCAGAATCTGTCAGGTGTTCTACCAAACTTTTTACTAAACTCACCACAACAGTTTTTAACAACTAAAGCAGACCTTTAAATATACAGTCACACGTGTTTACTAATAAAATATGGATACTAATTAATTTAAAAGATTTAGCCGTAAAGATCTTGTTAAATCCTGTTTTTTTTCTGACTAATGTAACGCGACCCTACGATACAAGTGCTTTGGTATAAGTCATGAGAGATAATATTTCGTCATCACAATGTTAGAATACGTTCACGGAGTGGGATATCTGTCAAATGTTTTATTTCTTAATTAAAAACATATGCGTCATGTTTGTCAGCAGACTATCGTCTTAACAATGGTACACATTGTACTCTTCTCGCCGACTATAAAGTAGTTTGGCTTTGTCTTTTAAGGACATTAACGATATAATCAAGTCTGCTTCTTACCTAGACCTTCTCAAGATGGACTCGAGGAAAACCACAAACTTAACTATACAACAATCGCGATTTTTAACTGTTCGATTGTCGATCTACTTACTGTTTATGGAGAGAAATATTTACATCAGATCTTGCGTATTGTGTGTAATTTCACAACTCATACCTTTGAACCATTGCAAACGATACTTTGATTTTCGAGAAAAGAGGTTTCTGTCTGCCAATAAGCTGTCAAAAAGAAGGATTTATTGTACCTGGGTTGATGTCATCCCCTCAGAAGGTCGATGACGTCACCACGACTTAGTTGATCGTTATAGACAATCAATATCCCAAAAGCGATCAACCTTTTTTGCGCCATAAGCAGCCTTTCCTATTACTAAATGTGACATTTCGGGTTACTAATTATTGGTTTTGTTGTTGTTGGTTTTGAGTGTCGGTCTCAATCCGAATTTTGTCACAGTCCTAAGATTTCAATTCTTTTCTTGCTATTAGATTTTACCATTTCTTTCTATTGTGTGCACAACTTATACGCTATGCTAGATCCTGTGATCGGTATTCCGCTTTTCTAGACCGGTCACTGTTGATCCTGTGATCGGTATTCCGATTTTCTAGTCCGATCACTGTTGTTGACTATTAAGCACCTCAAACAATGGTTTGCTGTACTTAAGTTGATGTTACATGTATCACTTCAGAAGTTCTATGGTTGTAACATGACATTATTGATCGTTATGGGAAATCTCTCAAATACAATCGGACATATTCGCTGAGTCATAGTCTTTCGTATTCCTGGAATTGACTTTTATCCTCGACATGACAATGAGTAACTCGACGGATGTGTAAATAGAGGCAAACACGGCTTACTCCTCCAGAGCACCAGAATGCACCCATTGTTTTTATAGAGTTCGGGTAACTTACTTTCTGTTTTTGTGTTTTGAGGTTTTGTTTTTGTGTTGTATTTGTAATTGCTCATGCTTTTAGTCTTTTGTTGTTCGGTCGGTTTCCTTGCTATTTTTTCTTCCTATTTTTTACAAGACGTGTGTTATTTATATACACAAAAAATAAAAATGCAGACCGTGTTAAGCCTAACTATATTCACTCTATTTGTTTCCTAATAATATAAAATGTCGCAAACTGAAATTGAGAATGCTGTCAATGACAGCCGGTCTTTAAGACATTACCCGCATCTTCATTAGAACGAAGACTATAGATGAGTTGCTAATGATAAATTATCAATGGGAATAATGGGTTCATCAACCAGTTTATTCGAAAACATTTTTTATGAAAAGGAATACAATTTTTCCTATACCAATCTGACACAAACTCTCAATTTGAGTACTCAAAATGAGAATATGAATAATACAATCCGAGTTTTTTACATCAAGAGTGCGTTTTTCATTTTTTCACTTTGTATTAAAACCAGAGCATTGTACAGACAAACCCCAACTTACTGTTTACCGTGATTTTTTTCTACGCTAAAGCATTTAGACAGCTTAAAGAAACAAGATACGTAAGTTTTTCATGCGAATTGTGTAACAAAAGTTGTGGTATCCCAATACCATTTGCGCAAACATATTAAATGAAATTCGTCTAAATAATTTGGTACATATGCAAACTCTTTAGACATATGCACACATCATCCTTAGTAATTCGCAATCCTAAGAGAAAGTTTTATGACCAGTTAATTGTGAAATTAGTTTTTAAATCGAACACAAATAATTTTTTTAATCGTTAATAAACTCAGCACAAACGTTTATTAAATGATGCAGTATATAGTTTTCTTGCTTTATTTACTGTCATGCTTTAAATGAGTTTTCCATCAAACATATAGCTAGAGGTTAAAGTGAAAACATTATAAGTAAATTACTGTTGCATTTAATTATTTACAATTATAGACAATTATTAATCAGACGTAACTAATAAACTGCTAATAAATAACAAAAATAAAACAGGTCACGTGGTAACTTACAATGCATATTAAACCATCTAAACCTAACTGAAAAGGTACATAGCATGAATTTCATTGTGTGCGTTTGTCAAAGGGGGAAGCTAGCACCATATATATTATATATATATATATATAATGCGAATAAAAGATAACTGAGTTTAACAACAGTTTTACATAGCATTTCTAAACAAATGCACGAATGACACATTAAGGTTTTGAGGGAAATGTATATATAAATATATAAATATGCCAATAAAATAATATACAATTCTCAAACTCATTGTTGAAATCACATACAAACTAGTTTCCCTTAAACTCAAAAACTAAAAACTAATATAGCTTCATGGTGTCGATCTGATCTCGTGTATGCAACGAATTGTTCATATTTGATTCATATACAGTGCCCAACTTTCAACGTTATTGTATTTTATTCAATCTTGTAGCAATTTATGTACTGCTAGACAATGCAATCAGACAATGCATGAACAAACCTATTTGAATAAACATTACATGCAAGGGAATCTGGTAAAACAGGTCCAGAAAGGTGTTCAAGAATTAGTGGCAAACTTTAAGTACAATAACGAATTAGAACTTAAAACGTTTATGTTTCATAGTATGTTTGGAATGGTTCCGACTTATTTCCGTACACTAATCGTTTGTTTGGTTAATATATCCCGCATACCTCCGGACGCTGTTGATGGATGTGATCGCAATACCTTGAAAATTGCTCTGTTGTCTATTTCATACCGTTCCTTTTAAGCCTAAAAAAGACAAGTGGTACAGCATGTTACTCATGACGTAAGAGGTTTAAAAACTGCACGTATGCAAAAAAAATTGTATGAGATGCAATTAAACCAGCGACCTTGCGCAATATAATATTCAGCTAGGAATGCAGTTTATCTTACTTATAATTGTACACATTCTTCTTCCGCAACGAGTCACGAAAGTTTCTAATTTCTGAAATATGACGAAAAGCAACTAAATAAGCTTCAGAAAAGGTAAACATTACTATGGATTATATTATTTTTAGTATTGTCTTTATTTGTCTGCAACTCAAATAGCGTTCAGAAAAAATTGGTAAAAGTGATTTAATTGTACCTCATAAATTATAGTGATATCTGATATATCTCTAGAAATAACATGTTTATATGCTTATAATTATAAGATTAATTAAAAGATATTTCATTGAGTAAATGTTTGTTAACGTTCAGCAAGAGCAAGTTTATAAACAATAAGGCAAGGGTGGAATTGATGAACCAACAAGAACAAAAGTTTGAAAGCAACTAGAAACAATATGGAGTATTTGGTATGGACAGAGATTTAGCTTTTTGTAGCGAATACAATTAGCCTACTAATTTTTAATCTACAAAATGGGGACTTGACCTTGCAAGGAACGTGGCCCTCTCCAAACACACGGCCACGGTGGTCCTCGACCAAGCTCTTTGTATTATGACATGACAACCCCAAACGAGAGGCTCTCCCTTGTCTGTCGCTTTGTGGGTTAGCACTTGGATCCTCATAGTAGAGTCCCAGTATAAGTATAAGAAAAATCATACTGGAGCCCTTTTCAGTTAACACAGTTCTCAGAACAGCGACAGGAAAATAAAATCGCCCAAAATTTTATGGAAAAATAACAAATAAAAAGACAAAAACAAACTCAAAGATCACTGTCTTGAAATAGTCACATTAAAATATTGAGGAATAATAGAGCCGAATAAAGAAATCCTAAATCTCTTATTCGTTGTTGACCATAAAAACAATAACGTGCACAAACGTATCACACCTAAAACAAAAATACGTACACAATTCAGAAGAGAAAGTAATTAACCCTTTGTGCCAGTGATCCCTTGGCGCCAACAAAAAATTATCATTAATATACCTAATTGAAATCTGAGTCGATTGTAAACAATTATAGATACAATTAACATTAATTTCGATCGATAATTACTAAAATCATGTTTGGGAAAAAAATTGGTAAAATTAGAACCGTAAATAAAAAAATTGAAACTCACATATTCATGAACTGTATATTATTTTTATTTCTTAAATAATTGTAGAAAAATATTGTATTCAGTTGTGTGCTGAGAGTTTTGTGACTGAGGCATAAAAGGCTACAATATGTAAGAACTTTACATACATTTATACCAATAGAACAATGAAGCATGGTTGTACACAGACGACAATTGTGTTTGGGTTCATACACTGACGCAATTCCATCCCGCAGCCTAGCGGATAACAAAAGTAGTTACCGACTTGATTGTATAATTTATAACTGATAAAATGTTAATTGTACAATGAAGTTGCGCTTAGCAGTTTATTTTTATCGCTTAAATCAGTCTCTCAAATACGATCGGACATTTTCGCTGAGTCGTAGGTAGTGTTTCCTATTCCTTGACATTTCCATAGACTTGGCACGGGTGTCTAATTAGAGGCAGGCACAGCTTACTTGTCCGTAGCACCTGAATGCACCCATGCTTTTTATTGGTTCGAGGTACTCTTTTTATGTTTTTGTGTTTTTGGTTTTTGTGTTGCGCTGTGTATGTTTGTCTATATCCGGATTTGTAATTGTTCCTTGACTTTTGGCTCTTGTTGTTCGGTCGGTTTTCTTTGCTACTTTTCCTAATACATTTTTTTAATGTTCTTAAAAGAAGATAACTTTTTGTTTATTTGTAAAGATTGTTGGTGTCCAAGGGTCCAAGTAATCACATTTCTTTGCACGGTGGACTGTTAATCCCCTAGGGTCCAAGTACTTACGCCTTGGTGCAGGTATAAAATATCATCGATCCATTTATTGATATCGTAACTGTTTCAAAAAACCTCCAGTAATTTGTGAAATGTTTTCCTATTCCAAGTTATTGGTCATTACCGTATTGCTGTATTTGGCACTCTTTTTGTGATAGTGAAATATGCAGACAGAAAAAAAAGAAACATCTGTATAACTAGCAAAGGAATGACAAAGTGAAATCAAACCAAAATTTAAAAAACGCAAATGTAAGATTTAATGCGTATAACAAACTTAAGTTTATGCACTGTACTGATTCATTGAAATCTATACCAAAGGTTATAGTTTTCTTAATATATTAAGGTTAAATTCTTTAATGAACTTTTAAACGTCAATAAACAAGTCTGTATTTGTTATCATTTTATATCTGCTTCTTTATCACAACGGCATTACTAGAGCATATGAAAAAAGTACCTGGATTTTAGTAAGATTGCATCGCTTTATTCAAACATATCTCGGAAGATTTTTTTTAGTATTCAATCTAATCAAAATCATACAAATGCCACTAGGGTGCGAAAATAAGAAAAACGGAGCATAATGGAATATAATATCAATGCACCCAAAGGATTCTGGGTATCGTACGTCAATTCCTATACAGGAACCAGCTAGGTTCTCTGTACAAGAGATCGATTGCAGAATACGTAACTTTCATCGTATTTCAACCAAAAGTTTATTTTAAATTAAGTACTTATGTACTTAAAATATAGCTGCCACTTTTCCGGCAGCTATATGACTCAGAAAAGTAATTATCTGTATAATAATTTGATTATATAGTTAGATATGGATAAAAGGGTTGTGTAATATTAAAAAGTTCACACCGAGTACTTTGCTCTAGACTCCACAAATCAAAGGAGAAAAGACATCAATGAATGATTTATTGTAGCAGATTTCATATCTCTCTTCTTATCAAGTATGCTCAGTAACAAGCAAAAAAAGCAAAGTCAAAAATACTGTCTATAAATTCTTACGTTACAGTAAACAAAGCTACATACAACTGTACCATAAAACTATTCTTATAGAGAATGGTACGACAGAAAATGTAATTGTAAAAAAAATAATAAATAATTTAGGGAATCTTAGAGGAGTGGATCGCTTACCTGCACCTGAAACCAATTGAACGACTATGCAATTCTTTTTTTATCTAGCTTTTCTTTCATTTAAAGAATTGTCCAACACTTATGAAAAAATTATTAATTTGGACGTTTTAAGGGGAATAACTCTTATATGGAGTCATCTAAAACATTGATTGATTGATTGGATGTCTGCTTTACGTCCAGCGAGCAGTATTTCAGCTATATTCAGGACGGTCATCTAAAACAAATGCAGCACCAATCATTTTTGTAGATCTTGATGATGTGAATAATTTTGAATGGAAAAGATATTCTTTAGTTCAATGGAAAGTATAAATGTTTTGATTCTGAGATTCAGATTTTCTGCATTTGTTATACTTTGAACTATATAAGCCAAAAGCTATAACTTGAACCACTGTCCAGTTTTTTGCAAATGCGGCCATTTCGGTTAATCAGCTCTCATGATTTTGCAATTTCGGTAGAGGACATCCTAAAGATGATGCATGCAATGTTTCAAAGCAGTTCTTTTAGTGGTTTAAGAGGAGAAGAATAAAAATAGATTAAAAAACAGTTCAAGGGGAATAACTCTTAAACGGTTGATCAGACCGATCAGATCAGCAATGCTTACTTTTTTCTAGTTTTAATAATTTTCAAGATTTTGTGGGAAAATAGCAAAAAAACGTCAATTTTGACTACAGGGGGGGGGGGGGGGGGTCGTCGTACAACTTCGACTAAACAGAGGGTTGTGTAATCAGTGATTCTGGAGGAGAAGATTTTTTTTTTTTAAAGAAAAGTTAAGGACGACGACGAGCGTCAAGTGCTCAGTTGAGCTAATAAAGTAATCTCAAAATTGCTAAACTATTTCTCTTTTGCGCAAAAACTATGCAGAAGGGTACGAATACATGGCTGTTAAATGAAGGGGGGTCATATGAATACAATAATGCAACACAATGTTTTTTTATCGAGCAGAATAGAAGTTGTAAGAACTAGAATGGCATAAACTTTTATGAGTATTCTTGGCCACTCAAAAACTCCTCATTACCAAAGGAATGTAATCAATCGAAATGTTATCATATATTTAGTCTTTTCTGAAGTCAAAGGAAACGCATAAAAACATTAATTTCTTTTACGTTTGTATGCAACATCCGCCTTGTGCTCGCATTCTTTGTATACAACATCCGCCTTGTGCTCGCATTCTTACACTCTCATAAAAAAGTTTAAGAAAGTGTTATTAAACAATTAGAATGATATTTATATAAAAACAAGTACAGGTGACTGAGTTTAATTACATTAATTAATCATACGAAGCATTTAACGATTTTAATGTCATCTCCAAAAATGTTTTAAAAATAGTCAATAATGATTTGTTTTGTTGGCAAAAAGGGCGTAGTTCGAAATGTCTATGTGATGCTTGAAAGGATAACTGTTTTGGAGAAAACGTAAATATCGTCTCGAATAACCATTGTGTGCCAAATTATCAGATAAGGTCCTTTGACGGGCATCCTATAATATTTAACAATGGTTTCATATTTTGTTCAGTCATACGGACATTTCAACGTAATCATTTCCAATTTGCTCTAATTAATGCATTTCAGTTTGAAGGAACTTTCATACTTTATTATTTATAATTGATATCATATGATATAATAAACCTACACAATTATTGTAAAAATATTGGCCATTGACTATGTAAACATTTACCCTATATATTTAAAATACTATGGTCTATTTCAATCCAAGGGTTAGAAATTACAAAACTGACAAGGCTTGATAAACTCATGACATAAAAGCAAGCACACATCACGATTTTCTTTACTAACTTGTAATAAAAACGCGTTTTGTATAGATATCATAACAACGTTTTTATGTCAAAATTAGTGAGTTTTCTCGATCTAAATTTTACATAAAATGTTTATTAGACTAAACGCGTGTCTGGCGTAGTTTATATCTCCTTGATATCTATGATAAAACGTGCATTGTATATACAAGATAAACATTCAAAAATGGTATATACTGTTATTATTGAAAAAGTCCGTGGGAGAAATCATAAATTAACCATTATATCGAGAACATATATTGTACTCAAAACTTAAATTACATAATTATTATGGATTGCATTACACGAAATTGGTGATTGTTCATATAGCAGCTCTCTGATGTATTTAATTTATTGATTGGATGTTTGCTTTACGTCTAGCGTGCATTATTTCAGCTATATTCATTAGACGAGACAAGTTAACAATAGATCTACAGAAAATTGTGTGCCGTGTGATTGTTCACTGGGAACACAATTTAGACTGACACTGGAAAAGTATGGAGTTTTAGAAAGGGGCGAAAATGTAGCATTTTATAGAGGTAACAATGAGCCTACTTTTTCGAAATCTACAAAAGGGGTCTTTATCGTGCGAAGCGCGACACTCTTCAAACACTTTAACCATTTTGATCCGCAGCCAGGCTTTCCGTAATAATGACCTGACAACCACCAACGAGATTGTCTCCCCTATCCGCCATCTGAAAACGCGCTGGGCTGTTCTGTGGGTCGAGCATTGGTAACAGTTACACAGTATATTTAGATCATGTATTTTCTGATCATGTATTTACCTTTACTACTTTTTACATCAGTAGAAAATCATATGAATCCAAAATAAATGCCTTGTACAAAACATTTATTAATTGATTTATGTTGGGGTTGTTTGAATGCCAATTACAGCAATATTATCGATATGATTGTGTCCAGTCGTTAATGACTGGGAAGACGGGGAGACGGAAGCTGGAATAGACAGGAAAACCCGTAGCCGGCAATCCTTGTCAATTTAGTTTAGTTAATTTGAGTGTTGTTTAACGCCACTTTTAGCAATTTTTCAGCTATATAATGGCGTCCAGTTTTTATTGGGGAGGAAGCCGAAGTATCCGGAAAAACATTAGCAACTGGCAATCCTTGTAAATTATGATTGGAGTCGAGTACCCGCAGTTTGTTAATTAAGGATTGAAGTGTAATCTCTGACAATATACTGAATATAATAAAGCGAATGATTAGTTTACATTAACACATTTAAAAAAATGTATATTTCACGCACTACAAAACCAAATGTTAATTAAACGGAACCACACAAACTTGAAACCTTGATACAAACATAAGTAATGGTATTTATGTTGTTATGACTTTTGTGCGCCTGAATATCGATTATCTCCCTTTTTGTGATAACTGATGACATGTTTACGGAGTGGCAATGTAATTGTCATACTATGTAATGAATGATTTTCATTCAACTTTCTCGTTACATAAACAATAAGCATGTGTTGTTTAACGATGTAGATATTTTCTCAATGAGATGTTGCAGGAAGTTATCATTCTTTTCCAAATCTCGTATTTATTGATGTTTCTGTGTAAACTATATTTTTCATTCAACACGTCACACAAGTCGCACCATTCAGCTGGCAGATAAAAACATTCACTATTCCCTTTACGTTTAAAAAAGCACTAATTACTTATGCAGTAGCAGGACATAAAATGTACACATGTAAGCAATTGTAAGGTTTAGGAAATATTTTTTTTCTCTTTTGCGGGTTTTAATTAGTGATTGACTGTTGCGATGCTTGCAAAACGGCAGGGGGGCAGCCAGTAAGTGTATATTTGATATATTTTCAAATAACAAACAGTTAATTTCATTTTTTTGCAACGGCATAACGGCAACAATTTATATTTCAACAGGCAATTGCGTAGTAAGGTGTTCTTAGACACGTGCCTTTATACGTCCTACCGTATTTGTCCTTGAAAAGGTCTTATTCAATATCAAGTCTTAAAATCTTTACCTAAAACGGGTTTAAAATGACGACTGAAATAAAAAAATATGAAGTGTTTGACATCCCAAAGTAGGACATGAAAATGAAATGATATCTGTACTTTACACAGTTGTAAAGGCATTTGATTTTTTTTTCTATATTAACTTTCTGTGACATCTTTTTACTATAATTACTTCTAGCTTGTTATTAATATATTAATTGAATGTTTTGCTTTACGTCCAACGAGCAATATTTCAGCTATATTCAGGACGAGAACATAAAATAAATCAACGGACACATTGGCGGCCACTGGAATAGTATGAATTATTGGGTAGAGACGGACAATTTAGCCTTTTGTGGCACCGGAAACCATCCCAATATTTTCACAGCTCTAGTTTGTTAAGTTGAATGCATATAGATTTGAGATAAATTATGGCATTTTCAAGTATGATCAATATTCTACCTTCAGAACAGTTCGGTGTAGTTTGAATTCTTCTATTACTGGCTTTCTGTCATAATTTATAAAAAAATATTTATATTAAAATATTCCAACAAGATGTATTCAATATTACCAAGGTGACAAATTCATTACGCCAGACGCGCGTTTCGTCTACTTAAGACTCATCAGTGGCGTTTAACTCTTAATGCTTAAAGTATTTTTTTCATTTGGCGATGGAATAATATAAGTCCACTGGGATCGTGTAAATACACAATACAGGTAGTTCAAAATATTATATAAAAGTCTAAAGAATGTACCAACCAGTTAGCTTATTAAGTATCGGATCGACAAACATGACGATACAGCATAAACAAAAATAATATATGTCTAGACGATTATGCAACGATACAAATGACGGTGTTTCTTGTCAAAAATTTAGACAAAGACTGACCAACGAATGGCCTTAGTCATTGAATGTCAATATAAATAAATGACGTAAACAAGTCATAACATATTGATCTTAAACTTTCTCATTCCAACTTAACCCAAAATAGTTGCTTCCCAGTCCGCCACCCGCGGACGTGCCGTGCTGTTACTTGGCTTTGCTCAAATATTCCAACAAGATGTATTCAATATTACCAAGGTGACAAATTCATTACGCCAGACGCGCGTTTCGTCTACTTAAGACTCATCAGTGGCGTTTAACTCTAAATGCTTAAAGTATTTTTTCATTTGGCGATGGAATAATATAAGTCCACTGTCTTAAGTAGACGAAACGCGCGTCTGGCGTAATGAATTTGTCACCTTGGTAATATTGAATACATCTTGTTGGAAAATTTGAGCAAAGCCAAGTAACAGCACGGCACGTCCGCGGGTGGCGGACTGGGAAGCAACTTTTTTGGGTTAAGTTGGAATGAGAAAGTTTAAGATCAATATGTAATATTCAAGTTCTACTAAAAATATTTGTATTTAAGATACCAAGATTATGAAATTTATATTTTTCTTCATTGTTCACTCTCCGTTTATTTTAGATTTTACTTGTATTATTTACGTAAGTTTGGTTTAATCAATTCTCATCGTCATCAATAACACACGCCAAATATTGGAAAACCACATAATCCGAAGAGGTTCAAGTTCCAAACAACTATGCGAAACCCGTATTAACCAATTTGCACCATAAAAATATTAAAAAATTAAATTCTAAAATATTTTTGCACTTTTAGGAAACTACATTTGAACAATAACTATATCAATAAATGGGTTCTAACGTTATCAAGGTACATTAAAAACAAAATATATCTATCCAACTCGTCATTGAGTTGCCTTTTTCATTAACGTCTGTCGATCAGTTTATACTGAATATAAACATATAGACTTGTGTTATAAAGTGACAATTTACGGTGGGAAAACAAATGGATTTCTAAGAGTCTGCAAAACTGCAATCATTATTTCCAATTGCATTGTTGGTCTTACATCATCATACACTACAGTCACATGGGGAAATATGCAAGATTTAATGAATGTACAATATTATTGCAGGTAGAAATTCTAGCCCTACTCAAGGAGAACAAAACATAAACATGTCTCTTGAACCTGTGTTTGAAGAAACATTCAGAAGCAATTCAAACATGTCTTTTTTGCTACCAGGAATTACCATTATAACAGGGTGTGTGCTATTCTAAAAACGGCTAACTTATTTATTGTATTAAGGCCTTTACAACATTTAGACCTTTTTGATATTTTTCTGCCCCGAGTCGCTTAATCTAAATTTATTATCTGAATGAATAAAACGATGAAACAATTAAACTTGTCATAAACAACCAGAGAATAATTTGTAATAAATATGATCTGCTTATTAAAATATCACGTTTCATGTTAATAGAACTCATTAATGTCAGTTTAACTGATAGTAAAACACATAACCCTACAGTATCATATACCTTGACACATTTTATTGACATTTCTGAACAGCAACAATAAGAACGTACGAAAACTGCATCGGCATGTTTAAATGTCACTCGATAACTTATTTAAATTTAGTAAATAAAGAATGCACGAATACCACGACAGATGCTTATTCGTTTACCATTAAGCTATTCTGTTTTTATATTTGCCAAAAATTTAATAGCACGCCGCGTCCTAGGAAATATTTTATTTCCAATTTTGATTTTTGTCCGGTTGTCCGCGGCTGATACAATTGAAGTAGATATCTATTGTTAAAATTGGCATTTATTATACTGGTTGACTTTTGAGACAATAGTCAGTCATAATTAAAAAACAATATAATAATAATAATAATATAATGGAAAGAATCAACAACATACAACTTCAGAGATAAAAGAATGACCAGACTATATACAATGGTGAAAGCTTAGCAGTCACACGTCAGTGCTAATATTTTTTTGATCAATTCATTATGGTGCGAAAATGTTTGACGAGGTGTTTATAGTGGGATATGATACAGCGTTATTAATTTTAGGTAGTATTACTTTTTGACATTCTAAAAACTACCCATAACATTACTCCCAAAGGCACAGCAACCCAACCTCCAGCGGTAGGTGTGTGAGGGGTTCTAGTGAAACTACACGTTAGCACATACCTCAAAGTCAAATGAATTCAAAATCTCAAAACAGAAAACTAAAATAATGTTGTTAGATTTAAGAAGACGTATAAATTAAAAACATTCTGCGACACGAAATCAATAACATACCAAAGAATAGCAATTTTAAACCACTATGTTCCACGGATAGGCTGTCCTATTAAAACTTGAACAGGCTAATAAGGCATATCATATCCGATACCTCGTGACGCAACCCACAGCATGTAGTCTTGGGAACCATCCAAGTACTAGTACCCAGTATAAGAGTTTAAAAGGGTTCTTACTGAGGTGAATGCCATAAGTTTTAAATATAAGTTCGCTTTGGGAAGTAGTTTCCACTAGTATTAAAGATACTTAAAGTGCGATAGAACTATCATAACGGCACATTTAATGCCCTTACTAAACAACAATGAAATATATAAATGGTTATATGTTTAAGACATTAACAATCCATGTTTAAATCCCATGGTTATATTGCACTCTTTCTACTTGACAGATTCCAAATAGGCAATAACGGTTGTACCTTCTATTAAAGTTTTACCGTCCATTAAGTACACCTAAAATGTATTAATTATGTCATATTATTAAGGCCCACTAAGGGATAGAATTATGTTCAATGGGTAGTACAAAATATCATTTTATGGGTTGCTGTCAAAATAATTAGCTTTACGACAAGACTTTACATAGCCTCTTTTGCGGTCAGGTAAAACACTAAAATGTCTGGAATTCCAAGGAAGGCGAATGTATTAAAAATAAGATGTTTATTTTGAACTATTTAAACTTATCAGGTCTAGTAAAATCTATATAAGAAATATTTAGCATAGATGAAATACGGGTATTTTTAGGCTGAGCACAATTCTCGCGGATATTGATAGTAATGTGGAATAAGATAAGAAAAATGGTATCATACCGTATCAGATGTGAGTATAAACCAAGGACCGTTTCATCAAAGATAAAATATATATGTCTCATTTTGGAACTTAAGACTGTCTCAGAAAGTGTCTTAAATCTCACACCGAATGTTCTCTAAGACCATCCTGGCAAAAATGTCAAACCTCTATTTTAAGTATTCTCCCAAGTGGTAGATAGTTTATAGATGTGTGATTAATTTAAATCAACGTATTGCAAATAGTTTATAAATATATATTTTTAATAAATTGGTACAAATTGTAACCTAAAATATGTCTTTTGTATGCCTTTTAGTATGATTTAATTGTGCTCGAATTTATAATTGATAAAAACCAAATGATTAGTTCAAAGGTTTATTTCTTTCTGTAATCTTACAACACGTATTTGTAAATAAGACCGACAATTAACAAGTTTCACAATTTAATTCAAATGAGTAAGAAACCGAGAACAAGAATCCTAATTGTGCGTAAATGAAGATTCAAATTTTGATAAAAGAGGTTGAAAAGCACACGTCAGTGCTATTTAGCAAGCGTTTAAATAATTTAAAAAATTTAAAATTAAACAAATTATAATTGTGAACATCTTAAAACCATCTTAGGACACTAATTTTATTGTTCTAAAGTAAGGGTGAAAATTAGAAAATGCCCTTACTTGCGACATCTCCAGGGACACGAATAAGGACTAAGATTTGTTCTACGATTGTCCTAAGATATCTTCGATAACACAGCCCTAGATTATATGTTGAAAATGGACCCTTATGTAACCTCTTATATACAGATCAAAGAAACATAAGGAATTAGACAAATTGATTCCTCATGTTAATTGATTTATAAGTTTATTATGTGACATTTTTAACCCATTTGAAATCAATCTAGTAGAAGAAGATGATATGTAATGTCGCTTGGAGTCAATCTTTAAGTGTTTTTTCCTTTTGTTCAATATTTAATTTATCATGTAACCACAGCGGTAAACGTTTAAATGTTTTGCCTTTTTATCTTTAATGTTAGTCTGGTTAAAAGTTAGTTATTTCTTTGATGTCCTCATTAAATGCTGTGAAAATAGCATATATTTAAATTTGAAGTAATTGTCCATATTTAATGAACATCAATTTGTAACTATTTATAACCATTAGTATTACAAGTTACATGTAAATGATAAGTTTTCCTAACTGTGTGTCCTCAAAATAATATTTCCCCCATTGAAACGTCCGATTAAGATACAACAAGTAACTACGTCTTTAGGGATCCGTAATTTTGGGTATCAAACGAAAATAAATAATTCAGATTTCCTAATTAAATGTTTACTCAAAAAAGTCTTATAGTGCGTGTAAATCTCTGTCCTTTATATCCATATGTACTTTTCAAAAGTTTTTATTTAATAAAAATTACTAAAAATGATAACGCTACCTGGTTTCGGTGTTAAGGTCAGTGAGGTATTTATTAACCTTAATAAATAATGCACACTGGTTTTTGCATGAACTGTGGACAAGGTAAATATAAAACTTAGCAATCATTTGAAAAAATGCAATAGATAAAAATATATTACTTATAAGTATCAAGAATGCAGTGTGAAATGTAACGTCTATTTGATTGATTAGATATTTGCCTTACGTCCACCTAGCAGTATTTCAGCTATATGCAGGCTTTCCATATTACGACCCGATAACCCCAACCAGAAGGCCTCCCTTATCCGACACGTGGGGAAGCACAGGGCTGCTATGTGGGTCGAGCACTGGGAACCCTCCCAGTATAGTCTCAGTAGCGTCTAATTTACAAATGTCGTTCTAACATGTGTGCAATAAAATAGTAATCTTTATAATAATAATAAAACCAAAATTATGCCAATATCCGTATGTGAAGGCTTAAATAAATATCTTTATTACACGCATAGTATAATGGATAAATACAGCTGCTTTTCGTCAGTGTTATAAGTACTAAAATGCTAGTATTGTGTCATAAGTTGAACACAAGAACAGTTGAAATGTTATTTCCCATAATAAAAATATCTTATTTAACGTATTTAGATAGATTTAGTGTGCTTTAAAGCTGCAAAATTGTTGACTAACAACGTAAATCGAGCTACCAGTCACAAAAGTTATATGACCCTGATTTTAAAATTGTATTTTGTCCTGTTTTCTATGTTTTAAAATTATTTAGTCTTTATTATATTTTTACTTGTTCATTTTTCTTTTTTCATTTGTTGTAGTTTGTTTTGTTGTATATCGTAATGTATAAGAAATGATTTTGTTACCTAGTACCAACATCACGGATTAATAAACAATACAATACATTGGAAAGCACTGTTACAGTGCATGTGTAGACAAACAACAATCGTTGATACTCTCTATATCTGCTAAATATATTGCTGCAGCTCCAATAAAATACAAATAATACGATTTCTATAACATCATTTTATGACGTTTTGCGAAAAACATGGTAATATATTTTGTGAACAGCTGCGTTGAACGCTGGAATATGTTTGCTTATTTGGTGTTCAGATATAGAAGTGATGCTATATGCGTGATATTTTTCGTTAGATTCGTGAACGTTAAATTAACGAAAAACAGTATAACCCTATGTGGCAAAATTATAAATACAGCTTACACATTTTTTGATACCTACGTTAGCGTTAATTATCAACTCAGTCAAACTAAAAGTTGATAATGTGTGTGTGTGCATTGATATTTGTACATGTGCATTAAGTTTATTATAAGACAATAAATGTATGTTACTATCAAGAATTTAAAGTCAATGAAATTGTTATCATGTCATACCAATTAGATAATGACTTGATTTCTAACAACTAAACTGTGAAAGGGGTGTTACAAACAGTAGTAGTTTGGACATTTAACTATATAAGAACTGAATGAGTGTCACCCAAAATGGGTATACATTACAAATGTTGATTTATGGGCGGGAAATATTGACATTCACCCTCGAGCAAAGGAAGCAGATATTTAGTTTTGGATGGGACTTTTATTTGATAATTGCTACTGAACGAACGATTAGGATAGTATTATGAAGTGCGGACATGTACAATTTGAAGAAACTTGGTCAGATAGTCATTAATCATGTGAAAATAAAGTGAATGTAAGGAGTTGGAACTGATTTAATGCCAAGGTATTTCAATGGCTGAAATATGTTTTTGTGTTCTTATGTTTTATTCTATAAGACAGAATATTTTCTCAATTTTTGTCAATATTTTCTCAATTTTTGTCAATACAACATTTAATTACATATTCATATAGTACATTACCGCATTTTTGTTAGTTGAAAAAGTGTAGAAAAACAAAAAGAACTTAAACATTACACAGATGACTGATTGCACGATTAATAGTTGTTTCTAAGTAGTAAGAGATTTATTAACGACGTAAACCCAATATAAAGACATAGTGTGAGAAAAACCTTACTGTAAAAAGATTAAAACTGACATTTGAAATTTAATCTTACAAAAATCTACTCTTACGAATGTAACTAAATTACGTTCTTTACCAGGTTAGGAGCTCAGAACGACATAACACCAGCACTATTCACTCCAGTCAGGCGTAAATTTCAGATTCGTACATCTTGCACAATCATGGTAAAACATATCGACGTTGTAATTAGTCGGGAAAATATGTTATTCTCGTGACCGGACATTACGAAGGAGAACAGAGTACTTGTCCTGCCATGTTTGTTACTGTGGTCTGCAATATTTTATTGTTTGTTGTTGTTTTTTTGTTGTTGTCTTGTTTACGTATCCAGGATTATCTTTATATTGCTGTTATCTTTATCGTTTGTAGAGGTTCTTCCTACATACTAACCACAACAGAAAAAACACAAAACACAAAAACCGTTATTAATTTAATACTTGAATTTTTAGTAAACTTTTAGCTGTCCTTTTAATGACAGTCTAAGTTGCTTGTTCAAAAACAGCTAGGTGCTTAGAGTTTTTATTCTCTCTATATTCATTCTTGCAATCCTTAAAGGTCTCCTTTTGTTCTTGTATTTTCATTAAATAACAAGCTCAGCCAGTGAGACTTTATATTGATATAAATCAACATTATTCTTAAATTCTGATCCTTTTAGTCGTATTGTAATGAAGTTTTAAAATGACATTTATTTTCTATCTCTTAAATAAATCACACAATTGAAATTATAATGTCTTTCCAAAGTATATTAATGTTGTTAGTGTCCTTAAGATACATTAGAGTTACAATGTGGCACTAAAGAAACGTCTTTTACTGTTAAACTTATTTTTAGAAACATGACTGAATGTATTGTCAGTTAAATTAAATTAAACACGAAATAATCACAAAATGTGATACAATTTTATGAATTATCAACAAAAAATAAAAAATAACAATTTTCTGCGTTCTTGTTTTTGTTTTTCACTCGTTCAGTTTATAGTTTTAAAAACAACGTGTTTGTACTCATTTTTTATCAGTGTTCACATAAATTGTCTTCAAGGTGAAAAAAAACGTCATCAAAGATACCAAGGTGAAAATAACAAAATAATCACATGTTAATGCAATATATATCTATTTGCTTTCAAGAAAAAAAATTATCGCAGACGGTGGGCATCGAAAACGGGATTAAAATGAACACTTACATATATGACCTTTACACTATTATTGGGAAAAAATTATAGGAACATATTTTAAAAAATTATTTATTATAAAAATGAACCCAAAATTGTGCTTACAAGGTAGTTTGATATATTTAGTGTACAAAATTAACAACTAATACAAGAGACAATATGTGCCTCTTTTATTAATGCATCACATTTTATTCAGAGCTTAATTTATTGATAAAAATCTTGACGTATTGATATTTTGAATTCTTCATAAAACTGCATTTTTATCCACGATTGTTCATTTTTATACACGCTATAATATATCGTTAGTTTCTGTTGCGTAAGGGCTAACAACTGCACGGTAATATATATATATTTGACCGACCATGCATAATATTGTGTTAGCCATACTCTCTACTAAATCTTCCTTAAATGTTTATTTCCAGTGAAAACAAATTTACTTTTTTTTGCATCATGTAAGATATAACTGACTATTCATAAAAGGTATTTATCGCCAAGAGCTGATCTTTGAATTATTTTCGCTGTAAATATTAAATTTATCGCATTATAAATGCTAAAATTTTATTTTAAACGTAGGTTTTGATGTGATTTTAATCTGATGATTTCTTTGATGTTGTTATTAGCCACTGTGAAATTGTAAATATGATTGGTATATATTAATGTCAGCCCATTGTAATATGTATGTGTAGAGACTATTTAGGACTATATTTAACATTAAAAATTATAGAAAATTGACATGGGATTCAGTTTCAAGAGAATTTGTCCGTTATATCGAGTTACGTATTTCTCAACAAAATGCTATTTATTTCTACTCCTAAAACAAAAGTTAAAAAAAACATGTTAACAGGATCAAATTTTTTAAGATGTAAAAGCCAAATGAAAACATGATTAGGTTACAATATGTATATATAATTATGTTTGTATTTCGAGAAACGAATCACACTTTACCTTAAAATAAATATTTTTTTAAGCATACTAGTAAGATTTGTTTTTAATTCGTAATTTATCTTATTTATCTTATAGCTTATTAATGGGCTGCGACTTTATTTCAGGAACAACAAGAAAGCAACCAATATGCATTTTTACAATGTTTAGGAGAAATCAGACCGATATTTATGAATTTTGCACTCATACCTGCACACTGATATGGAAAATATCATTTTAATACTACACAGGAAAAAAGGTCTTACGTTTAATCAACAATAAACTATTTGTTATAATTATTAACTATTACGTTAGCATTTTTCTTAAATATGTAGTCTTTTGTCTCGATATATTGTAATCAATAACAGCATGTTTATGTTCAATGTTATTATCATTAGTTTAAGATAGTCATTTCTAATGCTGTTTTAATGGAGTTATTAAAAGGCGCATTCAATTTTCTATATTTATCATTTAAAAAACGAAGCTTAAATGCTCTTTAATGACTTCATAATCTTTTACAGTATGCATGTCCAATTCGTACTTGTTTCTGAATACAAGAGACTATATACCTAAAACGTTCTAAGCAATAACTTTGCACTGTAATGTAGCTGGTTATTATGATTATTCCGGACAAAAAAATCATTTTAGCGAAAGTGATAAATTCTAATGTATCAATTTCTAATCTTGCCATATAAAATAATGACTTGATTTGTAAGAACGATATCCGGAAATCTAACCATGATGTGTTATTGTATGTAACATTTTAGTCCAGTAACAATGTGCCTGACATTCTGAATGGGTATACATCTCAACTGTTGACTTATGGGCGGGAAATTATTGGCACAAATACCCTGCAGCAACGGACAAGCATTGTTTAGTTTGATTTCAACTTGTATTTGATAATTACTACTTATGATACGATTAGGCTAATATCATGAAGTGCCGACATATATAATTGAAAGGGGTATTTCTGAAAGTAACATTAATCAAGTAAAGCATTTAGTCATTCAAGAAAATGTAGTGTTGAGAATAGTTGCGATGACAACAATAATAAGCAAACAACCAATACAATTATGATCGTTAATTAAACAAGTTACCAACGATAGATCGCCTATTCAGTGCCTAACAGGCAATACATATGTTAATCCTTATAAATTCTATTCTTAACTAGAAAACAATTTCAAATATTGCAAGACAACCTTGCATCAATAATACAGTTGAATAAAAGACGTATTTCGACATGCGGATTTTATTTTGTGTATACATTGAAGATGAGAATGTTTTTCATTACATCAATATTAAATACATTACAAAGGACAGTCAATATTTCTGTGTAGTAACTCAACTTATGTGCGATTAATCACTGCTATGATTTATATGACACAAATTGAGGTTACACATCGAGATACATTTTTGTTAATAATCTTATTTTAGTCCTTTTAATTTCTTTTAAAAAGTTGCTCATGCGAATCGTCGTTGTATTACTATATATTATGAAGCAACATTTGACATTTTGTTACTACAGATTTGAAAGATGAAAATAAAAACTGTGGCATTAAGTAACAAAAGTAAACCCTAAGAATTTTTGTAATTATCCATCCTATTAACTTAAGTTACAAAAGCGTATCTTGTTCCATTCGGAATATTTAATTTTACTCTGATAGTGCATGTATTATTTATACTTTAATTCTAGTGACTGCAAACACAATATTTAGATTAATGGCTAAAATGTCAAATACGACTTTAAATACATTTTAGGTCTACACATACGATCAACACGTTTGAAAATGTAATGTTTAATGCTATGTTTGTATTAAAATGTAATGGTTCAATTAACCAAAATGAAAATAATGTTTGGTGTAAAAAATTTTTCTATTTATTCATACAGCAAATACGTGGTAATGATAAAAAAATACACACATTTTTATTTAGCCGTTCACGCCAAAGCTTCATGTATTTTTCGTTTAATTCCAAAAAATAAACTTATAAAGATTGTCTGTTACAGTTATCTCTCGTCGAACACATAACAAGTTTAAACAAATACTGGTAACAAACTGTATATACCCTTGTTAGCGCGCTGAAAATTATAATGTCGATAACGCAAACAAAGACTGTATGCTACAACATGCTTACATATCAAAGAACAATGACCAAAGGCGTATTTTTATGGTAAGATTTTTATTTTGTTTTTCAAAATAATGAACTCATGGGTTTTACAACTCAAATTACACACTTTTTTCTGCTGTCACTTTGCTTATAACAAATGATTGGCAATACTATTCTGCGGTCTTTGTTTTATGGCGGTAATTCTATGGTCTTTGTCCGTTCACTTTTGCGATGTGATACTGTATGTAGGTGTAAATAATTCGATGGAAGAATTTTTTAAAGACAAATGTAGCCCTTTCATGGCAATCTTTTTCAAATGAAACACGATGACTACAATTGTTTTTGCTCAACTTGTATTTTATGTAACATGCAACCTTTTTAAGGGTAAAATACGTGAACTTTTTAGTCCGCCGTTAACTTACATCAGTTGGTGGGCAGGCCGCGTACATAGTGGGAAACGTATTTTGAGAAGAAGGCCATGCTCCTTCCACGATAAAAATTCTTTTGTGGATTTCAAAAAGCTTAATTCTCGATATCTACCCAAATTCACCATACTTTTCTTGTGATATTTATTGATTTATTGTTTTCTAACTTCTCGTCCGTACAAAAAAAATCAACCAAAAGAAAGTTAACTAGATAATTCTTTATTTGAAAACATAGTATATATTATGATTGTAACAATTTACCTTTTATAAGGGATTGCAAACTTAATTCTTCTGATATAACATTAGAAACATACATTTTAGTTAGTCTTAGAAAAGAATATGCTCACCGTAATTTATACGTTTAATGCACAAACTTTATTGTAGAAAATATTTACGCTGCATGCGTTTATTGTAGGCTAAAGCACACTTAGTCATTTTGAGAACATTATGACCATCATTTACGTCTAATTGTCATTTTTATTTTAACTGGCTTCCTATGGTGCAATTGACTGATATTTATGTTAAAATAATGCAAAATAATGATAAGCTGGTCAAGCAAATAATCCAATTGTTATCTATCTTAATCTTCAACGAAAAATAGTTGTATGATTCTCATCTTAATCCACATGCAGACAGAGTTCTCATTAATAATAAAATGAACAATAGAATTTCTTTTTATCGACGTTTAGAAAACGGACTGTTTTATCTTTAGATTAGTTTTGAATCAAGACTCCAAAAGAAAAGTAATTTCTGAGCATCGATATCGCAAATAAAAGAACACTTAGGAATATGATGGCTGCGATAGTGTCCTAGCATCAACGGTTGTTATTGTCGCGTTTATTAAGATCCATGTCTAAAAACGTTTATCTCTTGTCTTTTCCTGTCACTGACATCTAGTAGAATTGGACAGTTGATCGTTAATAATTGTCTGAAAACAGAGAGTTTGTAAGTTGCTAACAAATAGGCATCATAAGTCCAACGCACCCATAGATGCCGTATAAAATAACAGATATATAACAATAATATATACAAAAAAATATTAATGATGCATAAAGGAATAATACCGAGTTAGATGAACAAAATAAGACACCGACTGATCAACAAAACAATAAAAACAGGACAATGAAATAGGCGTAAAAACAAGAACAAATACTTAGAGATGGATATTCAGTTGAACGGAAACAAATAACGAATAGGAAATATGTGTTTGCAAATTGATGAAACGAAACAAACAAGAAATATTAATTTACTACTGATACTTAATTATAATAGAAAACTGACGTCAGTTTATTTTTGCTTTAGTAATGTAGAGAGAAGGTTAATATTTTTAGCGCTGTGAATTGTATTCAATCAAAACCGTATTCAACTATAATACTGCCCCATTATTTCTTTTAAATACCTGTTACAAGTCAGGACCATTGCTGTAGTTGCTATATTTTGTTCTTGTTGAATTTCAAAGATGTTTGTACATATTGTCAAAATGTAGTATAATCCACATTTGTATTCCTATAATCTTCAACAATAAAGTAAGGAAGTAAGTAAAAACCGTAGATGCAATTAGGACTAGTATGGTGTGCAAGCCCTTAATAAGACACATGTCAAATTTATCATCTGATTGCTTGTCAGAGGTGGTTTTTCCTTGAGGATGCTTTGAAGTCATTGTAACGGCCATAGAACTTGTAACATGATCACATCAACTAGGAACAACGAACAAATTTGTATTAAACAAATGATCAGCGTCTAGAAAATCATAACAGCAAAATCTAGCATTATTTAATAGTTTTGAAATGTAAACACCATACGTAGGTGCTGTTGAAATGTTTGTTGATAAACGGGTAACTCTGAGTTTGTCATGAAATTTATTTTTCCCTTGGATCTATTTAGAGAAGAAGGTCCAGATAAGAAGCCGACTAGATTGTATTGGTGTTGTCTTTAATCTCAAGCTCACTTAGTAAAATTAATATAAAGTCACTTTACTTTTACTTAGATTAGGATATCACAGGAACAGATTTAAGAAACCCGATTTTTAAACAACGTTCCTTAGTCATTAACACATTAAAAAGTATATCTGTCATGTCTGTGTTTTTCTGCCAAAATTAAAATATTGTTCTAATATGACGTGCTTTAAAGGCTTTGAGACCACAACTGTGGTAAAAAATGATTTATCTATGAGCAGCACGCGGTGAGGAGGGCGTGTTTTAAATGGCTGTTCCAATTACAAAACTTTAACTCCCACCGGAAAGCTATTGCGTATGACGTATAAATCTTATAAATAGCGACACGCGCTATCACGCGCTATCATTATCCGTTGCAATATATTGTGTGTTACATTGACGGAACAGCCAGTTCATGGCGGAAATGATGTTTTCTATAGGTACGAAAATATTATAAAAGTACCGTAATTGTCTTATTAGAATAGAAATAATTCACGGAGGGTGTGATTTATCATTGTTCTACAAGGGGATGGCCATTTATGTCGTTATTTTATCCCTCGCTGTCGCTCGGGATAAAATAATACGACATAAATGGTCACCCCGTTATAAAACAATGATAAACAGCCTCCGTGAATTATTTCTTAAATTTACTATAAAATGTAAATGTATTTTGCAGATTTACTTAAACTACCAAATCAAACTGTTTACTCCTAAGCGGAATTTTTCAATACAGCATGTGGAAAGGAATCTGTCATTGTCGATTTATTAATACAAGTAAATAACATGTCGTATTAACTACACATTAGCCTTTCCTGAACAGAGCAATAAACACAACAATAGACAAGCTATCGTTCATCAATGTCATCTGCCTTAAAACGTAATTATCTAATCAATGAGTTAAAATTAAAGAACGTCGAAACAACAACAGGGAAATGGACTCCTTGTATTTATTTGCTTTGTTGCGTCTGTTCTCAATATTCTGTTCAAGTGTGGTGTTAATATGAATTTTACCTATCTTGACATAATCACCATGTGCTAAATGTTCTTTTATATACCTTTCCAATTACTCGTTATGTACACATCTTGTACATGTTTATGTGTTATATACATATCTTTGACATGCTCATGTTATATTATAATAGTATTTCATGTAAACGGTTGTATAATTATTATTTAAAGACGTATTTCTGAAATTACGTCTCTTAATCTATTACAGACCAACAACTACAGGCGGAATCAATGGGTTTGAACGCCAAATTATTTGACAAAAATTTGCAGCGACGAATAGAAATGTGTATTTTTTTAAGTAAACAACATAGCCAACTATCGAAAAGCAACAAACAATGACCTGCTCATTGAAGTGGCCCAACCATAGCTTCTAAATAACCAGATAATCTGAAAAAGTCGTGAACACTTTTAAGACCGGTCTATCAGGTTAATGCATATTGAGCAGTGGAACTGCTATTTAATCAACTAAAAGACTGATGATAGAACAAAATGACAGATATGATGTAATTAATCAGAAATTCATCAAAAAGATATCAGCCATGAATTGAATGAAATTACAATCTAGAAATAACTGTATGATAACAGCGGGATTATAATGAATGCTTGGCGATGTATAACTTAATCTAAAGGACATTCAAACTACACGCATATAAACCAAAATGTGTTTTGTTTTTATTAGATGTGATTAATACTATTAACAGTTTTACAACCAGTTTCAAAACAATTCTTAAGATTACATGTGATCATTTGTTATTTGCCTTCTTACGACTCTTACGACGGAGACAAGGGTACAAAATTTAAGATATATATC
Organism: Limnoperna fortunei; assembly: GCA_944474755.1. Lineage (NCBI taxonomy): Eukaryota > Metazoa > Mollusca > Bivalvia > Mytilida > Modiolidae > Limnoperna > Limnoperna fortunei. The sequence goes on along the minus strand of OX104121.1, from coordinate 42,165,552 downwards.
TGAATTACGGTCTGAATTAAATTAATAAACAGTCATTTATATAGGGTTCTATCCAAGTTTTCAATACATTTCATTTTAGCAGTGTAAAAGAAGTAAGAAATACCTCAGAGGTAATACAAATCTCCAAGTCCAAATTAAGTTTATTTATAAGCTTGTGAACCTAATAGTAACATAAATGGTTTAGACCTATGATATCAAAGATAAAAGCGAAAGATTTGTTGCTGCCAAAATTTGAACTGCACAAAATTGAATGTCGTTTCTGCAAGAGTATCAAATACTTTAGTATGGAAGTATTATTTAATCATTTTTAACGACTTTGTACAGTATTTGTACGAAACAATACCAAAGGGTAACACATTTATGCCAAAGACAAACACGTCAACGTAATACAAAGTTAACATGTTTTCTATGTAGATCGACACGTAATTACCCAGAGGATTGAAAACCCTAATAAAACGTGAACAGATCGTAAGATACACAGAATATATCGTAGACAGTCATGAATTTAGATGTCATTATATCATCATAATATGTTCCACAGTCTTGTCAATTTATGTATTCGCGGGTAATTGTTTTCCATTTCAATTAAACAATCTGTATGTGAACTTTTTTCAGTATGAAATTTCAGTGTGAAATTGAAAGCTAAACTGGATACTGTGGCGGTTTTTTCATGCTAGTCCCAAAGAGCTTCTCATCGCATCATATATATATATATATATTTAATATTTATTGCAAACAAAATAACCTAAATAGTCTATAGCAATACAACATTTTAACAAAACATATAACATACAAGCATATATTCACATGTAACAAATATTGACATAAGATAACAAATTGCAAGTATGTATGGATTTGACCAGTATGGATCTTATTTTCGCAACTCCAAAGATTGCTTTATAAAATCTATAATAATGGGCAAAACATTCATATCACAATTTAATATAGTTATAAGTTTATTAAAAGAGTCAAGCTGGTTAAAATCTAAGTTTATATTGAATAATTTACTAAGAAAACTAATCCTTATATTATTATTAATTTGACAATTAAAAAAGAAATGATTTTCATCATCTAAGACTTTACATAACCTGCAAAGTCTTTGTTCCCTGGGGATATTTTTATATCTACCAAGCTCCATTTCCAAACTATGATCACTTATGCGGAACTTTGTAAGTATTTTGCGACTATTAAATGTTGAGATTTTTAAGTATTGTGCTGGTTTATTATCAAAATTTCATTTGCTAAAAAGGTAAAGTTTAGAGGTGTTATCAAAAGTTGAAATTTTATCAGTCAAGAGCTCATTATATTTTTCTTTAATACACTTTTCACTATGTCTTTTAACTTGTAATCTTGTTTCTTTGAATGATTTATCAGGATGTTCAAAATCATCATAGCATGGAATATTTTGCATTGACGTGTCGGAGAATGCGACGCTCATTTCAAGGAGATAAACCTAAAAGCAAGAACACAATTCAATTCATCACTAATCAATGAAAGGATAAACACGAAAACTACTGCGTTGCACACTGACGTAAAATACAATTAATTAAATGGATCTCTACTCTCCCCTTTTTATTTTAAATATGATATTAACACATATATACAGAGATTAGCAAGTAGAAAACCGAATGTGACTGCTATTGGACATTCTTAAGACCAACTGATCACAGAAAAGAAACTAAAACTGAAATACTATGGACATGTGACACGATCATTGGGATCGCCTAGACATTCTTGCAAGGTCTGTACTTAAAGTAGGTAGAAAAAAGGCACTCAAAAAAGAGATGGGAGGGCAACATTACAGACCGGACAACATTTAAACAGAAAGACAGATAGATAGAGAAAGAGAGAGATCAAACAAACAAAACAAAAAATATACCTACACAATACTGAACTATTAATTTAAAAAACAACAGCCTGGAAAAACGTTCCCTTCAAAAACCTTAACATGACAAAAATACTTTACTTCAAATTTTAAACACATTTGTTAACAAAAAATAACCATCGCATTGCAGTGAAATTCGGCACACTAGTTTTCTACACGCATGTTTTTAAAATGTTAAAAAAGATTACATCAAGGATCATATGACGTCACTTTAAATATCAGGTGTGCCCTCGATTTACGTTTACCTCAGCAACATCATTATAATCTTGAGGAATTCTCTTGATCAAGTGCAAGAGCTTGCTGCAGTTATTGTAGTTTGCCGCGTCCTTCAAATCTTCCATAAATGTATGTTTAAATCAGTTCGTTTGGACGGTTAGTGAAGATCTGTTACGTTTTAGTTTGCTAGAAAGTCAACACTGCAGGCAGCATGTGTGGTGTCAAAACGCCATACTGTATTCAGCAGCGTTAATGTTGCAAGGGGAGTAGATTAGTTCAGTTGTCGGGCCTATAGGATAAGGCACATCATATTAACATATTAAATGCAAAAATTGATGACCCCTCAAAAATGCAGTTCCATGTGATCCTATTTTCCTGGCGGCTGTAGATTCGTTTAAGACAGTTTTTCTCTGCAGCCTTATCTTGATTCCTCACTAAACCAGACAGCCTCAAGTTTTGCCGGTCCCAGCCGCTTACTTTGTTCCCTTTGATGTCAAATACTTTTGTGTTCCTGCTTGTAGTTGTATCTCCTTTATATATATATATATATATATATATATATATATATATAAAAGTCTAGAAGATTATGCAACGATACAAATGACGGTGTTTCTTGTCAAAAATTTAGACACAGACTGACCAACGAATGGCCTTAGTCATTGAGTGTCAATATAAATAAATAACGTAAACAATCATAACATATTGATCTTAAACTTTCTCTTTTCAACTTAACCCAAAACTTTTTTATAGTTGCTTCTCAGTCCGCTAACCGCGGACGTGCCGTGCTGTTACTAGGCTCTGCTCAAATATTCCAACAAGATGTAATCAAAATTATCAAGGTGACAAATTCATTACGCCAGACGCGCGTTTCGTCTACTTAAGACTCATCAGTGGCGTTTAACTCTAAATGTTTAAGATATTCTTCATTTAGGGATGGAATGTTGTTTTTTCATTGGTAGATTGAATAATATAAGTCCACTGGGATCGTGTAAATACACAATACAGGCAGTTCAAAATATTATATAAAGTGTCTAAAAGAAAACTGCTGAACCAGTACACTTATTTAGTATCGGATCGACAAACATGACGATACAGCATAAACAAAAAATAATAATATAAAAGTCTAGAAGATTATGCAACGATACAAATGACGGTGTTTCTTGTCAAAAATTTAGACACAGACTGACCAACGAATGGCCTTAGTCATTGAGTGTCAATATAAATAAATAACGTAAACAATCATAACATATTGATCTTAAACTTTCTCTTTTCAACTTAACCCAAAACTTTTTTATAGTTGCTTCTCAGTCCGCTAACCGCGGACGTGCCGTGCTGTTACTAGGCTCTGCTCAAATATTCCAACAAGATGTAATCAAAATTATCAAGGTGACAAATTCATTACGCCAGACGCGCGTTTCGTCTACTTAAGACTCATCAGTGGCGTTTAACTCTAAATGTTTAAGATATTCTTCATTTAGGGATGGAATGTTGTTTTTTCATTGGTAGATTGAATAATATAAGTCCACTGGGATCGTGTAAATACACAATACAGGCAGTTCAAAATATTATATAAAGTGTCTAAAAGAAAACTGCTGAACCAGTACACTTATTTAGTATCGGATCGACAAACATGACGATACAGCATAAACAAAAAATAATAATATAAAAGTCTAGAAGATTATGCAACGATACAAATGACGGTGTTTCTTGTCAAAAATTTAGACACAGACTGACCAACGAATGGCCTTAGTCATTGAGTGTCAATATAAATAAATAACGTAAACAATCATAACATATTGATCTTAAACTTTCTCTTTTCAACTTAACCCAAAACTTTTTTATAGTTGCTTCTCAGTCCGCTAACCGCGGACGTGCCGTGCTGTTACTAGGCTCTGCTCAAATATTCCAACAAGATGTAATCAAAATTATCAAGGTGACAAATTCATTACGCCAGACGCGCGTTTCGTCTACTTAAGACTCATCAGTGGCGTTTAACTCTAAATGTTTAAGATATTCTTCATTTAGGGATGGAATGTTGTTTTTTCATTGGTAGATTGAATAATATAAGTCCACTGGGATCGTGTAAATACACAATACAGGCAGTTCAAAATATTATATAAAGTGTCTAAAAGAAAACTGCTGAACCAGTACACTTATTTAGTATCGGATCGACAAACATGACGATACAGCATAAACAAAAAATAATAATATAAAAGTCTAGAAGATTATGCAACGATACAAATGACGGTGTTTCTTGTCAAAAATTTAGACACAGACTGACCAACGAATGGCCTTAGTCATTGAGTGTCAATATAAATAAATAACGTAAACAATCATAACATATTGATCTTAAACTTTCTCTTTTCAACTTAACCCAAAACTTTTTTATAGTTGCTTCTCAGTCCGCTAACCGCGGACGTGCCGTGCTGTTACTAGGCTCTGCTCAAATATTCCAACAAGATGTAATCAAAATTATCAAGGTGACAAATTCATTACGCCAGACGCGCGTTTCGTCTACTTAAGACTCATCAGTGGCGTTTAACTCTAAATGTTTAAGATATTCTTCATTTAGGGATGGAATGTTGTTTTTTCATTGGTAGATTGAATAATATAAGTCCACTGGGATCGTGTAAATACACAATACAGGCAGTTCAAAATATTATATAAAGTGTCTAAAAGAAAACTGCTGAACCAGTACACTTATTTAGTATCGGATCGACAAACATGACGATACAGCATAAACAAAAAATAATAATATAAAAGTCTAGAAGATTATGCAACGATACAAATGACGGTGTTTCTTGTCAAAAATTTAGACACAGACTGACCAACGAATGGCCTTAGTCATTGAGTGTCAATATAAATAAATAACGTAAACAATCATAACATATTGATCTTAAACTTTCTCTTTTCAACTTAACCCAAAACTTTTTTATAGTTGCTTCTCAGTCCGCTAACCGCGGACGTGCCGTGCTGTTACTAGGCTCTGCTCAAATATTCCAACAAGATGTAATCAAAATTATCAAGGTGACAAATTCATTACGCCAGACGCGCGTTTCGTCTACTTAAGACTCATCAGTGGCGTTTAACTCTAAATGTTTAAGATATTCTTCATTTAGGGATGGAATGTTGTTTTTTCATTGGTAGATTGAATAATATAAGTCCACTGGGATCGTGTAAATACACAATACAGGCAGTTCAAAATATTATATAAAGTGTCTAAAAGAAAACTGCTGAACCAGTACACTTATTTAGTATCGGATCGACAAACATGACGATACAGCATAAACAAAAAATAATAATATAAAAGTCTAGAAGATTATGCAACGATACAAATGACGGTGTTTCTTGTCAAAAATTTAGACACAGACTGACCAACGAATGGCCTTAGTCATTGAGTGTCAATATAAATAAATAACGTAAACAATCATAACATATTGATCTTAAACTTTCTCTTTTCAACTTAACCCAAAACTTTTTTATAGTTGCTTCTCAGTCCGCTAACCGCGGACGTGCCGTGCTGTTACTAGGCTCTGCTCAAATATTCCAACAAGATGTAATCAAAATTATCAAGGTGACAAATTCATTACGCCATATATATATGAACAGTTGATTTATTATAAGCCGGTAGAAACATTATAATTGTTACATGAACGGCCACTGATAGACTGTCTGTGGCAACTAGTGGTCGGACACTTGTTATATTTGATGCTATTTTGTTGCAGTCAGGTGTGGTTTCTACGGTCAATAAGCTTTTGATCTGGATTGCTGGTATCGTCTGAAAAGTTGCCTTACCACAGTCCAGAAAACGTTTTTTTCTTATTTACCACATTGTAAGCCTTATACAGACTCCCGAAAATACACGAATCCAAGTCTTTATTCCTTATACAGGTCCAATTACCATTAAATAGCCGTCATTGGATTTTAACCATGCTTAAACGCAATAGATTCGTCAATCTAAAATTATGCACACTATCTTAAACTTGTCAAATGCAAGGTAGAAACATATCTCTTACATCATACTGAAAACACTCTTAACGACAACATTAAAAGCATGATAAAACACACCAAAAAGGTTCTCAGTGAGAAAGGTAATAGCAATAGAGCCAGACTTTGAAGTCCATTTTTAAAGTGTTTGATGAAACAGACCTTTTGATTTTTTTTTCAAAATAAGGTGAAACATTTCTCATGTTATATACTTACGCACACGTATTAGTACATGTAGCATTAGAGATATTATTGATAGTAAAGATGAATTATGGCAACACCATAGAGGTTGTATTAAGAAATTTAAATTTGATAGGAACACAACTTTTAGGATTTTATTTTACATGCCTTAGGTATGATGGTTACACAATTCGGATGAATTTAGAATGTTACAGATATGACATGAAACACGCCGTTGTCTTGAGTATTATAATGTAATGGAAACAGACTGTGGTCAAGAGTATACAAGTAAGATGGAAACACACCGTGGTCTTGAGTATTATAATGTAATGGAAGCACACCGTGGTCTTGAGTATTATAATGTAATGGAAACACACGGTGGTCTTGGGGGAGTAAACCGGAGTACTCGGAGACCTTCAGTAGTAATAAGTATGGTGGAAACACACCGTGGTCTTGAATATTAGAAGTTTGATGGAAACACACCGTGGTCTTGAATATTAGAAGTTTGATGGAAACACACCGTGGTCTTGAATATTAGAAGTTTGATGGAAACACACCGTGGTCTTGAGTATTATAATGTAATGGAAACACACCATGGTCTTGAGTATTATAATGTAATGGAAACACACCGTGGTCTTGAATATTATAATGTAATGGAAACACACCGTGGTCTTGAGTATTAGAAGTTTGGTGGAAACACACCGTGGTCTTGAATATTAGAAGTTTGATGGAAACACACCGTGGTCTTGAGTATTACAAGTTTGGTGGAACCACAATGTGGTCTTGAGTATTAGAAGTTTGGTGGAAACACACCAAGGTCTTGAATATTAGAAGTTTGATGGAAACACACCGTGGTCTTGAAGATTAGAAGTTTGATGGAAACACACCGTGGTCTTGAATATTAGAAGTTTGATGGAAACACACCGTGGTTTTGAAGATTAGAAGTTTGATGGAAACACGCCGTGGTCTTGAAGATTAGAAGTTTGATGGAAACACACCGTGGTCTTGAATATTAGAAGTTTGATGGAAACACACCGTGGTCTTGAATATTAAAAGTTTGGTGGAAACACACCGTGGTCTTGAGTATAAGAAATTTGGGGAAACACACCGTGGTCTTGAAGATTAGAAGTTTGATGGAAACACACCGTGGTCTTGACGATTATAAGTTTGATGGAAACACACCGTGGTCTTGAATATTAGAAGTTTGATGGAAACACACCGTGGTCTTGAATATTAGAAGTTTGATGGAAACACACCGTGGTCTTGAAGATTAGAAGTTTGATGGAAACACACCGTGGTCTTGAGTATTAGAAGTTTGATGGAAACACACCGTGGTCTTGAGTATTAGAAGTTTGATGGAAACACACCGTGGTCTTGAGTATTAGAAGTTTGATGGAAACACACCATGGTCTTGAGTATTATAATGTAATGGAAACACACCGTGGTCTTGAATATTATAATGTAATGGAAACACACCGTGGTCTTGAGTATTAGAAGTTTGGTGGAAACACACCGTGGTCTTGAATATTAGAAGTTTGATGGAAACACACCGTGGTCTTGAATATTAGAAGTTTGATGGAAACACACCGTGGTTTTGAAGATTAGAAGTTTGATGGAAACACGCCGTGGTCTTGAAGATTAGAAGTTTGATGGAAACACACCGTGGTCTTGAATATTAGAAGTTTGATGGAAACACACCGTGGTCTTGAATATTAAAAGTTTGGTGGAAACACACCGTGGTCTTGAGTATAAGAAATTTGGGGAAACACACCGTGGTCTTGAAGATTAGAAGTTTGATGGAAACACACCGTGGTCTTGACGATTATAAGTTTGATGGAAACACACCGTGGTCTTGAATATTAGAAGTTTGATGGAAACACACCGTGGTCTTGAATATTAGAAGTTTGATGGAAACACACCGTGGTCTTGAAGATTAGAAGTTTGATGGAAACACACCGTGGTCTTGAGTATTAGAAGTTTGATGGAAACACACCGTGGTCTTGAGTATTAGAAGTTTGATGGAAACACACCGTGGTCTTGAGTATTAGAAGTTTGATGGAAACACACCGTGGTCTTGAGTATTATAAGTTTGATGGAAACACACCGTGGTCTTGAGTATTAGAAGTTTGATGGAAACACACCGTGGTCTTGAGTATTAGAAGTTTGATGGAAACACACCGTGGTCTTGAGTATTAGAAGTTTGATGGAAACACGCCGTGGTCTTGAGTATTAGAAGTTTGATGGAAACACACCGTGGTCTTGAATATTAGAAGTTTGATGGAAACACACCGTGGTCTTGAATATTAGAAGTTTGATGGAAACACACCGTGGTCTTGCGTATAAGAAGTTTGATGGAAACAAACCGTGGTCTTGAGTATTAGAAAGTTGATGGAAACACACCGTGGTCTTGAGTATTATAATGTAATGGAAACACACCGTGGTCTTGAGTATTATAATGTAATGGAAACAGACTGTGGTCAAGAGTATACAAGTAAGACTGAAACACACCGTGGTCTTGAGTATTATAATGTAATGGAAACACACGGTGGTCTTGGGGGGGTAAACCAGAGTACTCGGAGACCTTCAGTAGGAATAAGTATGGTGGAAACACACCGTGGTCTTGAATATTAGAAGTTTGATGGAAACACACCGTGGTCTTGAATATTAGAAGTTTGATGGAAACACACCGTGGTCTTGAATATTAGAAGTTTGATGGAAACACACCGTGGTCTTGAGTATTAGAAGTTTGGTGGAAACACACCGTGGTCTTCAGTATTATAAGTTTGGTGGAAACACACCGTGGTCTTGAGTATTACAAGTTTGATGGAAACACACCGTGGTCTTGAATATTAGAAGTTTGATGGAAACACACCGTGGTCTTGAGTATTATAATGTAATGGAAACACACCATGGTCTTGAGTATTATAATGTAATGGAAACACACCGTGGTCTTGAATATTATAATGTAATGGAAACACACCGTGGTCTTGAGTATTAGAAGTTTGGTGGAAACACACCGTGGTCTTGAATATTAGAAGTTTGATGGAAACACACCGTGGTCTTGAATATTAGAAGTTTGATGGAAACACACCGTGGTTTTGAAGATTAGAAGTATGGTGGAAACACACCGTGGTCTTGAATATTAGAAGTTTGATGGAAACACACCGTGGTCTTGAATATTAGAAGTTTGATGGAAACACACCGTGGTCTTGAGTATTATAATGTAATGGAAACACACCATGGTCTTGAGTATTATAATGTAATGGAAACACACCGTGGTCTTGAATATTATAATGTAATGGAAACACACCGTGGTCTTGAGTATTAGAAGTTTGGTGGAAACACACCGTGGTCTTGAATATTAGAAGTTTGATGGAAACACACCGTGGTCTTGAGTATTACAAGTTTGGTGGAACCACAATGTGGTCTTGAGTATTAGAAGTTTGGTGGAAACACACCAAGGTCTTGAATATTAGAAGTTTGATGGAAACACACCGTGGTCTTGAATATTAGAAGTTTGATGGAAACACACCGTGGTTTTGAAGATTAGAAGTTTGATGGAAACACGCCGTGGTCTTGAAGATTAGAAGTTTGATGGAAACACACCGTGGTCTTGAATATTAGAAGTTTGATGGAAACACACCGTGGTCTTGAATATTAAAAGTTTGGTGGAAACACACCGTGGTCTTGAGTATAAGAAATTTGGGGAAACACACCGTGGTCTTGAAGATTAGAAGTTTGATGGAAACACACCGTGGTCTTGACGATTATAAGTTTGATGGAAACACACCGTGGTCTTGAATATTAGAAGTTTGATGGAAACACACCGTGGTCTTGAATATTAGAAGTTTGATGGAAACACACCGTGGTCTTGAAGATTAGAAGTTTGATGGAAACACACCGTGGTCTTGAGTATTAGAAGTTTGATGGAAACACACCGTGGTCTTGAGTATTAGAAGTTTGATGGAAACACACCGTGGTCTTGAGTATTAGAAGTTTGATGGAAACACACCGTGGTCTTGAGTATTAGAAGTTTGATGGAAACACGCCGTGGTCTTGAGTATTAGAAGTTTGATGGAAATACACCGTGGTCTTGAATATTAGAAGTTTGATGGAAACACACCGTGGTCTTGAATATTAGAAGTTTGATGGAAATACACCGTGGTCTTGCGTATAAGAAGTTTGATGGAAACAAACCGTGGTCTTGAGTATTAGAAAGTTGATGGAAACACACCGTGGTCTTGAGTATTATAATGTAATGGAAACACACCGTGGTCTTGAGTATTATAATGTAATGGAAACAGACTGTGGTCAAGAGTATACAAGTAAGACTGAAACACACCGTGGTCTTGAGTATTATAATGTATTGGAAACACACGGTGGTCTTGGGGGGGTAAACCAGAGTACTCGGAGACCTTCAGTAGGAATAAGTATGGTGGAAACACACCGTGGTCTTGAATATTAGAAGTTTGATGGAAACACACCGTGGTCTTGAATATTAGAAGTTTGATGGAAACACACCGTGGTCTTGAATATTAGAAGTTTGATGGAAACACACCGTGGTCTTGAGTATTAGAAGTTTGGTGGAAACACACCGTGGTCTTCAGTATTATAAGTTTGGTGGAAACACACCGTGGTCTTGAGTATTACAAGTTTGATGGAAACACACCGTGGTCTTGAATATTAGAAGTTTGATGGAAACACACCGTGGTCTTGAGTATTATAATGTAATGGAAACACACCATGGTCTTGAGTATTATAATGTAATGGAAACACACCGTGGTCTTGAATAGTATAATGTAATGGAAACACACCATGGTCTTGAGTATTAGAAGTTTGGTGGAAACACACCGTGGTCTTGAATATTAGAAGTTTGATGGAAACACACCGTGGTCTTGAATATTAGAAGTTTGATGGAAACACACCGTGGTTTTGAAGATTAGAAGTATGGTGGAAACACACCGTGGTCTTGAATATTAGAAGTTTGATGGAAACACGCCGTGGTCTTGAAGATTAGAAGTTTGATGGAAACACACCGTGGTCTTGAATATTAGAAGTTTGATGGAAACACACCGTGGTCTTGAATATTAAAAGTTTGGTGGAAACACACCGTGGTCTGGAGTATAAGAAATTTGGTGGAAACACACCGTGGTCTTGAAGATTAGAAGTTTGATGGAAACACACCGTGGTCTTGAAGATTATAAGTTTGATGGAAACACACCGTGGTCTTGAATATTAGAAGTTTGATGGAAACACACCGTGGTCTTGAATATTAGAAGTTTGATGGAAACACACCGTGGTCTTGAAGATTAGAAGTTTGATGGAAACACACCGTGGTCTTGAATATTAGAAGTTTGATGGAAACACACCGTGGTCTTGAGTATTAGAAGTTTGATGGAAACACACCGTGGTCTTGAGTATTACAAGTTTGATGGAAACACACCGTAGTCTTGAGTATTACAAGTTTGATGGAAACACACCGTGGTCTTGAGTATTAGAAGTTTGATGGAAACACATCGTGGTCTTGAATATTAGAAGTTTGATGGAAACACACCGTGGTCTTGAATATTAGAAGTTTGATGGAAACACACCGTGGTCTTGAGTATTAGAAGTTTGATGGAAACAAACCGTGGTCTTGAGTATTAGAAAGTTGATGGAAACACACCGTGGTCTTGAGTATTAGAAGTTTGATGGAAACATCGTGGTCTTGAGTATCATAATTATGATGGAAACACCATGGTCTTGAGTATTATAAGTTTGATAGAAACACCGTGGTCATGAGTATCATAATTATGATGGAAACACCGTGGTCTTGATTACTCAGAGACCTTCAGTAGGAAAACTGGCAATCCTTGTCAATTAAGACGGGAGTCAAGCAACTATACTTTAATTATGTCTTACATATATCTATCAGTAAATGAATACTTATTCCACAATCTGAAATCCAATATATGAATAAATGGCTTCTTCAAACGTTTAAACAATTTTGAAGCTGGTTTGATTGATTGACTGATTGATTGATTGATTGATTGATTGATTGATTGATTGATTGATTGATTGATTGATTGATTGATTGATGCTTGATTGATTGATTGATTGATTGACAAGCGAGCAGTATTTCAGGACAAGAATAAGTTAACATACAATAAATCAACAGAAAAGGGGTGGAATGGGACATAGGGAATACAACTTTAAATGCCACTGGAAAAGTATGGAGTGTTGGGTAGTAGCGGAGAATTTAGCCTTTTGTAGCGTCCATGTGGGTCGGGCACTGGGGAACCCTCCCATTGTGGTTCCTAAAAACGGTTTGTAAAATATAGACATATGAAGGTACTTTGAAGTAATAAATCATCTAAATAGACTTCCATTTAACGAACTGCAATAACCACAGACTACAAGTATTTAAACTATGTGATAAATTCTAGTAATATATCATTAAGACATCAAGGAGTTAGAAAACATTTGTCATTTGCTGTTTTACATTCACAAGTTTACAAAGTTTGTAACAGCCATTAGATTTTTACTGTTGATTGAATACATGTAATGGGACGAGTTATGTCATCGCTTGAAGACGCCATTAAGGGGGTAAACGTTTAATTTGAGATTTTTAATCATTTAGAATGCGATTCAAATCAATGGTTATACAATAACTTAAATACACGAAGGTTGCAGAAGGTCAAAGGTTATTAACAGGCATGTTATCTGCGACATTTTTGTCCTTCGAACAAAATATATTTTGCCAGACGAACGCTGATTGTAAGACATTGTACCTTTATTGAACCTCATAAATTAAAGATTTTAGATCAAAGAAATATTAGGAATTAGACAAATTGATTCCTCATGTAAATTGATTTAATATTGTATCATATGCTTCATTTTTTGCTTCATTTAGAATCACTTTTATATAAAAGAACCGATGTAAACTCTCCAGGAGTCAATCTTCAAATAATTTAACGTTTTGTTAATATTTAATTTATCGCGTTACTAATGCATTAAAAATTCACTTTTTATTTTGATCTTTACAGTACAAGAGTTTAAGCTTGCTATTTCTTTGATGTCGTTTTAAATGCTGTGAAACTAGCCGATATAAACTGAATATTTTACTTTAAAGTGGCATTTGCTAGACATATTTGTGACAGATTAAATATCACTAACATAACGGAGGGGCCTTGGTGACCACGTGGTTAAGGTAGTTAGTCATCCACTATGTATATCCTGCCTACCAATTTACCACTGAGCATTACTGCGGGCTGGGGACACTCGACTCCAACTTTAACTGCAAAAGAACTTCCAGCGGAAGGTAGGGGGTCGTGACTGGGTATTTTCGCGACCTCGTTTCCCTGTCTCAGTAAAAACGCCATGATATAGCCCAGAAATGCCAAAAGTAGGCGTTAATTAAGTCCCGTTGAAACAAATAATAAGAAACATTTATGGTTCAACCAACAAATATTTTTTATTCGAATATCATTTGTTTGGCAATATTCTACGTTTATCTTTATAGGCTAAAACGTTTAAAAAGAACGAAGGTGGGCAGCAATCATTTCCATAAACCTCCAACGAATAACCTTTCATTCTCTCTGTAGTGCTTAACGTTGCGTCATTACTTATACCACAGTTCAGTTGAATATTTTCATGCCTAGTATGAAAATAAACGTTCCCCTCTATTATTTCACTTCGATTTACACCTCGGTTTATTTATTATAGGTCAGCCATAAGATATTATAATAAATCATCATTATGTGAACAGTTGTGTCCTTCTTGATGTCATTTTAATGAAGTTATTAAATTGAGAATTTTAATGTTGCATAACGTAAAAACCGAACGTCAAGAAAAGTCAGACAATATATAGGTTAATGGCTTTATAATACTGGAATACAATTTGCATAATGGAATGTCGTGTTTGGTGCTAAATTGATTCAAACACGTACGTATAAAATTATATTTTTTGTATTTAAGTCATAAGAATGCAAGAAAACCTAAATTAGTTGATGTTTACTATTACACCAACTGTAGCTTTCAACGGATTGATTGGTATTTAACGACAATGGTATACATTTCAGTAATAATCAGTAGTAACTAAGTAGCTATAAGAATGGTAAATACTACTGTTAGATTCAAACTTTTAATCTTTACCTTCGGAACACTCTTGGTGCCTCGGATATTTTAAGTGCAGAAAACGTGGTAAAGAAACCTCGAATTAAAAGTATCAATCCAACTGACTGGTTGTTTTTTCTGTATAGTTGTTCATCCTGTATAAAGACAAATGAGGTCTTAGAGACATTGCATAACCATATTCTGTTCTGTCATGACCTGCTACTTATAACCCCCATCCGCATTTGTATACTGAATTGGTCCACAATATAACTATGAACTATAAATAATTGGTCTACAATGTAACTATAAACTATAAATAATTGGTCCACAATATAACTATGAACTATAAATAATTGGTCTTCACTATAACTTATTGGTCCATAATATAAAGGACTTCACTTTAACTAATTGATATACAAAAGAACTTATTGAACTACAATTTAACTAATTGAGCTACAATATAAAATAATTGGTCTACAATATAACCTATTGGTCTACAATATAACTAATTGGTCTATAATTTAAATAATTGGTCTATAATTTAACTTACTGGTCTAAAATATAACTGACTGGTGTTACACATAACTAGTTGGTCTATACTTTCTGGTCTGCAATATAAATAATTGGTATATAATTTAAATAATTGGTCTACAATATTACTAATTTATCTATAATATCACTTTAACTGGTCTACAATATAACTAATTGATCTACAACATAACTAACATGTCTATAAAATAACTGACTGGTCTATAATATAACTAAGTGGTCTAAAATAATAACTAATTGGTCTACAATATAACTAATTGGTCTATAATTTAAGTAATTGGTATAAAATATAATTATTTGGTTTTTAATGTAAATAATTGGTCTATAATTTTAAAGATTGGTCTATAATGTAACTAATTGGTCTACAATATAACTTTTTAAACACTTAGTACAGGTGTGACTACCTGTTTACCAAGTATCACATTTTTTTATGAATCATGAACTGATAACGAAGAAATCATTAAATACCAATCAATTTATCATGTCACGGATTTAAAATAATGACTTGATTCTGAAAGAAAGATATACTAAAGTCTCATTGTAAAGGGAGGCTATTAGCTCTGGCATTTCAATCCTACCCAAGTGACATTCGTAACAGTTCCATCTAAAATGTTGATTTATGGGCGAAAAATATACCCCGTAGCAAAGATAAGGGACTGTTAGGCTTCTTTACAAACTTTTATTTGATAATTACCACATAATGGACGATTAAACTCATATCATGATGTGCCGACATATAGAATTTGAGGAGGGTTTGCTAAACTTATCATTCGTCATTTTGAACATTAAATCAATTCAAGGGCTAAAACGCTAGTAATGGTTAACGGATGAAGTACTATAATTTGAATAAAAGCATAAATGAATGTTAGAAAAGGGAGAGTAAAAAATACGTCCAGGGGGTTAATGAATGTTAGAATAGGGATGGTAAAAAATACGTCCAGGGGGTTAAATTTGTAGAATGGGCGGTCTCCTTTTCAATATTTGAAGGCATGGCAATCTGGAAATATGAGAACAGAATTGAAAAGGTTTACATAAACAACAATAACAACAACAAAAAGAAAAGACCATAAAAATTTATATAACGACTTTCTACGCAAACGCGCCCCTATATTTCTGCACCGAATTTTACAGCATTGTAAAATGTACTCCTTTATTTCTGTTGGGTATAAAAATGATTCTTTATTTTACTAAAATATACTACGAATACGTCGACAGGTAAAAATATAAATATGAATATACGCTGACTGTGTTCATGGTTTAGGCCGAATTTTACTGCCGCTATAATCCGAAGTTAGTTTTGCGATTTGTCGGATTAAAAAAAAAGCGAGGGTTACGATTATTCGTTCTTTTTATGGTTATGTTTCACTTTAACGCGTTACTGTATGTATATGATATTAATAAAAGTTTTGTTCTTAAAAATAACAACACATGCAATTTAAAAAAAAAAACTGTTTATCACAAATTACTCTCCGTTAAAATGCTTATCCCCGACACACGTCTATCGGAAAACTAACAGATGTATATCGGGACGTGTCTCCGGATTTATACACACATGATCACATACTCGCTTCTGTTCATTTAACACTTTTTATAAACCTCCTCCCATTAAACTGTCTGTAATACCACCAGCTATGTTCGTTTATTGTTCAAAATATTGTAGAATTGCTAGTGTTTCTGTCGACGCTCTTTAAATATTAACGGCGGCGGTTGGTTGAATGTCTTCGCTACGGGTGGACGAACAAATTCGGCAATGCTTCATTGGATCGAATTTTGCATGAACACTTTTGATTTTATGCTTACTTTGGTAATTCAAAACCGTAATAATTATGGATATTCACAGCTGACAAAATGACTGTTGTGTTTAGACGATAAACAAACATGAACACGAAGAAGGAAACGCAGCAATTTAAAGATCATAGTCTTGAAAATGTTCCTAAAACATTTGTATTTTGTTTTAACCCGATGTAGATTGAGTGCTTGTCTTAATTGTCCCCCTTTGAACGTATACCTAATAGTTCAATATTACTATATCGTTTAAAAAATGTTAATACATGAATTCACATTAATTATATTTTAAGGCCTTTTGCAGAAATAGAGGTACTTGTATGTATGTCTTTATCCATTGGATGTATAAGGATGACCTAGCTTAACTGGTAACATATGTGAAATAAATATAGGTTCGCAATAATGACATGTTAGATAGAATAATATATTGTAATAAATTTATTCTATAGAGAGCAATGTTTATTACACAAATATTTAAAAATACCATTCTTTAGTTTTTGTACAGTCTTATATCCCGTTAGGTCTAATATTTATTGCAATTTATCTCGGTTCTGTTTGGCCACAAATCTCACAAGAGGTAACAAGTATCCTAAATAGATTCCTTAAATTAAAAAAACTGTGTTCAATAACGCGACTATTACAATCACCATTTTAAGTAAAATAAGTTTTTTATCAACGACAAACAATTGTTTCATCATTGTACCAGCTGACAGTATCATCATTATTATAAATAAACTTATGTGTATATCCTCAATTTCTTTAGTGAAATAAACAGTCATTGTATACGTTACATGATGTTCTATTGATAACGAATAATGGAATAACAATGGCGAGTTGGTCAACCATTCTGTCCGCGTTATCGGGTCCGAGAATCATGAATGGAAAATAATACTATTATTTTCATCTTGATCTGCAAGCAGACAACGTTGAGCTTTATAGTATGACTTTTCCTCGATAAAGCCTAAGAGAAAAGGAATATTTGATCTCTGGATTAATTCAGAATAAAGCCTGCAATCAAAAAAGCAACCCCTCACAATAGATTTTCCCACAACACACAGAAATTTTCCGGAATTTGATAGCATAAATAGCGTTTTTGGATTAACTTTTTTCTAGACACATTTATCAAGATATTCTTTAGCCAAGTCTGCCCTTGTGCGTATATAAACAATAACTGTCTTAAATGGAAATGAAGGAAATAGCCTTAATTTCTCATCAAACAACTGAGCTATTGTCATCCTTAAAGAGATAAGAGTTTGGTCAAAACTTAAAGGAAACGGCATATCTAAGTGAAATTTTGATATACCAGAGTGTAAAAGTGGAAAAAATATACGAACTTGTTTATTGTTTATTGTGAACGGCATTGTCAATAATATATGCAAAACGCAAACATGGACCAAATAAAACCTGCAAAGTGATCAAGTTCCGAGGTTTTAGAAGTCTCGCGAATAGCGTACTTGCTATGGATTAAATGAACAAATGTGTGAATATTGTTCTTCTTTGTTTTGGTTGATTTGTCTTGTCTGATTGTGCAATTAAAAAAAATCTATTAAATTAGAAAAAAGACAATATATTATTGTAATATAGTTATAAAGAAAATAAAGAAATAATAAGTAAAATAACATCATGTTAATGTATACCATATTTTGTTTGAATAAAATTATATTACAAATATTATACATCATACAACTTCTATCCAATTAAACTTGTTGTTTCAGTTTTCTTAGACGGTATGTTGGCGTGAACTGATCATTGTCGTAAGCGGCAGTTTATTACCACCAGTTAATAACGTGTCGTATTAACGTCACGTTCTCTTTCCTCTGCAGAGTGATGAACCAACAAAAGACAATCTATCGCCCATCAATGTCCATCTCCTGAGACAGACAGTTTTCTTATCAATGATTTCAAATTAAAGAACTCGGAATAACAATAGGCCATTTCGCTTGTTATATTTATGCTTTATTGCATCTGCGTCCAAAATATGTCTGGCTTCGGTGATTTTTAATTAAGATTAGTTGTACTACATCTGTGGGATTCTTACATTTGACTTTTTCTGTATATGTAGACTGTTAAAATTTTTTATGCTAAATACTACTTGCAGTTAACAATAGTAAGCTATTCTATGGAGAATTCAATACCAACTTAATGATTTAATTCATGTTTAAATCCAGCCACAGCTCTTTGAAACCATTATTGTTCAAATTTCAAGTTATATTTACATTTTTTGAAACCGTACGAAATTGAACTTGTACTTGAACTTTGAACCAAGGTCATTGTTGATAAATAGTGTGTATTCAAATTGCATTCGTCATTTCTCATTAAAAATGCATAATGATATTATGTATCTTGAATTCTGCAAGTACCTGTGACTAATAAATCAACAGTACTCGTACACAATCAAAAAAGCATGTTTTTAATCTACTGTTACAAATTTTGATGTTTAAATTATTTTTATGTATATAATTAGATTTTCTCTTCTCTTTACTTATTTGGCTGTTGTTTTAATGAAGAAAAAACAACTTGAGCAATATGTACATATAAAAAAAATTTAAATGCTAAAAATTCTAATTCAGGAAAACCCGCATAAAACTTATGAAGCGATGGGAACTTCTTCATTTAAAATTTAAAACGGTCGGTTTGCAGTCATGTCAAAAATATAATTCAGACTTGAAGGATGATATCCAGTTAATTAGATGATATCCACCACCTTTATGCCTGGGTGGCCGTTGTATTACACCTATCGTCAGTGAATCCTTACCCACCTTTTTATTAAATCCTGGTCACATCTTCACACCATTAACAAGATATCGTTTAACTTCGTTGCATACTGACACCTGCGTCGTTCAGTGGGTAAAATGCTACAATGTCGATATAAAGCGTGAAAAAATACAATACAGACCAAATTATTTTAAGCCGTTGCCAAAATGCTTCCAATTTTATTATACAATTTTATTCTGTCAATTTTCGATTTTTGACACACACAATCCAAAACCAAAAAAAATGTTCATTTGTGGAAATAGTTCTTTTGCATAATGGTTGACGCAGAGGGTTGACGTGGATGACTGATTTCCTTATTTCATTTATTAATTTATAGCTGAATGGAATACTGTACAAGATTTGAACGTAACATAACGTATTAAGTTTATTGCAACGTAGACCCCGTTTACACTATGAAAAAAAATACATCGATCTTTTTTGAATCGATCTTAAAAAGACTGGTTTGCATTTACACACACTTGTGAAATAGCACGAAAGATCGATTGCAATCGATCTTTTTAAGTCCTATGCGTTTATACTGGCGTTAAATTTGTCGATGTTTTCAATGACATTAGAAACTGGACACCAATGGATTGTACGATTCGTGCGTTTACACTACAAGAAAGATCGATTCAAAAAAGATCGATCTTTTTAAGTCTAGGTCTAAAGCAGGACTTTTTAAGTCCGGTTCTTTTTGAATCGATTCAAATAAAGATCGATCTTTATCGTTTACACTGACAAAAAGATCGATCTTTTTTGCATCGATTAATATTTTTAGATTTCATAAACCGTCTCCAAAAGCCAATACCTATCTTTGTATTCAGTTCACTTTCAGTCGCTGTAAGGGTCCTCGGTGGTACAGTGGTTAAGGTAGTTCGTCTACTATTGATCACGTGGTCTGTCAACACCGAGACTTCGGGTTCAAGTATCACTGTGGGCAGGGTGTACTCGACTCTATTCTTAATTGACAAGGAGCGATTGCCAGTTTTCCTACCAAATGTCGGGGGTTTTCTCGGTAGTCCGGCTTCTCCCCCCCCCCCCCCCCCAAAAAAAAAAAAAAAACTGAACGCCATGATATCGCTGAAAAATTGCTGAAAGGGGCGTTAAACACCATTAAAATACACAAACAAAAACAGTCGCTGTGAACAAAGGCATTTAAACTAAGACCAGTAATTGTTTTACCTAGTTTTTACAACACCGACTAGACAGTTGGTCAGAAAATATCCAGCACCTTTACCTGTTTTAATCAGCAGTAAATTCTCACATTGATTATCATTACAATAAAACACAGTTACTTCGTTTTTAAATGGACATCATTCTAACTCATCCTCAGATCCTTGATTGATTCAACCCTAAATTTGTCGTCTATATAATCATTTTATAATCTTAATAGCCTGATAAAAGAATCGTTCAAACTTTGTAGATCAAGCAATTAATTGGACATCGCGCAATGAAAAGGCCATATAAATCTGAAAACGGCTGATGACGGCGCGTAATGACAGTTATTTTATAATTAATAAGAAATTCCTGAAATTATTTTAGTTATGAGTGAAATGAAATTACTATTTTGCACAATTATAACAAAGCTGCGTATTAACGCGTATTTGCAAGTGTTCTGTGACAGAGAAATGAATTCAGATGATACAGCACACAGTTATGGTATTATTCTCAAATCAAACAGATTGGAAGCGACAAATTTTGAACAGTTAAAATTAATCTATTTTGCTATTTTCTATTGGGGACATAAAAGAATTATTTATGCACATATGTTTCTTTCGATGTCAAATCAATAAAAAGAAAAATATTTCATAAAAACCTAAATTGTTCTAAGTAATGTTTTATAGACCGTTTTGTTTTTTGGGGGTTTTTTTTTTGTTTGTTTGTCGGATTTGGTGACTAAAATTAATTGTGTATCTTTTAATTTGTCTTCAGTACAAGAAAATATGTTTTCTACGGATTTTCGTTTTTCTTATGTGGAATTGCCACCATGGGCAACTGGAAACCATATTGTTAGTGCAGATGATCCGGGTATTTGGGGTGTAAGCTGCTGTTACGTCATCAGTTAAGTCATAACCATGGACTCAAATCTGGAAGATGAGCGTAATAACATTCAACAAAGGGAATAAATCCATTAAATTTATTTATTTATTTATTTATTTATTTATTTTTAACATAAAGTTATCAATGCCGACATGTACCTAATGCTTTCCCCAGACTTACTTTGCGGTAACTTAAAACAAATATGTTGTAAAAACTCTGCTATTTTTTGCTATTTAATTTCCAGTAGTGCAGTGAAAATCTAGAAAAAATATTCTATAGATTTGTTTCGGTGTTTTGTGTCGTTATCTTTTATACTCTAAAAAATAATGATACTCGTAGCTTGCATTTATTGTACACGCATAGATTTTTGCAAGAAATAAAAATAGCCATAAAACTACCGGAAAATAATTTGTTACAAATTTGATCTCTGATTATAGGATCATGTTCCAAGTCTGTTGAATACATTAATGTCAACTAAGCGGATAATGAAAAATTATACTGCACATATTCTGCCATCCTTAAATATCCATTTACATTTTTAAACAAAACAAAACTGAATAAGCTTTAGGCATAAGTTAAGTACATACTACATAAGAATAAAATAGAACATGTTCAAAATTTAAATTTCAAAATACACAGACTAAACAATGTTTCAATCATGAATGCCTAAACGTAAATATATACCACGAGAAACTTACATAACAATCGGGCTTTCTAGAATTATTTTATACTTGTAAATAATGAACGATGCAACAGAATTAAGAAAACGTAAAATTACAGTTGTGCTACTGGGCACCGAGCTTCAATTTAACATTTCTTCTCATAACATGTAAATGTTGAAATAACAGTATAGAGAAACAATGCAAAAACAGTTGATACTGGCAACTATTTTGCTATTCTGACATCTGAAAAGCTGTAGTTTTTATCTGTGTATAATCCAGGTTACATGCAGTTTGCCGCTCTTATAATAGGACACTTACAACTATGATTGAATGATTGGACGTTTGCTTCACGTACAGCGAGTAGTATTTCAGCTATATTCAAGACGAGAACAAGTTAACAAACAATATATCATTCGAGAAAGGTGGACCAAAAGGGCAAATATTTTGAATGCACCTGGAAAAGTATGTGGTATGGGACCAGCCTACTCTTATCGACATCTACATAAGGGGTGTTTACCGCACAAGGAGCAAACACGTTACCCACTGTGGTCCGAGGTCAGGCTTTCCGTATTATGACATGACAACTTTCAACAAGAGAGCATCCCTATCCGCCAGATGCGGACACGATGTGCAGCTCTGTGGGTCGAGCACTATTCTTTCACCGTACAACTATGTCTTTTTATTAATAGAAAGAGGAGGGCATGTACTTCATCACATTTCAGTAAAATAGCTGATCTCTTCTAGACAGCATAATATACCATGATATTATAATGCATAAACATCCTCTTCAAGACGATGTCCTGTATTCCACGACATTAGTTTTTGTTAACTTAATGATCATTAAAAGCTTAGATACTTCAAATGTGTGTACACAGAAGATTATTGAGTATCCCAGAAATCAACATCACAGTCTTACTTGCAAATGACAGTTTCGTTTCTTAAAAGCACGTGCCTATTTAGATTCCTCGGGCAACATAGCATTTGTATTTGACATCAAGTTATCCAAGACAATGGCGACACATGAATTAGGTTTGTCGATGTCAGTCAACAGACCATGGGTTCCGTCACAACAAGATAAAATGACCCTCATATTATGATTCGGAAATTTATCGTCAGTTTCTTTAGGAAGTTGTGTATCGATCTTGTTGTCATTAGCCACATGATTGACACGTGGTTGTCTGTCAAGGTGTGCAATTCAGGTAAGACTTGTAAATACAGAAATCTATACCGATCAGATGGTATATCCGTTGTTTACATCTCACAATTATACTATAGTTAAGTAGAGACCGCCACTGTCGCAATAAATTCGACCTATTTGAAACAGAAATATCAAAGACGTTGTTCGCAATAAATATTAGCTGGAGGCGTGAATTTTTCCGAGTTGGAATAGGAATT
Organism: Limnoperna fortunei; assembly: GCA_944474755.1. Taxonomy (NCBI): domain Eukaryota; kingdom Metazoa; phylum Mollusca; class Bivalvia; order Mytilida; family Modiolidae; genus Limnoperna; species Limnoperna fortunei. The sequence continues at coordinate 42,142,005 of OX104121.1, read as the reverse complement.
GATATCAATTACGACAGTTGGTTTCATATTCCGTTTTCAGAAACACCTGCTAGGCGATATAATGTCGATGATTACAGACTTTATATAAGCTGTAAAAGGCACGTAAACTAGAAGTTCTCTAATGAAACAGGTGCTCGTTTTTGTTTACATTTCCAAGAAAAAATCAATACAATTAAAATTATTATATTTCTGTCTTAATTTTGACTGCATTCAACAAAATATAAATTATTTTATTTTAATCGAATAAATGTTTTTTGTAAACTATCCTGTTTAGTCTTAAAATATTCAAAGCTATCTATATTTGTATTACAAAGTGACCTTAAAATAGTGTCATTTTCATACAATGCCTTGTTGTGGAAAAAATATAGATTATGCTATAACCTTTGTTTTAAATATTCGATTCCAGCACTATGTCAGTCACCAAGTATGTAAGCGTCATTTGTAAAGAAAACATCAATCGCTTCTAGACACTTATAAAGTTGATAGTTGTTATTATTTAAATTCGGGTTTCTACACCGAGCTACTCGTCAAGAATGTAGCAAAAAATACTGCTCACTTAACATAAAAAATCAATCAATCAATCAATCAATCGTATTTCCTTTAATAACTGTTATTACTAAATTCGCGGCAGATACAATATATTTGACAATAATAAAATATAATTGATTAAAAACGTGCACACACTAATAATTTGTTTGCAGTCTATTACACTTAAACAGTCTTGTTTATTTGAAATATCAATGTTTATTTGTAATTGTTTATTTGTATGCTTTCAACCCTTAGGGATATAATTATGCATAACTGAAAAAAGTTATTATTAAAAAAAAGAAACTGATGTTTATATTGATGAGATAGACCAATTAGCAAAAATTTAGACTGCCACTATAAATTTATAAAGCGGGGGGTAAGGGCTTTGGGAATATTATAACATGAATACAACAACAGTGGGACTGCGTATATTTGCCAATTCGTTGTGGGACAAGCTCTGTGAACCGTCTTATCATCCAGTTACTTATGTGGTAACTATCACAATAATTAACTGGGACCATACTGGGACGTTTCCCAGTGCTCGATCCACAGGGCAGCCCAGCGCGTCCCCAGGTAGCGGTTTTGGGAGACTCTCTCGTTAAGGGGTTGTTAGGTCATAACACAAAAAGCCTGGCCGCGGACCATAGAGGGAAAACGTGTTTGGAAAGTGCCACGCGCCTAAAGATCCCTTTTGTAGATTTCGAAAAAAAGTAGGCTCATTGTAGCCGCTACAAAAGGCTAAATTCTCCGACCCTACCCAATACTCTGTACTTTTCCAGTGGCAGTCACAATTTTGTTCCCTGTGTCCCATCCCACCCCTTTTTCAATTGATGTATTGTTTGTAAACTTGTTCCCGTCCTGAATATATCTGAAATACTGCTCGCTGGACGTAAAGCAAACATCCAATCAATCAATCAATCACAATAATGAAAATGTTCGCGTAACGGCTAGCAGATTATGTACACGGTGTTTTTTCATTGATTTCAATCGACACGTTTAGGGGCAATCACTTTTGAAACTATCCATATTTTAAGAATCGTTTACAAAAATGCAGTTAGTACAAAACAAATGGCAAATCATTTCACATATAACTATTGGACAGAATCGTCAAGGCAAATATTTTATCATGTACGGAGATAGACCTTCAATGTAAAATGATCGTAGCGACCTCTAAAAACAGATTTGTAGTAATACAAACATAACATATTACAAAACAAACTAATCTTATACGAAGGCTGACTTCGAAACTGTGAGATTTGAACAAGTATGGATTGGATTACTATACAGCATACAACCAGGCAAAATATCATTTAAATCGCAACTGATCCGATTTCACAGAGTTTCTTCCCTTTGATAATATATATCCATTTACTGATGAGATGAAACCCAATCAATGTTTAATTAAACAATCTTCCCTGACGATGAATGGAAATGACAGAGACACGAATCACCAACTGAGTTCATTAAAAACCGTTAGCAAAGGCCCACAGAGTTTGCCGCATCCAATAATATTCTATTTTCAGTTCCAAATCACGGTTCACGTGCAAGTAATTCATATCCCATTACAAAGGCGGATTCGTTTGGTTTTTTGTCGAGCTATTTTGCTTCACCTGTCTCTCTGGGATATTCATCACTTTACTATTAAAATTTGATTACAATACTCATTGAATTGCGAAAATGTTATTTATTGACTACAGATTATAAAAATGATAACTTGTTAAAATAGTTTATTAATTTATAGAAAAGATTTTAAATAAATAATATGTATCACTGTTTTTGATCGATGTGTAAATATTGTCATTAAGTAAGCGAAGTTCACACCTGGACGCTGATGCTGTAATAACTATGTGACGAACAAAGCGAGGAATAACATTACTATTGAACAATCAACTATCCATTGAAAGTCTATCATTTTTACACTCAATCTCTACGCAAAGGATTCTGGGTATCCTACGGCAACCACAGTCACCTCTGCCACACATTGGTTGACGCCATGAGAGATATCTCTGATGGCGGATAAGCTTCGGGTACAAACGCAGTAATTTTGTGATTATTTCACAAACATCATTCTCATTTTTTGCTTACAAACGTCACGGACAGACAACAAATGTAGTCCCGCAGTAAACGGGGAACTAACGTGGGGCTGTGGTTATATCTGGGAACCAGTTATGCTCTCTCCTTTTCTACCTAACGTGGGGCTGTGGTTATATCTGGGAACCAGTTATGCTCTCTCCTTTTCTACTTGCTTGTAAAGTTGTAACAAGTAAATCTAAATATACAAAAAATTAATGTACAAATGGCAAAGGATGACAGAAAACAAACAACAAACACTCAAAACATACAACAAACAAATAAACAACACGACCGCTTTCAAGGAAAGGTATAATATCAGGTGATCCGAAAGGGTAAGCTTGTATTGCTTCACTAGTGACTATAAATTAAGGCAGTTAAATGTGGTAGATTTCCTGGAATAGCTAGAAGAAATAGATTTTGCCAATTTTGTAAAGATGATATTAAGGATGACATTTAATTTATTCTGAAGTGCCCAGTTTTCTGTGGATTTAAGGAATATTTAATAAAACTATATTACTGGAAAAATCCTCAAATGTCCAAATATATTATGCTGATGATTTCGAATAACTTGATAGAGCTTAATAGTCTTGAACACTTTATTTGTGTAGCTTTAAAGCTAGAAAGTAACATTTTTGTATTGATACATAATAATTGATATATTCAACAAAATAAGCATATGTTACACAACCTTCTGTTGTATATAGTTTGTATACATTGTACCTAATAATCTATTTACTTTGGTCAATAAACATACTATTAAGGTAAAAGTATATGCATTACTACCTGTATCAAATATTTATATAAAAAAATTTTATGACAACTTTCTTACATTGCTTTAAAAACAATTTAGTATAATATTTATTGGAGCCTAAAAGCACGTGAAAAAGTACCACAAAATCCTTAAAAGTTACACCCAAATGTTAATTTTACTGCACAAGACTGTGCTTTAGCTAGAACTGTTTAAATGTTGTCCCACTGAGTATAAGAGATCTGAAAAGCTTTCCATGCAACGAAAACATAAAGGAAATGTCAACAAAATAAAGACAATTTACTTGATTGACTAAACAGGTCAATACTACAAATATAAGACACCATGTGCAGACGAATCCTTCAATTAAATGAAAGACAAAATAACGGAATACAAGAGACGAAATAAAGAGCTGTATTGAGGTCAAAAATTAACACAAATGAAACAAGTATTTACTATGAGGTAATGTTCCCTGGCGATAATCCCGGTTTTTCTTGTCTGTTTTTGTGCTTTGGTTTTTGTTTTGCGTTGTATTTGTTTGTCTGTTGTCCCTAAAGTTTCGGCTCTTGTTGTTTCCTTCGGTTTCCTTTGGTATTTCTCTTCAAACAGAAATTGCCATGAATTAAGATTTGATTAAACGGTGGCTTAACGTTTTGTGCTGTGCCCATGACTATGGAGGTGGATAGCAGAAGTATAGTCGATGACATGAAAGGAATTCCCAACAAAAGAGTACATTAGCATGCACATGATACTTGACAGTTTGGAATCACGTATCTGAAAAATTCAAACAATGATGACAGCATAACCTAAATTTCTGTTAAAAATAAATGAATACATTTCACGTGGATTTGTTTGACGTGAGTTCTGTTCGCACATTGTTGTAAAATTTCATTTTCCCTATAAAATATTCTGTTGCATATAAATTAACCTTTTGCAGTATAAATGTAAAGCATATCTGATAATTATTAAAAATTTTCACACCTTCTTACGAGTTTCTACTTGAACGATAAAACGAACGTCAACTTTGTCAAATACTATTAATGTAAAACAAGAAATCAAACAGTCGTTATCTTATCGCCCATGTTAATTTCCATGCACAGCCAATTAATCCGTGTGTTATACTATCAAGTTTATGCCGAACCTTAAGATAAGTCACAGAGCTGCAGTATTAGCCATCACACTAAAGAATAAATCATTTCTGCCTGGAGTACGATAAATATGTATACCTTGTAGGTATTTCATGGGAATAATATTTAACTTGAAATTGATTAGTTTTACCAATTTGTCACAACCTGCCCAATAATCAACAGTTACTAAGCTGGACGTATGTATAAAGTGTATCAAAATGACAACATCAGAATTGAATTTTCCCAGGAAAGAAATGATTTGGCTCGAATACTAATTGTTGCTCAAATGATTGTTTTACATCTTACAATTATTTCTTCTTATCGTCGTCTGTATACGGCCAGAACCTTGATGACTATGCCAATAAATACTAGTTTATGCTTCAACAAATGGTAAAAAAATTGAATGATTGAACGGTGTACGAAGTCCAAGAAGAACAATTTTGGCTGAAGTAAGAACAGGATAACAAACAATAAATTGTTTGGGGAAATATGACGGACCTATATAGGCTCGATATTTTCATCCCCAGTATAACAGCATAGAGAGTTGAGTAGGGGCGGAAAATTTGCACTTTTTGTCGGCTATAATGCGTCCATCGTTTTTACAAATTGTGCCTGTACCGTAAATAAGCAATTCCCGAACACGTCACAAACTGGCCCTCACGCAGGCTCTTTAATATAACATACGATTCTCTCTCCGCCGCTCACGGAGGTAGTAGCTCTAAGGGTCGCCAGTCTCTTCGAAATTTCCATTCTGTATGTCGAGACATAGGTCCAACATGTTTTTGAAATACGATTTATTTCGTTTTGTAACTGGGGAAGGTTGGACCTTCTACACGTTCTATTTAAATTTACTTTGTATAACACACTCATGTAATTAGAATTATATTCCGTTATTCTCTGACAATATTAAATTCAAGATTTTTAAATAGATAATTATCCGGATTGTTCAATCAGAGGTGAACATACATTTTGGAGAGTTGAGAAAACCGACAGCGACTACATGAACAAAATAAAATTTCTTCTATCGTAGCAAATCTGTTAGTAGTAAACGCGTCCATTTGGGTTACAACGCGTACATGAATAAGATACAATGATTGGATGATTGAGATTAAGACGCCCATTATGATTGGCTATACTGAACAATTGTATTTTTGTGATATATTTTTTTTAAACCAAGTTAATATAAGATTCCGCTTGGTACATGTAGCTTGTGCAGCGGATAAAAATGACTATATTTTGATGCAGTTTAAGTACTGTTGCGATTTAACATGCCCGTAAGTAGTTTTAGACCAATCAAAAAGTTGCAAAATTCTATTATATAATACTAGTAAAAGATTTTAACAACTTCTGCTATTTAATTGGTTTTATATTTAAATTCTTCTGTACGAAAATGCGTGATAGAAATTAACAATATACATGAACGGTACACTGGATAGCTTCCCAGTGCATCTCCAGGTTATGGACATGCGCGGCCTTCTTATTGGGCGATGAGATTTCATAGTATGAAAGCCTGGTCCTCGTCCTGAATATTGCTCTAAAGATATTGCATCATTTCAAATGTACCTTGTTGTGTTTTCATGTAATAATTATATATCACATACATTTGTATGTGCTACTGTTTACACACATATATTTCTTACTTTTTTAATTATTGGTTTCATATTTCCAAGTATGTTCAATACATTTATTCATACAAAATATTTTAATCCTGGTCATACTTCATAAGATCACGACCATGAACATTATGTGGTTCTATTTTCGGTTCATTTCAAACCTACTAACATTCTCGTCTTTTGTGTACATAGAATTTTTGGTCTTTACTAGTTTTATAGCAGTTTTATTTTAACATTGGTCTTCTGTCAACCTATTGTGACAAGTGATCTCACGGGTCATGTATGTACATTGTTCACAACGTCCTTTTCAATAGAATATTTAAACACATCATATTCGACTTGTTTTTCCGAGTGAAATACAATGTCTAAACACAAGGACAACATTCAAATATGTCGAAGATAATTTTACTTTATTATGGCAAGACCCCACTGAAGATACATTAATCGAATTGAAAGCACGACCACGCCCTTTTTTATAATATGCAGAGGGGCCACGTGCGGCCAAAGATAATGACCCTTATACAGCACTCAAAATCAAACGATTTTCTTTATGATCGGCCATTATATCGAGCATGTATAAGACTATCCGCTGTGATAATTGGGAGAAGATCCCATTGTTGGGGATAAAATCTACAATTCTTTGTTATACAATTGTCTTTAATAAACACCTAAAAGTCGTGCGATATATGGGTACATGCCAGCAAAAACATTAATCATTGAATTATGTGTATTTTAAGAACTTGTTAGACCATAAATACGGTATAATGTCAATGGTAAAATAAAAGACGAATGAAATATAGTAGGCTGTAAAATATTTAGTTCGCCATAAAAAGCTTTTATTTAGAGAGAAATACCACACTAGTATCCACAGGAAGGAATTACTGTTGTGGGAATCAAACATAAGGACTGCAAATATTTCAATAATCTCGTATGTTGGTTTGAATTTGTTTTGGAAGTTAAGAAACGTACATTATTGTGCGTACAGGTATACTGAAGTCTTTAGAAAATAACAGCCATACACATATTTGAAGGGCCTCGCTGGTCGAGTAGTTAAGGTAGTTCGTCTACTATTAATCACATGGTCTTTCAACACTGAGGTTGCGGGTTCGAGTCTCACTGCGGATAGTGTGTACTCGACTCCAATTTTAATTGACAAGGATTGCCAGTTTCCTACCGAAGGTCGGGGGTTTTCTCCGGGTACTCCGGTTTCCTCCCGCAATAAAAACTGGACGCCATTTTATAGCTGAAAAATTGCTGAAAGTGGCGTTAAACATCATATAAACAAACACATATTTGTAGAAATCATTAACATTTTAGAGCTCAAAATGAGTGATGTTTGAATAAAGTGTAAAAACTTCAGATAATAGCGATTGTGTACATTCTTTAATTAAACAATATATATGAGCATGTATGAGATCATCAAAGACATTTAATGTAATTAATTAAATTCAACATACCGTCGGATAAAGTTAGCAGATTCCTTACGTACGTAAGACAGGGGTGCTCTAATTTTTTGCTCTAAACAGTTCAAGTTCAACGCTGCTCCTGAGTTCTAGGGTAGCGCTGCTCTAGAGTAAAGCTGCTACTAAGAGTTCTAGGCTAGAGCTGCCCTAGAGTAAAGCTGCTCTAAAGAGTTCTAGGTTAGAGCTGCTCTAGAGTAAAGCTGCTCTAAAGAGTTCTAGGCTGGCTAGAGCTGCTCTATAGTAAAGCTACTCCAAAGAGTTCTAGGCTAGAGCTGCTCTAGAGTAATGCTGCTCCAAATAGTTCTAGGGTAGAGCTGCTCTAGAGTAATGCTGCTTCAAATAGTTCTAGGGCAGAGCTGCTCTGGAGTTAAGCTGCTCCAAAGAGTTCTAGGGTAGGGCTGCTCTAGAGTAAAGCTGCTCCAAATAGTTCTAGGCTAGAGCTGCCCTAGAGTATAGCTGTTCTTAAGATTTCTAGGCTAGAGATGCTCTAGAGTAAAGCTGCTCCAAAGAGTTCTAGGCTAGAGCTGCTCTAGAGTAAAGCTGCTCTAAAGAGTTCTAGGCTAGAGCTGCTCTAGAGTATAGCTGCTTCAAAGAGTTCTAGGCTAGAGCTGCCCTAGAGTAAAGCTGTTCCAAATAGTTCTAGGCTTGAGCTCCCCTAGAGTAAAGCTGTTCTAAAGAGTTCTAGGCTAGAGCTGCTCTGGAGTAAAGCTGCTCTAAAGAGTTCTATGGTAGAGCTGCCCTAGAGTAAAGCTGCTCCAAAGAGTTCTAGGGTAGAGCTGCTCTAGAGTAAAGCTGCTCCAAAGAGTTCTAGGATTGCGCTGCTGTAGAGTGCAGCTGATCTGAAGAGTTCTTTATATTTGATTGTAACAAACGTAATATTTTCCCATGAACTATTGCTCCCATATGACAATTTAGTGAAGATTTAGTATACCTTTTTCGAAAAAAAACTTTGAGATAATGAAATTAAATATTTAACGTTACTTTACGTATTTATTGTTTATTGTATTTATTGTTTTGGACATGTTGTCATTGAACCGCCATATGAAGCCACAAATTTTACTGTTACTTTGTAAATAAAAGTATCCCATCGGCCCCTTGGCTTCTGGACACGTCTTCCGGTTGTTGACGCTGACACGACCGCGAAACGCAAAGGACGACTGCACTCTTTTGTCCCCCTATCAATGGCACCTGCTGAAAAGCTGTGAGTTACAACGTTAACGAACATCTTCCTGAATTATTTATGTTCTGAATTTGTTTTCGCGTAGTAATAATTAGTAGATGGACAAATTGGAGATTGAATTATTGTTTGAGATGTCAAAACTTCACTTTACACTGCTGAAGTCTACTCCTTATTACTATAAATCAATGTTACGCATTCATCACAATGAAAGACAACAATTCTTAATAATCGCTTAAAATATTCAGTTTCCAATATCCTGTTCTAGGAGATGTCCAAATATTTTATTGCGTTCGAGTAAAAATAAATATTACCTTTTGTTAATTCACGCATATGTTTTGGCGAGTCATTACAGAAGACAGGAGTAGATCTTTAATGGAATTGAAATATTTAAATTGTGCTAAGTATAAGCTTAGGTTTTTAATACCATTTTTTTCAAAGAAAAATAAGAAGACCGTCGTTCAGTTTTTTAAATCAGAGGGTTGATTCAGTATATATCCTATTCAATTTTTATTTGCAGTTGATGTATATACTGATTTTACTTTATTCTGTAGATGTGCAATATGTTAAAGTTGGTCCAGCCCCAACTGAATGCAAAACAGGAAGATGTTTTCAAAAAGCTTGTCATGTAAACTCCTCTTTCGTTTTTTTAAGTCTGTTTGTTTTGAATGGGATTTTTTAACACCACTTTTAGCAATCAGGTTTATTTGTGAGGAAGCCAGAGTACACAGTAAAAGCCCCAGATCTTCGTTATGAAAACTGCAATCCTTGTCAGTTGAGATTGAGTCGAGCACACCCTGCCCGCAGTTAGACTCGAACATGCAACCTCAGTGTTGACATACCACGTGATAAATAGAAGGTAAGTGGCATTTATTTGTAGAATGCTAATGAAAAAGCTGTGTGATTTTCATCCTACAGATTTAAACAACCCTTATTTTCTTATATTACAATTAAAGATAATGAAAAAATGTCATTTTAACATTAGCCATTGCGTTGTCAAATTACTTAAAAAAACAATTAAGTCTAAAACGGGCATAACTTCTTTATACACGTTATTATCCAAACATTTTATTTCCCATGATACCAAAGTACGCCCTGGTGGTACATATGGCATCTGATCTGAAGTTCTGAACGGTGTATTCCATAGACTATGTGTTTAATACTTAATGGCATCCAGTGACTAAAACTTCAAGGGTCTATAGGAACACAACCTACAGTCTTTTATCAGAAAAGCTGATCTCAATGAAAAATATGTTGTGGTTCCAACCGAGCCGACATAGCATCAAATAACATATTATTATGACTGGCTAAAGAATGGCGATTAACGTCATTTTCAGCGATTTTTAAGCTATATCAGGGCGTCAAGTTTTTATTGAGTGTACGCGTAGAAAATCCTCGGGCTGTGGTAGATAAACTGGAAACTTGTGTCAATTAAGATAGGAGTCGAATACACTCTGCCCAGCTACAGTGAGACTCGAACCTGCAACCTATTATGACTGGCTAGGAACGAGCTAAGATTAAGTATTCCACGTAGAAATCCCACTACACATTCTAATGCAGACATTCTAGGTTTTTTATTTTTCTATTTTTATCTGTTGGTATTGCCATAAAGAATGAAGGTACTGACCTCCTTCACTGTTCTTGATTTCAGAATGAAATTATTATTACAGAGAACGGCCTATTGCTTGTCTGTGTAGATATCCTATAACCCTTTTTTCACATTTAATTTGAACATAATACTATAACAAGCATATTCTATTAAATATGCCGTGGGTTCTTCTATACAATTCTTGGAAGGCTTACACCATAATTTTTGTGAAAAAGCAATCATTGATGTTTTTCCACATTTCACATCAATTTCTCATGCAATTGAAGACCGGCTAACCCTTCTAATACCCCAGGTATTTTTTCCACCATAAGGACAGACGTAGTGGAATTTCTTATAGAAAACACATTTGATGAGAATTCGGCAAACATTTAAATATTAGCGGGAATTTCTATTTGAGAAAATATTGTGCTCCACTTTTAGCAATCTATATTTGTATTCTCTTGAAGCAGTAATATTTTTTTATTACTGAAAGCAAGACAAACAAACATGTTACATCTGTCTTTTTACTTCACATGTATATTTGTAGTTTCGTCACTGATTTATTACAAATGCGGTTTACCAGAGATTAATGTTTGTTGTTTGTTTGATGGTGTTTAACGCCACTTTCAGCAATTTTTCAGCTATATCATGGCGTCCAGTTTTTATTGGGGGAGGAAGCCGGAGTGCCCGGAGAAAACCCCCGACCTGCGGTAGGAAAACTGGCAATCCTTGTCAATTAAGATTGGAGTCGAGTACACCCTGCCTGCAGTGAGAATCGAACCCGCAATCTCAGTGTTGACAGACCACGTGATCAATAGTAGACGAACTACCTTGACCACTCGACCACCGAGGCCCCCAGAGATTAAGGAACAACGGTTACAATTCGTTTCCGTCATCTATACATCGCCATCCACACACTATACTTCAACACTCTAAACTCTACGACTTTTATTTTCCAATTGTGAATTTTCCACTCATATATGTTGTATTATACGATACACTTGGGGGCCTCATCTCATTCTCGGGGTTTACTAGTCGGAGGTGGGGCAGTAGGGGGCTTGGGTATTATCGAGAATCTGATAAAGCAAGGATATAAAGCTCTTTATTAAAGTCGAACATCCGCATGTTTTACGGCCGTCATCACTCTTTACTTGATTACTATGAATTTCATTATCACACACATTTCTTATTTATTTAGTCTATATTTCTGGTCATATTCCACTATTTCGGACATGCCCTTCGGGACTTACCTGAATTCACACATCGGCTGTTGCTAAAAATGAGGGAAACGCTTACCCTGCCACGTGATCTCACTCTTTAGAGTTTGGGCCATGTGTTTCGTATTTCGCCTGTTTCGTATATTTTTATGATTGGCTTTGGAGTATTTTTCTGGTATGCCTTTTTTCTTAACCAAACGTATTGCATATAACCATGTGATTTAGCCGTAAATGGGCATTATACTCCTTTCCTGCATAACATATTGCATGAAGATGATCTTGATGATTTTGTATTTTCGTATTTCAAATTATGCCACGATTTAATGTTCCAAGCAGTCGGAAGATATGCACAGCTGAAAGTTATTTACATTCTCTGAAAATTGTAAGAAAAAAAAATTTTATAGTACCTTTCCATTCAATTCGTAAAATTTCATAACTAAAATAATCGGGGTGATCCGCTTCCATTATAAGTTTATATTGGATATATTCAAATATAGATGCCAATGAAACACTTCCGGTTAATGCATGACGAAACGTGAGAATGCCTAAAATAAATAAATAAATAATGCAAATATTTCTAAAGACTCCGTTTAAAGATGTCTATAAGAGTAGGCTCGTTGTGTTGCCGCTACAAATGGTTAAATTTTCCGCCCCTACCCATACCACATACTTTTCCTTTGGCATTCACAACTTTTGCCTTTGGTCCATCTTTCCCGAATTTATTTATTGGTTGTTAACTTGTTCTCGTCCGTCCTGTTTATCCGAAATACTTCCCGCTGCACGTAAAGCACACATCCAATCAATCAATCAATCAATCAATCAATCAATCATATTTAGAAAGTAAATGCTATATATTTAACCTATTGCATAAGCCGAATTGATTGCCGTTTGAAAATTACAAAATGACCTTTTTGAACAACTCATCCGATAAAATAGCGGAACAAAAGAGCTGCAGTGTTTTTCCCAAAAAATCGTAAGTGTAAAATTTATATATCGTAAGTGTTGGAAGATCAAAGGGAAATCCATTGTAACGTCAGCACTTACGATGTATTTTACACATGACTTTTTTCTGAAAAACACTGCTGACTGGTTGCACTTAGCAAGACTTAAGACCGTTTGACCAAGATGTTAAACACTTCCCCAGGTCAAGTTAATGCTGTACAAATGATGCAGAAAACACTGATTTCTCCCCTGGTTTTTATATTTAGACGTTGGTGATGCCTTTGGTTTATAGTCAATTCAAGTCAATTAAATTTTATTTACAGCCGGTGACATATGAAACAACAAACATAAGCTCTATAGAGCTTTTAAAACCGACAGAAATAACAACTACATGTCACAGACTCAATAAACATATAATACATAAGCGGACACAGACTACATAATAAACATACAGTACAATACAAAATCTAGATAGATAGACGTTCGTGGTGCCTTTGATTTTAGTTTGCTCAGTTGTCCGTTCTTGTGAGTCATTGTTTCTTTTGTGGAGTTTACTTGAACTTATGTTTTATATTTCTTAACCTATAGCATAACAATATTGAAAATGATTTAAATTATATAAAATGAAAGCAAATATAACACATTTTATTTTAGTCATAAACCATTATTAGAATAAAAAAGAAATTTGACAAATTGTCAAAAATATCAGTTTCACAAATCTTGAGGACTTTTACGGAAGTGTGTTTTCCTCAAAAGCACAGAGGTGTCCATAACAATAGTTTAAAGAGAACATTGGGAAATAGAGAAAAGAACCATTGTGTGATTAACTCTTTAGAATGACCAATCAATGAAAAGGAAAAATTCTGTCAATATCTGCACGTGCATGTGATCGTCTGTTAATGTAAGATCAACAAAACATTCTTAACAATAATTCATCCATCTTAATTTCCTGAAGACATTGGAATACTGTCTTGTTCCATCTGCGGATGAAATGTAATTCCGAAAGAAGACATATTAATTACATCACGAGAGTTTTCCGGAGATCGTTACGTGAACTTCCGTGTTTCTTAGATGTTTTCCAAATGGAAACTGTGATAATTTTTTAGGTTGAGAGTACTCGTATTGCATTAAATATTCAAGAAAGCCTATGCTGAAACACTCGAAATTTAATATATCGATAACTTGAAATTAAAAGTTAAAAATTGAGAATAGCGAAAAAGATTTGTAATAAACACAATTGGATCTAGAACACTAAATACTAGAGCTCTTTCATTTTTTTTTAGTTCGATTGAGATTTAGAATCGCTTTCTTAAAAAATACTCTAGTTAGTAAAGTTGTTTTTACTATAAAAATCAGGATGTCACGTGATCGTAACTGCCAGACGGAGAATTCTATTTTAGCATTTTCTTGTCGCTGTGCCGAGAGAAAAGACTATAAAACAAAAAATTTTGCTCATTTAGATCTCAGTGACAGATTTATTTTTCAGAATGAATTAAACTGCAATGACTGTAATAGACAATACCCGTAGAGTGACAGCCAAGTGCATGACGGGATACAATACATCTCCGTATCTGACAATCGGTACACATTTTATCATGTTTTTCGATCCTCTCAGTAATTACCTATCGATCTATGGACAAAACTAGTTAACTTTGAATTACTTTTACGTCTTTTCCTGGTAAATGGATGTGTTTCTGAAACATAGAATGATAAACTATGCAAACGCCTTTATTCGGTCTGGTGTGCAAAAATATCATAAAATACTCTGTTTTTGTTTTAGTCAAGATTGCGACAAATACTAGTTAATATGAAAACATCATTTTTAACACTTTTAATTAACATCTATTAATAATGGATTGTTTAATTAAATATCAATCACATTACAAAAACTTAAGTGAGTGTTTCCAGGTGTAAAATCGTAAACCATTTCTCTGAGAGAATAAAGTATAGATTTATCTTTGATACTATGGAGAAGACAAGGAATCGCTATTCGAATCACCAACAAAAACAATAAACAGACAAAACTAAGCTTATTTATTTGAATTATGTTTTAATCAAATGTTATTTAATGTCACTTTCAGCCATTTTTCAGCTATATCGAGCGTCCAGTCTAAATGGAAACTGGCAAATCCTTGTCAATTAAAATTGGAGTTGAGCACACCCTGTCCGCAGTGAGACTCGAACCCGCAACGTCAGTGTTGACGGGAAATAGTAGATGACTAACTATCGTAGCAAAACTAAATATAACAAATTACGAAAGTTTATTTAAACCATGAGTGAAAACGTGTGCACAAGAAAGGTAAGCATGTCTGCATCAATAACGACCCGGTCGTGTTGTTTATTCCTATGGTGGGGTTATAGTTTAACCTCTACTAAATAGATTAGCATAGGTGACCATTATAACATTTTATAGTATACTGAATTTACCTTAAGTTCACTATTAGTGACACCATAATTTTCTCAAAATACCATGTATTCGCTAAAAAATATCTGACCGGCACAACAATATTAAAGTCTAATAAGAATGTTTTGTAAAGGTTACAAAATGACGTCACAAATAGAGATAGATTTAGATTCATTTCACTTCTAAAATATTTGTGCATCATATTAACTTAATTTTAAACAGGTTCATTCAGAATTACAATTTTTATGCAAAGTGAAAATAGAACTTCTTTGGTTTTTTAAGCACTACTTTTGACTACGGCATCAACAGATGGGGTATAGTAGAGGTTAACCTATAGGACATAAACAAGAACAATTCTGTTTAAGTATGGTAGGGATCAACTGAATCACACGTACTTTATATGCATCAACGATCTGATAAAATCGACCGTACAACTTCTTGGGGACAGAAAGACTAAAATAAGAAAAAAGTGTTAAGTCCATGAAAATAAAAATAATGCGAAAAATCTTTCTAATTTATAATTTTTTTTTATTATGAATAAACTTAAAACTGTCTTTCAAAAAGTACGGAAATTTTCAACGATGACAGGAACCATTTCCCAGGCTAAATATTAAGCTAAATTTTAAAAAAAAGTGTTACATATACCAAACCAAGTAAAGTAAACGATCCACGGTTAATATAGCTTGAAAAACAATATTTCCCATCTTTTTAAAGTGCCATACGAGACCAGCTAAAATAGTTTTCTCTTGTTGATACATAAGAAAATTGGACATTTCCCTGCCAAGTTGAAATTTAAATCTATGTAATTTACAACAGATGGTCGTTTCAGATTCGATGAACAAACATTATCGGCGTGAAATGACTTTCTAAATACAGAGATAAATACGTATAACAGCTATTGTAATGACCGCAAGCGATGAAAATTTAAGGTGACATAATTATAGGTCTCTTTCTTAAATGTCTTTTGTCAACAGTCTGTAACCCCCTATTTTCTAATAAAACCGTTTATCATGCTCGACCTCTTTATGAGTTTAAAATCAGAATATATCCCTACACATTAAATAAGATACGAAAAGTGGGATATTTCTAATTCATGTGTCTACAAACCTGTATACGTTGGGCATAAAATAGTAAATCTGCGACAATTGCATGTCGACTGCGACAAAACAGCAATGTTTAAAACATATATTCCTGTCTAATAATGTCCAATGTTAAATCAGATCGATGAACACGATAATGTTTCAATACACGGAGCAGTATTTCTTACTTTTTGTACGTGTTGATGCAATAAAGAAGAAATGTCATCTTAATGCTAAAGGCTCCAACAAAAATTTTCCCTTCTGCGATATCTCTTCCCTTACACTATATTTCACACGTAGGAACTAAAGATGTCTGTTTTTGGGCATGAAATTTCACAGAAAAATTGCTATTGTCAACCGTTTAGGCCAATAAGGAGAGTTTATTTACCAAAGTACTAATTATTTAAAAAGAAAGATATCCAGCATTATAAAAGTATGTGAGCTACGACATAGAATGTGCAACGCTTGTTATGCGAGTGTCGGCTTCGACATAGAATGTACATCGATTGTTATGTAAATATCGGTTACGACATAGAATGTGCAACGCTTGTTATGTGAGTGTCGGCTTCGACATAGAATGTACATCGATTGTTATGTGAATATCGGTTACGACATAGAATGTGCAACGCTTGTTATGTCAGTGTCGGCTTCGACATAGAATGTACATCGATTGTTATGTGAATATTGGCTACGACATAGAATGTACATCGATTGTTATGTGAATATCGGCTACGACATAGAATGTACAACGCTTGTTATGTGAATATCGGTTACGACATAGAGTGTATAACGCTTGTTATGTGAGTGTCGGCTTCGACATAGAATGTACAACGCTTGTTATGTGAATATCGGTTACGACATAGAATGTACAACACTAGATATGTGAATATTGGCTACTACATAGAATGTACAACGCTTGTTATGTGAGTGTCGGCTTCGACATAGAATGTACAACGCTTGTTATGTGAATATCGGTTATGACATAGAATGTGCAACGCTTGTTTTGTGAGTGTCGGCTACGACATAGAATGTGCAACGCTTGTTATGTGAGTATCGGCTACGACATTGTATGTGCAACACGTGCTATGTGAGTGTCGGCTACGACATAGAATGTGCACCACTTGTTACCTGTATTATACATTGTCATCTGTTTTGTTTTGTGTATTATACATGTGTCATCTGTTTTGTTTTTTGTATTATACATGTGTTATCTGTTTTGTTTTGTGGATTATACATGTGTCATCTGTTTTGTTTTGTGTATTATATATGCGTCATCTGTTTTATGTATTATACATGTGTCATCTGTTTTGTTTTACATGTGTTCATAGTGTCTGGTTTTTTTATGGCGTCAAGTTTTTATTGGGGAAAAACAAAAAGTCAATTTATGTTGGAGTCGAGCACACCCTGTCTGAAGGTCTGAAGTTGGACTCGAACTCACACCAGTGTTGACATGCCGGTAATAAATAGAACATGACCATCTGCATGGCCAGTGTGGTCCCTGATTCCCATGGTATTAAATCTACCGTGTTATAAGTGTTGTTGAAATCGGCTACGAGTTTTACATATAGATTTGCAAGTTTCAAAATGTACCTAGGCTCTTTGTAGAAAGTATATATTAAGTGAAACGAAACCTGTTAAGAGACAGATTTTCTTAGAAATTATTAATATCAATCATAGAAGTGTCTATTTTGTTCCACCCTTATCATTTATTTCCCCTTAAATTGTTTTCATTTCTATTTCTTTACTGAATTGAAACAAATACATCTGTCATCGCATTATAATCGATCCATGTTATTCATTCATTCTAGAGGCAAAATTACAGATATGTTCCTTTTTTAATTAGAATATGATAGTTTACCATAACATCATTTATCTTACTAAAGAAAGTTATTGAATTCTTATCTCACGTTTCCATCCGACTAAGCTACCGGATAAGTGCGTGCAAACAGTCTTAGAAGCACCATTTTATATGCTCCGCTGAGCGACCAAATGATAAATCCCTCATTATCAACTTTTCACGTCATTGCAGGGCACTAAGTCGTGGATTCTATGTGAGGATTGGAAAATGGCTTTATTGTTAAGATGTCGTGTATAGAGGATTATTGCATGACTTTCTCCCATCGGAGCATGCATTATATTATAACGAACCTTATCGTTACAAACACACTTCTGATGATGACGATTCTGCCATTCGGTATTATCTAGATGCATCAAAAAGTCCCCACTGTATTGATGTTTGAAGATATCACATCGCCAGCAGATCCTTATGTCAAAACAAAACGTCAAATTAGACATTTTCAAAGAACAATTTCTTTTTATTTTATTCCCATCGACGATTTAATTGTTTTGCTTTTTTAGATCACTTGATGTTTTCCGTAAGAAAAGTGCGAGCAAACAAAAATCTTAAAAGAAAAAGAAAAGATCAATAAAATGATATAGAAAAATCCGGGTCAATGGACACAAGTTTAACTAGAGGAGTCTGTTTTAAAAACTGCCTTATTTATTTCAATACGTAGTGATTAGGTAAGAAAAGTTTGTTAAATACCTAGAGGGCAGTTTCAACTATAAAAAGACTTGTATTTGCATGTATTAACGTTTATCCATTGATTAGATCAACACAATGATGAGTTGTATACTAAATGGGTAACAGTTAACAAAAACAGAAAGTACCGGAAAGATATTCTGAAGCTCAAGTTCATGATGAATACATTAACAAACTAGCGAAAATAAAGCAGGAGACGTCGCACGCGCTCTGTGTAATAGGGTTTGATCTGTCGAAGCGAGTAGACCTTTTTGTAATCCTAAATAAGTGTTTCCTTCATACATGTAAGGTGACATTGCAAAAAAACGCGTAGTAAAGAATAACTTATTAGTCCAATCAGTTTACGTTGATTATGCAATTTCTCTGATAAATATATTGAGCCAATAGCGAATACTTGATACAACGCTATAGATAATGTATACCAACGATTGTTGACGCTTATGTCATCTTAAACAAATTAGTTTAAATAACGTTATTTCACTAAAAGTAAAAATATGTTGTGCTAACTGATTTGCAGACGTAACCTTTTTGTACTTTTGGGACATTTTTTGCCTATTTGTATACACCCTAATGGACTAGGCCGCATCTGCTTTATAAAATTAAAGCTCCTTGCAACAGTAAAAATCTCGAGATAAAAAATGTCCATGCGTACCGATGTTATATTTGTAACCAACACAGTAATCTTTTTTCAGAGTGTCGCAGTTTTATATCACGTGGATAAATATATACTTGGTTTTCACATATATACAATATGTTACTATAGAATGTTTACGGAGCATACAAATTATATTGACACTGGTACATTGAAGAACTGAATCAAGATTAGAACTGATTTAATGTTATTTCTGTAATTTTCATGTACTATTTTTATTGTGCTATATTATTTTGCCAGTCCGCAAAGGGAGCCAACTGCCTACATGCCTCTATGTAATTTACGGCCATGAATGCGCCAACTGACTTTAATAGCAGTCAAGTACGTATCCAAGTACGAAAGCTCCTAGTTGCACTATCCTAAATATTTCAACACTGAGGTTTCTGGTTCGAGTTTCACTGAGGGCAGTGTGTACTCGACTCCAATCGTATTCACAAGGATTTCCAGTTTCCTATCGCAGGTCGTGGTTATTTGGGTAATCCGGCCTCCTCCCCCAAAAACTGGACGTCATAATATAGCTGAAAAATTGCTGATAATCGCGTTTAAGACCATTCAAAAACAAACAAACCTTAAATACTTAAAAAAAACCTTCGCCGCACAAAATCGTCCGGAACTGATTATTTATTTCGGGATGATACGTACAATAAAACATACATAAAATATAATTTTCCAGTTAAGCATAATCTACTTTCCATCACTAGTATTCTCTAATCGCATAAAATTGTACAGGCTCGATTATTGAACTTCGATTTGCATTTCATTGTTTTGAATAAAAGTCGACATGTGGTCAAATGGAAAACTAAAATCAGGATAGCACACTTGATTTGACGACGAAATTAATCCGTAAAAGATAAGAGTTCCCCTGAGGACAATGTGTCTTCTAACATCTTTATCGGAATCATCTTGTTTTAGAAACAACAAATGACATGTTCGGTTACATCTAACAAGGTTAAACGTGAAAATAGAAACAAATTCTGTCATAACATAGCAATTATTATATCATATCTAATGCTGATCAAAGTTGACGAATTGTTACATTATTGTGCTTAAGCGTCAGATGAAATAGTTCTATATAAATAACAAGCGATTTACTCAGTGGCGGATCCAGAGTGGTTCGCCCCTACCCCTAAAATGGAGAGAAGAAAGAAAGAGCGAGCGAGAGTCTGTTAAAAAGAAGCAGATAATAAATTTATTATATAACTATTTTAATTATTTATTGTGTCCTAAAAATAGTTTTAGTTGATCTTTTTTTAAATAAACAATAAATTACATGGAGCGGTCCCCAGACCCATTGCGGAATTTCTTCCCCCCCCCCCCTAGCCCAATTTTCTGGATTTGCCTCTATTAGTGATCTAAATTATCGAGTCCTTTTCAATGACTATTTTCGTCTTTTATTTTAAAATAAATTCCATGCATTTACGGCGTGACGTAGCATATTTGTCATCTACTATACCAAGGTAATAAAATTTTACTTCGATCGCCAGACGTGCGTTTCGTCATATCAACATTCGTCATTGGTTTCATTATGGAAATACTATAAAATCTGTTTATTTTTTAACATATTTTATTTGCCTAAATATTTAAACAGAATAAGACACAAATTACGCACTCCAAGTCTACACCAACGTTACAAAATATTATAGGGTATTTGTAAGGCATATATATATACGAGGTAGAGAGGAAAGGAAACAAAACAGCATTATTGAAAATATTAAAGATTAAAGATGGTGTTGTGTAATGATATTTATTATTCCACAGGGTATAAGTAGTGAAACCTTAGACATAAATATAAAGAGTTCAACACATAAATAGACAAAAAATTATCAGTCATATAAATACACAAATTTTAAGACTTGTTTGGTCGCAGAAGTTCTTGCAGTTAAATGTTTGTTGATTTTTTTCACAAAATGTTAATAGCGAAACGTCATAATTACGATTAATTTTAGGAACAAAATTATCCATAAATCTTGTTTATTATTCATATTTTGTTATCACGACATCAAATGGCGTGATGGGTTAGCCATTTATTTGGCATTTCATGGGGGACTTTTCGCATCGACTACCCAGGATAAAATTGACAGTCTGTGGGGTGAGGAGTCCTACTGTTCGGTCACAACAGCAGATGGCCACTTAAATGTTTAAATTATTATTTTATGCTAGAAATCCAGACATACCAAGCCACACTCTTCTTGAACTCGGTTCGAGTGACAACGCCCTTAGCGTTCAATTTTGACCACAGTTTTTTAAATTTATTTTTTACTTCCGGAAATTACCGAACGGAAGCCACGGACAATGACGAACAAGTGTCACCGTTGGATTACGCAAGTGTTCTGTGACAAGTTGACAAGCAGTAGAAATCCAATCAAACTTTAATTCAAAAACTGTGAATTGATAGTCATGCATACATAATACCAAATTAACTCATTGAATTTTACCAATACAACTTGGCCATCCATAAATTTGTTTACAATTAAAGATGTGAAAAGTTGACATTTTCCCCAGAGATGTTGCATGAAATACCCCGGAGACCGAAATCAATACATGTACCGAGGAACAGTCAAAATAAATAAATAAATGCACATTTCTATTGTATAGATCAATATCTATTCAAAAAAATATTTGGTAAAAACAAACACAATCGCGCAGTTAGCAGAAATTATAGAAATCGCTAGTGCAATCATGTCCCAACGCAAACTGATTATACAAAAAATAACAATTATATTTTATTTATTTTTTAGTTCTAATAAGTGTTGCAGTGTTTTGTATATCTTTTAAATATACTTTAACAAATACAGAACTACAACTCATATTGTTGTTGCTGTCGTCTTTGTGTTTGTTGTTTGGTTTTTTTTTTTTCGTTTTTTTTCCCGGTTTTTTGTGTGTTTTGTTTTGTTTTTGTTTTGTGTAAAAGATATTAACTGAGTAATATCAATTCGAATGCAATGTTTTGTATTTTCACTTTTGTTTGGATTTTTTTCTTTTTTCCTACATGTGTTTGTCTGTCAATTCAGCGTTCAATCAATAACAAGCGCGTAATATAGTTGGGGGGATGGGAAATATGATACTTTATCGTGTTCCTTTTTTTCCTGTTTACTTTGTAATTTATTGACAATTATTAATTATTATGTTGTGACGTATCTACGAATTATGAAAAAAAAAATAAAAACAAGAATGACAAAAGTCGATATATTTCGTATTGAACCCATCATTTTAATGTATTTGAAATATTCTATATTACCCATGATCTAAGGTCCGAAGCATTCATTAAAGGTTTTGATGTAGTAGTGAATCGACTGCCCAAGTCATCGTAAATTATTTGTAAATATCGATATTTTACCAAATTTGATAGTGCAACCAATTATACAAAGGAAGTTAAAATTTTAGAAATGCTGCATACAAAGACGTGTGCTTAATTTACAACGTGGACGGGGTAGTGGTCAAGCTAAAGTCAACAATCAGTGGGATTTCACGTCAAGATTTAGTGGCATCAAAACAAACCTGATACCTTTGTCTGCAGAGAACACAATCGCTTGATGGTGCGTGGCAGTCTGAATCACTCAGTGCCATATATTGTCATACTTTTTCCGAATATTTTTATATTAAATTTTTTAATTATAATTAGTTTTAAAACTCATTTAAATTTACGTTTTGTTTTTATTTTATCAGTATCGTTTGAATTGGTCGATAGTGAAACATTAAAATGAAGAGAAACACGTTTTGTTCTTTTTATTTTACGCTTCATTTCGCTGTTTTATTATTATTTTTTTACAATATCATTGTGATTCCCCCCTTTTTGAAGACCCCCAACCACTCTAGTTCTGGTTTATCTATGACATCACATGTCAAAGTGTTCAATTTGTTCAATCAAATAACCTACCAAGTTATAAGCAATAATATTTAAGAACTATTTCTTTATTCGTTAATTAATTATTTTTTTTCATATTTATGTTTGTTACATGGTATTTGCTACTCTTTAGTCAAATAAACAAACAATACAAATAAATAGAGATTAGGTTTGTTATAAAAACAGATAAATGGATATAAAGCGATAATAGGATTTAAGAGAACATTTTCAATCTTTTCAAACTTTCCATTATTCTTACAAATAACACTTATCTTATAAAAATATTCCTTACATGTAAAAATACTCGGACAACGAAAACGTACAGATCTTCGCCTACATAGACGGCGAAATTACTCCAATCTTCACTATTGTTTATTCAAAGAAATCGGATTTACAAACAACATCTAAAATGCCGCTAAACTAGTCGCTAAAAAATCAATCACCTGTCTTTAAACAAATTAATAGATTATCTTATTATAATTGTCATACACGGGAAATTCCGGAGTAATTAGTGATCAATAGATAATTGTTTAATTCAATTAACAGGTACAGGATGGTGTAAACGGTACTGTTAAATTGTTAGTTAATAGGAGAAATTTGTCATCTATCGTGTGAATATTTCTTCGGGCATTGGACAGATATTTTCACACCTATGTAACTGAAAAAAAAGAAAGCGAAAGAAGATATTTAATACGAAGAACATATATTTAAAATTACAAAAGTAAACAAACTATTTATATATAATTTTTATGACGATTTGATAACATCTATAAGTTAGTTATTCTTTGTATTGAAATCGCAAATGGATGGAAGCATGTCTCACACAAAATACATCGGAAAAAGGAGGAAATACCAGTTTGATCATTGCTTTATCGAGCTGCTCAATTCCAAAGTTATCTGAATATACAGTTACACTAGAATCTATATTGACTTATATCAATGGACAAAATCTGACATTCAGGCCTTCCATCCATCCATGGAAAATTTAAAATATAAAAACAGCAGACATTTTTAAACAGTAATTCAGTCATATTTCACTATGACATATTTCACCCATGCATTATTATTATTATTATTATTATTATTATTATTATTATTATTATTATTATTATTATTATTATTATTATTATTATTATTATTATTATTATTATAAGGTAGTGGTGAAGCAAGGCCACAGTTGACTTAATAATAGAAACAAGAATTTGTGTTTATTTTCAAATTTCTGTCACGCTTTAAAGATTTGGAATAAATCTAAATAAAATTGAACTGTTATAATTGCTCATCTTTAACAATTCATCTTTTAAAAGTTAAAATATCTACATTATAAATTTATTATCAAAAGTAACATTTGAGTTTTTTTATGTGAAGATTTATTAGTATCGTGATGGCTTTATTTCAATTTAAATGTTGTGAAAATTTGCTGTTTTAATTACTTTTAGATTTTAAACATTAGAAATAAACGTGCATGTAACAGGTCGCTGAAAGACTTATAATTTATGGATGATACTTGGACTACTGAGTTTTATATATATATATATATATATATAAAATGAAAACACACACAAAAGATCAAATAAATTACAGCCTATAAATAAACAAAGGAAAAACTATAAATAAACAAAGGACTCATAAGAAAATATTCTCTTGTTGTGTATTAAAATAGTCTGTTTATATTTAAAGTTGACTGGATTATAAAAATAGACCTGTACTTATAAATCAACAAGGACATGAACAAGAAGACTATATTTTTTTATTCTATATCTTTTCATGGAATTTTTTTCTTTGGAGAAAGAAATATTACCACAACGTATTTTTTAAATGAAAGAAATTATTGATTTTCTTCCAATGGCACCTGACATGGCTTGTGACTGATATCGCAGATTCTTTAAAGCTTAAGCATAAAAATATGCTTACAGGAAAAAGACAGAACGTTTGGACAACATCAAAAGATGTGATGTTGAAAAAAAAGAATTTTATAATGTGTAATAAAATATCATATAACACCAAGAAAACAATGGCATAGAGATTAAGTCCTTTACCGTGTTAAACCACAACAAACCGTGATCTTAGAGTAAACAAGCTTTTAAAAGTTTGAGAATTTCTTCGTACACAACTTGAGACATTTAATACCAAATCAAAGTGGATTTTAGCAAATATTGAACCCTACAACGGATTATACCTCTCGCACAACCCGTGAATTTATGTACATTTTTACTATCAATGTCAATTGAATGAGTTGGGACGATTGTCTGATTTTTAAATACATATTTAATTTCTTACAAAAGCAAATATTTTATGAAGAAAGGGTACTGTATGATTCATAGATTTTTTTACATTATGTTAAAACCCTTCACTATAAAGTAAGCTTCTCTACCAAAAAGGTCACGATCCTCCTTATGAACGGTTACAATTATGTTTTAATTCACATTTAATATTCAAATGATATTTCATATGAAGCGACCGCTGACGGCATAATTCACACCCTCTCTGCACTTCCCATTGATCAGACCGAACGACAGATATGATTGACAGCTAAATCACTATTAAGTCACGCCCCTTTTCTATTTTTCTGAATAATCGAAGAATAAATGTTACAGACGTCGTTGAGAAATAAATGTTTGTATGTACCTATCCAGCGAACTAAGAAGTTGGTTATATCGATGGTAGAAACTTTCAAGCTGTGTAAAACGAACGATGAATAAATAACACTGAATTATTAACAATATTCGGTTTGGTCTGTATTCATTGTACATCTGTAATTAATGCGAAATTTTGAAAAACTTAGAAGAGAATTTAACAATTCGTTTGTAATCCGGAAGGAAAATGCTGTAAAGGAAAAATAGATTATATTAACATTCTGATAGGATTTTTCGCGTTTAATTTAATTTTGGGGAAAATAAATAAGTTTCCTCAATCGTACTTTTGTGAACATATATTTGGATTGTATGCATTCTACTTCCATAGTGGCGGTCGGACGGAAATCGGCGATGGTGCACTGCGCCGGTTGTGAGCGCCCGATTTTAGACCGATTTTTACTAAATGTTTTAGACAGAGCTTGGCATGCCAAATGTGTCCAGTGTTCTGACTGCAAATCACCATTAACAGATAAATGTTTTTCAAGAGATGGAAAGTTATTTTGTAGAAATGATTTCTTTAGGTAAGTTTCATATCTAATTTTCGCATTTATTAATTCAGTTCTTATCCGCATCATGTTTGTTTATTTAATGAAAATTACGTTTATTTATTTCTTGAAAGTGTCTATAAATTATTTATTATATAACTTATTGTCTTGTAAAAAAATTAGAAGACATTCTTCTTTAATTTATCTTAAAATAAATACTTAGTAATTAGAACAAGTACAACTCGTATAAAATATTGAATCTGTCATTATATCGTCCTGTCTTGAATGATTTTAAAGATAAACACTTGTTAATTGGTACTCAACACGTAAGAAAATTAGCACTATCAATATCTTAAAATTAATAATTAACGAGAGCTTTCGTTATCTTACAAATTTCTGAACATTAACCCACTCATGATCAATACAGTCCGTTAGAATCTGCAGTTTATTGTTTAATTTGTTAAAATATTTATTAAGTGCCGAGTCAACGCAAACATTTATACGTGAGAAATAGAAGTTTTCAGTTTTTCATTTTTTTTGTATTTTAAGTTTCAGAACCTAAAATACACTCATGCATCAATTACTTTTGCATTTAAAACAAATCAAATACTTTTCAACAGATTGAATTGACGGTCTCATTAAAAATGTAATAAAATCCATAAAAATATGCGAAAATACCTCAATTAGAATACAAATGAAAATATCTGATAATTCAACATCCCACATTCAGAAATCCCTAGAAATTTGTAAAATTAATGACTAAAAATATTGTTGATAGATTAAAAGTATTTATCAGCTGTTATATTGTTGAACGTTTTAAAGTTTATAACACAAAAAAATGTTTTGAGAATTTTTATGTATTTATTTATTAAAGAGCTACCTTTTATAACACATCGATTTTTTCAAATTAATAGCAAAAGTAGGTGTTAATGAACCTTTACTGTACTATTAAAATATATCTTTATTATATTTAAAGTAACTGCGAATAAACGTACACATTAATAAATAACAATGGAAAATGTTTATTAATAATAAATTGTATTTAATCATTTGTGTTTTATTTCAGACGTTACGGAACTAAATGTGCAGGGTGTTCGCAGGGTATTTCACCAAACGATCTTGTACGTCGTGCCAGAAATAAAGTTTTTCATCTAAAATGCTTTACATGTATGATTTGTCGAAAACAACTTTCAACAGGAGAAGAACTTTATATCATGGACGAAAATAGATTTATCTGCAAGGAAGATTATATAAACAGCAAATTACAAGGTAAGGATGTGACTTCATTCAGGTCCGCGTTATAAGAACATTCGTTTTAAAGTGTTATATATATATTTTTTGACTGGGCGAACTATAATAATCTCATATTTGTTCGTTCTGTCTTATGTGAAGTTACAACAGATTTAAATTAAACTAGATTCCTTATAAATTTTATATTTAGTTATTTACAAGAAACTAATCAAAACATTTGAAGGACGATTTTATCATTTGTAGCAAGTCAGTGTCAATGTCTGGCCCCCGACACACGTGTCACTTATGCAAAAAACTAGCTCCTGGGTCATGTAGAAGTTGTCAATCTCATGATTAGTCCGTATCAATGTATATATTTTTAAACAGATACGATTTCAATTAGATATAACATCATTATCTGGTATCAACCGTAGGGGGTCAAGAGATAAGGCGTCAAACCCCCTCTCTAAAACATACTACTAACACTTCAGACATTAATCATTTTTATTTTTTCACTTGCAACTTATATTTGAAATATCAACATGACGAGACTGTTCTGAACATAAATATTATCAGTCTTTTTACATGTGCAGAGGTCATTTCTGTCTGTTTTCTGTGCACACACAGTTTTCACTGATTTGTATACCTCCAACGTAATGTGAAAACATTTATAGACATTTATACGTTTTTACATGTGAGTCGCAACATGCTAGGCGACATATTAATAAATCTGAACGTAGTTTTAATTGACAAATGAGTTCCTTGCGTAAAAAGATATCGCACTGCAGTCACCTGGTGCAAAACTTTAAACAAAGTGGTAAAAATAGCACCTAGTGTCCCTTATTGTAGAAAAAATAAAAATGTAAACATGAAAATCTCGGCTAAAACTCTAACTTACAAACAGTATTGAAAAACGCCACAAAATCGAAGTAAGGACAATAATGGGAATAGAGAGTACTTATAATGACAGTCAAGTTTACACAGACATTTAGAACGTGGATAAGTTGTAGGGTATTAATCTTGAAAAAGAAGTTTTTCTATACGTTTTATATGAATAAAATATTAGGACTACAAGACCGTAAACTACGCAAACATTAACGGGATTCTTTATACAGTAAAATGTCAACAAACTTGTTCCTTATACTTGCTGCTGTGTCAATATATGTAAAACAATGTAAACCAAACAAAATTCAAAGCTAAAAACTTATTGCCAGTTAACATTACCGTGAAGCATTATTTGACATTATTTGACATTTTCAAAATTTAAATTAAATAAAAATCTTCAATAAAAAACTTCCTTCAAAAATTATTTTATAATCTTAAGAATAATCCTGCACTTTAAATAGAAAATACGTTTAGTTTTTTTAAAAGTTATATATTCCAACGCTATAAAATTCGAAAAATAAAGCGTGTCGGTTTGTATGTATATTAAACTACCAGCAAATTAAATATATATTTAGTTAAACAAATATAAACGAGACGTGATTTAGTATCAAAGAAACTAATGCTTTTTGAATTTCTAACGGAAATCTTTCTGGTAATACATTTCACATTTGAACTCGCTAATGTATATTTTTGTTGAAAACATTTGTAACCTTATATCAGTCTGTATCACACTCGATGACGAGCTAAATCAACATAAGATTCATTTTCAAAAATATAGCTATGATATTTATCTTAACGAAAACAAACAATCAAACTATAAAATAACTTACAGTTTCTATGTTTATCTTTTATTTACGCGAATGATACAGAAGGAATTTGTTGCGTTCTAGCTTGCATCGTGTCTTTCCATTTTGTTAAATATTTTTAAAAGTTTCAAAATAAATTAGATATTTAGAACAATGAAACAATAGAAATTAAAAAAAAAATTATCCTTATACTATATATGCACAGTTGGACTATTTTAAGCATTAAGGTTAAAATAAATAATAACTTTTTATTAATTACCACAATATATCTAACAAAGAAATATAAATAATAAATTGAAAATGACATTCTTCCACCAATGATACTCAGAAATTGTTGCGATTGGGATGCAATGTCTATACCCCCAAATGTTGTTTCGTCAAAATCAATATAAATATTTACTTTAACACATAACATAAAGGAAATGAACCAATGGTTACAATATTCGTGTATAACCCCGATATTTGGAGACAATCTATACCATCATGCGTGTAGAATTATGAACCTCTTAGGAATGAGGTGCAAAAAAAAATTAACAAAATTGCGTGCGATTGGAATAATACAACAAAAGAATGTCAAAGAACACGATACACAGCTCGTAAACAAGAGCCATAGGTGCTAGAAATTTCTTTTAGAAATCATCTTTCTAGCCACATGCAATAAAAAGATGAAAAATTGTTCATTTGTCACGCCAGGAACACTTCGTGGAAATTATGGAGTTCTTTTGTTGCGCAAAATCCTTGAGGAGTCCTTGTGACAGTGTACTTAAGTTGTGATGTCCATTTCACTGGTTTTAGAAGGATATCTCTTTCTATTAAGTCATGCAGAATTAGTTTAATGTTTCTAAGTAGAAAACGATAAATTACATAAAACTCCTCTGCATTGGTACTTGGCGTTAATTGTGTGAGCTTTTTTTTGATAAACAGTTTAAAAATAAAGTTTTGACAAGTTTTATCATACAGATACAACTCAATACAAACGTCTAAAAGGAAAGAAAACGACTCTGAGTTGTATACTATCAAAAAGGCTATGTTCGAGTTGACCCTTTGATGATCGGAACTTTTAGTGTAAATTAAGATTAAAAGCGCTTTGGCCTCTTCGAATGAAAAATGAAATATACACTCCGTCAATTTATTTAAATGACATCACCTGTATTTATATATCAAGACTTCAACATTTTCAAATTGACACATTTGATTTTGAAATTTTGATTAAATTGCAAACCGGCATATCTCCGTTGATTACAAGAGATAAATTCAGTCCGTCATTTTCGAGAACTGTTTAACCATTAATTCCCTCTATCATTACACTTCATTACAGATCTTGATTGAATTGCGATAAATACCCACTACAGCTATTTTAAAAATGTTTTCTTTTTCTGAAATCAAAGGTCTTTGTACGCATATTATCACGCACAGTTAATAAAGGGGTTTGAACATCATCGGTCTGTCATTAATGCAAATTCGATTGCTTGTTTAATCGACGTCTTAACGGTTATCCCTAATCTTTTCTGCAGTTGCTGCGAGACGATTAAACTAAGCACGCGCGCTCCGAGAACACTTTTGCTAGCTATTAAACGTGCATTTGCATTATTTCTAGTGTTAGTAGCAAATAAAAACTTACATTAAATAATTTCCTAATTATTTAAAATTTAATTCAAAAATAAAAAAAAGAAAACTTGCCTGTTTATATTATGTTTAAAGCCAATTTTTAACTTGGCCTTAGCCCACAAAAAAGTTAACTTGTAAAAATATTAGCATTATTTAAACAAGTCATAATTATAGTCCTGAAATTAATTTATTAATAGAATTCAATAGAATTCCTAGAAACTTTTCGAAATACATTGTAATAAGTAACGAAAGTGAGAAAATATAATAACAAGTTTTAAATATTTGACATTATTTTTTCATTGGCTTGTTGTTTCTACTAAAACACAACAGAATTCGCTTAATATCATAAAAGTATATTTTCTGCTTGGGTGATACATACACGGACAAAATCAGATTATAATTTACCAGCTTTTGGCGACCATTTTGTAACCTTGTTGTGTTAATAGCCAGCCCAACTTTTCTTCATCTGTAGAACTAGTTGATTGAGTAAATTATTCGCATAGTGAATCAAACTCGGCGGTTGTCCATTTGACAAAATTACATTACTGAGGTGAAAATTTCATTAGTTCCAAATGATCTTGTTATGAACTCTCAGACCATGTTAAAACTATTACAGATTTCAGCCGTTACGCGTGTCGACAACTGACCACAACGAATTGAATTTTGGTCCCCAGTGCAATGCGATTCTCATGGAATCTATACGATAATTACTTTTCAAGAAAAGGCAAATTCAGTTCCTTCGTTTGTTATGTTATCATTGCCCAGTACAAATTAATGTAGATTTTTGCAACTCTCGGATAAATTTAAAGAAAAATTATTGTTAGAGAAAAATTAGTTAAAAAGAAAAAAAAACACAAATTAAATGCATGGTTTGGGGTACTAACTTTCAGTTTTTGTTTCGTTTTGAGTGTTTTTTTAATCAAAATCCAGTGTCATTGCATTTTTTCATATAAATAGACAAAAGTTTCAAAGTGCATCATGGCTTTAAA
Source organism: Limnoperna fortunei (assembly GCA_944474755.1). Taxonomy (NCBI): domain Eukaryota; kingdom Metazoa; phylum Mollusca; class Bivalvia; order Mytilida; family Modiolidae; genus Limnoperna; species Limnoperna fortunei. The sequence goes on along the minus strand of OX104121.1, from coordinate 42,110,369 downwards.
TTTTCATACTTAACTGATCTTACACCTTCTGTGACATCAAAACAAATTTTTGACAGATTTTATTGAAATATAATCAAAGTTGATAACCTTTTTGAAGTTATTTGTTCTTAAGAACTTAGTAATTCTATACAACTATCCTAAACGACACAGAGTTTAAGACCGTAACTTTGACATTATTTTACCAAACGTTAGTATTTCCTAGACATAAAAATTGGCGCCGTTGTAGATGTGAACCAGCTGAAAAGGATCTTTTTATTTTCGAATTGAAACATAAACCATTTTGTGCTTTAAAAGACATGTTTAAACGTTTTATTTCAATTAAGATACTCGTTAAATGGTATATAATTCAAGTGTTGGCAAGAAAATCTCGTTACCGGTCTCGTGTCCTTCGAAGACTCGACAGTGGGAGGTTCCTTTCATCTATAACTATTAGAAAATATGAAAGCAACATTATAATTTCATTTCAATGTAAAATGATAAGGAAGACGAAATACAAATTGCGAACCTTGTATTTCATTCTGTAGACTTGCTGGCGTACATTTATAGTAGTTTGTAAACAATTGAAAAAGAAATGTTGTTTTCTTTGAATGCATGAACTCGAATCACTTTGATCAGTTGTGCGTTTCACATGGATGCATTTATGTACTTTAAATATTTAGTTTTACGTTTATTTTTCCATTTACAAACGGATATTCGTTAAGTATTCTAAACTCCGGATCAATAGCGGCTCGTTGCGTCCATTTGCTGTTTCATGTGTTTTCAACATCCGAGATACGTCCGATTTAGTTTAAATATTAATGACGTGTTCAGAGAAATTATTGGATTCTATAGAATCTTCTTTAAATCTTCAGTTAGTGATTAATTGATATAATTAATCATATCTTTCATTGCCAGTCCTTATCCAACTCCATAATTCCACATTGAGAATATCGACTTGTCCGTAGAACGTTTGTTTAAACAGTCGGTCGTTCATTGCATCGATCAGCCCTTAGAATGAAACTGACGGTACGAAAAAACCCTGGAAATATGAGTAGAAGTACTTAAGAAGGATCATTCGGCCGAAAGCCTGAATGATTTCTTCTCAAGTCAAACGAACACACTTTAAAGCATACTTCAAAAGGATTTTGGGTCATGTGTGTCAAGAATGCCGTTAAACATGAAGTTATTTTCGTATTTGTTCGATTTTTAGGTATAGAAAAGTCTTCATCTTTAGTTTATAAAACATCGTGTTGTTTTTGTTAGGGTTGGAAGAAATGACAATATTTAAGAACTATCCAGCAAGTAGTAACCATAATAACCTTCACAGAAAAATTGCTGATACTTTTAATTTGATCATCGCGTATGACAAAGAAAATATTGACTACAATTAATTGTTTAAAAGTTACAGTAGTATAAGTTTCACATAAGAAGATGTTAAACGATATGCTAAAAATATTAATATCAGAAGGAATAAATTCTATAAAATTTTCCTCACGAAATAGTGTTTCCTTGCGTTTCCCACTAAAGCTATATTTTCAAAAGCCATAATTTAACTAATTTGACGGTAACTGACAAACACACCATTTATTCAATAGCAGACGACAAATGTTAAAACGGAGGGAAAATTAGATTTTCAGGTCCAAATCATTTATGTAGGACTTGTTAAGCTTTATAAGTTATTAGATTAAGTCTCAAGAAGTTCGTTTATTCCATTAGATTGAGCAATACCTCATGGGTTTCTTTTAAGATCATATTTTTCTCCGTCGATGATTTTCTGTGTATTGGAGCTTAAGAGTGTTGACTACATTTTAAACGCAAACGACGTTAATTTGTTGTAATTTGTTCTAATATTGCTTCCCAAAGGTAACTCGTTCTGGTTAGGGGCCTCAAAAGATCAAAAAGGTTAAATCGAAATCTGTTCAAATCGACGTAATTTTTAGATAAATAAGAAATGACAAAAACAAAATAAAACACTATTGTCATTCACAAATCTTTCATTGCTTTTATCGACTTATTTTATTTATCATGAAAATGGGATTATTTTGGGAGCGTCATCACACGATAATTTTGAATATATAAAATAAAAAACAATACTTTTTGTGTAAATTTACATTTTCGACAAGTATTATTCGAACAAAATTTATATATTATTGCAGTTACTTTCTAAGATATCTATAATGTAGAAATCGACATAAATATTTTCGTGTATACAACTGTCTATCCTATAATGTACTTGTATGAATAGCTCGGGTATTTTGATATACAACAGAAAAGTAAACCGCACCTGTTGTTATTCCGTTAGTAATTAAAAACCTTCATTATCTTGTCACTTGAGAAAAATCACAGCACAATCGAATTAGTGTTGTTCGAAAACAAATATCGTATTATGTAACCGGAACATCTCTACCTTGTTTATAATGTCTAATATCAGCCAATTCATTTTCCTTGGATATCATATATCGTTATGTCGGCTAAATGAAACGTTATTCGGTTTCCTTGTTACACCTGGGAGATTTCAGTAAATTTGCGTTATATGATTTGAAACAACGAATATTTTTCTCATGTTTTTAGGAAACAAGATAAATCAATCAATAATATAATGAATATTTACTTATTAACTAAATATAACACAAATTAAATGAAAGTATTCAAAATGAAACTGGATTTAAACATAACATAATGTATATATATACTATACGCACGAATTTGGTGGATAGGCGTTGAATAAATGCATGACCTCTTTTTTTCGTCGGACTTATTCCCACAGAAAAAGACCAAGAATACATGTCGATTTTGTATATATTACATTTTCTGTTCAACGGTGTGTATCATAAATAAAAAAGCTAACTACAAGCGCTTTTCTCGCATCGAAAAACACACCACGCTATTACTCCGGCAGCATCAAATTTGCTCCTCTGCATAAATTATGTCTCCATTAGAATTCCATAACATCCCGTATCCCACTGATTTGTATTCTTATCTGTACAAAAGATGAACATCAAGACAGATTATCTCTTTAACAAAACTACATTTTTTATTCTTCTTTGATAAAAACACTGAAAAATGTTGATTTTTTTTTACTTCGTTGATCTTTCGAATTTAGTCATCATTTTAACCGCGTATTCGTTTCAGAAATAATAAGAAATAATGTAACGTTTTAGTTGCCGTATAGACTGAGAATATCATTGAATTTAATTGTTTACAATGTGTTTCGTTATTCAAATGTCCTTAAATTGGTTTATTTTTATATATTGAGCAGTATGAATGTCTATGAGACTACAACAACAGCACAGAAACACGAGAATTTAAAACTCTGCTGAAATAAAACCCAAAATCTGTATAGGGGTTGTCTTGACAATGGCGGGTTGCTTTGCTTTTACCATACATTCGTTGATCGAATGAACTTGTTTAGACGTTTGGACAATACCTTCTGCTTTAGATATGAATGCTAGGAATTTGTACATTTTGGTATGAGATATGGGGTGGTATTTCTAATCTACAAAACAAACCCCGATACATTCTCATCCGTATCAAATTAATTCCGTCTGTTGCACGGACCACTGCTTATCGAATTTTAGTCCAAACTTGTACACCTATTTTTCAATTATAATTTTTAATTGGTAAATCACACATGGTGTTTTCTTTTTCTCACAACTAGGTTCGTCAGATATCGAGGATGACGGAGATCTAGATAGTGCCCTTGAACAACAAACTAGTTTATCGGATAAGGATTTCAGTATAGACGGCGACAACAACCAAGATTTAGACACTAAAGAAAACATTAGCTTAAACAACCACCACAACAACCTAACGAACAATAATCTTGATGATAAAAATATAATGAACTCTCCACCTTCCAGTCCGGAACCAAGTAAAGAAGATGAAACATCATTGTTGAAAATTTCTTCAGACTCGAACCATAGTACTCAAAGCTGTGATACAAACGGAAATTCCATACATCCTAACTCTAATGTAACTCCGGATAGTAATAAATCCGGAGACGAAGGCCCGGATGGAACCAACGGAAGTTCTAATGCTGGGTCTAAAAGACGAGGACCTAGGACAACCATAAAAGCTAAACAATTAGAAACTTTGAAAGCTGCATTCAATGCCACGCCCAAACCTACCCGACACATACGAGAACAACTTGCCCAGGAAACTGGTCTTAATATGCGTGTTATACAGGTATGTAGTTTTACGAGAATACTGTTCAAATTAACATTTGTTGAACTTTTTCTGTTTTCTCTGCGCATGAAGCTCTCCATTTCAGTGACGTCAAACCTAACTGATATTTGCCATGAGCAGCCAGATTAGTTGTTGTAGTGTTTATTTGATCTGATTCGTTGTCAGTTGGCTAAACTTGCGTAAAACATTTACATGACGTTCAAGTGGCTTCAAACAACAAATATATAATTGACCAATCGGGAATCAAGTATAAAGGACGAAACATTGTTCTTGAAAATTCTTGCCAGTTGACAAATTTCAGATATTTCCAATGTAAAAATTTAAAACTAGAAATCAATTGAACTTTGATGTAGATTATAGTCATGGGTGGTCTATACCTGCTGGAAGTTGATGACAAGATTATTTCTGCCGTCTTGTGCATATCTTCTCCAACTGCGTATGGACTTTGTATATGCACTTTTGGCGGAGTGATTGATGGTTACCAGACATATATCACTCCGCGACACAAAGTAGTCAATTACGATATCCAAATGCTATATTTTGGCAGAGTTTTCGGTTCAAGCAGCGATCTTGCTTGCGCAGTAAATGATATCGTTCTAAGTAATACAGAAACTTCATAGTAAATGCTAATATAATTAGTCGTTTGTAACACCGTATCATTTCAACCAAGTGCTCTACGGCACCATGACTATGAATTTGTAAGTTTGGAAAATACCGTGCCACCAAATGTATCGAATTGTAGAGACTCCCCAGACAAATATTCGAAATAAAAACAAAAATTTAATTGCGTTTTAGACCTATTTTTTGGATAAATAAAATCTTGCTTAATATGGGATTTTTTAATTATTATTTTTGTATGAAAATTATTAGTCTCTTTGCACATTAAGAACACGAAAAATGTTAGAAGATGCGAAATTCAACCGTAAGTCCCAATCCTTATACACCTGTGTCTGTACTCGACCGATGAATAATTAACACACTATGCTTGTAACATTTGGTGACAGGTCGGGAATTAAGTGCTGACAAAAATAATGAATAGACAATCAAAATCGATTCAGTTAGTTAAATCTACAAGATGGTATTTTTTTCATTGAATAAATCGAACAAGTTATTCACATTTTATACAAATTTAATTCTTGTTCTATGATTAAGAAATGGTGTTAAAACTAAATGCTTAATAATATATGTACATCTGAAATGTAGAGAAACACAATACACAATGTCATAAGTATAAGTATACAATTACAAGCCCTTTGTAGGTAATCCGAACGTCGTTCACATCTAGTATAGTTTATATATAGAAGTCGTTGAATATGTTAAAATTGGATCGAATTTTTACAGAATTGTGTTTTAAATAAGATCGGAATTTTATACGATCCACCCCTTATAACGGTGTTATATTTCAAAATTATTCGTTGAAAATAAAGAACAATAGACCGTGGTTTCTTGACTGGTCGAGTCTTTGTTGAGTTGTTTAGACGCCGTTGGGTATTTTTATTTCATTTGCATCGAAAAGTTTTAAAGGGTACCACGCTGGGACCGTTGACATTTAAAAAGATGTTTATAATTTGAGATGTGTTGTCAAACTCTACTTTAATATAGTTTGAAAAAGACAATTTAGGACCATTTTTGGTATGGGAGCTATTTTGATTCATTTCATTCGGTATTGAACACGCATATTGTTTGTCAACGGACTATGACAGTGAATGCGTCGCATGTTTATTACAAAAACAAAAAAAGTATCAGTCAGAACCTGCATATTTCATGTTTCTATTATACTTAATGTACACATGTAAAACTGTAAATTAACAGTTCCTCATTATCCAAACTTTAAAATGCAAATTGCCCTTCGAAATAGGAATATCCATGAAATTTGATTATCGGAGATGTGATAACGCATGCAATGGAAATTATATGTTTAGGAACCTAATTTGTGTTTGTCGATCATTAGTTTCAATAGAATTAAAGCAAAGGGGATCGTTACGTGATGTTTTCAAAAATAATAATCAGGCGAATTGACGGAGGAGGAGACCTTTAGTTTATTGTTATAGAATAAATAGAACGAAAACATCAATAAAACATGAAAATCAACATAACATGTTCTATTTTTCAGAGTTGTAGTTTTTTATGAATTAAGAACACACGTATTTTTGCCTTTTACATAACCTTTCGCAGTTTTAAAGTTACATAACAATATTTTTATATTACTGCATGTAAAATAAAATTGTCACATTTTATAGAAAAATGTTACATGTACTTTATTTGGTTCACAAATTAGCCATTCAGAAGTAATTTATCACACCTAATGTGAATCTGTTGGGTCTGTGAAAAAATGAAACCAATGACTGAAGTCGAGCGTGTAGGTTCCGCGATCTGTCATCTGACAAGACAACGTTTTAAAGAGTTGTACTTTTACTAAGTAGTATATTTTATTTCAATCCCATCAACAAGGTATACCACCCAGTTGAAGACCTCAACGAAACAGATTTAATGATAACAAGCGTCCCCATTCATGTATATCCTTATTGAAATGTATACAAATCGATATGAGAAATGTTTGATTAATGAAGTTATGATCTAGAATAGATGTTGTTTTTTAACTCAACACTATAATGCAAAAATGATAAATGAGCTCACACCCCATTAGAGTATGACGATTTTCATCTAATGATTTTGGGTCCATTGTAGTATGCATGTATAAAGATATTTTAGATATTATCCAAAGTGCAGATTTCAAATAAGAATACACATAGGGTTCAAAACAAAATTAACACATTTATATATCTGACCAACAAATAAACATTTTGCAGTTTTTGTAGTTGGGTTTTAATTTCAAAACAAGATTTATAGGTCTCAAAACTTCAAAAAATATTTTGGCGTCTTTCATCTAGGTTTATTCTATACACTCGTAAAGTACATTTTTTATTATATTTTTATTTACTAGAATCAATACATCTTTATAAGACATGTTTACTTATTAAGAGAAGGTCACCGGAGAAAATATGTTTTTAATATGTCAAATGATCGACAAGAGGATGAAATTACTTTAGATATTTGCTATGTAAATTACATAACATTTCACGCCTTTATTTTTTTATCTTAGTTGGTATGTATGTAAACAACAACATTATAAGATATAAGTTTTTGTAGATCTTTTAAACAAGTCAAACTGCAATAAATCAAATTTTCTTAGCATTTCCCCCGATAAAGTCTTAGTTCAAATTAAAATCATGACTAATATGTGATAATATGCATAACCATCAATTGTCCCGTTCACCCTTTAGGAGAAAACAGCCATTATCCACCATTATATTGCAATCAACTAGTGTTGGAATTAAAGAATTATTGAGATTGATAATCAGTTAAGACAGAGCACTTCCGCCCTCTATAAATAACTACAATTAGTTCAAATAAATATTAATATTTTGTTATCCAATTGTTAACAAATTAGCGGATATGAAATAGAAATGGAAAACAACAAAAGAGTTGTTTTATTAAGATAATACATTTGAAACAAATTACTTTCAAAACTCTTCATCCTAAAATACAAAAAATAACCTTTTAATAATTTATTTTAATAATATAGACCAAAATTAAATTTTGCTTCCGAAGGTGTTCTCGTGCTAGTAAATAGAGGGCTTAATGCACAATATATATTTTTTAGGTAAAAATGTTGTATTTTTTAATTTAATAAGTACATTTAGTAAAGCCGCACATCTATGTATCATTTTTATGAATATTTAATGAACTTACCTTGTATTTGTAATAAACTCTATGATATTTAAGATTTTGGAATTGAGGACAGATTAGGAATATATAAGAATTTAAGAAGTGGGGGTATTAATTATTTAATAGCAAAATTCAAAATTGTAAACACTTTGGCAAATAGATTTGTTTGAGTCTTTTTTTAAGGGGGGATTGTGAATCAAGAATATTGTTATACAATCAAAGACAATCCTTTGTCCGCTTATCATATAAAATGCAGAGTTTACTGATTTTGACATTTTTAGAAAAAATACCATGGATACATATTTAAACTGAATACTAAGACGTAAGGAATCTATAGCGTTCAGTCGAACATGTCAATACTGCAAGTTAGCTCTTAAGTCACGTTTGCATGTTACGTTTCAAGTTAATAGCAAGAAAGACAAACTTCATTATCATATAAATTGGAAACAAAACTCAGCAGAATTATTTAATATCGATTAACGTTAAAGTTACATGTATTACTCCGGTTTGAGATAATAGCTGGAATATAAAATAGACGTTATCAATACAATATACAAAGTACACAAACATTGTTGGTCTTTTTACGTGAAACATGATAACTTGTTGTATTGTTATTAAAAAAAACTAAAATGTCTATATGCTTGCCGCTTAAATCATTCAGGCTATTCCTAAAGATGTACGTCCTAATGAGCTAAAAGGTTGGCATTAATAGTTTCATAAAATACCTTCATGGAGATTAAATGTGAATTTGATATTTTCTCAACCGCTCAACACATTTTAACCCCATTTGAGTGTCATTTTTGAATAATTATGGAATTAAACGGGATGAAATATCTCGCTAAAGAATATTAATGTTCCGTTATATTGTGTTATATAAAGCTGGTGACTTTAGGCTCCAAATAATACGCTTATGCATGTATCGTTTGATTTAGGTATAATTTATGATTATATACTAGAGGTTTGAATTTGACTTAGTTTATACCTGTTTTTTGCAATTATTTAATATTCAATGTTATCTTTAAACATATCATGACATAGAACGATTTTCATGTTTCGTTTTTATCTTTGTCATCTTTGTTTCCGCTAATTGTTAACCAATAATTTATATATTTTGTCCGTTTTCACGATTGTATTTGGTTTTAAGACTTTACGTTACTGCTTAACACCTTAATACTAGACAAAATTGACTATAAGTTCTTGTCAAGTTCCTGACAACAGAAGATTAAGTCTCTCTGGCATATTCTCCCTGACTATCCCATACCTATAGCCGGGAACGAAACAGCGAGCTGAAATTGATAAAACAATTTACTAACAAAAGCGATTTTTTTGTTTGCCTGTAAATCACGTTTCACCAGTTTGCACACTTAATTTGCACAGTAGGGACTGTTTCAGAATTGATTTTTCTTGAAGGTAAACAATGATAGCTAAACGTGGTATAGAACGATAAACGCAGTTACCTTCACTGAAAATAGTTCTGATGTTAAAGATTTTCCATGATCGTTTTAATGAAATATAAAAGCATAGTTGCATGTGGTAATGTTTTTGCTTGCATATCGAATCTAGTTCTAAAATTCCACGGTGTTGACAAACTTACGCATCAAGAGTTACAATGCGTCACTTTTACGCCGTGTATAAAGAAACTTTCCGCATCGTTAACGTAGAAAAAATAGCAGCAATATGAAATTTTACAAATATCATTTGCTGCATTTAAACCATAGGTGTCCTAAATTCCACCGAGTGAAAATTCGTGTTCTTAAGAGGATTACATTTGGAAATCCTCTGTTTATTCAGAAAATGTATTGTTGCGTTGCGTACCAGTTACCGTTTCGAAAACTATCACAATAAACGCTGAAACATAGCAGGGCAGGTGGTCAATCCGGTTTAATTCAGCCTTGAAATAGACAACTAATGTTCTTTCGGGTGCGTCGTGGTGATGCAGGGATTTGAACCTAAAAATCACATTAACAACAATTTGATTTGAATTAACTTAAAACATATCATGTTGGTTGAAGTTAAGCTGACCAAGGTTTTCAATACGACTGAATAAACCTACTGCTCCATGTAAAAGCATTCCGTTACTATAAACAAACTAAGGATATACTGGTATAATGACTCTTTTAAGACGCACCTGTTATGAAGTAATTATGTCGATATTTTCACTAATAAAAGTAATAGCTCCACACGTGTATTTTATTGTTAGAACATTTTTAATTCCGGATATACCTCTAGTACCAAATCATAGGGTGCAATGACTCAAGTTTTCTAGACTGTTTGCTCAAATGCTGCAACTGATATGGAGCCCTGGGTTTGCATTTAAACGTGTTTATTTGTTGTACTTTGTGTGGAGTTTGGATTGAAAAACGTGTTGCGGCACATGTAGACCTCAGCACACCTTATTTAATTGAAATAAAGTTGTACTTGAACATTTCAAAATTGTCGCTTCACATCTGCTATTCCGATTTAAAGATTAAGTAATTTTTAACAATAACAAGTCATAATAGTGGGTAACCGGATACACAAATTTTGTTATGAAAACTTTCTTGTTTTCCCGCAAATATAAATATTTTTTGTTTTTGTTCATTGTCATCTCCTAAATAGTCTTTGAACATTTTCATAACCCTGGAGTAGTAATGTCAACATTTACGTTAGCTAAAGTCGATTAAGGACTTAAATAATATTGAGCGTCTGAATTACTTTTTAAAAGCACGGATTTGTATAAAAAAATTGTATAACAGGAAACATTTGTGCAAATAACACTTCCATATCAATAACGCCATATTGGTCAAACAATCCGTCGTTTTCGTATATACATTTCTAGTTTTCTTTCTTTTTATTGTTAAAACACTTTGCCGACGGCGATTTACGTGACTTATTTTTAAAAACTTTTGTTGAGAATTCTATTCCCGCTATTCGCACCTGCCTGGAAGGAACTTTTCTATGGCCAATAATAATTATATTGTGTTTTTCTTACCATCTTAATCGCATTTGATCTTTTCATACATTAACATAACAAATCTTTGTTTATTATCTTAATCCAAGTAACAATAAAATTCGGAATCAAGACCGGAACGATAATGAAAAGTAAAATGAACAAACGTAATTGTCAATAGTCGCTTATCAATAATGGTTACGTCCTTCACAATACTATAGCCAGTAGGGATATCTTACTCGAGCGGTCATTGTAGTCCCAGCTTAGTGTGGGGTAATTTGAGAACACTTTGGTGTAAGAAGTGGAAAGTTAAACCTTAGTATAAATTATACAATTCACACCGAAGCACTCGACACTAGTTTTAAACTTTGTAATGTCAAGATTTTTAGTCTCTTATTTCAGATGACAATATAATTACAAGACGTTCAAATCTCCCCTCATTTTAAATCTGTAGATATTTTAAAATAGACATCGGCTGTACAAAAAACTTGAAAGCCCACCAATGAGTCGCTGACTCAGGACGAAATTCTGTACATTCTGTAACTGATGATTTGTTATTTTAACACACCTGGCCATTCTTACAGAACTTGGATAGAATTCCTCTTTTGTTTACTTCATTGTCTCTCAACAATAGTTACATATGGGCTATATATCTGTACCCAAGACAGTATATCGTTCACATGCGTTTCCTACAGTTGCTTATTAACTGGAAAGTTACAGAAAAACAATCTACAATTGCATTTAACTGTTTTAATGTCCATATTTTAAAGAACGATGGGTTTTTATTTGTTTAGCAAAATCAGAAGGAAACATTAACTTGTGATAATAATATAGGAATTAAAATAAAAACTGAAAACAACAGGAAAATATTCAACTATCGCTGTACTAGTAATTGGTTCGTTTCAGTATTAAAGCTATTTATACAATGTGATATGAACACATTCGCTATAAGTTATTGGTTCGTATCAATATTAAAGGTACTTGATCCATGTGTTATGAACACATTCGCTGTAGGTCATTGGTTCGTATCAATATTAAAGGCTCATAACATACTCGCTGTATGTCATTGGTTCGTATCGGTATTAAAGTTACATATACATTGTGCTATGATCGTGTTGATTGCGATACAATAATGTTTGTTGGACAAACATAATGTTACCGTTAGTCACAATTCATGAATCCAATATCTAGATACACGTCTGTGTTGTTTCGACCTTGAGTTTAGATCCTTGACATGACTATTCTACAGCGATAGGTTTCATGGCATGATATGCTGCAGTTGGCCAAAGAGACCAAAAAAGTGTATACACCAACGAAACAGCACTTCTATAGACATTTGATAACTGTCTGTTATTAAATTACCATCCATTCTACGTGATTTTCTGACTGTTCTACAAAAACAGTAAAATTAGAAAATGAAACAGCACAATCTCTCCAATAAAAATGGCCAAACAACTATAAAAATGCTACGTTGTTCAGAGACATAATGTCCATTGGATCTTTAACAAAAGTGTATTTATTTATTTATTTATTTATTTATTTATTTATTTATTTATTTATTTATTTCTTTATTTATTTATTTATTTATTTATTTATTTATTTATTTATTTATTTATATTCATTTACTTACTTACTTATTAATATATTTCAGGTTTGGTTTCAAAATCGAAGATCAAAGGAGAGAAGAATGAAACAGCTTAGTGCTTTGGGGGCAAGACGTCATTTCTTCCGCAATCCCCGCCGAATGAGAGCCCTGCGCGCGGGTATGTCACCAAGTGAACTCGATGACGACATGATGGCGGGTCCGGGCTTTGGATATTTTCCAGGTAAATATAAAATATATTTTTATAATATAACGGTAAACTGAGTTTATGAATTCTTATTGTCCGTTACATATTTTTTCCCGTTATTTTGACAGTAAATACTGGAATAGAATATAACAAACGGACACTGAGGCATAAGTTGTATTCTCCGTTCACAAAATTATTCTGTCTATTTGTGCAAATCATTCTGAAGTGAATTCAGCTTACATCAGTAACAAGCGTGATTGTTTTTATTTTCTTATTTGATCGTTATGTGAAATCTACCTCTCAAAAATGCGCTCAGTCATAGGGTAGTTTCTTTTATCCCTGGATGGATTTTTTCCTACATAGACATGACAATTAGTAACTCGACGGGTGTACGAATTAAAAGCAGGCACAAGCTTACTAGCCCATCTTTTTTTTTATTTGGTTACTCATTTTCTGTTTTTGTGTTTTATGGTTTTTGTTTGTATTCATGTATACGGATTTGCGTTCCCTGTACTTTATGTTTTGTTGTTTGATAGGTTTCCTTGCTATTTCTTTATTAATGTTTAGTAATATTTCCACTTATATACAGATTAAGGATATACCCTATTGACAGCGACATCATCATTGCTAATGTTTTTAGTAAAATTACGATAAATTACAGTCATAGTTTTAATTTACGTAAAGACGGAAAAAAGAATGTTTTGACTACTAAGCCTCTATTCATGATGTTTAAATGTGGCAATGCTTGGAGATATTTTAACGATTTTATATCAGGAACAAGGAACGCAGTTGGGTTGTCCTAAGCTGAAGGATTATGGGATTGAGTATCCATGAATTTTAATGTCAACTTGAGCACATCTTAACGACGCTTCAAAGTCCCTCGGGATACTTCGGTTTCTAAAACACACAAACGACGATGAAATATGGTCCAGATCTTTGACAGAAGTAAATCTCAAAACAAAACAAAATGCTTCATTCAAGACCAATCTTCACTTTTGTAATAAATCCTGACTTTTTTTAAAAAATGTTTCGTAGAAACACTGGAGGAATTATTGATTCAGACTCACACAAGAAAATCCCCGGGATTTGAAATATTCTCCTGGATTACAGAATAAAAAGACAAACTGGATAATATATTAAAGTCCGCTCGAAACAACAGCTTAATGCCGTATAAAATTCCAGTGACTTTAATTATCTCGATATGCTAATTTATTATTTTTCAAAGAAATTTACAAATATGCTTTTGAACAAATTGCAAATATATTGAGTATTGTCTTTGTAATTTTATATGTTTTATATGAGAAGATTACAGCTTAAAAATCTGTTTCTGAACATTTTTTTGTTTAGCATTTCTATCTAGCTTTAAAATGTGTTATAAAACATAAAACATATTCCGAAAATAGATATTAGCGAACATTAAAGACGTTAGGAACGCATTTTGTTTATAGCTAAAACACTGAATTATTAATAAATTCTTTGCCTTGTACGGATAGTTAAGTATGGTCACGGTGCGATTTACAATGTACGCTTCGATAAGAAGCTAGAAATTTATTAATATTTTATTAAAATTTTCTCTTGACAATTCTGTAAAAACATGCGTTTCTTTGAACATGTTTACTTAGGACACAAAATTGAACGGAAGTTTGACTTTGATGACACGTTTGTGTATTATCAAGTTATAAAATCGTTGTTTCTTATAAAACGTCAGCTAATTTGTTAAATTTTTAACAACAAATAAAACATTTATTATTGCAATAACATCATGAAGATGCGAGAAATGACTTCATAATTTTTTGTTATTTTCAATATATATGAAAGGTTTCACAGTTCAAAATTATTTAACGTAGCAACTGAGCATGCACAGGTACATATGTTTGATTGTTTGCGTTTAGAGATCATTAAATACAAAATATCATGACTGACCAAGCTGCCAAGTTTCCGATTATACATCTGTCACTGTTCATATGCACATAGCTAGTCATATTAGCAATTTAGACGTAATTTTGACAACTGTAAAAACTGTTATACGTAAACGAGCTGTTACGTTCCCCTTGTATCATGTTCTCCATGATGGAGTGTGCTTTGTAAGATTGACAATACAGATTAGAAAATTAACCTCCTAGGACAGAGACATCTCTATCTCCATATCATCTTAAGCTGCAAGCTTGACAGTTTTTTGTACGTCTTACATTTTTACAAACCTTCCTACGTGGTTTCGTATAGAATATCAAATATGGCGATCGTTGATTGATGGTTCGGTTTGATCATCACTGCTGTTCTATGTTTTTGTTGTAACGTTTTCTTCTTGCGCCACCTGTGGTTAAGAAATATGATATAAAGACTTCTTATTCTTTTACCTTTTGTAAATGTATCTTTAGAAAAACGACACCTCGACCAAATCACTCAATGTGCGATCGCGGAATAACTTCCTCTCCAACTACATAGTGTGCTAAAGAAAGGAATGCCCACTGGATATTTTTCTTTCGTACAAGATTTATTACGCCGAATGTGTGTGTGACAAAGACGGATGGTTAAAAGCAAACTTGATCAACAGACCGGCTGTTTCAATACATTATTTCTCTTGTAAAATGTGAAACAAATGTCTCCTAAAAATATCTGAAACATTTTCAAAAATTTGTGTTAGTTGTCATTAAATTACAATCCATTTATATTTTGATTCGTTGTGGTAGGTTTTTAAAAATGAATATTTAACCAAATTTAAAAGGTTCGCTAAAATACATAAACTTGTGAGCTCTGGTAATAAATTAAACAAACCAATTTTTAACGAGGTTCTATACTGCAATAAGAGATTTATTTAATTAAAGGGTTAAATACGTATATTTATAGAAATATTCAATAGAAAAGTCCAACATTTTTAATGTTTCTTTATTGCAACAAACATTATCTTAAAAATATGGAAATGGATTGATGGCATGACAAGACATTTTGTTGAAAGATCATTAAAACAGTTAAAAATGTTTTATATAATTTTTGTATCGAGACCAAAGCTAAATGCCAATGCTAGCATTTGGTTTCAAACTTTGCAGTTATCCGACATAATAACAGTAAACGTAAACATTTGGTTTCACGCTTCAACTTGCAAGTAATACTATTTACATTTCAGAAAATGGACAAGACTATTATCCTGGTTACCAGGGTTACAACGACTTTTTTCCTGGCCAAGATGGTGGACCTGGTGGCATGAATTTCTTACCGCCAACATCTCAAGGAACGCCACCTCTAAATTTAGACCAACAAATGCATCATTCAGGTAAATACTAAGAATTGTTCTTCACATACAATGTCTTTGATTGGTATATTTTGAGCTAAGAAGCAGACGACAAACCAAAGGAAAAGTTGACTTCTAAATTTACAATCAGAAATAGTTGACCTCTATAATTTTTCGATTAGATCATATTGTCCTGAGGGAAACGAGATAATTTCCTTCAGAAATTACTTCTGGTGTGCTTCTGAAGCCATCAACACGACATTGTATTTAGCAAGAATTTTACGATGTGTCATTCATTACAAAACTGGTTATAACCTCGAATAACGACAGCGTTTATTGCGCAGCAAATGGTCGTCCAAACAACAAAATCATATAAAATATAATTTTATGCCCCCAAAAGATAAATTTGGGGGTATTTTGGAACATAAAATACGTTAGCTAGATTTCAGAATACGCGTAAGCTAAATTAAAGCGAGACAATTGTTAGTTTCGTTTCGTTTTATGTGACCATTTTAATTTCTTTTTAATTAAACGAAATTTAGTGTTTCATTGTTTTGTTCTATAAAATTGTTAAGTGGATACCTTGAGCAGCAAAACTAGTTCATTTTAATTAAACTTCTACGCTGGTTAAGCGCGATAAATAGAGTATGTATTGAACTGCAAAAATGTACGTAAATAAAAAAAATCTTGTCCGTCAAAATATGTTACATGCATATCGATTTCCAAGCATTTCTTTGAAATCAAAGTTTATTCTTTAATGATCTACCGAAGCGTTTTGACGGCATGGACGATTGTCTATTACTTTATTTATGGAACAAATGTTAGGTAATGTTTTCATCCTTTACGCGTGTATCGCCTTTTATTATATTCTGGAACAAAAACAGCGAATAATCCACTTCGCTACAAGAAACATTTTAGTGACATTTGTCAACTAAAAACCCAATCACTCGAAAAAACGTTATAGAACAACAACGGACCGTAAAATCCACATGGACAAAAGACAAACACATTTGTAACACAGTCCTGTTCTGTATTATCCTCAGTGGGTTAAAGGATGAAAGACGGCAACAGCTTGGATAATTGTTACAATAATATTAAAATCAATTAATTAGTGTTCCTGAACGGTAAAAATATATAGTAAGCTATTCGACAACATGTGTTTGATTTAATAGTCATCGAATATAATGTTTTTAAAATTAACTTTAATACGATACAAATATAAATGGTGATAAAACGGCGGGTCTCGTCTTCGACATCAGGGTTAATTGCATTTTCTATACGAGTTTCAGTTTTAAGTCACGGTAAAAGACTATGCGAACATTTTGTTTAGAATATTTTGTCGTTTAATGCGCGCTAACAGAATGAGAAAAATACAACCACGGAAAACACCGAAACTCGTGTTATTTCCACAAATGGGATATATGATTATAATTATATTGAGATATTATGAATTATTACGTATATATAACGTCGTAAACACAATGTTAATATAATGTTAACAACAGAATAATTTTTTTACCTCTATTATGTATTTTCCAAATGATCATAACGAAGAATATTTTTTTATCTTAATTGTGTAATTTCCATATCTTTCCAAAGGGGTACTGAGTCCACGTTCGCTCTATCATAACGTGGACTCGAATAACCCGACATAGGAGGATGAATTTCCAAAATGATGATTTTTAGAAATGCGTACCTGATTTGTTGTTAATTGATAACTACTTGAATGCACAACACATAATTTGTTTATTAAATAACATAACTCCGAATTTAAAACGAATTACTCAAACTTTCTTTTCATTTTAGGTAACATGGTTCCAGAGAGTCACTATTTACCCAGTGACATGGTCCCACCATCTTCGCCAGAACCGTTAAATTTACATGGTCACGATGGTCATCATTTTCCTGGAGGTCCGCCTCGATCTTTTGGGGCTTTGTCTCACCACGCTGAAATGGCTGGAGAAACGTGGGGATGACGTAAGCGAATATCCATGCTAGCTTCCATTCCAGTGTATTTAAATTCAACATAACTGGAAGACCTCGAAATACCTCGGCAGGAGAAATCATTGTTGTTTTCATACTTTATGTGTATATGTATTTACTAATTTATTGAATGTTTACGTTCGCAATTTTTGTTGCGGACTCATATTCATAATGATGAGTGATCAAGACAAAAAAAGTCCCAAGTTTTTGTTTTTATATGATGTCTTTTTTAGTTTTATTTCACCTTTATTTTAATACGCGTGACAAAACAGTAAGAGAGTCAATATTATGTGTGTAAGCTCTTTATTGTGTATTTTTCCACGAATTTATGATGTTTAAAACTGTTAACATGTACATAAAAATTCTCATATCATGTTCATGTTGTTGCAGTCGTTTGTGGAATGAAAGCCGTGTGATGTTGATATTTTTTGCGAGACTAGAATGTTGTCACGTGGTTCATGTTGGATGATAATAAAGTGAAAATAAATCGAAATTTGAAGTACCTCTTTTGTTTGTTTGTTTTTTTTAGTGTGTGACAATTCCACTGATGTATTAAGACATCTCATCCAAAGAATATTCTATTGAAAACTAAAACATAAACTGTTAAATTGAAAAAAATGGCGTATTGAACTCAAGTTTACTTATCACTGTCAAGGCCATACATAACCCCGGTTATGCACCCCTCTAGTAAAACAACATTAAGTACACTCATTTAGGGTGCTCTGTGATTCCATATTTTAGTTTACTCTTGCTCACAGAAACGTTTTAGAAAAAAACAGTGTAACAAAAAGTTACACTGTATAATATTAACACAAGACCATCTAACAAATTACTGTAGCTATTTTATTTTTTGTGTGTTATATAGTCTTCAATGGTTTATACATACAATTTGTATATGAACTCAGTTTCTTTTGTAGGCAGTATACACAGTTGGTAATGGTCTATTTGTAGTATTCTTAAAATGGTGGCTTTGCACCAATTTTTGAAAGGGCATGACGTTGCTAATTTTATTTATCTTCCAATAGGAATCAAAAGCAAAAATTAAAAGAAAGAAATGAATCAAAAACAGCGTACAATAATACTTAAAGTTAGTGCTCTAATATATACCTAATATGGCATAAATGAATCTGATTGATTGGTTGCTTAGCGTCCAGTGCTCAGTATTTTAGCTATATTTAGAATATGAACGAGTAGACAAACAATGAATTAATCGGGAAAAGTGGAAGGCTTAATAGACAAGAATTCTTGTTGCCTCAGGAAACGTAAGAGGAGATGGGTGAGAATGAAGAATTTAGACTTTTTTAGCAGCTACAATGGGCTAATATTTTCGACGCGGAGGTCTATAATGTGCAAAAAACGTGTCAATTTTCAAGCTTATTTTCTCGACACGAAGGTCTGTAATGTGCAAAAAAAAAAAAACGCGACAATCTCCAATCAAGACATCCAGTATTGTCTTCGGCCTGGCGTTTACATATTATTACACGTCAAATCCCAATGAGGTGACATCGCAAAACCTCCTCCTATGGACGTGCTGTGCCGCTCTGTTGGTTGATATGTGGGATCTGCCACTAGTATCTAGTAGCATATCTGTTGTATTGCGTACCAGTACATAATGTGTTTGTTTGTTTGGTGTTTAACGCCACTTTCATCATTTTTTTAGCTATATCATGGTGTTCAGTTTTTACTGGGGAGGAAACCGGAGTACCAAATAAATACAACATCCAATTATTGGATCGAACAGAAAAAAAACAGCATGAAAATGGCTCACAACATATTAATTTACATAAAGATATATCTATTAAAATATTTTAAGACGCATATTCATGACAGATTAGGCTATATGGAATAGACTCTAAACACATATTATAAAGTACTTATACTAATCGTTGATCTAAATATTATTACTTTTTCAACGATCACACATCTACGTTAAGTATATATTTTTTCGCGTTGTGGGTCGCAACAAGGATCCCTTCATTTTTTCACAACATTTCACATCACCAACATTGACAAGTTTTTGTTCTAAGCATATGAAAGGTGCGGACTTGTACATCACTTCCAGCTGTTTGCTTAGGCTTTCCGAGTAACTTTTTGATGGACGAACGTTTTTTATTTCTAACGAACAGCGAGCAATATTTCAGCTACATTCGGGACGAAAGCGCATTTACAAACCTTAAGCTAAAGGGAAAAACGGATGGACTAAAGGTAACACAATTTTGACTGCCACTGGCAAAGTATGGAGTAGTGATAGGGCCTGAAAATACATATAGTGAACATTATTGCACAAGTCTATACCGTTTGTTGGAAGAGCTCTGGTCGTGCCCATTAGGCAAGACACACAGATATAATCTAAACAGAGACTAATTATGCATAATAATTGGGGAATGTACATAGTAATAAAAAGTTTTTCATTTTATTTTAAGTAAGTAGTTTTTAAATACTTTGAGTCGTCTTAAAAATGCTTCATAAACATCTTTGGTTGGTTTCTTAAAGTAGCGATACATACAAAAGAAATTCAACATAATATAAGTTTTTGTTCATCAGAAAATATTGTGTGGGAAATATATTTAAGCAACACATTATCATTTCATTATTTTTGTCATGATAAAATATACTCATTTTTTACATAAATAGGACAGATATGCATCAGTTTGGATAAAAACGGTGCATTTTACATCATGAATTCTGCATGTAAATCGTTTTGAAGTCCTCTGCGGAAATCAGAATGCCTAGATAAGATTTAATTCTGAAACTAAGACGTAAAAACAAAGCAATTTAAGCTCCATTTTATGCATCACCGTGCAACATAATTGGTTTCTACGACTCGATTTAACGTCGAGTGAAATCCAATTTCCCCGTATTCGTTGTTGTAATCGTTCAAACCTAGGAATGTGCACTAGTTTTGGTGATTTTTATAATTCATTTTGTAACATTTCTACTTCTACACAGTACAATAGGTTTCCACCGAAAGAAAATGTATAGAATACAATGTAATTTTTGCTGTTCCAATCAAGGCGATAATAAATATTTCAGAATCTAATATAATCCCCATGCGACCATTGATCGAGGAAATATGGGTTTTATACAAAAATAAATTATCAATTTCTGTCAATAATGCTATTTCATTGTCACATTTATGAAATATTGTCGAATAAAGATGTTTCTATAAATTTATTAAAACCATTGACGATATCGTTAGAACGTTGTATTAAACTACAATAATTGAAAGCTCTGATAATAATAGTATAATGCACACGTATTGAATGCATCTTGTGTGAGAAAATAAAAGCAAAAAAAAAATATTGTTACTAGTAAAATTTTTATTAAAATTTGTAGATGTATAGAATACAATACTGTGTTGTTTGTAAAAGTCCAATGAAAACGTTCTGATAAGCGTTTTCTTTGGCTCGAATGTATGTCCGCTAAAAACTAGCTGATAATGGTGAAATTCATTACTACCTCTCCAGTATCATATTTAAACAATGTAATATTCACTGCTTATCACATTATACTTTTGCGTTTGATAAAGTACTACAGAAACGTTCAATTCTTGTGATAAGCAATCATAACAACTCTTTTAAAGTGTTCATTTGATAATCATGCAAATATTATTAATTTATTATTAAAGTATAATAGACTTAGTGGCTCTTTGATACCCGTTATAATTTATAAATGTAAATTTTAAATGAGTAATATTAACAGTTAACTTAGAAAGACTAAAATACACGACTTTAAAACATTTGATTTTTGTAAACCATTACAAATACGGCATCAATCATAGAGCTACAATAAGTTTTTTTTATAATTATCTAGCATATAATGCATTACTTAACAAAACACCCATACTCTCTTCTGCACCATGAAATGGCTGCATGGATAAAAAAGTTGTAGCCAAAAGATCATTTGATAAATTATTGCATTATTGACAGTGAAAAATTTTGTAAAGGACAATTTTTCGTAATAACTATATTTGATGGAAATATGAATGGATCCAACAAAAGGTATTTTCTACCTCAATTCTAATAAAATCCGTGCAGATTGTACAAGTAACGCCCATAATTTAGTACTTTTGTCAAGACTCGTGCAGCGGTTTTTAATGTAAACATTTACTGTTTGAACGGTAAGAAAGACAGTCAGACTGCCAACCTAAAATTACATACATTATGTCATATTTTGCTCCTTTTTGACGCCATATCTCAAATTTGTGATGGGACACAAAATACATTCCACCTCAAATGAGGAAATAAAGAGGTTTAACCCAACGAACTTTACACTCATTTCCTATACATTATTTACAGATCAAGTACTTTTGACGGTCAGTTATTTCGAACGTAATCGGTAATTTTCTGGTTTTAATTGTGCCAAACTTTTCTTAGGTCAATGTGTTATTGTAATTAAAAATGTTGTATACGATATTGTTTTACACTGCCGACTTCAATTATCTGGTTTAATTTCGTCCATGTTGTGTGTAAATCTGTTTTTGTCTGAACTACACATTTTCCGATTGTAGTAGATCCCTTCTGCTCCACATTGTTCCAAGCATACTAGTTTTTTAGTGCCCATAATTCCAAATTGTTTTTTTTCAGCCGTCTTTTGTTTTGCATTGTCCCGCCTTGTCGCAATATATTTAGTCTAAAGCAGTAATTCGGTAAAGCGACATCTTTTTGACGGAATTTACCTTACTATATATATATATGCCCGATTTTACACTGTGCTTAATATGTATTACGTGCTATGTAGCAATAGCGTCTTGCGCCCTTTTTTAATGGTTTATGCCGTATTTTAGAACATTTTGCTATAGTTACATTAAAACAGGCTTATAAATGACTAGCTGTAAAATGTGTGCTTGGAGTGCATTAATGATAAAGTTTACCTGAGCAGGGTGTACAAGGATGATGCACAATTTATCGTTGTCAATTTGTTCAATTTTTTTCAGTATATATTCAATATTTATTTTACAATCTTTCGTCTTTAAATTTAGACTTAAGTATAGACGGAGAGTCTTCTAGATATCCATGTAAACTGCAAGGAGAACAATTGTAATCAAAAGAATTTACTTGTCAATGTTAACATCTTTTATTGGCATTTTTTATTTGGCATTTTACAAACGTAGAGTAGCGCGTCGTTTATTTACTTGTACCTCTTTATTACCGCATGTGATTCAATAGCGGAACAATGGTCCGGCATTGTTTCCAATAAAATAGGTGTTCGTAGTATCAGTTGATGGTTATTTACACAAGATCTTCAATTCAAAAAGATATTTACCGTGTAAACTTGTCAGCTATTGAGAAAAATTCTTAACATAATTCTTTCTCCTCCTAACGCACATGTAATACTTAAGACAAAATTTACATTAAACAGAGAAGAGTGGTATTAAACCATACCGAATAGCTCTCATAAGTTGTTTATCTTATAGAAAACAGTTGTCGATTTTTGTAAAGATGCAATAGAGACCCTTTACTTCTCAATTGGAATAAATGTATTGAATTCAAACAAGGTGACCAATTTGACATTTAAAAGAATGGACCGTCAAGAGCAGCGCAGGATATTGTGTAAATTTTAGGCGTAATATTATTTTCATAATACTCTGAGTTGAACATTAAAAACCTGAAATATGAAAGCCGGTCTCTTGAGAAGTCCAGGCTAATAATATCGAAATTATAACTAATATATTGTAACCACAATAAGGTTGTAATCGGGTTAGTGTTGCCTAAGGAGGAAAAATCGCATAGTCATTCTTAATAAATAGACCACCAATTTGCTTTCAGAGGGGGAATTAAAGTAAATGTTGTCGATATTAAATACAAACTCTAAGTGATTAATCCTCTATAAGAAGAAATGTTTAGCAAGTTTTTAGCAGAAAAACTAAAAGACTTTCTTAAGTCGTTATGACTAGAATTAATGTATTGGTTACACGAAGATTAGAACCGCTTACCATTCAGAAGCATATTGTCTCAGTGTAAGGTATTATAGGAGAACCTATTTGCTTCAGGTTTTTTTCTGTTCACTGTTTTTGTCCTTTTTCCCTTGAATAAACCATGTATTGTGCTTTACGCTGCAAACATTTACTTTGCCATTTCAGCGTTCATTTACTAAGAACCATGATATATTAACGGATTGTAAGTCCTTCTTTAATACACTGAACACCTTCATATTGTTATTTTATCATACCGACTGTAAGAGGGGAGGAACTATTAAGCGATATCAAAGTACAGAAACGATACAGATAGACATTTTAGTTTGGGCATTGCCCTTAAAAAGCTGTAAAGATGTTTTTGGAAGGGAGCACTAAAATAAATGTATCTTTTTTCTGTAAAGATACGTATGAAAGGTAGTGATGAACTTAACTTGTCCTTAGTATACGAAAGTTGTGAAAACCTTCTACATTGTTTTCATTTACCAGTATATAGTCAATTATAACCACGAGAAGTAATATATACGTAAACATAAACACTTAAAAAGAGTTTTATGCCGGTGAATGAATCGAGCCTACAAAGAAATACGAGTAATTTGGGACAATCAAAAATTCTCTGGGACAAACAATAAAGCTAAAAAAAAATACCATGATCCAAGATATCATGAACAAGGATACAGGAAGTTAGTGTCGGCATGGCTTTTGACTTCATAAAGTCATAATTATTATAACATTAACGGCAATCTTAATTACGTTTTTACAACTTTAGAAGAAGACGATGTTTTGAAGGGCACTTGTCTAACGGCGTCTCCTACCAGACCCTTAACAATTCCCACATGCCGATTCGTCAGTTGTACATGATCAACATCAAACGCCGTTACATCGGTTTTTGCTACAAATACTTGTTTTCAAACTGAGCAACATGAAGATTACATCAACACAAACTTTAAAACTCTAGTTTTGAGAGTTTAGCATCGTAGTAGGTCTGTATCGCTCTCGATAATGGGGTTAGAATTACAAAAAATATTTAAAGATATGGCATTATATAAACGACGTTACGACAATTTGCTATGATAAGGCGTTGTTTCATTGCGGACTTATGGCACTGACGGACGCCATCTGATAAAACGGAAAAATTATTATGAATTTATTGGTAACATTAAAAGATCGTAAAATATCATTATTTTATGTACACAGAAACTTAAGCATCACGTGCAAAGTTATATATTAAAAGTCTGTGCATTGCCCGTTCTACTAAAATGGCAAACATCCAAACATTGCTGCTGGGCGCCGACATGAGTGGTCAACTATCTATACAACACGGATGTTGATGATAAATAAAATCACTTTTATTCAATGTGTAAAAACACATTTTGACGCAGGATACCCAGACTGGAAGCTGCTGGGAAAAATTTTGTGTTTTTGTGAATGTGAAGGTCATCTTTATATGTGTTGTATATGATTAAATTTAGCAAGTATAAACACTGCAAAAGTAAGCATACTGTAAACGTTTTGGGTTAAAAACAGAACATAATTAATAGAAAATGTTCGAATGTGATTATGTGTTTAAAGTTCTAATCATAATGAATTGTAAATGACAAACTATTTGGGTTTTTTTTGTAAGCTTTAGTCGCACAATCTTGCTATTGACTTTGCACCAAATGATCGTTTATTTAACGTAAGTTAATGAAAAAACATAGGACATACGACGAAGGCAATGATTTATAACCATAACAAATATTTTGTTTTTGACCAATTACAATTGTTTGTTTTTATATCCGAACAAACTGACACTTTGGTTCTGAATAAAACATAAAACTGACTTATACGTATATTCTAATATCAAGTTACGGTTGCGTTTGTAGGTGTGTTGTGCATCGACCAATAATAAAATGAAACAATCACAAATTTTTAAAAAAAACAAAACAACACGACCACAATAACATTGTCACATACATGTAAGCCAAGCATTACCTGCAAATAACTTTAACTCACAAGAATCATTAAAAAGTAAATTCTAATTTTTAAATATTGCATAAAAAATTTCAAGTAAGTTGTTTTTTTAAACCAAACTGAATTTCGACGTAATAGTGTAACATCGAACTTTTCAAAATGTTGTGGTACTTGCCAGGTATTTTCACAAAAAGCCTATATTGAAGAGATATTGATATTCGAGAACATGCGTATAATGTAGATTAAATTCAGTTCGGCGTTAACTGTAGTATGTACTACATCTATATACAGATTTCTATAGGTTTTACCACAATCTTTGGGCGTGAATATTGGACAACTAACTAATACACTTTGGGAAACCAATAAACCAAGACGAAATAACAAGAACAATACAGAAATGTATATGAAGCAGGAACTTTAACTTGTTTACCCTAATGTTGCCATACAATAAAAGTGCATGAGTGTCCCCACACGTTTTATTGACTTATCAAGTGTCCAAGCCATAATAAAAATAATTAAAATGCAATTTGTTTTAAGTAAGTCTTGATTTGTTCGCTATTTGTTTGGCACCAATTGCTTAGTTTTGTAATTAATTTGTAGGAATTTGCACTTAAGCAATCTATTCATTTCTCCTTATTGTCCACAGATGTTCCATTTTGTATAAATCTAAATTCCTCAGCTGTTTGACTCATGTGAGGATTAACATATTCCAAAAGATCATTTTAGAAAAAGAACGTTGTCATTAAAATCTAAATATTGGATTTAAAAACTAATTATCTGGATAGAATAGCTTCATCGTTTCTTCATTGTACCGTTTGTCACCTCCCTACCGTAACAAAACAACATAATTAACCTTAATCTTCAATGTCAAACCTTCTAAATATTTTTGGTGAAAGTCAAAATTGTGCTTTGTGATAAGAAGTCTAAGCATCGGTAGCTGTGTGCTCTATGTTATTTTACTGCAAACAACATCACTGTTAGTCATTCATACTTTGCCTTCGTATTTCAAATAACATTAACTTTTCTGAGTTTTATTTACTTTTTGTCAAAACATAAATAGCAATTAGAACCACAGAATATACATAATACTTATAATATTCATGTTCCGATGCTAAATGAAATGGCGGTAAATTTTAAATAAAATGATAACAAAAATTGTAGAATACAGTAATATTATGCTGTAAAGAAATGAGATCAAGTACGTCGATCAGGTAAGCATCTCATGTTTTGCATTGTGTTCTTTAATCTAAACCGTAAATCCTTGGTCTCAAATTCCAGCGGATATTCTTTTTTTGCAGGTTCTGTTTGGTAGCTGTGCTTTGCTTTATTATGTTGTAATGTGTTTTTTCCAAACTAGTAGTTAAAGCGCTGGTTGTGTTAACCTTTCAGTTTGTTTGTTTTTATTTGTTTTTGTCTTTTGGTGCCGTCTTTTAGCGATTATTTTTACAGTAAGATTTGTATTTCATTTATCTTTTGTATGACGTAGCGTCTAGTGTCTGATAAATATCTTTTTGTTTTAAGACTTTTAATGAATAAAGAAATCGTCAGTAAACTAGTATTTTTTAAGTTTTTGATCAAAAACGAACTTTATCCGTTCTATGGGCAATTAAGATACTCGAATTATTGAAAACTAAAATTTGTTTAACTACGATTTGTAACAAGAAAAGCAAGACCTGGTATTTTGAACCTTCAGACGATTTTGTTTTATTTTCCTGCACATCTTTCGTTTTCAAGAGAGTAACAAAGTAAGCTGTATTTTAGTGTTTTTTAGGTATAAAAAACTTGTCCAAGAATGTTTGTTTTGTAAAGTATAATTTTGCCATTTTGTAAATTTTGTTTTCTCGTACTGTGAAAGATCTATACATTCAGCCATGCC
This sequence comes from Limnoperna fortunei, assembly GCA_944474755.1. NCBI lineage: Eukaryota > Metazoa > Mollusca > Bivalvia > Mytilida > Modiolidae > Limnoperna > Limnoperna fortunei. The sequence continues at coordinate 42,082,802 of OX104121.1, read as the reverse complement.
TAGTCACGTTTGTTTCGAACACATTTTTTTACAATTTTCTGTGATTTATTACAATTTGCCACACTTTTAGTTCTCTCCTTACAAAATCTAATAATAATTTAGATATGGGTTTTTCCCAAATAATATTCCAGAAATGGTTAGAGCACAACATACAATTTTATCTGATTTGCATGAGAGTTTCAATGTCTAGTCGTTTTCGTTACAGCAATATTATAAACAGTTTCCTTTGGCGTCAAGCAACGTTATAACACACCACACAAAGTTCAATTAAAATATTAGAAAATATTTGATAACGAAAATATTCATGTTCCAAAGGTTTTGTGTGCGAATGTAAATACGACAGTGACACTGTCCTGTGGCTTTGAAGAACCCCGTTTTAACGTGCACTTGTTCATAAAACGTAAAGTCCGAATTTTACTTTACGTCAAAAAGCTCCAATGACGTTACACGTAGGGGCTCAATAACATCTTTTAATAATTCGTCATTGTATATACGTTTTGATCTTTTGTTCCCGTGCATTAAATTTGATTAAAATTCTGACAGATTGCAAGTTTGATACGTTGAGAATCACACGAAACTTAACTTAAGAAAACGCTTGTAGGAAACCAACGGAAACTCTTCAGTTCCGTTTTTAATCATATTAATATAGTTGATATCGTTGTAAACTTAAAGGAAGTAGAAAATGATATCGCAAACAGCTTCACCCCTAAGCCTAAACCTAAATGAAGACAAACATACAGAACCCATACCAAAACCGTTTTTCAAACAAACAAGAATTCATGCACATGGTTTGAATGTGCATTGTACTGTAGATTTTCACACAGGTAATATACGTGCTTCTTAAATATATAATGACGCATTCCAAAATAAGTTTGATGACAGGCTAATTACAGGACGATTCTTGTTAAATATTTGATAAAAAGGCATATACGAAAGCTGTACAGGTAAATGTCACACCTTTGTAATACCTGTCCGCATCAAATATCACACCTTCATATTACCTTCCTCATCAAACAAAAAAGTAAGGTAGGTGGAAACTTGTTCTGTCGTCTGCGCTTTTGAACTTTTCTTTGACGGTAACATGAGATGTATACGATAAAAAATACATTGGTATTATTCGATGTCATTAAGATATAGTTTACTTAAAGATGTATCAAAATTACAAATGTTCTTACCAAAAATGCACTTTATATGTTTTGGCTCAACCAACAAAAGGGAATTTCTGTTCAAGTTCTGTAGAATCGATACCTTACCTTTGGCGACTCACTGAGAATGTATATATAACTGAGGAGCTAGAAAAAGAAATGTTGACAGAGACAGAATACAATGAAAGGACACATCCAACAAACACCGCATAGTACTTATAAAAGTTCCCAATATATCCTGTTTTAAATTATTTATTTTAATTACAAATTCGTACTTTAAGAAGAGTAAATGAATTGATAGAACAGTAAAATTTATTTAATCATTAATATTTCAATCATTTGGAGTTAACGATTTAACAGTAGCTTAGAGAGAACTGCTGTTCATCAATCACAATTAAGTCCAGTATAACAGTTAATAGAGGGTGTACCTAGATACAAAATACATTGTTATCCATTATTGTAAACGGTGTTCTTTACCCTTTGGATTTTTTAATATTTTTCTGTAACATTTATGTTTTAAATCTGATCGATTCATCGGCAATGGGAAAACATTTGTTCAGTGTTAACATTGTTTTCGATATAAAAAATAAATTTTAATACATTTCCTATGCTACCTTCATGTTACGTGGTACACACGTAGAAAATACTATTTAAAACTTACAGTCCATCTCTGGAGGCATTTACCAAATTGCTAAAATCTCAATACCACAATTTTTTTGCGTGTAACTTTGCCACTTACCAATTGAAATATGAATGTTACTCAATTAAGTTTATCCGTTTGTAATACTATTTTAATCTGTTTTTTTATATAAAACTTAATACGTAATATTTTGTAATAATTAACTGTAAAAATTACCTTTGGGGAAATTGTTTCTAAAATGTATTTTATGGCATAAAAATTATACCACTAATCTGATTAATTAATGATGCGCTTTAAACCGCCGTTTGTTTGTTGTTCCTTCAATTAGAATGACTTTTAGAAATACATTAGGGACATTATTAAAACATTAATTTAAAAGAAGTCAATTATGCTAGATGTAAAATGTTTCGCATTGTGATATCTAATTTCATATTATAATTGGTCAATTGAAAAGTTTCTTAACGTCCAGCTTTATCTCAGTTATATATGTAATTAATCAATTTGGACAGAGTGGCTAAGGTAGTTTATCTACTATTGATCATGTGGTCTGTCAATACCGTGATTGCGGGTTCAATTCTCACTGCAGGCAGGGTGTGTGTGATCGACTCACATCTGAATAAAAAAGGATTGCTAGTTTTCCTCTCGGTTTTCTCCGGGTTATCTCTGAGCTTCTTCCCCCTTAAAAATCTTGACGCCAGGAAATAGCTGAAAAATTGCTTTCCTGAAAGTGACACGCCACTGATAATCCTCAGATGGCTCAAGAATTTTCTACAATTTTCGCTATTATCAAAAGAGAAATTTCTGGAAAGACAGCACATTGTCAGCATAAAAATATTATTATTATATGACGTCATTCAACGATTTGTTTCCATAACGGTAAATAATAACGTAATTATGCGTTGACAAATTGGCAGTTCTGAGCAAATTTAGACCTCCCTTGTAACTTGCATTCAATGTCTAACGTTGCTAAAAACATAAATCATGAATTATTTTTACCCAAAATGTAACCATTATAATGGTACATTTTTATAATATATTAGTTTTCGAATTATTTATCTTTTCTTCAGTTATTTTCGACAAAATCAAAGAGTTTTAACTAGTCATATATCTTGTAAGGAAATCATTTAGTATCTCTTCGCTAAGTCTGTGAAGTGTATGTTATAATTATTTTCAAAAATTCGATGGGCTGATAAGATATTGTGGGAGGGTACTAAGAAACTAATTATTTTCAATAACTTACAAAAATATGGCTAATAACCGATTCAATGATGCATCAGCTGCATTTACCTTTCACACGGCGGCCACACACAACATTCCCGTAGTTTCTTAATGAACAGGCAAATTGACACAGCGTTATAGTAAAGTACCTCTTTGAAGTAAGTTTTGGTAGAAGACAGTGTTTGTACACAGACCTAATTGAAAATGTTTGTCAATTGAAGCGTTTGAGCTCTCGTACTGTGCGGTGGTTAATATAAAAAGCTCTGATACTTTAAAGTGTTATTAAACAATAAGTCTAGATGTAAATGAGGGAAATCTATATTTATGTTTCATTTATCATAAGGTACAAAATATGATATTACGAAGAAATCAAGAAGCTTTAACATTGTTGCATAATATGAGAAAACAAACGTATTGGTAATATTAATGAAAGATTGTGAATAAAATTTGTTTCTTAAATAAAATATGTTTCAAACATGTATTGATTCAATCATGTATGCATGTTGAAGACGTTCACTCATGTATAAATTTGCTCTCAAGTCTTACAGTATAAGTGGTACTTTTAGACGGCTAATTACGCTGTCGATTTAAAAGTATGATATATATCAGCGTGGTAATATTTGACTTTTAGTATTAAAATACCTTTTTGTAATAAACTAAAGTTAGTAGTTTCCTGTACCACATCACGTTGTACAGAAAAAGGAGAAATATATGCCCAACATTGATATATCTAAACGTAAATTAATTGATTGAATGTTTTCTTAACGTTAGCATGTAGTAATAAAACTATAGAAAGGGATGGACATATATGCAAACAAATAAAACTCCACTAGCAAAAAACAATGGAGGGTGACAGTCTATGCCAACTACTACGGTCTGCGACCAGGCTTTCTGTATTGTAGCGTGACTACTGTCTTCGCCAATCCTTCATTTAGGGACGCGCTGTACAGCTCTGTGACGTGAACCCTGAGGATAAATACAATGATAGAGTGCAGCCAGCATCTGGGTACTTACTGTCCGCCGGGAAAGTGAAGTCTTTGGTTCGCTCCTAAACAAGAATTGTTTTATTACATGCAGGAGATCTCCAACAATATAGTTTTTCGCCTATGATTTTATTGAATTCATAATTACACATATTTTTTTTCGTTCTTTTGATTAGATCAGCAGCATGAATAGTTCTTTTTGAAAGGTTAGGAGCAGTCTCAAGTGTTATAATATTATTCTGTTCGTCATGGAGGTTTGATCGCATTGTTTCTTTACAGTCCCAGCTCACCCGTCCACGCGTACATTAAGTTGACGTTCGGTTGTCGTGTTATGTACGTTTTTTGGTTTGCATTGCTTTGGAAAGTTATGGTTATGGACGGAAAACACGTTGGAATATAGGTAAAACACCAAAACATTATTAATTTAAATAGATACGATCGTCCCACTAAGTCAACCATTTCTACTACATCATTATTTTTTTTATATTTATTAGCCTTCCAAGTAAAGGTCGAATCAAGTTTTATTAAATTTCTATCGGCCCTAAAAGAAAAAAGTAGTTTTGATAGAAACCTATTGAAATGTTGATCTTAAATATTTTCTAAACGCACTCAAAAGTCTTCAAACTAGGAAACCACATTGACCAAATACGTATGTAGTGGTAGCATCTTACATAAACATCAGCTGAATATTGTGGGAACTAAGTGGTCCCAATGATTACAGTTCAATATGAGAGGCGTGTACAGACGATATGTACCGAATGCACTTCTATTTGTACAACAATTCGTTGTAATGGTTATACAAGACAACTTATCCGATACAAAAGTTATTTTTTCTTACACTTTCACATGATTGAGAACGGAAAATGTAGTATTTTGCGGTGGCTCCAGCTCAATTAATCTCTCATTCCGCATATTATGTATAATGCAAAAGCTTACATCAGTATCATTGGACCGTGAAAAGGTTGCTTGCCGATCTCTTGTCGATGAGCGCAGTGCGTGATAGGATATAAAACGTGTCACTGTTAATACTTGATAAAGTGTTGAAGTCATATATTCATGTATTACAGATTTCTATACTACGGCAAATCACTTTTGGATTAGGGAGTGACAAGGGGAGGAGGTCTTTTGTTATATTTCAAAGAGTTTGTGGACGATCGCGCAGTCGAATTGCCATGACATAGTCTATTCACCACAGTGGGAGCCCAGGATATGAAAAGTTTAGCAAACATTGAAAAGAATACGTTTGTTTACTCATTTCGTAGCAATATGTTCTTCGGTTCATCAAATCTTATCAAATATTCGGTCGACATTCATTTAAAAGTATGCAACGGTGACTAAATGAACTTACAATTGTAGTATAATTGAGTCAGAGAGATTTGGGTGACAGGTTTGGGAATAATCCTGAAGATTCTATCAAAGGAAGCTTACTGGGAAATCCTAGTTCTCATTTTATTATTAGATAGATATACAACGAAGCATTACAAATTTATACAAATACAAATAGAAAAAAAACGAACAAATTGCGAAACACAAAATAAGTTGGAACAAACTATTATAATATGTATTTTTATCTTTTAAGTCTAGAATAATTTCTGTAGAAAACACTTATTTCTTTGGCACAGTTTGTATTATCCAACTTGGCTTAAGCCAATGCATATAACCTTTTCTTGTAATTTTAAATTTTTATTTTAAATTATCTAATGGTTTGGAACAGGCACAAACAACCGGTTAATTGGATCTCTAAAACTCCCCTTATTTATGTCCCAAAAAATACAGGCAAGTAGAACTATCAATTAACCCCTAGAAACATGCAGACAACTACAAGAACAACACAATTGTATATAAATACCCTGACCTAGAACATATACACACACAAATATGTGGCTGGTTTACACTGATAAAAGAAATCCCAGCACTGCTCTTTGTATTATTATTCATTTTAAAACAGAAATGAACATATAAGAGTTCACTTACACAAAATTTGAACAGAGACATGCACACATTACAGTACAGCAACATAAAATTTGAACATAGACATGCACACATTACAGTACACCAACATAAAATTTGAACATTGACAAGCACACATTACAGTGCACCAACACAAAATTTGAACAGAGATATGCACATATTACAGTACACCAACATAAAATTTGAACATAGACATGCACATATTACAGTGCACCAACATAAAATTTGGAAAGAGACATGCAGACATGACAGTACAGCTACACAAAATTTGAACATAGACATGCACACATTACAGTACACCAACATAAAATTTGAACAGAGACATGCACACATTACAGTACACCAACATAAAATTTGAACATAGACATGCACATATTACAGTGCACCAACACTAAATTTGAACAGAGATATGCAGACATTACAGTACAGCAACACAAAATTTGGAAAGAGACATGCACATATTACAGTACACCATCATAAAATTTGAACATAGACATGCACATATTACAGTGCACCAACACAAAATTTGAACAGAGATATGCAGACATTACAGTACAGCAACACAAAATTTGGAAAGAGACATGCACATATTACAGTACACCAACATAAAATTTGAACATTGACATGCACACATTACAGTGCACCAACACAAAATTTGAACAGAGATATGCAGACATTACAGTACAGCAACACAAAATTTGGAAAGAGACATGCACATATTACAGTACACCAACATAAAATTTGAACATAGACATGCACACATTACAGTGCACCAACACAAAATTTGAACAGAGATATGCAGACATTACAGTACAGCAACACAAAATTTGGAAAGAGACATGCACATATTATAGTACACCAACACAAAATTTGAACACAGACATGCAGACATTACAGTGCCCCAACACAAAATTTGAACAGAGATATGCAGACATTACAGTACAGCAACACAAAATTTGAACACAGACATGCACATATTACAGTACACCAACACAAAATTTGAACACAGACATGCACATATTACAGTACACCAACACAAAATTTGAACACAGACTTGCACATATTACAGTACAGCAACACAAAATTTGAACATAGACATGCACATATTACAGTATACCAACAGAAGAAAATCTAGTCGCCACGAACTTGAAAAAATAATGACAATAAATTAATTCGTGACAATGATATGCTACTGAATAAATAACAAATTGTTTTGACTATGACTTTGGTAATAAAACCAAAAGTGTTACTTTGTCTAATGACAATTAAATGACATCAAACTGTCTCTTTTCATGGTAAATGATTAACATTAAAACTTTATATCACATTTTCTATTTATCTTATATCAAAACTCATTCGTATCAAAGCCCTTTAAACGATTTCTTCAAGTAAACAGATTGAGTCTAAGAGAGTAACGTTATGATGGAGCCGTTTCACAAGTGCGTGGTTATTATACAGTTAATTACTTTATATTAAAAACTAAATATATATAGTATTTAATATAATATACATGTCAAGAACAATATTATTTATAGCGCAACGCAACATATGTAGTAATAAGACAGGAAATATAGTTAGAAATGCAACAACAAAGGCATGGACGCCAATGTAAAAACAGAAAGACATGAAAACAAATCAAATAACAAAAAACTTTTAGAATTAACTCACGAAAGGCAAATATAAGGCATACAGCCAACAGTAGGGCGATTTGAAAGATACAGGCGTATTCAGTAAAGAAATAACCCAAAGGAAGGGCAAAAGTCGTAATATGAATTCAGACCACAAAATACAAAAATAACTCACTGAACGGCAAAATGATGAATAATTCCAAAGACAAAGCTACATCATAGGGTAATATGAAGGACAGACCATAAAGTAAAGAAATAACGCAAGAAATGTCCGAAGGATGGATGATACCGAAGACAGAGCTATATCGTATGGTAATATGAAGTACAGACCATAAGGTAAAGAAACATCTCAAGGAAGGGCAAAAGGGTGAATGATACCAAAGACAGGCACTCCGAATAGTAATAAGAAGGACAGACTAAAAAGTAAAGAAATAACTCAAGGAAGGGCAAAAGGATGAATTATACAAAAAACCGAAACATATCCGTATGGTAATATGATGGACCGACCATAAAGTAAGAAAATAACGCAAGGAATGGCAGAAAGATGGATGATACTGAAGACATCTACATCGTATGGTGATATGAAGTACAGACCATAAGATAAAGAAACATCTCAAGGAAGGGCAAAAGAATGAATGATACCAAAGACAGTCACTCCGAATGGTAATACGAAGGACACACAAAAAAGTGAAGAAATAACTCAATGAATGGCAAAACGATGAATGATACCAAAGACAGAGCCACTCTGTATGGTAATATGAAGGGCAGACCAAAAAGTAAAGAAATAACTCAAGGAAGGGCAAAAGGATGAATGATACCAAAGACAGTCACTCCTAATGGTAATATGAAGGACAGACTAAAAAGTGAAGAAATAACTCAAGGAATGGCAAAAGGATTAATGATACCAAAGACAGCCACTCCTAATAATAATATGAGGGACAGAAAAACAAAAAATAACTTTTTCGTATTCATATATGTCATTCGTGTTATATACGTATACCAGTTTGTTTTAAAACACCCTGTATTATGTCAAGACCGATTGCACAATGTCAAAATATGATACGGACCTTAATATATCGGTTTTTCAAATAAGATAGTACAAACCTAAATCTATATTAAATGTAAAACAATTGATATAAAATATTCATTGTACAATTTGTGTGTGAATTATTAAATATTACAATTCGTTTTCTATACTGATTAAAGCTAAGAAAACAAAATGCATGTTTTCATTTAAATATAAACTGACAGAACATTGATAGCAATAAAGATTATAAGATAACATTTGTTTGGGATTGGAGTTACTTAAAACTTGCATATAATTAATTACACTGTATAGTGGAAAATTCTTGCCATAAAATGACCATTTGATATAAAGTTAAAATATCCCATTCCTGAGGCTTAAAAAACACCTTACCTGTATTCTACATAAAATATCAAGCACCGCAGTAGCACATTAATAAGGCGGGTTGGGACTTTAGCAAACCCACTTCTTGGATTAGTTCCACTTGCTCTTTTGCTTTCTTTTCTACCTATATACATTCATAGTTAGGTTATTTGGCCTTGCAACGTTAGTTAAAGTGTAAACGTATCAAAAAGTTGCTCAATACGTTACCTCCATTTTCAGTATAGTATCTCCCTTATTTATCATGTTGACGAAGATCACGTTAGAGAAACATTATTGCAATGATCTCTTCCAAGAACACTAAATCTTCCATATCTCCTTTCTTAGTGATGAAGTGCATTCGTGTTCTGAAAGTTTACGTTTTCTTTAAAATTTCTGACGACTTCTAAATATATTTGTATTAACCTATGTCAGGCTTGATTCCGAAAGCTCTCGGCTAAAATATATAGGGCAAACAATTTTAAAATTTGTCGGCTAAAATCTATCGGGCTAACAATTGTATTCATTATCGGCTAAAATCTGTATGGCAACCAATTGGGTAAACTGTCGGCTAATAATTTAGTAGTTCGTTATCATAAAATGCCCAACGTAACAAGAATTTACATTTTTGTTTTAACAAGCGCTTTCATGTATCATTACAATCTACAGATGAACGCGCTTGTGAAAATAGAAATGCAAATCTGGTTATGTTGGCTTTTTATGTTTAATATATAGGGCAGACAATGCAATAAAATGTATGGTAAACAAAAGAATAACTCTTGGTTAATATCTGTAGGGCAAACAACTGGACTAACTACACACTGTCATCTAATATCTGAAGGGCAAATAGAAATAACTATTTAAACTATTGGTTCGATCTAAACGCCAAACAATTTGAATAAGTTCAGATAAATTGTCGGCTAAAAATCTAAAGCAACGCAATTTAAGGTACTCTGTTGGCTAAAATCTAAAAGGAAAACAATTGGAATTTCCATGAAAATATCGGCAAAGGTTCTGCAACAAAACGATTGCGTTGTCATCTGACCTTAAACGTTTACTATAGGACGTGGTACCATATTCCTAACTTGTTCCTCTTTACAGAAAACGTGATACTCAACTCCTGACTTGTTTGTGTTTACTAGGAAACATGGTACCCTACTCTTAACTTGAACCTTTGCACGTGATAACCTATTCCTAACTTATTCATTTTCACAAGAGGGCGTGATACTATATTTCTAACTTGTTTCTTTTAACCCAAGGACGTGCTATTCTATTCCTAACTTGTTCACTTGTTCATGTTTACTAAAGGAGGTGCTGCCCTATTCAATTTGTTCCTGTTTACTAGAGGACGTGATACCCTTATCCTAACTTGTTCCTAATTAACAGAGTGTGTGATACCCTTTTTTTAACTGATTCCTGTTTACCAGAGGACTTGCTCCTGTTTAATAGAGGCATGATACCCTATTCTAAACTGGTGTCTGTTTACAAGAAGACGTGATACCTCATTCCTAAAGTGTTTCTGTTTACTATAGAAACATGATACGATACCTATTGCTAACTTCTACCTGTTTACTACAGGGCGACATAGCCTATTCTTAAAACGTTTTTAATAGAAGACGTAATACCATATTAATTGCTAATTTTTGTTTACCATAGGACAAGATAACCTATTCCTAACTTGGTTCTGTTTACTAGAGGGCTTTATACACTATTCTTATCTTGTTCCCTCTTACTAGAAGACGTGCTAACCTTACTTGTTTCTGTTAGCCAGTGGACGAGATAGCCTAACGTGTTCTTGTTTACTAGAAGGCGTTATTCCTTATCTTTAATTGTCCTTTTTTACTATAGTATGTGATACTCTATTCCTAACTGGTTCCTGTTTACCAGATAATTGAGGACATGCATAATATATTAATCCCAATTTGTTGCTGTTAACCAGAGGACCTGATATCCTATTTATAACTTGTTCAAGTTTACCTGAGACTTAATTATTTTTTCCTAACTTGTTCCTGTTAAAAATAGTTGAAATTATTTTTTGTGTTTATGGTTGAAAGGCTTTAAAAAACATTATATTGGATTTTGTTAAAATTATAATATTTCATTGTCTTTTTTTTATCTTTTAAACACATTATATTTTCAGAATTATAATAATAAACCGTATAACACATTCCCTTTTATGTTTGTTTTTACTAATAAAATTATACAATAGATGCTATCACTGATATGACATACGAATAATTTCAGAGACTTGTTACAGTTTAAAATTATAACAACTTTAATATTTAAATTCATTTTTTTCCAATTACGTCTAATTGCTAAATTTTAATTGAATATTTCAACTCTATTGAGTTTTCAGCAAATGTGGGCTCTAGAGATAAATAACACACTTCCTAAAGTTAAAATAAGCTGGAAAATAATACAAATATAATGCTGTATCTCAAATACAATTCTGTTATCTGTATCTATATAATTTTACGGTTTCACTAATTAAAGCAATGTGCACTTTTTGTTCGTCTACAAAAAAAACCAATGCTGATGGAATTTTTTTCAAATTATGCTATTATAACTGTTCAGTAACCACACACATGCATACAATACAGTCGGTATGTTATTAATAACGTTTTTGATACATACTTATTTCTGAACAAGGATAATTGCCAGTTTTTAATTAATATGTGCTTATACTAAATTAATTGCCACAGAACAATTTCTATGTGTTGACAAACACATATCTTTATTTGTCTGTTTTCATATCAACTGTAATGTAATGTTTGGGAAGATAGTTGACGAAGAATGCAAGCTAATACTGAAGTTGTGTTACTGACAAGTACAAATTCTGTTTCCAAGGCACTATTTTACAATTTACTTATGTGCAAAGATCTCTATAACAATAAACTAAAAGAAGATAAAAAAAATTATAACATTTTAAAACAATTTAAATGTGTTCTATCTATTAAACATTTGAAAATATACATTTTAGTAAAACTTACCACAGTATACAATAGCACAAACAATGAGATTCATATCTGCAAATTGTATAAAATGTAATAAGCGACATTGATGTTTGAAATTATTCCGGTGATTCAGTTTTTCTGCTGCCTACTACTGATAAATAATGTTATGTGTTTAAGTTAAATACGAATGAGAGACTAGAAATGTTCCTTATAGAAAAACAAAAATAGTTTTGAAATAACTTTTACAACGAACTATGTTTAGGAACATTTTTAGTAATGTTAAACTTTGTATATTTAATAGGATTGGTACTTATTTTAAGGCCAGCTATTTTTTACAATGAGCAGGAAACAAAAGTAAATGAAACTCTTGATACATATAAACAAAACTCAGATGTTACCGTATACAATATTTACAATATATACAATAATATACATACAGCATTACATACATATCATTACGTTCTTTTACTATGTATTAAATGTCTTTAATAACAGTGTATCTTGTAATAATAATAATTCTACAATATGTTAATTGGGATATAGTGGAAAATCTATTTCATGTCAATGAAACAACAATGCATTAGGGGTAATAAAATATGCCATGCGCAACTGGAGTAACGGGCTTTTACTTAAAATATTAACAAATATTTATCATTATCTTTTCTTTAGATAATTAACTATGAAATTGCACTTCGAATAGTTAAAACTGTATAAATATAGGATCGACAAAAAACAGTAACTTTTATGTTTTAACAACATCAAGATTTCAGTGTAAAATCGAAGCAGTTATTTCCAAGAGGTGAATTGTTTTGAACCGGTTTCCGTTTTGAAATCTTTCCAGTGCAACATAGTAATTGCCTATTATGAACTTGTTTTAGATGTCCACAACTGGCGTGCAACCATACAGTTCTGGAGGCCAAAATCGTTATCGCTACCGGGAAATTCGTTTTATTTCATCATTCCACACGACGTTCGTTGAAAAACGAGATTGGATAATGCTTATCATCTCGATCAATTAAACGAGATCTCGTTATCATAATTAGAAAAAGAAAATGGACGTTTAAGCTACTGAATAGTAATCAAATTCTTTCTTTGATGGGATTCCATCGATTAAATCTCGTTGTATTATCGTACTTGAGCGGGAGTGTCGCATGTCAGCTGGAGGTTATTTTTTGTAATTATTGCTATTTTAGAGGTATCAAAAACAAAAGTGAAATTTGCGAATCAATTAATTATTTATGTTGTATGATGGCTTGCATTTCTTTTGAATGTTGTATATTTATTAATATGGTTTTATTTGCGTCTTTGTTGAGCTAATTGCTCGAATACAAAGAAAAACATAAACAAAAGAATTCTAACATAACTTGATACGGTGGCATGACAACATTCAATTGGACTTTATAGTAAGAGTAAAATATACAAACTCTTTAGGAGAACCAAGCATCGTCAGTCACGAACAAGATTTTAAAGAATTGTTATGATCTCAAGATAAAAAAAACATTATTGTAAACGGATATTGTTAGAACTTTTGTCAAAATCGGTTATATTTTAAAAAGTACTATTGTTAAAACACTTTTTAATCTATGTATCGTTTTAGATTTTTAAAATTATTAAATCTTATTTATTTTTTAATTCATACATAAAATAATTAACTTTCATTATTATGCATTTGTAAGGTATGAGAGATGTATTTTTTTCGTTGTCCTAATAAGCTTCGGTTGTTGCTTTCGGTTGTAAGTACATTCTTACACATCACATGTTAAGCCTTGTTAATGTTTTTTAAATATATAATTATATTTTGATTGGTTCATTTTTATATGAAAGGAATTTAAATACTAAGTATAACAATTTTTTTAAAAAATAGTCACAATAAAATACTATCGAAAAATTATTTTTTAAACGTTCATCCATAACAGAAATTCTTAATTCTAAAAAAAGCACAAAACATGACTATACCTAAATAAAAAGATTAATACAATATAGGGGTATTTTCTACAAGCGACGCGAGACTTACTTTTATTTCTTTAATTTCAGAAGCTGTTGTATATTAAGTATAAAATCCCCTTATTATAAATATTGTAACAACTGAAACATGCAGCAATTATATTGACATAAATCGTTTCAAACATTTTATTATTTTTATCTATGATATAAACACGAAACTGACATTTTCATGTTGTCCAACTGTCAAGTTGGACTCTGATTTCTGATATTAAACACTGTTTATCGACAGTTCTACAAATTATTCCTTCATTACAGCCAATTTCTTCAGAAAATTAATCCAGTAATAGAATCCATCTGTAAGCTTGGCTTCTGTGTGGGACCTTAACCAGCGTGGACATGCATGACACGAAAAATGTGTATTGATTATAATAAGTAAATATATATTATTGATGTATTTTGTGTATTGGAATTAGAAAAATCCCATCGTGAACGTGCCAGTCAAAATTTATTTGGGTACAAACCTGTCATTTTATGGATATTGTATTCCAGTGTCATATAGATCATTGAAGTAAATTTTAGTGATCTCGTATTTCACTCAGCTGACTGGACATAATTTCAGAAATAATTAATAGAGTGAAAAAATTAGTCCTCGTACAAGAATACATGTTTCTACTTATTTATTTAAGGTTGATCCACCATCAGAGGCAAGTTTCTTAGATAATTATTTTAAAGTTTTTAACTAAAAAAAGTGTGGTATTATTACTTTATTTTATTACACAATAGATCGAATGTAATATGATTTTAAAAATTTGTTAATTTATTAAACGTCAATATATATTTTTTGATTATCTACAGATCTCACAATATTTTATTTTTCAGTATTGTTATGTCTGATTTTGCTTCAAGATTTTCTCACAGACCGTATAAATATCATAAGCCTTGGCGACGACAGAATTTATTATAGCGTGTATAAACAATTTTAGCTCAGAGAGCTGAGATCATTAGGGATGCAACACTGAAACTGGTGAAACATCAATTCATTAGGAAGAAACACTAGTAAACTAAAATTAAGATACGTAAAAATGTGTATACGACCGTAAAATAAATACTCACCGACCATGAAATAACATAGAATACTGTTGAAAAGTGTATCACTTATTTTTTAATAACATTAAAAACTTCAATTTCGCTAAATTAGTTTTTACAAAGACTTTTTTTTATTTTAAAAATATTTTGAAAATAATTCAAGTTATATTTATATGTATTTAATTGATTCAGATATATAACAAACGTCATATGTTCATGTTGATTCTTTCCTAAAAACAAGTGTGTCCTGGCATTCTTTACTTAGAAAATGTTCTTTTCGGAAATAAAAACTTTGAGAATCGAAAGAACTGCAACTACTAGAACATTTGTTGCTGTAATATATAAGTGATACTAATCTTAACAAAATATAATTCTTCGCACCATTGGAATTGTAGGCAATACAACATTGAACTTTCACCTTCTGACGAATAAATTCACAAAACAGTATGCTTATTCCTCTAGAGTTGATCTAAGTCGGACGCCAATGCGTCTGTCACTAGCTTGTTATAATCCAAAATCGTTGACGTATTCGACCAGTCTAAGTTCCGCTCTCTAATATCTCAGTTACGTATGATTAGCAACCCTTCAAATTAGAACAAAATTTGAATATTTCTACAGTAGATCAAAGCGTGTCTAGTAAAAATACTGCAGTTTTAGAGCATAAAACCTATAACGTTGCAATCTGTGAAAGTAATGACACAGGCAATCACCACGGAGCAGCAAGACAGTTTTTATACAACCGACTCCATGCAATGATTTCCAGCAGGGGGCCATTTTGCTTCATAACACTGATTGCTGTCATTAGTCGACAATGAAATAGACAATTTCACGAGTAAATTTTCACAGGTTTTCAACATAATTGATATCTATCATGTATTTAATTAAATACTGTAGTTATTGCTCTAAAAAGAAAATAAACATGTTGGGTACGATCTGCTTTACATAAAACAAGGCATAATTCATAATCTTCACGCGCAGATTACCGTTTCAGTTTTATAGGATGGATTAATAATTTTAATATATTGGTTCGTTTTATTTAAAAGACCACTTGCAGATTTCCTATAGAAGCAGTATTGCATGGTTACATTTAATTATTAAAGTGGATTTGTTCTTAAAGCAGTAGAAAATATATAAATATGAATTTTGGTTTTAACAATGTTTTTGCCGTTTTAAGTAAAAAATATTCACGGAGTTTTGCACAAAATTACACCAGTCGTATCAATGTCAGTATCTTTTTCATAGTATACATGTATTTTTGAGTGCTTTTACCATTCTTCGGGCTGTTTATTCCTAAGTTTGAATATTAAATTAAAATTTATAAACACAGATACTTAGTATTGATATTTCAGTAAATATTTTCGTGTATTATTAAAAAGGTTGAACCATTTTTTGTGTTTTCTACAAGAAATGTGTTGTTTTATTATTTTCTTTATAAACTTTTATACTGTAAAAAGGCCGTATTAGCTTGAATTAAAAAAAAAACTTGTATCTCCGCACCGATTAAAAAATGCGAAATAAAAAAAATCGAATATTTACCCATTTACCCACTGAAAATAATTTACTCTTGTCCATTCGACTGAAATATAAGAATTAAATGACAGTTAAATAATAAAAATTTTCAAATTGCATAGTTTGCTTACCAATTAGGTTACAGGAGGTTTGAAAGCTGGTTATGACAACATTTTATATGAAATATAAAAATTTATAACAATATTGTTATTTAAAAAATTTAAATCAAATTCTAATTACACAAAATAAATAGTAGAAACGGAAATAATATTGTTTCTTATGGTTCGGAACATAATACTAATGAAGAACATCTTTTTGCAGTAATTTACAATTTAATTAACAAATCGGTGTATCAGTAATGAAAAAATTCTAGTTCATTATTGCAATTAAAAAATTGCAAATGAAATTATTTCAACTTCGTATTAAAAAAACCCCCGTATTATTAAGATGCAATTTGATAAAGTCTGGATGGACACCTGCACCAAAATCAATCAAAACCACTTTGCCTCCTAAACACGATAACAATGCGTATTTTTTGCTTCACATCCCTTATCTAATTTCAACAGAAATTGATAGTAAAATACCAACTCCCAATAGCCGTTCTAACAGTGTCTTAGCGTGCTTTTTCCTCGTTCGTCTAATCCGTTCTTTCAACAACGACTCGTATATTTTTGTTTACTCTTTAAGGGTTAATTTCTATTCACAATTTTCCCTTGTTTGGCTCTGATGATCTAAATACAATTTTCCCTCCCCTGGGTTACATAGAAATGAAAGTGATAACTAGACTCTGCAAGACGCCTTTTCTTCGTTTATTTCATTTTCATAATCTTCCGTCGGCGGTAATACATTATGCAAACTTTAGATACACGGAGTGTAACCACGAACAAACACTGAATGTAAGATGTAGCAAATTACTTCGAATTCATCCGCACAAACAATAAGATCGAGCAAATTAATGTTTTGTGTCATTACTAGAATCTCGATCATTTAAATTGATGTAAATTAACTTTTTTCAATGGTTTTCTAAAGAGTTCTGTAAAGTTATAATTCTCTAGATATTTGGAAATAAATTGGATACTGTTAATATATTTTGTCACATTGATGGTATCCTGTTACGGAATTCGTATTTTGTAATCGAACTAGAAGATAGTTGTTTGGCTTCTTTATTAATTAATTTTCTTGCTGTTAAGACTTTACTTAATGAGTTTTATCAATGCTTTACAAATTGTATATGCTATAAAGCATAAGCATATGATTTTGATATGGAAATGCAGGTATTTAATGTTTTAATTAAACCGTTTGACCCTGTGTAACAGAGTAAAACAAAAAGACCTTCAATATACCTAACCAGTTAGTAGCTATTGGAATGAAAGCGTGTTATTGTACATCCCCTAAAGAACAGATAGTATAGGCTTTTAAAGAACGTTTTGACCTGTATTAAAGAGTAAATCTAAAACGTGGCGAGCAGTTTTTCATTTTGTGTTTACTGACAGATTGTGGCTTTGTATTTTGTCCAGTGACAAGCGTAATACTTCGTCCAAAAGTCCAATTTCTTCTTCACATACTGTGTATAGTACAAATATGTATTATGCAAGGACTTGTATAAATGTGTAAGATAAAAGAGGTCTGTCAAAGTCAATTAACCATGAAGGGGTTTAATTTCTAATTTGATACATGTATTTAGATATTAGTCGCCGCTGTTAATTTTACCAGTGGAAAAAGATGTACTTAATAAAAAGATGAAGTCGTCTCTGGTAAACACTGTTCATTTTGGGGTAATGTGTTTTTTTTAAATTCAGTTTATTATTTAAATGATGTACATTTAAAAAAAACTTATTTTTCCTGTGTTAGTTATTAAATGTTTATCAAGGAACAGGGCCGAATAAAAAAATTAAATACGAGTTATCCCCCCCCCGGTAATTGGATCAAAATTCAGCTGTCAGTTTTGTTACATCAAAGTATAATTCTAGAATCTTCCATCGTAGGATGGTTTTGTAATAATAATAAAATAGTCCAAATCTATAAATCTACACTAAATAAATGTTTTCTAAGAATACTTAGAATTAAGTTTGTAAGGAAGAAAGGCGAGACTAACGTCTAATGGATTTTTGTAATAACAGATGGAGACTGTCGTTTGATATATTAAAGTGACAATCCGGGTAACTGTATAGAGTCCATTGTGTTGGTTACGTTCATGACTTCATCAATATAACGGTAGCTGTTATAGAGTAACATCTTGGCATCTTTTATAATAACTTTCATTAAATATATTTATTTGTAAAGTCCAAGTGAAAATATTTCTCCTCCCACTACAAAATTTAATTTGTTATCTCTTTGATTTGCTTAATTCACCACCAATAAAATTTAATCAAGGCGGAAAGTCAATTAACTCAGTTTTTGATGTTTTATTCCGAACACACGAAGAAAGGGTAGTTTATCTTATAGTAAAAAATATTTGATAATGATAGTAAAATTTCGTTAAATTATGTATTCTGTGCGTAGCAATAAACTAATATATATCTGTTTATAGAGTCGTAATATGGTTAGCAAATTATATTTTATAGTGACAGGACTCTCCAATACCGGTATGATTCATGTCATGCTTGTATTTTGTTAGATAATTGAAAAAAAATTGACCTGGTGCCCTTGGTCGGACGGGATTAAAAAGTTAAGTCAGTCGAATTAGTTTTGAAATAGCGACAATCAGGTTTAGTTTAAACATATTTTATTTGTTAATAACAAAATGGATTGGACACAAGTAAATCATACTTATGAAGTCCTCTCCAAAATATAATATTTACATGTAATATTTATACGAATGAGCATGCAAATAATAATAATAATAGTCATAATCATAATAATAAGCTACATAAAATGGATAAGAACAAATATGGTTGAAGAAAAGGAGAAATAAAAAATACACTAAGTATCAAAATATGAAATAAATATAGCTATATAGGTGTTGATGATTACGAAGCTACGATTAACGTTCTTCGATGGTGCTTAAACTATAAGAAATCTTTTAGACCGTTTTAGACAATCAGGTCAATACACATTTACGATGAGAAGCCTTACACGCTGAATGATGGACATTTTTCGTTCTGAAATTAACTGATATTCTAAATTCATCATAAAAGGCTTATTACTGTTAGGTTACAAGTTAAATTAATATTAAGATTACAAACTGTAGATTTATCAACTCGTGAGGAAGAAAATACGTTGCAAATTTCGACAAAAACATAAAACATAAGAATGGATTATTCATTGAAGCAAAGTCGACTGAGAGTCCGGAGTTTAAACCACTCACCTTATCTTATAACCATTTATTCCTTAACACCCCATAATTTTGATTGTTTATTGCTCAATAACGATGGCACGGGCAGTTTATGTTTTAATTTTTCTAAACATCATACAAATATCAACCATTTCGCCGTGTTTTACAATGTTGAGCCCAGCTGGTCGTCCTGGACATAAAATGCCCAACTTAAATTCCTTTAGAACGTTTGTAGAACATTTACTATATTAATTGCCCATGATATGATACGCTACTTTTGAGAATGACAAGGAAATGAGGATTTATTACCTACGAAAATGCAGTTGAAGAGGGTCGAAATGATTTAGCAAAAAGAGATTTTCATAGCCATATAATGTGAATTTGTAGACATAAAAACAGTACATTGTTGTTTGTGGTGTAATGCCTGGCGTTTTGTGAGATAAAGTCTTTTATATATAGCAGATTTTTAAACATTATTATTTTTCGTCTTTGAAAGCTTTAAGAATAGAAATCACTTTAAAAGCTTTTAAAGCGTGATATAAATAAAATTTATTATCAATGTGTATTTCGTTGACTTCTGTATATAAAAAGATTTTATCAGTGAAAATGTTTAGAGTGTTTGGATACGAGAAGGAAGGAAAGAGAAAAAAAATTGAAAGGGGTTACTTCTTTCCAAAAAATAAACAAGTGCTTGTATGGCTTAACATGTAAATAACAGATGTCCGTCATATATGGACCAATGGTTGGATTGTTTTCAAACCAGTCCCTTCATTTTCTTGCTAAATAACAATTACAAAAAATTACCAATGTTAAACATGCTCCAGAGTCCACAGTACCGCAACAAATTTTTACGATTATAGTTGCATTCATTTCATTTTATTCAATATAATATCGCGACATTAGATTTTGTTGAAAACATATAGTTTTTGAAATCGTCTAGGTGTAATAATCCATAATTACTCGATTATGCAAGCTCACAGGAAACGACAGAATTCATTTTGTGTTCTGTGTCTATATATTCTGTCAGTTGTAGCTTTCTTTGTAAACACACAATTACAATAAAACAGTAATGTTTAAGTCATTACGAGTTGAAGAAAATATCATTGACGAGGCACACGGCGCCAGAAAAACCCATCGTGTCATTTCAAACGTTTCGGCAAATGTATCAGGGTAGCAGAAAAATACATGTTTCACTGTTTTAGACGCGACATCAAAAATTGCTACAATTTAAAGTATGATACGCATCTTTTCTCACCAAAGAAAGTCACGGGTCAATGAACAGTGGCGAGGTTAAACCATATTTTACGATGAAGTATTGTATTATTGGACACTTTATATGTCTAAGGATTCATAAAAAAAAATTTATTCAATAAAATGATGGATTCTTATACAGTAAGAGAAATATAGTATTGACAAATAGTTAAAAGCTTGAAAGAAAATGACATAAGATAAAAAACTGCAAATATTTGTCTCCGTTACTACACACATATTAGTCCAAAAATGCCAAACATGTAATGACCAAATACAAGCCCAAAGTCTATGATGGAGAAAATATTGTTGCGTATACATATTGTTGAATTAAAAGTAGCCTGGCAAACATATATACTATTCTCAATAGCTGACAACCCACATCAGCTCGGTCGGTCGATTACTGAGAACTGTCTTAGTACCTTACAACCAACAACAGCTCTGTGGTTCTAGTTCTGGAAATTTGTCCTGGTTCCCGAAAACCCACAAAAACCTTGAAGGTTGAGCACTAGGAACTATGCTGGTAGCGTGTGACCAAACACTTGGAACTATCCTGCAAGGTAACCACAACAAATCTGATATTTATCTTTACGTTTGATGTAAACTACTGCAGTGTACACAATGTAAGTTAAATTAAAAAGCTTATTGTTTGTTTGCTTGTTTGAATGTTGTTTAACATTTCAGCAATTTTTCAGTTATATCATTGCGTCCAGTTTTTATTGGGGGGAGGAAGCCGGGGAGAAACCCCGACCTTCGGTTGGAAAACTGGCAATCCTTGTAAATTAAGATTGGAGTTGAGTTGCCCGCAGTGAGACTTGAACCCGCAATCTCAGTGTTAACATACCACGTGATCAATAGTAGACGAACTACCTTAACCACTCGGCTACCGATGCCCGCAATTTAAAAGCTTACTTTAAGGCTGAACACTTACAGATCACAGGTTCTGTTTAATGCTTTCTATTAAAATAAATCAACAACGTGTTACTATCGCGTTTTTTTGGTAAAAAAAATGCATCGTTTTTAAAGATTGTGTTTTGATAAAACGTTATAAAACTGCCTATTAGACTAATAATGTCACGATACGGTTAAAAATGCAAATATTATTAAAATCATAGTTTTTGAAACATCTATTTTGAGTCTATGTAAAAGGTTCAACGACCCAGTCGTACATTCAAACTTTATGTACGAAGAATTGGTCTCAAACTTATTTTAAAAAGGTTGAAAAACGTGCGTTTATTTCTTGGATTTGACTGTTAAAATAAAAATACATGTAAATCATTTGTTGATGGCGTGTCAGTACGGCATAAACTAAAGCCTTGTTTTGCCTCACTAATGTGACCTTTCTAAAAAATGGACTATCCTCAAAATTGGTCTCATGTTCGGTTGGCCTCAATTGTGATGATAATTCCACTTTCCTTTTAAAGCGTTTTCTTTCCTGATTCAAGACTATTTAGTGAGAGTTAAATCAATACATCCACTGAACCTCTCCACTTGATAATTGTTCCAAATTTATCGCAATTACTAAAATTTACAGAAAAGTTAAGAATCATAAATCGTTTGTTAAGGCATGGACAATTTAAGCTAGGCTAATTTTTAGACATGACGAGACCTAGCTATTCAATCCAGGTAAGATTTTAGATTATGCATTTCAGTTTCACACAAACAACATTAACATGTTTTATAGTCGTCTTCCTGTTGAGCATTTTTAGCAATAAAAATAATGAATTGTTTATTTTTCTATGATTTGCTGAGGATGCAGACTGGTATTTTAGCTAATGGGGACAAATGGTGAAGCACTGCATATCTTTTGATGTATTTATTGTTATATTGTCTATGGAACATACTTCACATGGCCTAGAAACATTCTGCTACTGAGTTATGTTAGAAGTTTATTGGTAATGCGTTAATCTCTGACACCGTTAAGACAAATTGTATACATACAAAGTCCACAAAAACGCCATTATTCATGTATAAAACAAACGCTACCTCTGTCTGTAAAATATGAATTGGTGTTATGAGCTTTTAAAGAGGTTCTGACAACGTAACTGACATCGCACACGTGCCTTTTGGCGCCATTTCGTCACATTTTTTACTGGACTGTTTTAACGATTCTGTACCCTTTGCCAAAAACTGATCTATATGTTTTACGCTCCACTTACATATATTATATTCAGGCATTTTTTACAGCGAAACAAATGTTCAACCTTGAAAAATTGGCATTTGTCTTGTTCATTCATGAGTTTTTCTTGTATGTAATCAAAGTTTGAAAACTATGTTGTTACACCGAGTATTCACTCTCGTAGAAAGAAACAACCAATGGCATGGTTAAATTTACGATTAACCATTTTATTTATTTTTTTATAGTTTTATGTATTATATTTTATTATAAAGATAATCAATGTCAAAATGTTTAAGAAGTGAGGATTTTTTTAGAAGTACATTTGAAGTGATTATCTTTACTGTCATTTTGTTAATTCGCATTAAAATAACTTCATTTCATTAGCATCATTTAATTCACATCGGTTCAGCTTACACGTGTGTGATAAGTGAGGAATTTTTTCGCCCAGTATGTTATAATATTGTTATGGATGACTGTAATTCGCAAAATGGGAGAAATGCATTATTCAAGTCGTCAACCGCCGGGTTTGTTTCATTGTGTCATTTATAATTAATCAAGATGGCGAACAACAGGACCGCATCAAAGGAATATTTTCATTGGACGGTAACAGTATGAAGGCAATGTATAATTGGAACAAATAACGAACGTAAATTCCCCCATAAACACAGAGGTATTTGTTTAATTGTTGGTACATTTGTCTATCAATGTTTACATCAAAACGTTTCCGAAGTATAAAAGTCAATAAAAAGATGTTGCCATTTGAAGATAAGGAATAAATTAATACACAATGTAAAAAATATGTATAAAGTATATATTTATTAATTTATCAATCCACAAACCAACGCTTATTACATTTTCGTATATTGAATACAAGTGTATTACGAAAAAAATGCAAAATGTTTTTCCAGTTTCTCCATTATTAAGGGTCAAGGCAGAACGACACGACATATTCTGTCTTTCTCTGACACGATTAATAACTAGTAAATTCATCAGTAAAACCAAGCCAAAATTATGATAAGAACTTTATGCTGAAGGTTCGATAATTGAAATGATGCAAACGGTATAAGAACAGATGTTCCGTCGAGTGTGGTATGAAAATCTGTTGAGCGTGCATCATGTCTTTAGCAATACGTGGTACATCACATCTTTCAACGCTCTCCACCTGCGCAATGCGAACCTTGAGCACATCCGGTTTTGTTCATATAAAACATGGTGTTTTCACACCTTTATATAAACAGGATCTTTTGCAAATGGTTTATGAGCTACAAAGTCTTTAGCTTATGATAAATACTTGGAGGTGTCATGACTGATTAAGTGTTTATAGGCGTTCATTTTGTTTATCTATGTTTAAACGTCGAAGACATCATTTGATGGTTCCAAGATTTAACAAAAATCGTGTCACTATAAAATTTCGTCATTTGTTTACAACACATCTTAAAATAAAATGTCGGCAACAACACGAGTGAAATGTGCATACGATTCTTTTGATGTCGATCTTTGCTTTCAGATAAATGGGAAAATAATCAATCGTACTGCCTAACATATTTGTTGCTTTGGTCTTGATAGTTAAGCCTTATGGACAGCTTAAAACACACATGCAAATATGTATTGGCTTGAAAACCCATGTCGTATGCAGCAATATTACATCTTGCAAATCGAGTCGAGTGGACGTAGACTCACGCCTCATAGATATCTCGGAAGCACATTTAGATCTTACAAAATATAGTTTAAATTAGAGACCACGAATGTAAGAAATCTTATGGACGCATTCTAATTTATAATAACGAATTTTTATAATTATAACCGCGAATTAAATTAATGATAACAAATTTTAGGCACTTTAAATTCGTGATCATAGCGGACCTTAAAAAAGGCGTAATCGTCATCTTATTCTTTACCGTTGTTGTAATGAACTGATCGTGTTTTATGTAAAAAAAGAAAGTTGTGTTTTATTAATTTTTTTTATATATTTGGTCAGGGCGTCAGTTCCCCAGTCGTCTATGATGCAGTATTGACATATTGTAATATCTACCCTTCTTCAACACCGTGATTGTGAATTCGAGTGGTTGACGTGCTACTAGGTGTGCTTGACTTTAACATTCATTTTAAAGGATTGACAGTTTCCTGAGAAATTCAAGTTTTTTTTTGTATTTTAGTACCAATTAAAGTGAATGTAAGAATTTGTCTATCGTTGTTTCTATGCAATAGTAGAAATCTCAGATACCAGACTTTAGAGTTAGTTAAGGTAAATCACACTCAGATTCAAACAAGTACGCTAAACAACAGGGAACTGAGTACTGGAAAGGATTCCTATGGCTGGACACACAGAGCAGTTTGAAGCGTTCACATGGCGGCTTCTTGCGTTAGGAGGGGGTGGATCGGTTACAATACAGAAAGCCAGACAGGCAACTATAATGGGTTACGTTTTTGGGAGTGCCATGCTACTTACACGATAGACTACTTTTGCAGTTTATGGAAGAGCGTGGCAATCTCCAAACACTTTTTCAACGTGGACCTGAAACTGGCAAAAAATTATAGCAAAGTAAGCAAACCCGTGCAGATCTGCGAAAAAATCATAATTCCTATAAAAAAAATGAAGTGGACCTGATACTGGCAAAATTTTACCGCAAAGCCAGCAAACCCGTGCAGATCTGCGAAAAAATCTGAATTCGTTTAAAAATAATGAAGTGGACCTGATACTGGCAAAAATTCATAGCAGATCTGCGAAAAAAAACGTCACGAAAAGAAGTTAACTTAAGTATCTATAGTCCTTTCTGATATATGATAAATGGTTTGTACTTTTATGGCCTCTGTCATTATTTCAGACTGATAATACAACACTATTATAAACATATACAATAAATTGTAAAGTTTTAATAAGCCCCCATTGTTTTGCTTTTTAGTTTGGTACCAGTTGGTTCAAAAAATCAAAAAATCGACAGATTCATAAAAAATTCACACGGATTATTTAAGGCGTTATCTGTCCAGTTGATTTATAATTTAATATAGATGGCGCTTTAAATTCGTAGTCGTATTTATCAACAAAATCATAGTAAAATCTTACATATTAAATCACGAACAAACGAGTCTTTATGTTAAGTGTCAACATTAATTATAAATTTGCACATTTAACAAATTCAACATTGAGAAAGTTCAAAAATATATTAAGAACGCGAATTTCAAATTCTTTTGACAAACGGGAGTAGGCAAATAAATTGAATTGCCTCTGAAACAACCTGATTTCCTCTTGGTTTTTTTTGTTTGGCCGGGACGCCTTACTGTGTTGAGAGATGCTGAACACAGTGACCAGTTGCTCACCCTTGAGTCATCCTAACTAGATTGGCATGCTGGGAAGTGGAATGAAATCATAAATAGTACATGCACATGCACATGCCAGCTTCATGCAAATTTTAAAAGCTACATGATTTTTTCACTAAAATTTTCACATCAGCTATCCATCTGTTAGAGACTTATTCAAAGCAATTCTAGGCTTAAGTTTTATAAATAAATAATTAGCTAGTACAATAAAAGACCTTATTTAAAAATGCGTCAAATCCGATGAAACGAAAAGTCTCGAGACAATCTCGAGATTATAATGTTTCCGTATTTTTATTACTTCGGGGAATATCGACATACTCTATCATAAGTATACACGTGATTTATAGACCATTTTCATTCTTTTTTATTCTGAAAGTAATCAGCTGATCGTAATTTCCATTGATATGGTTATTAAAGACAAAGAAATTAATCCATTGGGAATAAGGTAAAAGTCAACGACAAAAGATTCAAATCGGCTGAGAATAAGGTAAAAGATAAAGGTCATTACGTATTCATTTTGATCACAAAATATGCAATAAATCATTTTGTTTAAAATATCACAGTACTTAATTAACCCGATGTTACGTTGAGATAATGTTGTCATTTTGGATGTTTGTTAACTCCGCTCATTTTATTTATCATGCATGGAAATTAAAAGATCTTAAAAGGTATCGAGTTTTGAAATCGCTAATATTATGATTCGTTTGAAAAAATTTCATTTATCTTGAGGACAAAGTTTGTTTATATGACTGGTCAGTTGGTGACCTTCTGTCAGGCTAAATTCGGACTAAATCTTGTAACCTTCATTTTTCCTGTGGCATTCCAAATTCTCTGACCATAAGCCCCATCCCACTCCGTCGCTTGTGGATACCTATCAGTCGAATTATTGTTAGTTTGAATTACAGCTGTAATACTGCTTGGTGAAACACGCCAGTTAAATCCTAATGAGTTTTTATAATCCAAAAAACCAGATATGTTGACATCAGAAATGTTTTCTACAAGTTTGCTCTTCTTTACTGGTTGTTGGTACTCAAGTTTGCAGGTTTCTGTTGGTTGTCATTTGAAAGTTTCCCTGGTGTTCGGTATTTTGTTATTACCTTCATTGCTTATAGAAAACATGCACGTCACAACTGGCAAACAAATTTACTACGCTACAAACACGGAAAAGACATCTTCGAAAAGAATGAGCTAATTGTAGTCTCTACTCAAAATTCACCGTCTCTGTACATTACTCTATAATTCTCCAGTAGCAGTCAACACGGTGTTCTACCTCTTGTCCACGCTGAATATTGTTTGTTATTTTGTTCTCATCCTAGATGAAATATTGCAATCACTCAATCAATCAATCAATCAATCAATCAATCAATCAATCAATCAATCAATC
The DNA here is from genome assembly GCA_944474755.1 of Limnoperna fortunei. NCBI lineage: Eukaryota > Metazoa > Mollusca > Bivalvia > Mytilida > Modiolidae > Limnoperna > Limnoperna fortunei. The sequence continues at coordinate 42,054,997 of OX104121.1, read as the reverse complement.
AATCAATCAATCAATCAATCAATCAATCAATCAATCAATCAATCAATCAATCAATCAATCAATCAATCAATCAATCAATCAATCAATCAATCAATCAATCCATCCATCCATCCATCCATCCATCATTCCATCAATAAATCAGTCCGTCTGTCTGTCTGTCTGGCGGTCGATCGATCAATCAATCAATCGATTGATCGATCGATTAATCAATCAGTTGATTTGCTCAAGAATCAAGACACAAGATCTGTTAATTCAGTGACAGATTTAAAAACAAGAAGGCAAGAAATCTCACCAGGATTTGCCAGAAATTTGTCTAAATAAGATGAGGGAGTTAAATTAAATCAATATCGGTTGTAGTTGCGTGCCTCTATTGCCTCAGTGATAAGTGATACAGGTACCAGTCGAGTTATTCTAGCAGCCTACGCTGTTGATTTCAGATCAAAATAAGATAACACAACTATTATGTAACGGTAAGTCATGATTTAACGCTAAAGATAATTACCAGAGTAGATAATTGGTGTTTACAATATATTTATTTTGATATAACTTTGAATTATGAAAAATCCAGATATTAAATATTTATGCTCGTCAGGATATGTTGAATATTTTAATAAGCTTTGGCGCTAATTAGTAGCGTTGTAGATCATAAAAAATACAAGAAACCACAAAATAACTTTGATGAAAAAAATGTGACAAAATATTGCCATGGCTATAAAAACTCATTTTAAAGGTCTATTGTTGGTCTTACTCTATAATCAATTACGTTTAGTGCTTATCCGCAGATCATCGTCTCGAACACTAATCAACCTGTTTCTGTAGTTTATAAACTATGGTCTGTAACGGTAGACAGTCTTGATGGCCGAGTGGTTAATAGCACTCAAGTCGAGTGTTTTAACCGTTTTTTGCGGGCAGGGTGTGCTCTACTCCAATCTTAATTAACAAGGATTGCCTGTTTTCCTACAAAAGGTGGTAGTTTTCACAGTGTACTCCGGCTTTTTCCTCAAACTAAAACAAGACGTTACTGTATAGCTTCAAAATTGCTGAAGGTGGCGTTAAACCCCAATGAAATCAGACAAACACACAATCGGCTTGTCGGATGCTTTGTGGTTCACTTGACTTTGCTATCTTGGCCAGCATTTCAAATTTGCTTGATTTATAAGAAGTAACGTAAGAAATCGAATATCAAAAGTCGATGGCGTACTCAGTGCCACGTTTTTACATACTATAAATGATGTCTGTACACTTTTGCATAAAGCTATCTTTCACGAGTATCTGCGTATAGTATTTCATTCGCTGTAAGTACAAAGTTATTGACATTTTAATAATTGATTATTACGTATTACTCAACGTTTATAAAGCATATTGTCATCTTACTAAGAATAAGTTAGACACTATGATAAGCAGAAAAAAAACTGTCGAAACTATTGTTCGACCAAAAACACAATAGAGTATATTAAACTTTAAATAACACACGATAATAAGAAAAATTATGTTATTTTCTGTTAAACTTCATAAATTAATAAGTTGAAAGTTGTAAAATTGCTGGTATACATTTTGTTCGACATGAATGACGGTCGATAGGACGATGTACACTACCATATTGTCCTGGCAAATAATGCATGTCACTCGCATGCCAGAATATCAATATAGCTTTGAAATGAATGATAAACAGATTAAAATTGAGACAACATGTATAGCACAATTGGTTCTCATTAAACAAACAACAATTAATTGTTGGACCTAGCTGTGGCATGCAGTAATTACTGGTTAAACACGACTGGCAGTCAATACCGAATGGCTGCCAGGTTAAACAGTGTTACCCTTTTCGTATCTTCTACAGAAAAGAGGTTAAATTTCCCTTCCACAAATATACACATAAGAACCAAATTGTCACTTTTCTTTTACTCTTTACTGAATAAATAACTATTTGTTTAAAAGCTTACTATAATGAAACAGTTTATATATTTCAAAATTAATCTATGTATTATGTATTTATTGCGAGTACCAACTGTATCAACTCCCCCCAGAGTACCAACTGTATAAACTCCCCTCAGAGTACCAACTGTAACCACTCCCCTCAGAGTACCAACTGTATCCCTCCCCTCAGAGTACCAACTGTATCCACTCCCCTAAGAGTACCAATTGTGTCCACACCTCTCAGAGTACCAACTGTATCCACTCCCCTCCGAGTACCATACGTGTCCACTACCCTCAGAGTACCAATTGTGTCCACACCTCTCAGAGTACCAACTGTATCCACTCCCCTCAGAGTACCAACTGTATCCACTCCCCTCAGAGTACCAACTGTATCCACTCCCCTCAGAGTACCAACTGTATCCACTCCCCTCAGAGTACCAACTGTATCCACTCCCCTCAGAGTACCAACTGTATCCACTCCCCTCAGAGTACCAACTGTATCCACTCCCCTCCGAGTACCAACTGTATCCACTACCCTCAGAGTACTAACTGTATCCACTCCCCTCAGAGTACGAACTGTATCCACTCCCCTCAGAGTACCAAGTGTATCCACTCCCCTCAGAGTACGAACTGTATCCACTACCCTCAGAGTACCAACTGTATCCACTCCCCTCAGAGTACCAACTGTATCCACTACCCTCAGAGTACCAACTATATTCACTCCCCTCAGAGTACCAACTGTATCCACTCCCCTCAGAGTACCAATTGTGTCCACTCCCCTCAGAGTACGACTTGTCCACACCCTCACAGAAAACTCAGTATAGGGATGATTTACTTTTACTTCTGACTTGACGAAAGTTGCATATGGTCCGTCTACCAACAGTATAGATGATTGCTCTATGAGTGGACTGAAACATGGCTATTATTATAGAATATTTTATGATCTGCTATTTGACTAATTGTTGGGATAAGATTTATATAGGCTATGCCTGTTATCCAATACGTTTTGTTTAATATCAATAAAATGTCTGAAATAGAAAAAGCCGTTTATTTAAAAAAAAACTAACTATAATGAAATAGTTTTCATATATTACACTAATAATATTAATATTCAAATGCCTAAATTTACGCTGAAGGGGAAATAACTCTGTCTCAAAACCGAAACTTATTGACATTTTTATATCTTGAGATTCAGAGCGATTATTAAGTTTTTTCAGAAACATTAAAGTGGGCTGTAAGACAATTTATTGCACGTATTTGCCCTATGTAGCACCGACATCAAAGAAACCTCACGTCGAGTCTTAGTAGGTAAAACTAGGAGGCTAAATCAGATAACATTTTATCTGGCTTAAAAAGTCTTTTATGCTATGTCAGAATCGACGTGAAAATACATATTTTAGTCATAAATTTGACGTTAAAATATCAATCAATTTGAGAACAGACTTAAAGAGCCCATAAGATAAAGCTTTACTGGCTGTTTCGTATCCAATTGGCTCCGCGTATATCCCAAGGAGAAAAGATGCGGTTGATTAGGCTATAGTAAATCAGTTACGTAGCTCGTCAGTTAATGTTTTACACGTGAGTTTAATTCAACTTTATTATATAGATTACTTTAATTTAAACACAAAACAATCGGTAATGCGTTCTTTAGCACCTTACTCAATCGGAAGAAGGTTTTGGAAGTGCGTGTTGAGTAGATGCATATATAGATTAGCAATTTTTCGTTTTCTAAAAACCCACGCCTCTTTTGTTTTATCGCCTTTCTAATGGTTTTGCACCAAAATAAAAACATGCATTGGAATGAATAAAATAATTTTAAAAGTAATACCGGGAAAAAGCGGTTCTTCATGTCTTCTAGCTTTATGGTAAGTATGATGTCATGAAATAAATCTTATGTTCAATTGATGATTGTTCAATATAAACACCGTGGGTTAATAGCCACTAGGAAATTTTCCGGTTTTTACAGCTATACAACAGCACCTAACAGACTACACATTTTAATGCAGCCTTCATCTTAATACATCATTTTGAAATTTTGTTGTCCGTATTTATTTAATAAAAAGTATATCGTTTTTTAAGTGTTATACCTATTTCGACGTCCAAACAGTAATTTCAGCCTTACATTTACTGCATTATCTAAATTTAATTATAAAAATAAATTTGTATTGCATTTTTGTGTGTGCCATCCATGGAGGAGATCGACTAATGTATGATTTGATTGGATAAATGAAATTTGATATTGTCCAGTCAGATCTATAAATAGATGTAAGAAATCGCGAAATTTTTTTAATTTCTGAAAAACGAGAAAACAGGTAATGTAATATTAATTTAATAAGTTGGGTCTGATTGTGAAGAAAATTATGAATATGTGATTAATAAGTATGAACTGACAAACTAGTCAACATTGACGACCCATAGCACTTTTAATAATACAATTAAAGATTAAAAATACCTACCTATTTTACATGTATATGTTTAAATACAATTACTATATGTGTATGTGTATACATCTATATTTATATATGTGTATTGTGCATCAGTTTATTGTCAACATGAGTATTATGATATTTGTATATTTGTACTTGCTTTGGAAAAAACTAATAAATATTAAAAAAAACATTGACGACCCATATAACAGATGTGAATACAGAGGCGTATCACATGGGGGAGGGATGATGGTCATCACTTACCTTTATCTTTAGGAATTCAGGATACCTCTGAACAGAATATATATCCTATTATTGGTAAAGTTATTATTAGTTTCTTTCTTTGTGTACTCTTAATTTTTACAAAATTGAAAATGATATGAAAGACTTAAACCTACACTTATCAAATCAATTTATTATTGGTTTTAATCGAAAGGTTGTCTGTTAAATGAGTCAGTTTGATGTAGGCAAAAATAATGAAAATGAAATTCTCGAAAAGAGATGTAATTCTTACTAAAAACCTCTAATATTGATACTTTGACTAGTTATTTCGAATTAGACAAACATTTCAATCAGAGACCCTTATTTTTCTATTGGTCACTGAAACTTGTTTTACTTTACAACAAAATTTCTAAAATTTTCATTCACCAAAATTTGATAAATCCGTTTTTAGTGCTTTGTATTATCCTATCTGTAAAATATGGTGTACATTCGAAAAATTCCGGTGTCCCACCTCTCTATATATTAAAGCTCTGAAACCACTATTTAAAAAAATGGAATTATGTTTACTGGTATGGCAAAACTAACTGTATGGCAAATTTTAAGAAAATAAGAAATCATTTCAATTCAAGTGTCCTGAGCCGCCCCCCTTTTTAGTGGTTTCAAAATAATGCATTAGGGTAGCTAGGAATTGATAAAACGAACACACCCTGCATTTGTGTATTATTTACGTTTTTTTAAACGAGATGCATTTTCTCGTTCCTATCTCATCGAAGGGCGACAACCCTGAGATGAGACGACGAGAAAATGCATCAAGTTTCATAAAACCTAAATAATCTGTTTATCGCTGTTTTGTAATATTTTGACGTCACGATGTTTACTTAACGACGTCTTGACAGCGAGGTGAGATGTGCCCATCTCACTTTTGTAGAGTGAGATGGGATAATGCCGCATATAAAGATCAAATGAAAATACTGCAAAATAGCGATAAATTGATTTTAACGTGTAGCAGACTGTATAGTTAGCTATATTTAAAACCATAAAAAAAAACGAGTAACAAACACAAGATCAATTGGCAGATATCATATAAGGGAAAATTTTACAACTCAATGAAGTGAAATTTTGCACAATAAAATTAGCTGCCCTTGTGGGCATATGATTTATGTGCTTAAATTTATAATAAAACCATATCTTTCACTCACATGTTTTTATCTTCCAGTCTAACAGTAGTTGCAAATACCTCATATATATTCTGAAGTTTGTTTGGTTCATGAAATTAACTATTTTAAGGTAATGATAGCACTTGTATTAAAAAAATCACCATTAAATGATTTTCATACGGCTTTGAAAACAAGTTATATTAGAATACATTTTTGCAATTTTCAATACAATTATATAATGAATGACAGATACAGTCAAAATGTGAAAAAGTTTCTCTTATAAGAAAACACAAAATCATGCATTTGAAAAACCGACATGAACGTCGTTTTGCTCTTCATCGTTTTCACCATTTAATCCTATGTAGAAATCGTTTTTATTTATATTTTTTGTTTAACGCCAACGTCAGCAATTTTTTAGCTATATAATGGCGCCCAGTTTTAATCTGAGGAAGAAGCCGAAGTATCCGGAGAAAACCCCCTACCCAACCAAACCGAACCCTCAACCACAGAGTGGAAAGACAAACATGACCAAAAATAACTTTTTTCATCTTAACTAAAAACTACCTTAACCACTCGGCCAACGAGGCTCCTATGTAGGTTTGGATTAAAAAAACCAAATAACTAAATCAACAGTGTTCTGGAATGTACAGAATAAAAATTTGGCAAAAGGCATATATGGTCAATTTAAGCAATTGATATTGCACGTCGAAATTCTACCAAGGCTGGGCAACTTATAAACAATACGAACAGACCAGTTTAAAAAAAAGTTTTCTAAACCACCAGACGTTAAAATCATTTGCAGCAACTGTTATGTGTTGAACAATTACACATTTTTAGCTAATGAGTAAATATTGTTGTCGCGATTAAAAGTTTTAATTCAAAATTTTTATAAATATATTTGATGGTTTAGATAATTTGATATTATATGAATATTTCCTGAGATTTCACAAACAACAACACACTGATTCTTATCGACCAGTTGGGATTCTTACCAACCAGCAAGGATTCTTAGCGACCAGCAAGGATTCTTAGTGACCAACAATTATTCTTAGCGACCAGCAAGGATAATTACCGACCAGCAAGAACCAAAAGAGGCAATAACAAATTTAGAGGCATGCAGAGACGTACGACACTAAACAGACACCAAAAAGTGAGTAATCTAACCCAATAAAAGTTAAGACAGCACTCGGGTGCTGCTAACGAGAAAGTAGTGCTTCCTCTAATTCGACACCCGTAACTCATACTCAAGTAAAATGGACGAATGCCTAACCACACATCTAAATAATAAATCAGAAATTTTAGAAATGTATTTCATAACACTAAAGCCATGGTGACGGCCATAGAACTTCAAAAGGAATACATGTAACATAAGCTTAGGTACAGTAACAAAGTCCTATTACAAAGATGTCCTGTTGAGTAGCTTAATAGTCAACATCATTACCACGTAACATTTGATAATTATAATTATGTTAACATTGATTTCAACATTTAGTTGTACAGACCTATAAGATATTGTTTTGACACACAACAAGTACCAGATAAATCAATAGGTTTAAATAGGTAACTATTCGTATGTGATTTCATTGCTGATAAAATCGTGAATTAAAATACCTCAAATCAATGATTACTGTTGAATTAATCACACACTATAAAGCACAGTTCAAAAACCAGTGTTCACCAATCAGGGTTGCCCGCTAAAAATATCGAGGAATAGGATAAAGATGTACATGCATGAACGTTCTATAGGACATGTAATTTATTCCAGATTCTGAATTCAAATAATGATGATTTTTATTATTTTACTATTCCCGTATCTTTAAAGGAAACTGGTACTTTATTGTCATCAAAACACAAAAAGTATTCATTAATACATGCATAATACTATACATACCATTCTTAATTTAGATAAAATGTCTAAGTATTTAGTTTCGAATATCTTATAATTTAGATTCTTATTAAGTAAAAGATATCACCATCATCCCTCAAAGAACATCAACGTATCAACGTCAGTGGTACTGTCGAAGTAACTAGCACAAAAAGGAAATGAATTTATAGTGTTTCGAGCCTTTTGGTTGCCACTTTGACATTTTAAAACAATCCTTAATAATTAAGATTAAAAAAAGGTTTCTTAAATATTTTTATCATATATTACGACTGTAAAGAAATAACTACATAACGAAACACAGAATAAAAGAACAAGTATTCTTTAAGAGTCGTCGATTGTTTAATGGCGCCGATGATGATATATTTTCATAAAAAGCTTTAAAACGCATTTTCATTAAAACAGCCTAATGGTTTTTGCTCAATTAAAAGTTTATTTAAACATGATTCAACCACAACTTTCTTTGTCAGAAATACTAAAGTACAAAGTTTTATATATTATTTTAATCTGAGTTTCCACGCAGTTAATGTATATGCAAAACAGGCAAAATATACTTAAAATATATGTTAAATATTCAGCATAAAGTGTTTCTGTATAAATTTCCTTATGTATAAAGGAGAGAAGGAAAAAAATATTAGAGTAACTGTAGACAGCAAATTAAGATTCGAACATCACATGAACGAGAAAATTAACAAGGCAAATAGTATAATGGGACTGATTAGAAGAACTTTCACCTGCCTGAACAAAGAAACATTTTTACACCTATATAAGGGACCGACCATTTAACTTGCAGGGGGAGGGGGCTTGGTTTTTTCCTAAAAAAAATTTTGGAAACCGAGGGTTAGAGAAAAAATATTCTGAAGAAGGATTTCTGCTAAATAAAATAATGCTAATAATGAAAAAAAATATTCTGTCGCGACGCCTTCAAAAAATAAATGTTTTTTCCGCGGAAAAAAAATTTTCTGACCAAAACAAAAAACCAAGCCCCCCCCCCACTTTCAAGTTAAATGGTCTCTGCCTAAGGGACTAGTGCGACCAAACCTAGAATACGCAAATGCGATCTGGAGCCCATCTAAAGCCAAAGACATCCCCGCTATTGAAAATGTACAGAGACGAGCTACAAAACTTATTACTGATTTAAAAGGCCTAGATTATAAACAACGGCTACAGAAACTCAAATTACCAACTTTGAAGGACAGACGCACTAGAGGGATATGATTGAAACCTACAAACTGACAACTGGAATATATGACAAATCACTGCCCAACATACTAGCATACAACACGGATACCATAACTAGAGGCCATAAAAAGAAACTCGGCATCAACCGAAGCAACAAAAACATCAGATCTAACTTCTTCACACAACAGATTGCGCCTATATGAACAGCCTACCAAGCAGTGTTGTAAATGCACCAACAGTTCAGTCATTTGAGAACCGATTAGACAAACACTGGTCCATTGCTGACTTCAAATATAATTACAGAGCAAAAGCTGACACTGGAACCGGATCAAAAAGTCGTCAGCAAGATATAGAAGATCTGGAAATAGTGGCGTAAGCCAGCGCTTAGTACAGACACTGTAAGATAACACTAGCAACACACAAGACTAATTCTAAAAAATAAGATGATATTCGGAGCGGAATTTTAGTAAAAGAGCAGACATAAAAGCTACTTTACCAGGGGTTCATAGTGTAAAGATTAAAGTAATCACTTATACAGACCGACACGATGGGTGCCAAACGTGGAGCAGGAGTCGCTTACCCTTCTGTAGCACATTGACTAACTACTCCCAGATTTAGAAGGGTTCGTGTAACTCAGTTTTTGGTTTTTGTGTGTCTATTTGTTTTGTGTCTTTTGTTTAATCAAGATTTTATCGTTTCTTGATTATATTCTCTAATACTGCTTGACTACTACTCAATATTATTTAGCTGAAGGTCGGAGAGTTCTCATGGGATATTCCGGCTTTCATCTCTAATACAACTGAGTAATAACAAATACCCGAACACCTAAGTAACTAAGACAATCCACAAATCAAAGAACCAACAACAAAAAAAATAGTAACACAGCAATCGTCGTGACTTGGTACAGGCATTTCAGCCAGGTTTTATGGCATGCCAAACCTCCCGCTTCCATTACTGTAGTATTTTAGTTGGTCAGTTGATTAAAATGTATGAGTATCATATACAACTAGACAGTGATAGATGTTTCCATGTTTTTTTATTGGTTTGCACTCTGGTTTTGTGTTTTTAGTTTTTTTTGTGTTGTATTTTGTATTAATCCGGATTTTTTTTTTATCATCCCTTGCCTTTCGGCTCTTGTCGTGCTATCTATTTTTCTTTTAACCAAATATATATTAGTCACTGAACCCACATTTTAACAGAATATTAATCCGGATTTTTTTATCATCCCTTGCCTTTCGGCTCTTGTCGTGCTATCTATTTTTCTTTTAACCAAATATATATTAGTCACTGAACCCACATTATAACAGAAGCATGTCGCCTTTATTAGCGTTCTGTAAGTACCTATTTTCTTTAATAATGCACCGTATTATGCAGACAATAAATGTTTTAAGTGCTAAGAACATTATGTTCCCATTTGTAAGAGGTTAAATTGTCATGTCTATGTACACCTACTTGTGAGGATTTTAAGTATTAAGTATATTGTTTATCAAGATATCAAATATGTTACATTAATATAAAGATAGCTTTTTATTACACATTTGTGTCATTCTTAGTGTATGTATAAGTTTTTTAAGAATAATGTATGAAAAGTTCAAGACGAAGAAGTCATTACAGGATATTGTAAATGATAAGGGTCATATATGATTCGATATTTGGGTTTTCTACTAGCACATCATATAATTTGCAATTTAAACTACATCAGATACAATGATATATCTGGCAATGTTATATTTCCATATATCACAGGTTGACAAGGATTGCCAGTTTTCCTACCGAAGGTCGGGGGTTCTCTCCGGGTACTCCGGCTTCCTCCCCCAATAAAAACTGGACGCCATGAGATAGCTGAAAAATTGCTGAAAGTGGCGTTAAACATCATTAAACAAACAAAAACAAACATATATCACAGGTCTACAACAAATGGTCTTAAATGTAGATGGATTGAGAATTATAGTACTAAGTTTTCTCAGTAACCATGCATACACCTATGAGCATATTTGGTCAGTGAGTTCCCAGTTGCTACATATTAATCTTATACTCAAATAGACTTTTTGTAAATACTCACAAATGGATTAAACAGTTATTTAGTTTTTTAAACAAACATTCATTTTTATTCTATGAAAAAGAACTAGAGCGTATTTTGTTTCTCTTGTCCACAACTCGACTATAACCCAAACAAAACTTGTGAATTCCTTTATAACGGCTCTCATTTTGCGCTTGATTTTTTAACGGGACGAAAATGATTTACTTAACTTAAGCTTTTATTACTCTTCAGTGGGGTATAGGCTACTTACAATATCTTTCCATCGCTGTCAGTTCTTGCTATTTAATGTATGGTGCTTCAGCTCTAAATATCGTGTTCAAGTTTAATCTTGATTGTCTCCTATTTCTCTTCTCTTGGGGTGTTCATTGTGGAGCTTGACAACAAGTGTATTTCTGCATTTATGTAGTGCATTACCGTTGCAATTCCATTTCAGTTTCTTTATCCCTTGTATGATTGGTATGTTGTTTTTCCAAAGATGTTCATTTGCCACCATATCTGACATCTGTTTATGAAAGTTTTAAGTTTTTTATATAGACAACTGTGTGACTCCATGTTTCTGATCCGTATTGCGATACCCGATTTTAAATTGCTATTAAATATCCTATTTTGGATCCAGTTGTAATCTATCTAGACAATATTTTCTCAGTAACCGTGTAAAGTCTTGTGCCAATCTTACACGAAATGTTTTCCCCATAAACAACAATAACCCGATATATATATAAGATTGTGTAACATTGGCAAAAGACTTTACACGGTTACCGAGAAAAAAAAAATATTAAATAATTCACATATTCAACTTGTGTATTTCTATTTATATACCGTTAATGAAGTTTGTATCAATTATCATAACATTTGTTTTTATGTATATATGAAGTCCTATCGTTACTGTATTTGTTACCAGAGTTATTTGGTTTCTTGCATTTGTTCTTGAATATGTAATAAAAATGCAAGATCATTACCAAAATCCATGTCATCGAGTTGGTTCATAAGATTCCACTGGATTCCATTTCTTTTACCTGATGGTTTTTTATTCATAATCCAGTCATTGGCTTAAAAAATCTTACCGAAAAGCAAGCAACTTTGTTTTACTTCGGCATGGATGTCAAATTCTTCACTTGACTTCATAAAACTATTGACGCATCTTGTTTCTATTTAAATGAAGTTCTTATTCCAAAGTGGAAAGTAGTTTTCATAACGTTTTAAGCCTCAAACGCTTTTTCGTCGAAGTCTTTAAAGTGGACAAAAGGTGAGCAGTTTTATATTAATTGTTCAATTATCATGCAAGAAGTTGCTTTTTGGTCGAAACATAATATTTCTCTTCTGAATCCTGCTTATTCGTCTCGTAGGTTGCTATCTACTGATGTTTTGATACGGTCCATTCTAATATGAAGTCCTTCAAACGCTTTGGAAACAAACCTTTATTTAAATATTCAACAAAATACCATGGCCGTTCCAGCCATTTCAAAAATCACACCCCTTGTGCTGGTGTTTTGCTTATTTTTTTTTATAGAAAATTCCAATAGAACACATTTTCCACGATATCACGTCCTTATTTTATACTATGCTTTTAATTTGTACACGTGGCAAATCGTCTTTTGCTACGTTGTGTTTTCAATGGACCTTGAGTTGTTTACAATTACGCATAATGTTATTCCACAACCGCGAGACTCATCCCGCCTCCACCGCACGCATATATACTGTATCAAAATGAAAACGCAACCGAATTCCTCTTCTGATTAACTGTGGAAAATAAATAATTGTTGATTTAAATTTGCTCCATTTTAGATCTACAACAGGAGCATAAGCTCGACTAAATGCGATAAGCAGTTTTCATCACGCAAAAACACCAACAAAGTCGCAGACACGGTGACATAACGAAGCATTCAATTTTGTCGTTCTTCGTTCTAATTGTAAAATTAGATTTATGTTAATAAATATGTTAGTTTGTTTTTAATTTATATTTTTTCCTTTTTTTCTAAGAGAAAAAATGTTTTTTTACAAGAGAGGATCTCGAAAATTGAAACAGCCAAAACAATCCTTTACCTAGTATGTAGACGCGAAATGTAAAATTGCAATTTTCATATCAGAATTAAAATACTAGTAATCCATGGCTGTCCCATTTTATGGATTATATAAATATGGGTAGAATTTTATTCATGATACTCGTGGCAAAATATTCATGGATATAATATTAAAAAAATCAATAAAATTGGGGCAGTCAGGAATTATTTCTAAAATATAAATCGGTTAAAGATTAATCATCGGCAAAGTATTTAACATGATGCCTTAGCAGTTTTTGCAATGCATGGCTCGATGCTCCTATTTGTCAATTTTATTATTTTACTAAAAAGACATCTTCTCTTTTTGTAGCTACTCTTTATCATAATAACCATCTAATTAATGTGCTTCAAATTCATTCTTTCTGCAGTGGACACAGGCAAACAGTGAGATGTTCAAATCACTACACATATAAAATAAAATATAGTCCTGTGCACCCAAACATAGATCTTAAAAGAAAGCCTTGAGAACTATAGCTTTAAATTATTGTTCATAACTTATGTCTTAGATAAAATATTCGACCTAGAATTATAAATATAAATTCATACAAACTGACAAAGGTTAACAGTCTTAGATAATATTCGTCAAACATAAAGTTGTCTCAGTCTCACAGGAATAAACATTTTGTTGCACAATTTAGCCATAGATAAAATTGCTCAATTTACATAAAAATGGCACCAACTCGAAGTGCATTATTTTACACTTAGACAAGGCGCGCCCGAAGCGTTTTTATAATTATCAATTGGTTGTCTAATGCATTATAAATCTTTATTATGCTTTAAAAATATGAACAATTCTTCCAAGGATTTGTCACGAGAAGTTTTGGAAGGTACTTAAGGTGAAATGTTAATTGAAATAGATAGTTGATATCTGGTAGGTATTCTGTTGTCTTTATTAACTAAAGATGTAGTTAAACCTGTATTATATATGTAAAATGTGTGGCGCCAGTCTAAGCAGCTGTATGTTCCTCTGAAGAATTACAACTTACAGGAAGTCATTTGAAAAGAACAAAATTAGTGACTTGAACAATGTGTGACGTGGAATGAATGTTTTCGTTATTGTTTAACAGTGTAGGGTTACAATAGACGACTAATTGTCAATTTTATGCAGATAATCTAGTTTCTATTGTTTGATAAATATTATCACAATTTAGATTTGTAAACGGTGCTAAAGGCAAATGTAAGTAATCTTTGGATAATCTTTATTTTCAGTGAAAGAAGGAAAAAGTCCAATCAGAAAATAAACACTGTTTTATTAATTTGACATTCTTTAATTTAAAAAATACCACCTAACTTATAACCTAATCATAAAGGCATTAGGATAATAAGTGTTTGACGAAACGACTGGATTGTTACAAAAAGAACCCTTATTGCATACTATCGTGATCAGAAAGTGTTGCATGAATATTTAAATCTTACCGCATTAAACGAATTTTTCGCCATCTTCCTGTGTCCGTATCAATTTATGACAGTTTCAAAACCATGTTGATTTTAGGTAAATGTCGTTTAATTTTCCCCTATCTTTTAAAGTAAACTGTCTTTGCTGGCATTGTACCTGGAGCTAAAACAAAGAAGTAAGGTATAGGAAAAATAGGATATACCGTCGGATATACCTAGCCGGTATACTCAATTTTGAACGTAATCTTGCTGGAAGACGATAAGTGTTAGCTTTATCTAGGAAGTCGGATTCTTCTTGGCTTTAATCGCTACACCAGGACCGGAAATGGCAGAGAAATGTTTTAATTGATTAGCTAGGGTATCATGAAAAAATTCAATTCATGTAATTAATTTCTTTCAGAACATACCGTATAGTTATCGTAAAGCGAGAATCGCAGCAGATGGCTTCTTTACTGTAACATGCTTCTGTAAAAAGGTCACGTGATCCATATGAACAAACCAATTTCAGATGCTAGCTCAGCTATCAGCAGAAAAACTGAAGTAGCGCATACAAATTAATTTTAAAAACTTAAAAATGAATTGACATCGATCAAAATTAAAGGTTTTGTTTAAAACTAAGAACAAAAAATGTCTGACAAAATTTTCCCATCTTTGAAACTGTATTTTAAATTGACATTTACGTAACCAACACATTAAACAAAAACGTCACGTCACCAATTGAATGCAGAGCCACTGTAAGCACTGTTTGGGTACTCGGAAGTTACGTCAGGAACTAAAACTGCGTATTGCTGCGCCAATCTTTATATCAGAGGCATCGTTGAAGAAAATACACCATAGTTTTAAATATAATTGATATTGTTTAGAAAATACAATACATATAGTGAAACAATTTTTGTGCATGCCCTATCGTTAAATACTGGTTGCATTGTATACAGCATTCCTTCTTTTAGTTGAATTCTAAATCATTTAAATCTTATGGATTGCGAAAACGTTGCCGTTTCGGGGATGCATAATTTTCGACTCTTAGAACAAAAAGGAAACTCTATTACGTCGAGTATTTAAATATGTTGTTTCTATGTTGCCACTGCATTCAGGAAAATTAGTATCCTACTAATGTATACACAATTAATTAGTTGATGTTTTTATTCCTGTAGTTATTCTTTGTAACAGTAAAATAATTCTTATAAAATATATACCAATGTAAGTCAGGGTACCCGATAAGAATCTTAATAGAATTAACATCTGCTTTCCATATGGAAATACGGTGTTTTAAGAGTTCAATAAATACTTACCACGGTAGATATTAAGTGTTTTGTAAGGGATTATGGTATGAACCATTCCGTGTAGCAAATTGTAACACTGGTGTCTGACAGAATATCTATCCATCATTTCCAATTCATTTGTACTTGAAATATTTCCTTCATCTGTTTTAGTTGGCTTATAGAGTACCTTGTTGTCATAATGCCTTGGTCAAAATGTGTTCAACAAGCACTTAATAAGTGGTAAGCACGATGATTATGACATTTACCTCGACATTAAGACCACATGACAATGCTATAATTTGCCAAAGCAGTCAAAACGTCAAACAATCAAAAGTGTCAACAAACACGTGTTTCTGACATAACTCATTGACAAAGACTGATTAAAGTTGATAATCTGCGAATATATTAATGATTACTTTATAATAATTTGTATCACTTTGTCAAAACAGTATTTATTTATGTAATTTTATGTCAGGCAATAACAGCCAGCTAATAGACTACGTTTAATGTTACTGTACTCGTCGATTTGTTAAGCAAAGCATGCATCTTACAATTATTTTTGGAACTAAGTTGACGTCCATGGTGCAATTTGACTGTTCAGATAAAAAAAATTCTACGAAAACAGCTTTATTCCGTATTTGTACTTTTAATTGAATCAAAAGAAGAAACTGACCAACTAGAATAAAAACCACAGAAAAGTGACGAAATCTGCTTTTATGCAAAGTTACCAAACACAATAAAGAACAAAAGTGAGCAACTCTAAAATCAATAAAAATCACGGGTAAAACATAATGCTTATCATAAATATTTATGCAATTATACTGTAAATCAGAAGACTTTAAGACACAATCAAAAGTAGAAAATAAGGACCAAAAAATACTGCAACCAATGGATATGAAACACGATGTAAACGAATCCTATAAACAAAGACCATGTGTTCACTGTGCTGAGCATGTCTTGTTTAAATAGTGTGTTTATCATGGTCAACATTAGATCTAAAACACAAATTAAAGGAGACATACAAGTTAAAGATGATATCCTTCAGGTCATGTTTGTCAAATACCTTTTAACCATTAACCCAATCATAATAGTGACTCAAAAATATAGATACATACGACCGAAAGTTAACTGCCAGAAGCCATTTTAAGGTATGATATAGATATAAACACTTGATAAGCTTGTGCTGCATAAATCATCGCATAAGTATCACCGCAGATCGAAAGTTGAATTTTTTTGAGAAATTGAGGGGGTTTTAAACTTTGTAATAAATTTAAGCGCAAACACATTGACAGATTAGATAATTAGCTACATTATTGCAGCTATGAAAAAATGTTGATCTTAATAGTCGCAAAACATGAACTGTTTCAAAGTCAATATAACAGAAGCTAAAGTAACAAATGTTCTTTTAGGACCATTTTGTTTGTCGCAAAAATTTTTAAAATAAGTCTCAGGTATGTATGTATATTGTTGCGTTATTTAATGCACTATAAAAAAAGTCCATTATATATATATATATATATATATATATATATATATATATATATATATAGATAAATAGATAGATAGATAGATAGATAGATAGATAGATAGATAGATAGATAGATAGATAGATAGATAGATAGATAGATAGATAGATAGATAGATATTTATATATATATACAAGTCTAGAAGATTATGCAACGATACAAATGACGGTGTTTCTTGTCAAAAATTTAGACAAAGACTGACCAACGAATGGCCTTAGTCATTGAATGTCAATATAAATAAATGACGTAAACAAGTCATAACATATTGATCTTAAACTTTTTCTTTTCCAACTTAACCCAAAATAGTTGCTTCCCAAGTCCGCCAGCCTGGGACGTGCCGTCTGGCGTAATGAATTTGTCACCTTGGTAATTTTGATTACATCTTGTTGGAATATTTGAGCAAAGCCAAGTAACAGCACGGCACGTCCCAGGCTGGCGGACTTGGGAAGCAACTATTTTGGGTTAAGTTGGAAAAGAAAAAGTTTAAGATCAATATGTTATGACTTGTTTACGTCATTTATTTATATTGACATTCAATGACTAAGGCCATTCGTTGGTCAGTCTTTGTCTAAATTTTTGACAAGAAACACCGTCATTTGTATCGTTGCATAATCTTCTAGACTTGTATATTATTTTTTGTTTATGCTGTATCGTCATGTTTGTCGATCCGATACTTAATAAGCTTGCTGGTTGGTAGACTCTTTAGACTTTTATATAATATTTTGAACTACCTGTATTGTGTTTTTACACGATCCCAGTGGACTTATATTATTCCATCACCGAATGAAAAAATACTTTAAGCATTTAGAGTTAAACGCCACTGATGAGTCTTAAGTAGACGAAACGCGCGTCTGGCGTAATGAATTTGTCACCTTGGTAATTTTGATTACATCTTGTTGGAATATTTGAGCAAAGCCAAGTAACAGCACGGCACGTCCCAGGCTGGCGGACTTGGGAAGCAACTATTTTGGGTTAAGTTGGAAAAGAAAAAGTTTAAGATCAATATGTTATGACTTGTTTACGTCATTTATTTATATTGACATTCAATGACTAAGGCCATTCGTTGGTCAGTCTTTGTCTAAATTTTTGACAAGAAACACCGTCATTTGTATCGTTGCATTCATTAGAATAAGGAAAGGAACAATAATGGTTAAAGAAAAGGGGAAACAACCACAAAACAAACAGACACACAACAGAAAATCAAAGTGATACGAACGCTCCTAAAAAGGGGAGTGAGTCCAGGGTGCTTCGGAAGGGTAAGCAACTCGTTGTGTAGGTTAGGTAAAATCCGGGTACTTAAACTGGTTTTTACTTTTATTTATGGTATATTGAATTCATAATTAACACAAAATGGACTCTCTTCTAGTTTTCTGCTTAGGGAAAATAACGTTTTACCTAAAGACTTGATAATTGGGGAGATAAAGAGTATTTTTAATGTAAAAGTATTTATATTATGCAATTATTTTTAAGAATCTGTAGGTTAATAAATAATCGGCGTTGGAGGTATGACACTTAAATATAACAGTCTCATTACTGGCAACACTAGAAAAAGGAATAAGAATTTAGTAGTCACACTTATATTTGTCAAACAATTATATGTCATCTAACATATTGCGTTTGAATATAAAAACAAGTGTTATTGTCCGCTTCGTAATTTTAACACCCAACGTTTCCAAACGATACAAGCACTCATATTGCATTATTCGTATTGCGATTTTGACAATTACATGAGACCAATTACACATCGACAAGTGTATCAATTATAATTTTCTCACTTGAACTAGGTTAAACACATTTGGGACATATACTAAGTATTATTTTAGATTTGT
Source organism: Limnoperna fortunei (assembly GCA_944474755.1). Classification (NCBI taxonomy): domain Eukaryota; kingdom Metazoa; phylum Mollusca; class Bivalvia; order Mytilida; family Modiolidae; genus Limnoperna; species Limnoperna fortunei. The sequence goes on along the minus strand of OX104121.1, from coordinate 42,036,098 downwards.
TCAATACTCGCATCTATTGTGCATTTCCTAAAATTAAAGATTAAAGATCAACCGTAATGTTAAAGTAATTTCTGATTTCTATCTTTAGTACACACGGCCAATATAGATATTAGATCCTTGTTTTGGTAAAACCAAGACTTGCTTTATGAACAGCCATGCTGTTTTTACACTGTGTTCATTTAGATCGTCAACACATTTGCTGTTGAGGGGCCTTGTTCTTCCACAGACGAAAAAGGGTAATAAATATGATTCCCTTTTATTGGTTGTTGCAATAGGTCACAGAGGAGATACTCCGGAATACAGAAAGGTTACTGAATTCTTTAATATTTAGTTTCAATTTCAGCTGCGTCGTTGTGTGCTTACTATTAAGGTATTCAGGATTGTGTATACCCAATGAGCATGAAATTTTAGGATAAACAGACACTCTAGAATCGGGCTAATATCTGAAAATTAGGTACGAAAACCGAAAAAGATCCAAACTGTGTAAAAAAGTGAAATAAACTATAATGAAGTAATCATTTATTAGTAAGAACTTCACAACAGCACCTGCATCCGGATTTTATACTAGGGTCTGTACATGCTACCCGGATTTATGGATAGTGGATACCTGCTGATGACGTAACTGCTTAAACATGAATTAATAATAGTTTTTACTACATAATATAACTAGTTGTTAGGTTCGCCATCATTAAAGGGTTGGTCGCTACAGAATTTCTGTCTCATAGATAAAGGACCTGTACACTATCTTAAACGATTCCGTTCCATTTTTTCACTTTTGAATTAAAATTGTTAATTAAAACCCTTGCATCATAATGTGCTCTTAATAAAAGCCATATATTATTATTCGTGAAACTCTACGTAGAATTTCGCAGTAAAATGCCTGATAAGAAGCAATTAATTAGAAGCAATAATTTCCAGTTGTCGCATAGACATGAATCACACATCTTGTTTTTCATTCATGTAAGTAGTATAATTTTAAAATCTTTAACTTTAAGGACATTTTAAAATAGTACTCAACTACTTCCCAATACATACATGAACATTGACATGAAAACTGGACATAATTCGTAAAGAAACTGTCCTACCCAAAGGAGACCGTGTAGTGTCTTTTGACTTCAATTGCAAGTATTAGTAATTTCAAGTCATATTGAAATAAATTTAAAAATTAGCAATTTTAAAGGAAATGCAGAATTTTTTTTATGTTGTTTGTGTTTTGTTGCTTTCTTTTCCTTCAAGATGCTGTTTTTGGAAAAACCCTTAAGACACCAATGTTAATACCCTTTCATTGTTTTGAGAATTTTGATTGCCTAAGCGCCGAGTTGTTGAAGTAATTGCTTGCTTATGATTACCTAGCGTCAACATGTGGAAATACTACAATAGATGGTACATCTGTTGGTCTGTAGTTGACCTTGAATTAAACTATTATTATAGCAAGCATAATCAGACACGATAGAATATATAATTTAAAACGAAGGTAAATAGAAAACAAATAATGTATGTTGCATTATACTTTTCTAATTAGCAACGAAAGGAATGTCAGTAGCACTTGTTCCCATATAGGCGACAATGCTAAAAATTCAGTGGTTTTGTATATTTTTTAAACATTGGTTCCAGTTTTCCTATCGACGGTCAGGGGTTTTCCCCGGCTCCTCCCCCAATAAAAACAGAATGCCATGATGCAGCTGAAAGTGAAATTAAAGGTCAAACAAACAAAATATTGGTCACATTTGCCTATAGACTATGATATTTGATTACTTTCATTTATCAGTTAGAAAACTTGTTCACACATATACCAGTGACACGTTCCTGTTTTTACCATTTCACCATTTTATAAAAGTTTCATATGACACTATTTTTTCATTTAATTTCTAATGCAGTGAATGGATAAATATTAAATTTCAATATAATATTCATCTCAAAGACCTTGAAAATAACACTCTAAAGCGTGTCCGACGTAGTAAATGTTATATCCCTGGTACCTTTGAAAACATGCTATACTAAAGCTTAGTCTCTAAATCGTTAATCAACTAGCACGAACTCTTTACCTGGGAGGATTTTTTGATTGATCAAATATGTGCTTAACGTCCAGCAAGCAGCATTTCAGCTTTTTCAGGATGAGCAAAAGACATCTACACTTTATTAGCGACTATACTTTTCTTTTTCTGTTACTTATCTGTTCGAGTTCTACAACAAGGAGACTGACTGATGACAAATAAAACACAAAAATATATTCAATTACTAACCCAATCACAAAACATGATAGGTACTCATCGCATTACTCATTGTATAATACAAGACCTGGCACATATACTCATAGCGTCATTCCTAAATTACCTAACGCATAAAATCCGGGTAGCATGTAGAGACCCTAGTTTATGAAATGAAATTTACGAAATCATAATTACCATAATGCTAATATAGCCCTGAGTCTTCGTATTTGCAAAAGTTTGGCTTTCAAATACTAAACAAGAATAGTGCATGATTCTGATAATGTTGTTTCGGCAAATAGAGGGGTTTTTGGTTACATCATAAGACGGGACATTATGCAAAGTGGTAATTCAAGTTAAATTTTGAACTGAAAATTTTCAGCGTCTTTATTCCAATATCATTCTAATGTAAGGCAAGTACTTCTAACATCGTTACAATATAATTAAGGTCATTCTATATTTTTACATTGTACATCTGGCAATTTCAGAAGTATATTGTATTTGCAATTTTAAAACACTACTATTATTTCCTGTATGACTGTCAAAATATAGAAATTTAATGACATCAAGTTTTCTCTGGAACAGTTAATCTATGTTTCTGTGTGATTCTAGTGATTTGTTTCAGCTGTTATGAAACTGTATTAATGTGCATGCAAACTGTGGTAGACATAGACTTCAGTTTGACATTGAATCAGTTCTTGCTCCCTATTGTCTTTGAGAAGCGGCAATTACCAAGTCCATCGTCTTAACAATACCATCACCATCAAGACTTTCATTTGTTTGCGTTTTAATGCCGCTTTCAACAAGTTTTTTAGCTATATCCCGTTAAAATTGTGGCAGAAAGCCGTTGTACCCGTGATAACCCTCCACCTTCGGCAGTAAACCTGGCAATTCTTGTCAATTACAAGACCAGAGGTTGCATATCTTTAAAAAGCTGCTACAAACCTTTCAGCACTAAATGCTAGCATATATAACTATCTTTATTACGTTTTGCACCACGAAAAAACTTGTTTCTACGATATTCCACCAAGTTGTTAATAAATGAAACAGCAAGTGTAAATTTCAAAGTTTTGGCAAGATTGGTGATCACACATAACACCAAGACATTGATGCTGTATAAATATAGTGTAAAAATCTTCTACAATTCTTACCTACGTGATCACTATATATTTTCGCACATTTTAAGAAAAAAGATAAACTGAATGATATTTAAAAAAAGTTCAACTATATTCAATGCTAGAAAATTAAACTAAGAATGCTGTTTTAGGTTTTTAAGAGGAGGGAGAAATAGATAAACAATTGTTATTGTTATTGCCACAAAAAAACACATTTAGGATTATAGTCTTACGCTTAAAGACTGTTTGTTGTAAACAGCTTGTTGTGTGGTATATCCAAAATCAAAGTTGTACACTCCAATTATATAAACATCAACATTTACATCCAATGCGGACAGGCGATGATTGGTATGTCAACATGTAAAACTTCCATATAATAATTATTCCATCAGGAAAAAATATAAAAATAGTATTTATTCTGCAGAACCTTAATTATAGAATGCTTTTTTCATCTGTATTTTATTTGTGGAATGAATATTAATGTGACACTTTCCTTTTGTGACAGGTAGCTCCAACACAAACTGTAGGAGGTTTACTCCAGAGGTAAGAAAATACAAGAAGTATGGTTAAAATATCATTTTATTATTGAAATGATTCTTTAACAATAAAGATAATTTGGCACATTAGAATCGCAAGCTACTTAACAAAACATAGACAAAATTAAAGCTATGCAGTACCGACTAGCCCTTAAAATATAATTACATTTTATATGCAATCAAACTGCTGTTCGCTCTAGTTTTATTAATGTAAAATATATTTTCATTACATAATAGTTCAATAATGAAAAACAAATGTGTAAACTTGTGTAGGTTTAAAACAAAGGGTAATAAATAGTAATGAAAACATTCATGATTGCATACTCTAACAAAAACAAAATAGATGTGAACTGAACTTGTTTCTAATGTAAAACCAATTAATTATTTTTAAAAATCCTTATATACATCAAAAACAAACATTTTCTACGACCAATTAAATGAGATTTAATGCTGATTTATATGACTCCTCTACTCTATCAAGGCAGTATAATTTCAACAAGAGGCAAGCATTGGATTACAAGATACATGTAACATACAAAACTAGGTAACTAGCAAAATTCATTTTTTTTATCAATTTCCTTTGGCACTTGACAGAGGAAGAAATGACACCATAAATCTGTGAACCAGTAACAATAGTCAAAACATGTAAGTTGATAGTAGTGTACCAGAATGTGATATAACACTTATAGAAATAGCTTAAGTTGATTTTTGAACCAGTTATACTACAAACACAAACTAGAGTAAAAACACCTGTGAGCAATGCTCACCATTGATACCCCCCGCTTCACAATTACTTTGAAAATTCAGGTGTTCTTTATTATGAAATTGAAACTTTATCTAGTTAAACGTGAAAGCGAAATTGCAGATAATACATGTAACCCTCACCAATCCCCCAAGAATGGCATCCCCTATGTCAATGACAAAGTCCATGTTTTTCTATGGCAAACCTCCAATAATATTCTGATAAAAATGTTTAATATCCAATGCACAATGGCAATATGTGACCAAGATTCTATATAAGTTTCAACAAATTCCATGCAGTGGTGTAGGAGGAATTGCAAATAAAAGATGGGTATCCCATTATGTCCATTACAAACTCCATGTTTTTCTATGGGAAACCCCAAATATCATTCCGATCAAAATGTTAAATATCTCCTTCACAATGGCACTATGTGACATGGATTCTGTGTAAGTTTCAACAAATTCCATTCAGTGGTGTAGGAATGAGTTGCACATAAAAGATGGGTATCCCTTATGTCCATGACAAAGTCCATGTTTTTCTATGGGAAACCTCAAATATCACTCCAATCGAAATGTTATATATCTAGTGCACAGTGGCAATATGTGACAACATTCTGTGTAAGTTTCATCAAATTCCATTTAGTGGTGTAGGAGGAGTCGCACATAAGAAATGGGTATCCCCTTATGTCAATGACAGTCCGTGTTGTTCTATGGGAAACCCCAAATATCATTCCGATCAAAATAATAAATATCTCCTGCACAATGGCACTATGTGACAAGGATTCTGTGTAAGTTTCAACAAATTCCATTCAGTGGTGTAGGAGGAGTTGCACATAAGACATGAGGACCCCCTTAGGTCAATGACAATGTCCATGTTTTTCTATGGGAAACCCCAAATATCGATCCGATCAAAATGTTTAATATCTCCTGCACAATGGCACTATGTGACAAGGATGCTGTGTAAGTTTCATTAAATTCCATTCAGTGGTGTAGGAGGAGTTGCACATAAGAGATAGGAACCCCCTTAGGTCAATGACATTGTCCATGTTTTTCTATGGGAAACCCCAAATATCATTCCAATCAAAATGTTAAATATCTCCTGCACAATGGCACTATGAGACAAAGATTCTGTGTAAGTTTCATCAAATTCCTTTCAGTGGTGTAGGAGGAGTTGCAAATAATAGAAAGTGTAACGGACGGACGGACGGACGGAAGGACGGACGGACACCATGAACACTATATACCCCCCGCTTTTCAAGCGGGGGGTATAATAATGAGTAAAAAGATTAAGGATGCTCATGATGACGAGACATATTTTTCCCAACTCCTGGTTATTTAAGAAATAAATTATCGAAAGTGAGCTGTGTGTGAATCAGAACATGCATTGACCTAATATTTGTTAAAATTTTATACTGAGTGGTATAAGGTCTCACAATGTTCTAAATTGCAAAGGTCATTTCTAATACGGTAATCTATTTCGATTCTAATGTCTGAAACAGCTCTACATGTAAAATATTGCCATATTGTTTTTTAAAACTAAATAAAATATATCTCAAAACAACATGTCAAGCACATGAAATTGCAAAAAGATATATGCTTGTCATTTTATTGAATATATGTTCTTTAGCATAAAAATAAATAAAATCTGACCATCATTGTGTTGTTCAAGTTAGCACTTTTAAAGTTTAGCTAAAGCTGTCAGAATTCTTACTTTGACATCAACAGAGGGCACTATGCTTTGTAGGATAAATATATGCACAAATCATATGAAGGACACCATTATTTTTCATGCACAATGGACCCATACTTTTTTTTCATAATATTATTACAAAAGTCTTAACATGCCATAAAATATTTTGGAATCCTTTATATTTTTTTCACAGCTTCACTTTCATACAAAAATCTATGAAAAAATCTAGAGAATGTTGGTTTCTGCTAAATTCATATTTTAGAAAAAAGCACCATTACAAATCTCCATTCTTACTTATTTTGATACTGAACTTATTACAGACTGAAAGACTATGACAATAGTTAAGAACTTTGAAACTCACCTGCAAACATCATTCACATTATAACAGATAAGTCTGAAGTAATGCTAAAATAACATCAAATTCTTATCACCTAAACAGTAGGATAGCTACAAAAAAATAAAACAACATAGCAAAGCCAAATTGAGTCTATAAATTCAGTAAAATAGAAACTTACGTGAATATTTTGACTAATAACACATAATTTTAGTCCATCTTATTTTTTGGCAAGTTTAGCAAGTGCTTATCATTCAATAGCCCAGCAATCTTGGATTTTTTTAATAATTGTTTACAAATAAGAAATTAGCTAATGATTTACATTCATTATTGAACTTAACATAGCAACAGTACTTTCTGTAAAAAAAGAAGCTATACAGTACACAAAATCATGTCTAATTATTCATACATTAACAAGTGCTTCTCATAAATAGGAAATTATGTGTTAGTTAAAAAAAAATTAGTAACTTTCTGTTGTTTTTATTAACTGAAACATGATCTTGTGCCAGGAAATGTTACACTGGATGGATCACTGTGTATATATTGAACCATTTTTCCATTTTGATCCAACATGGATCTTCACAGTGACAATAACAAAAAGGAGGGAGCTAGTGAAAGATTTAATTTTAATTAGATTGAACAAAAAGAAACTGTTGATCGACTGTACACTGCCATCATTCCAGCACAGTTTGATAAGATTGTATACTATTATGTTGTCTGTTGTCGTGGAATAGCCTTCATCATAATGCCATTCATTGACCGCATGACAACACTCTCTAACTTCTCTACCTTGTGGTTAGGGTCCAACACTAACGTGAACCTATTCAATGTAAAAACTTTATTTAAATGTTTTGTTTCTAAAAATAATGTATGATACAGATAGGAAACAAAAGGGGAGTCTGAATGCATTTGTTTTAATTACTGCCAGATAAATGACCCAAAAGAGCTGAAATTTATAATTGCTGATTTTTTTAAGGAAACATATATTTGATTTTATAATAGGTTCTGTTGCAATTTTAAATTATCTCCCCTTTTTGACATCTTCTACTTAATTCCCTGGCCTTGAATTTCAAATTCATGCTTTGTAAAACTGTTCCGCAATAGAAAACAAAGTTCTATAATTTTGACGTAATATTTCAACCACTTGACCGGTGTGGAAAATATAGTTCTCGTCACTAGTGAATTTTTCATTCTCAGCAGTTGATTGGTTTAAAATAATAACGTCATAATAAGAACTCATGACATCATAAACAAAACACCTTCTATTTACAGCGTATTCAAGTCATGAACGTAAAATTGGGGTTGGGAGAATATGTACTTTATTTCGCAAATTTACTACTTTTTAAAATTAGAGAAACAGAATCTTACATTAGTACTCTTGGATTATTGGATTTCTCCAATCTCGATAGTTAAATTATGGAAATTTAACTATCTCGATTGGAGAAATCCAATAATCCACTCCTACCAATGTAAGATCCTATATTTCAAACATGCATTTTTAAAGATAAAAAACAGACTGTGTAAATTTTAGAAATTTGGATATTTGTGCAGCTAATGTAAGAACTCTTACTACAGGAACTGTTTGTCTATAAAGAAAGCCAGATTAATCTGTGAGAGCTAACTAGAATGTACAAGTAATTGTCAAACTAACGCAAACAAATTGCAACTCAAGGGTACCCTGTAATTGTGAAATATCTGGAATAATATAAATTGTTGAAACAATAGGAGGTCTATTTTATGTTAGGTGTTTAAGTACAATCCAACAATTTACAAGATAGGTGAAGAGCTCAACATCATTGTAAAGTATAGAAACCCATTCATCTCCTCATCATTTGGAGTGTACACTTCGACTGAATACCGCAACTGAAATTTGTTTCAGTATTTAAAATGCTAAAAGTTACAAGATATCAACCATTTATCATAATGCCTTCCAGATAATGTGTAATACATCTTCGTATCCACCCAATATATTTTATATTATCTTGCTTAAATTGTTAAATATTTCCAAAATTAACAATCAGTTGAGCAATCAGAGTTCACTTAATTAATTTTAAGCACATAACTTTTGTTTTATGGCGTGCAGATTGTTATTATCGGGCGAACAATTAAGTGTTTGACAATTGGAAGGCAGGATTTTCTAAGATTAAACATCTGTCCAACATATATTGTGGGTTTATTACCTTATAAATTATGAAATATGCATGATTTATATTCAAATTTTATCACATTTATGTATGAGAATAAAAATAATGTTCAAGAATTTTATGAACATGGTTTTTTTAGTGCAGGTTTTTGAGTTCTTCAGATGAAGATCATTACAAAACGATATAAGGCACCTGACACTGCACAATAAAGTTGTCCAAATTTGTCACTTTTTAATTTGTCATTCATGGAAAACACGTGTTGAGGAACACAAAAACATTTCTAACAAATGTGTAATAATATTGCATAATACCATGAAAAAAATTTTGAAAACTTAAAATGCATATTTCATACAAAAGAAATCAGAAAAATCTTTAACCTTGCACTTTGGTGTCATGGTTTATTTGATTGGCATGTATGGTGTTCAAAAGATTGCACCAGTTCATAATAAAAACTAAAGAAAGTTTGGGTATCACAAAGGATTCTGGGTATCCTCTGTCTACCACAACCACCTCTGCCACACAACGATATCTCTCATGGTTGATAAAATTTGGGTACAAGCACAGTAATATTAATGTTGAACTGTACCAAAAGTGTATAAATAGAAAACATGCTGTATTGCCATAACAACAGTATAGTTAAGTATGGTTTTATCAGATTTTACACCAATTTATGAAATTTTCTGGCTAAAATGAAACCCACCTTTTATGCGTTAGTACCAGGGAGAGATGCTTGCTTATACCGAAGCAAAAAAACTTGTATCTTGAATTCAGCCATAAATTTTTAACTCTTCTGGTCTTCAGATCGAACCATAACACTAACAGTAGCTAAAAATGAACAGTGGCTAATAGCATAAACAAGAGGCTCCCATGGGCCTGTAATTGTTATCCTGTACTACATGAGACGAACGAGGCACTATAATGACTATAACATTGATTGGACTACCTAATAGCCATTCATACCAAGTGTGTTTTTTTTTGGTCAAAACACAAACTAGAAAAACTGCCAGCAAAGTTCACTAATTAATTTCCCCCGCTTCTCTATGTCCATTGGCAAAGTCCATGCTTTGTTATGGAAAACCCCAAATATTCCAATCAAAAGTAAAATATAAGGAAAACAATTTCATGATGTGACGATGATTCTGGGAAAGTTTCATCAAATTCTATTTAGTGTTGTAGGTGGAGTTGAATATAAGAGATGGGTAAAACAATCTAATTAAAATTAAATCTTTCATTTGCTCCCCCTTTTTGCTATGGTCGCTACACGCAGCGACCATAGCAAAAAGGGGGGAGAAAGTGGAAGATTTAATTTTAATTAATAGCACTATGCGACAAAGCATTGGGTAAAAAAACAATGCAATATTAAATTTTTTTGAAAAAAAAATTAATACATGTTAAACTAAATTCTTTCATGCAAAATGTGATCCCAGAAAAATGAAAAAGGTATAGTCCATTTATATCTGATGGAATAATGACCCTCTAGGCTAGTGTGGATTTGATAGGAGACCACACATAAGCCATCCATATCGGACCACATCTAAGCCATCCATAGGGACCAAGCCATCCATGTCATGCTGGGTTCCTATTTTAATATTGTAAGTCTATTCTGCAAAGCTGGCAAAGCTGTAAAAGCAAAGATTTTTTTTTCGGAAAAAAAAATGTGCAATTTTTTCTTAATCAACAAGCATTAGCAAGAAAAACCAGTAAAATTATTTAGAATGTGCTTGTTTATTTGGCTACAATTACAATTTAACCAGACATTACAATAATAGGCATTGATAATCAGTTAGAAAATTATATATTTTTACTTAATGCAACCAACTTAGATCAAGGGGTAGGGTACACATATATTTGATAACAGCCAAACATGTCTACTTATAATTTTCACGTTTATTTCTGCAAATGTTGAAGTCTGCACAAGAAGAATTGATGACCGACATAAAATGTCACTTTAATTTCTGTGGTTAACAAATTTGAACATGTAAAATTATTTAATTTTGTTTCTGTGATATAAATAATGTTACTAACCTTCTAAATATTTTAGCTAGAACAGTCTTCATCTCATTCATGGCAAACAGTTGTCCTATACAGTTCCTGAAATTATACATATAAAATTTATGATGGAGGAATTGTTGTGGTTTTTTTACATTTATGCATTAAAAAGCTTAAGTCTTGTAATGTACATTTTTTAAATTTTAAGGCAATAATTTTTTAGCCTATACTATATGGAATATTGTAAGATATTTTAATATTTAAGTATTTTTATAAGCTTGCATTATAGAATGATGTCTATGTTTTTAAAATGCAGAAAACACAAATATATCTTTAAAAACACTCTTTTTCTGTGTAGTCACTAAATTTTCAAACAATACAAAAAGATTACATATACCAGCCATGTCCTTGACCTAATAACATGATAGGACCAACATTGGAACCATAGAAAACATTTTTTTCTATATACATGTATAAGAAGGACAACTCTTTAAAAAAAAAATTGAAGAATGTGTCCATGGGACACGATGCCCCCGCTAAAGTAAGTCCCAAACAGGAAGTAGTTGTCCAACAGGTCTGAAAGTCGCTTAGGACGTACAACTTGTGATACTGAACCACCCTGCCAAATTTCAAATTGTTCTTGTGCACGGTTTCTGAGAAAAGCTTGACGTAAATTTTCATACTCGTGTTAACACATTTTCATATCGGCCCAGTCGCAACAGGTCTGTTTTTGTTTGTTTGAATGGTGTTTTAACACCACTTTCAGCAATTTTTCAGCTATATCATGGCGTCCAGTTTTTACTGGGGGAGGAAGCCGGAGTACCCGGAGAAAACCCCCGACCTGCGGTAGGAAAACTGGCAATCCTTGTCAATTAAGATTGGAGTCAAGTACACCCTGCCTGCAGTGAGAATCGAACCCGCAATCTCAGTGTTGACAGACCACGTGATCAATAGTAGACAAACTACCTTGACCACTCGGCCACCAAGGCCCCCCGACAGGTCTGAAAGTCGCTTAGGACGTACAACTTGTGATACTGAACCACAATGCCGAATTTCAAAATGTTCTCATGTACGGTTTCTGAGAAAAGCTTGACGGAAATTTTCATACTCGTGTTAGAACATTTTCACATCGGCCCAGTCGCAAACAGGAAGTAGTTGTCCGACAGGTCTGAAAGTGGCTTAGGACATACAACTTGTGATACTGAACCACCCTGCCAAATTTCAAATTGTTCTCATGTACGGTTTCTGAGAATAGCTTGACAGAAATTTTCATACTCGTGTTAACACATTTTCATATCGGCCCAGTTGCAAACAGGAAGTAGTTGTCCGACAGGTCTGAAAGTCGCTTAGGACGTACAACTTGTGATACTAAACCACCCTACCAAATTTCAAATTGTTCTCATGTACGGTTTCTGAGAATAGCTTGACAGAAATTTTCATACTTGTGTTAAGACATTTTCATATCGGCCCAGTCGCAAACAGGAAGTAGTTGTCCGACAGGTCTGAAAGTCGCTTAGGACGTACAACTTGTGATACTAAACCACCCTGCCAAATTTCAAATTGTTCTCATGTACGGTTTCTGAGAAAAGCTTGACGAAAATTTGTAAGTACAGATGGACGTATTTACGTACAAATGAAATCCCAAACAGGAAGTAGTTGTCCGACAGGTCTGATATTCGCTTAGGACGTACAACTTGTGATACTGAACCACTCTGCCAAATTTCAAATTGTTCTCATGTACGGTTTCTGAGAAAAGCTTGATGGAAATTTGTTCGGACGTACGTACGTACGGACAGACGGGCATGAGTAAAACTTAATGCCCCCGACATGTCGTCGCGGGGGCATAAAAATAAGAAAAGGGAGACAATTGTTTCACATTTAGCAAACAGTGAAGGGGTCATTATCCTATTCATGGAATGAATTTCTGGTGCATGTCAAAACATGGCAGGATGAAAAAATTGAAGAATGTGTCCATGGGACACAGATGCCCCCGCTAAAGTAAGTCCCAAACAGGAAGTAGTTCTCCAACAGGTCTGAAAGTTGCTTAGGACATACAACTTGTGATACTGAACCACCCTGCCAAATTTCAAATTGTTCTCATGTACGGTTTCTGAGAAAAGCTTGATGGAAATTCATACATACGGACGGACGTATTTACGTACGAAAGAAGTCCCAAACAGGAAGTAATTGTCCAACAGAAAAGCTTGATGGAAATTCATTCGGACGGACGTACAGACAGACAGACGGACTGACGGACAGACATGAGTAAAACTTAATGCCCCCCCCCAACATGTCATCGCGGGGGGACATAAAAATAGTCCCAATTTTTCTATTTTTTTTTTGCTTTTGCTTATAACTGCTATTGCGGAAGAGTTGGATATTTTTGAAAGGTTTGGTATTACTGTAGAACAAGAATATTTTTTTTCCAGTCAATGTCTTTACAGTGGAAGCACTTCCTAAAGTGTGTAATGTGGTACACTTTGACCACAACATTGAAATGAAAGTAGAAAAACCATTCTTAAACTTTAAGGTAAAATTGCTGCAAAAGGTCTGTGGACACCTATACTTTTTTCTCCATTTTTATGTAATTTAGTATTATATGTGTAATGCCACATATATGACATTTTAAGTGAAAGAAAGATTTTTTTTTAATAAAAATTTTTGATGTCTCGCCCGTTCGGTTACTTTTGCACAGGCCATCCAAATGGATAATGACCTCTGAATTGACCAGACGGTCCAACCATTAGCTGATTTTTATGGAATACAAAAATGTTTTTTTAATTAGTATGTGAGAAGTTCTTAGTCTCAGGCTTGCTATGCAGCTGTAAGGCCAAACAAACAAAACCTATCCAACCACCACTGTTTTTATTTTACCAACTTTTTATTGTTTTTTTTTATCAAAGATGAACACTAAATGAACATCATCAAATTAACTTTACAAAATATAAAAGTCTACCTATCTACCATGAATTGAAGTCTGGTTAAGGAGAAACAACAATTTTTTAAATGTTGCCTAAGAGACGAGTGCATTTAACATACTAAGGATCAAGGAACCTTTCAGAATGAACTACTCAGTGAAAACAGCAAATGTGTAAATGTATGGTGACCATTAAAAAAACAAAGACCAAACAATAACACAATAAGATGAACTATTCAAAGCTAGTTAGTAAAGTGAAATCAAAATTCACAGAAAGAAGTTCTCAATTCCAACATTACAATTTCTTAATATTAGATTTTTTCAGACATAACAATTATGATTTTTGCATTAAATCGAAAAAGTTATAAACAATAAGTTAATTTGCTTTGTAAGCTGTAAGCTGAAATCTGATTGGTCAATTCAAACATAGATCAATGCTAGAAATGCTGAATAAGTGTTGGTCACATGATGTATTCTTATGCCATTAAAATTCAAATAGTTCCATGACATCATTGCTGTTTTTACAACTAAAACTCTTAAGGATTATTGTTAAAATTAACTTATAAAGTATATTTTAAATTTCTTAAATATATTTATACTCAAAAACCTGAAGCATAAACAGACACAAACCTAGCTCTTTAGGTCCTTTGGCTATTGGTTGATTTGGCAAACCATATACATGTATGGGTCTTACCAAATAAAAAAAAATTGTCCAAGGACCTAAATGGCTACAGTTCTGCAGCTAAATCAAACCAGGCTTTATCATAAAACTTGTTCAGAAATTTGAAATATTCCTTAATTAAATATTCTAACAGTTTAAGCAGTTTAATTTTAAGTTAAATCAATGTAAGCCTATTTTGTCTGTGTAGATCAATATACCAATAGTTTCTAATCACAAACAATTATCTAAAATGGAAGCGATCCAGGAAATCCCCCTCTTCTCCATCATTTAACTTTAGAGAGCCTGTTGTAAGTCACCACCCAGGCTATAAGCATATTTCCGGATAATCTTAAATGTTGAAAGGCCTTTCTCATTTGAAGTCAATCTTTAAATGTTGTTTGTATGATGTTATTAATTTACTCAGCTGTAATAGTGTGTAACCTCAAAAATCTGTAATGCCACAGACAAATGATTTATGAATTATAATGTAATAAATTCAAAGGTTAATATGCGATAACAGGCATTATATTATTATACAAAACACATTTTGTCAGAATACATCAAAATAAATTTAACTTTTGATGCGTGCTTTTAAAACTAAGAGAAACTTTCAAACAACAAGTGCTTCTGATAAACCTATGTCAAGAAATAAAAAACTAGTCAAACAAGACACATGGTTAAAAGTGTTCAAACTGCTCGCAATATGTTTATTATAAAATCTAATTAGGGAAGCAATTTGTCTTCTGGTATTACTTGAAAACTATTACAGTTTAACCGACTTCTGTCCTGCATTTGATTACAAAAGATAACAGTTTTATCTAAATTTTAAAAATTATATCCTGTAGAAAATAATACAAGACATTACAGTTATATTTCTTTATCAATAAATTCCAACTGTTTGTAATTTGTATTAAATCTTTCCAATTTTATCAAATTTTCAACTTATTAATTTCAAATATATTTATACTAAGTATATTATACCAAACAATTTTCTCTCATCTTCACTGCCAGATGTATTGTTGTTAAGAGGCCACCCTAAGAGGAAAACTTAAAAAAAAAAAAAACAGGTGCTCTTGTGATCAAAATTCTAGCCACAGGAAATATTTAGTTGTAATTGCATATTGGGAAACGAGGCTTATTTGTATTATAAAAAAATATAAATGGTTTAAGAAAAACCTTAAATATTTTATTGACTGATCTTTTCTGCAAAATTGGTTTAAATTTGAGCTAATAGGTAAGAAAGATGCAGCTGATTCAGCCAAATAAAAGAATTTCTATTTTTAGTAACAGTTGCCACCTTCAGTCTGAGGCAGCTGCTGTTGGCTAATATTTTGGTAAGGTACTTTCTGATGATCATCTTGACAGAGTTGAGGTTTGAAACAGAAGAAGAAAATGGAAATAAATGAAAAGGCTGTTGACTAATCTTTCTGAGGATCATCTTGACAGAGTTGAGGTTTGAAACAGAAGAAGAAAATGGAAATAAATGAAAAGGCTGTTGACTAATCTTTCTGAGGATCATCTTGACAGAGTTGAGGTTTGAAACAGAAGAAGAAAATGGAAATAAATGAAAAGGCTGTTGACTAATCTTTCTGAGAATCATCTTGACAGAGTTGAGGTTTGAAACAGAAGAAGAAAATGGAAATAAATGAAAAGGCTGTTGACTAATCTTTCTGATGATCATCTTGACAGAGTTGAGGTTTGAAACAGAAGAAGAAAATGGAAATAAATGAAAAGGCTGTTGACTAATCTTTCTGAGAATCATCTTGACAGAGTTGAGGTTTGAAACAGAAGAAGAAAATTGAAATAAATGAAAAGGCTGTTGACTAATCTTTCTGAGGATCATCTTGACAGAGTTGAGGTTTGAAACAGAAGAAGAAAATGGAAATAAATGAAAAGGCTGTTGACTAATCTTTCTGAGGATCATCTTGACAGAGTTGAGGTTTGAAACAGAAGAAGAAAATGGAAATAAATGAAAAGGCTGTTGACTAATCTTTCTGAGGATCATCTTGACAGAGTTGAGGTTTGAAACAGAAGAAGAAAATGGAAATAAATGAAAAGGCTGTTGACTAATCTTTCTGAGGATCATCTTGACAGAGTTGAGGTTTGAAACAGAAGAAGAAAATGGAAATAAATGAAAAGGCTGTTGACTAATCTTTCTGAGGATCATCTTGACAGAGTTGAGGTTTGAAACAGAAGAAGAAAATGGAAATAAATGAAAAGGCTGTTGACTAATCTTTCTGAGGATCATCTTGACAGAGTTGAAGTTTGAAACAGAAGAGGAAAATGGAAATAAATGAAAAGTCAGCTGATGTGATGATCGGAAGATCCCTAATTAAACAACAAAATGACAGTCTAAACATGAATTCTGATTCGATGCCACATTGTGACCTTGACCTTTAACATAGCAACAAGAATTTTGCACACAACATATCATCTTGACATGATGATCACTTGGGCCAAATAATTTGAAAGTCCGTCAATAAAAAAAGTTTTAGGAGACACAAATGTTGGATGAATGGACAGACAGAAAGATAAGAGTGTATATGATCCTACGAAAACTTTAAAGATAACTGACAGACAAATTTAAATATAGCTATTCCACTTGACCAGCAAGTATATTCTAAAAAAATTGTAGACGTAAATGTAAACGTAACATAAGTTTACGACAGTTTTCATATTCACAAAGATTCATATTTCTAAGGTACATATAAAATCGATCTTAAACTTACGTCTGCTACAGAGCGCTAGTAAGTCCTAGCTTCCCTCATAATTTTGCAAAGAAAAATCGTTTTTCATGTTATTCACTACTTAGCATCATTGATTTTGTTGCACCTGACATAGAACGACGAAAAAAACATTAAAAATTTGCAAATATTTTGCAAAATGTGTTACTCAAGGGGAATAACTCTTACAAAAATTTATATAATTTTAAAAGAAAGAAACAACAACCTAATTTATGAAAAAATGTTTCGGAAATTAAACGTTTCCTATATGATTTGCGATTTTACATCATGCTGTTTTATTTGTGTAAAAATGGGTTCAGGTTATTTATTATATTATTATAACACGAAACTACTCGTTAATTTCAACACTGAAGAAACATAACCTTAAAAAAGGTCTTGTTCCATGTTATGGTTAATTGACAGATTACTTTTTAAAATATCTATTCACATTTTGATACAACACACCAATTAATATCATGACTTTATTTATTTATTTATTTATTTTTGATTAATTATTTTTTTTGCATATCACTTTAGCCAATATATAATACCGTATTTCCTTCCACCAGTCTTCTGCTTTGTGAGATTATGCAATTGAAAAAACTGTTAAAATTTAAGTACTTTGAGGTAATTATTTCTCTTTTAATACGTTTACTTCCAAAGTGAAAGAAGAAACTGAGCATGCGTGATAATGCTACGTTGTACGTGTGAAACATAAGATTTACGATTGTTATTTTACATGCAAAACTGCAATTACTTTCGAGAATACGAACAATCATAGAGGTAAATGTAAAGTTACGACTATCTTTTCTTTACATGTAAGTGTAAATTTACGATTTTTTGAGAATATGGCTACAGATGAGAAAAATAAGACAAGGTGTTACTAACCAGCATATCAAAAAGTAATAAAATGTGAAAAATAATACCCTGGTAATATTGGCTTACTTTCCAGAAAGAAATTCAGAATTTTATACCTTTTGAATTCTTAAAATGCTCATGTGATCAATAGTAGAGGAACTACCTTAACCACCCAACTTTCGTTGGCAGGATGGAAAAAAAAATAAAAGGTCAATTTGCTTTTTTTGAGATGGTAGGCAATTGAATAATTGGTGGAAAATGCTTTTCTCTTAATTTTTCACAGGTTTTGTAAACTCTTTGAGGAGCTCTCACCATTAAAATGACATTAGCAACTCTTGCAATTTTGCAGATTGTGCCTTTGGTATCAAATTAAAATCTATGGCAAAGGCATTATAAATATTAACTCCACTAACTCCATCCAAAACAAGTTACCCTTATTATTTTTTAAATGTTCATTTTTCACAAAAAATATCAAAAGATCAGGTGGTGAGAAAATATAAGTTTGTAATGAGATTAACACCGAAAGTTTAATTCTAAAATAATTGTAATATAATGAACACTATGTATTTACATTGGGATAGTTCTTGCCAGCAATAATTGTAAATACAATACAATGTGTTCAGTATATTACGATTATTTTAGAATTAAAATTTCAATGTAAATCTCTGTACAGTAGAACCCCTCAAAACCGAACCCTCCAAAAACCATATCCCTCTTTATTCCGTACGAATCTTGTAAGTCCGGAATTATTCCCTATTTAATCAAGTAATTTTAACCTCTGTAAACCGGATCCTCCGAATTCCGAATATCGTCAGACTTTTCAAGTCCGAAACAGTTGTAAAACATTGTAAAAGCACTCTGAAAACCGGTTTTTTTGGCATGTGTATTGCGTGAACTGGATGGATCGATAATCGACAGGATGTTTATTTACGCACCACTGATTTATGGTCGGTCGGTTTAAATGACAGGTGTGAAGTTATTGATTAAAGATCATCAAACAATTACTGTATAAACTGCTTTGTATGTTAATGACTAATGTTTGATACGTAAGCCATTGATAATTAAGAAATATAAAACAGAACGTTTGTTAATTATGAATTTTTAAAAGAAATTAATTGGCAACATAAATAATAATATAGCTTGTACAAATAATAGACAGCGGTGGGTACCAGTAAAGATAATAATAAAATTCCCACTAGTGGTCACTGTTGTTTTTACAAGAGAAATAATTGTAAATGTATGGTTTCACCAAGATTTAACATAAATAGCCGTGCGCTATTTACTAAAATCATTGATGGTTTTGAACTTATCCTTGCTACCTAAAATGATGGAACCGTAAGCTAAACGTCGACGATTCAAGATAAAATTAATTTGATAAAAGAGTCCGAAAGTGAAAAATTCGTCATTGGTAAGACAACTGTCTCTGATATTTTAAAACGTAAGGCCGATTACCTACACAGTTTCGAAAGTAATCAAAATGTACAAAAATTCAGGTTCAGCTCAACTGGCAATAATGACAATTTAAATAAATTAATGTGGGACTGGTTCCAACAAGCACGCGACAAGGCCATACCAATATCCGGGCCTATATTGCAAGAAAAAGTTTAGCTTTTGCAAATAATTTAGGACGCTCCGATTTTAAAGCGTCTAATGGTTGGTTAGAAAAATTAAAAACACGTCATAATATAAAGCAATTCACAGTTTGCGGGAAAGTGCCGGTGTAAATGAAGAAACTGTTGACGAATATCGCAACCGCATTCCGCAAATTTGCTCATCGTATGATCCTAGTGACATTTTCAATTGTGACAAAACTGGTCTGTATTTTCGATCATTGCCAGATAAAACACTTTCAGTCAAAGGTTCTTCATGTAAAGGGGTAAAAAATTCTAAAGAGCGTTTAACTGTTATGCTATCCTGCAGTGCTACAGGTGAAAAACTTAAGCCGCTAGTGATTGGTAAAGCTTCTCAACCCCGTTGCTTTAAAAATGTTAAACTTCATAGACTGATGAAATCTTTAGTTTGCGAGATTGACAATGTTCAAACCGTATCCGAGTTGTGTAAAAAAATTAACGTTTTAGACGCAGTTCACTGGATCGATATCTTCCTTAGTGTAGCTCACGATTTGAACTCGAAAAGTGAAACCGCCATCGCCAACAGATCCTTAAGAAGAAAACAGAGTTGCATAGTAGACTTTAAAAAAAAAATAAAATGAAACAGTTTACATGTACATGTATATCAATTAGAAGATCGTAATGTGTCTTTATTTGACTTTGTTACTATTAAATACAATAATGTTAAGTTATGAAATGTATTATTATTATTATTATTATTATTACGTTCATAATTCTTCATTACAATGTACAGATGGTACACATGTACATGTCCAAACATAAACCAACATTTCCGGTTTCACATTGGTACGGAAACGTTACACTTCCGGAACCTCTAAGAACCGGACCCTATAAAAACAGGCCGATTTCTTCGGTTCCGACGATGATCGGTTTATAGAGTTTCCACTGTATTAGACCTGTTGTATACCCTAGGTCACATTATGGTTGCTACCTGTATTTATCCTACATACTAACTAGTGACACCAACATATAATATGCAAAGGAGACCACTGGACAGTAATATATATTACAAATGGTCTGAACAGAATCCCAAACAAATACTACTTTTAGCTTTCATTCCCCCCCCATCCCCCCCCCCCTTTCTTTCAAGTCCAATTATCTCCCCTTAATGATATCCAAGGTCAATAAAAATCCTTCATGCACATCTACATATAATGTACATCCTTTATGATAAGTTTCATTATATTTCATCAAGCGGTTTAGGAGGAGTTGCGCATACAAGAGATGTGGACAGACACACAGACAGACAGGGTGATTCCTATAATACCCCCCAAACAAGTTTGCCGGGGTATATTAAATCCCACAATATGGCATGATCATACCAAGCTATTCACAAAATTTGAGTATTGTATAATTTATCATTGATGAGAAAAATGTGACACATATGTTACACACACAGAGACTGAAAATACCCTAATTCCCTAAGGGAGGGGTTATAATAAATTGAAAATAAGTTTAAAATGATAATTTGTAAACAAATATTTAAAATCTTTCTAAATTTAACATTTTAAAAGCATCATAGGTATTAATTTACGTTAGTTTTGTTTACTTAACATATGTTTTGCTATAGGATTTGTTTTAGTTAACAGTAATTTATACCTAGGACCCGCTGAAAATGGTACAAAGGCATATGCATCTCGTTTCTCTGAATTCTCAGGAGAAAACCTTTCTGGAATATAATCCTAAATAAAGAAAAAAAATCCATGTTATGAGAAATCAAAGAAAGACAATTCTGTCAGTCTTTTGTCAGTAATGAAACGGTATATAACAACATAAATTTATTATCATATTTAATAATTACTGTGGATTAATTTGAATGGATATATAACCCAAAAAATGTATATCTGATCACACTGTACAAAAACTAAACGATGCTGTTTTAAACCAATATACATGAAATAAATAATGTTAGATTTTTGACACATCATATAATGAAGATGACAACACACACTAAACTTGGCCGACTCCAACTACAGATAACTAGATACATTTTTGACAGTCCCACAAACTTCAACTTACTGAGGTTTGACTATAAATCATGGCCTCCAGTTTCAATGGAGGGTGGAGGTTGGGAGCAGTAATACTCATTGGGTACCCTTACCAAGTCATTTAAGGTTGGAGTAGAGCACAACACACCTGTAATTTACCTCAAACTCATGAACCCAGTATTGACAAGCAGGTGATACAAGGTAGATAGATTATTACATGGCCATTTCCATATTGGCCCTGTTATCAGCCCTGATACTACCATATTAGCCGAGAGGGTTGATATGGGTTGAGTGGTGATACCACACCCAATAATGAATTGACTATGTAGTGATCAATTTATCACATATTTGAATATATGTCTCAGTGTTCATATAGATATTCGCCCTGTTCTCCGGTGATAATATTGATATTCACCCTGATGGCTAATAATGACACTGACCTCCAGCCATTATTACATAGACAGAATTGCCTATATTTACACGAAATATGTGGTAACAGACCACTGTGCCACTGTGGCCCCGAATTGGTTCACTGTCACTTATCTACCTACCATTGAATTAGGCCACACCTCTGGGTTATGGTGAGTATTGTACAACATAATGCTGATATTGGTCCCAGCAGGCGCAGTGTGTCCGTCAAACTCCAAGGGCTGTGTCAACTCACGGTTAATAAATGGGACAGGGGTATGCAATCTCATTGCTTCCTTCAGACACATTGTGGTATACTGTAGTTTAGGTAAATCATCCCTGTAAAATAGAATATATTCTTCAAACAATGCACACAGGTAACATGTTTACAAGGTTCGTCAAACTTACATATGGTATGCTTTTACGTGTGTAAATCATTAAACAGTATAAATATGACCCATCTTATATTTTTGTTTGTTTGTTTGAATATTGTTTAACGCCACATTCAGCAATTTTTCAGCTATATCACAGTGTCCAGTTTTGATTGGGGAAGGAAGCCTGAGTACCGAAGAAAACCCAGACCTGCAGTAGGAAAACTAGCAATCCTTATCAAATAAGACTAGAGTCGAGTTCACCTTGCCTGCAGAGAGAATCAAACCCATAATCTCAATGCTGACAAATCACGTGATCAATAACTACCTTAACCATTTGGCCAAAGCTCCCATTAAAAGTACAGCAGTCGTATGAGACTGCTTTTCTGCACTCTTTTAAATGGTGTCTTTTGATATTTGTTTTTTACAGTTCACATTTTTACATAATGTGGCAGATAGGTTTAGACTATAGACTGTGAATTTAAATGTCTGTAAATTACAACACATATATATCCATGGCCAGTGAAAGCATGTTTACAAAATGTAACCCCTAAAGCTGCATTACATATTTGATTTTCGATATTTTGTACAACAATATTAGGTTTTGTTTATTTGAATGGTGTTAAATGCCACTTTCAGCAATTTTTCAACTATATCATGGCATCCAGTTTTTTTTTTTTTTTGAGGTAGAAATACAGGTTTCCCACATAAAACCCATGATCTTTGGTAAAAAAACCAGCAATCCTTGACAACTAAGAATGGAGTCAAGCTGACCCTGTCAGCAGTAAGACTTGAACCTGGAAAGTCAGTGTTGACAGGCAGATGATCAACTAGATATCAGTGAGATGGTACTCTTCTCTGTGGGCCCCACGGACCTTAAGGTCAAGGTCAAAGGTCATCAACCATGGTATGCAACACATCGGCTTGATATTATCTACCCACATTCTAAATATCAAAAGCCTACCTCGAAAGATAAAAAAGTTACAGCCTGGACATGAATTTGTCATTCAGAAAGCAATAATGTGACCTAAGGTCAAAGGTCAACAACCATGGTATGCAACACATCGCCTTGATATTATCTACCCACAGTCCAAATATCAAAAGCCTACCTCAAAAGATAAAAAAGGTATAGCCCGGACATGAATTTGTCATTCAAAAAGCAATAATGTGACCTAAGGTTAAAGTTCAAGGTCAAAGGTCAACAACCATGGTATGTGACACATCACCTTGATATTATCTACCCACATTCCAAATATCAAAAACCTACCTTGAAAGACTAGAGGCTCCCAGGAGCCTGTATCGCTCACCTGAACCTGAAACCAAACATCCCTTTTTTATATAGAATTTCGTTCCTATAAGGAATTGACCAACACTTCTGCAAAAGACATTAATTTTGACCTTTTAAGGGAAATAACTCCTATAAGGAGGTTCACTTGAAATTTGCTGTACCTGTTATACTTTTTTAACTACTTATCAGCCAAAAACTCCCTTGACCCCACCCTTTCTATTTTAAGCCAATGTAGCTATGTAGGTAGTCAGCTGTAATGATTTGCACAATTTTGGTAGAGGACATCCTAAAGATGATGTGTGCAATGTTTCAAAGCAGTCCTTTCATTGGTTAGAGGAGAAGATTTTTTAAAATCAATTAAAACCGATTAAAAAAAACAGTTCAAGTGGAATAACTCTTAAACGGTTTATCAGACAATCTTGACCCTTAGACATTTTTGTAGCTCTCATAGAGCAGAACAACTAAACAATGCTAACTTTTTCTCTAGTTCTAATAATTTTCAAGATTTTGAGGCAAAAATGGCAAAAATCATCAATTTCGACAATTAAAGGGCAATAACTCCTACAAGGAGTCGTCATACGACTTTGACCCAATAAAGTGTTTTGTAGAGCTTTTGATGCTGAAGAAGGAAGGTCTGTTCGGTTTTCCTGTATCTGTAATACTTTTTGAACTATAAGCCAAAAACTGTATTTTGACCCCCCTGTTCTATTTTTAGCCATGGCGACCATGTTTTTTTACGAATCAAAAATCCAAATGATAGTTTGGTAAAGGACATGCTAAGCAACAACCATACCAAGTTTGGTTGCATTCTGTCAAGTGGTTTCAGAGAAGAAGATTTTTGAAAAGTTGAAGGGACAGACGATGGACGACGGACGGACGACGGACGCCAAGTGATGGCAATAGCTCACATGACCCTTTGGGTCAGGTGAGCTAATACAAAAGTTACAGCCCAGACATGAATTTGTCATGCAGAAAGAAATAATGTGAGTTTAAGGTCAAAGGTGATTAACCATGGTATGCGACACATCACCTTTATATTATCTACCCACATTCCAAATATTAAATGCCTACCTCAAAAGATAAACAAGTAACAGCCCGGACACGATTAGTTTTGGACGGACGGATGGACAGACTAATCACTATAGGGCATCCGCCACAAAGTGGCGGGGCCCTAATGATAGATGACTAACTACCTTAAACACTTGACCATTGAGGCCCCACAAGAATTACGGTAAGTTTAAACAACATCTATAGAACATTCTCTATAACTTACTTGGGCAGTTAAGACACATGCACACCTTTTGCCCAACCACAAGTTGACAAACAATTACAGTCAAACCTCGTTGTCTCGAACTTGGTTGACTCGATACCTCGGTTATGTCGATATAATTTGTAAGTCCCAACATTTTTCCCATATGAGCAATGAATTTCTTATATCGAATGTTTCGATATTTCGCTTAACTCGATAGATTTTTGTAGTCCGGATGTTAATTAGTGTAATTTTTACCTCGTTGTCTCGAAGTTAATTTTGCTCTCGATATCGATGTCAAAACTTACTATTTCATTTCTATTTTGTATTGTTACTTAATTTGCGTCTGTTTATTTTAAACATCTGTCATACAGTAAACATG
Source organism: Limnoperna fortunei (assembly GCA_944474755.1). Taxonomy (NCBI): domain Eukaryota; kingdom Metazoa; phylum Mollusca; class Bivalvia; order Mytilida; family Modiolidae; genus Limnoperna; species Limnoperna fortunei. Next base: position 42,010,866 of record OX104121.1, on the reverse strand, counting down.
ATTATTGATTGGCAATTACAATTTGAATTTGCAATTTAATAAAACAAATTGGTAATCCATGCGCAGTACATGCATTACTGAGGTTAATTGATGATGCGCTAATTAATGTCAGAATTATTTTCATGTTAAAGTAAAAATGATAATTATTGAAAATTTCTTTTGATCTGATCAATGATATATGTGGTCGAGTTTCGTTTCTTTAAAGACATTGTGTTATTTTTGTAGACTTGTGTGTTGTCAATTACGTAAAAAAACAATCTGTATTGTTTAATTAGTTTTTTCAAACTGTAAGTTGGTAAGTGTTTTCTTGAAATGTTTTTCCATTATTTCGTAATAAAGTTTATAAATCTAATTATACTATTTATTAATTATTGTCAATTTATTTGAATGGATGGAATACTTCAGATATCGTATGCTACACATACTGTGACAAATACAGGCAATGCCGAAACCAATATACATGAAATAAATACCCTTAGATTTAAAAACAAGTGTGGACACAGAAAAATGTCTCGCCTGCATTCCGCATCAGTAACAAAAATAAATTTCGTCATAAGCATTACGTAAATAGCATTAAATATCAGCAGCGGCCTGTATACGAAATATTGTCGCCATACCATGCATAGTTACAGGGGAACAGCCGTAACCCAAAAACTTTAACGTAGTCGCTGGACCGTGAAATTGAGGTCTAGGTCAGGTGGAAACTAATAGACAGTCATGTACTATTCATCAGCAACCTATTTACCAAATATTGTCATCCTACCATGCATAGTTACAGAGAAACTGCCGTAACCCAAAAACTTTAATGTAGTCGCTGGACCGTGAAATTGAGGTCAAGGTCAAGTGACACCTACCAGACAGTCATGTACTAGTCATTAGCAACCTATATACCAAAGATTGTCATCCTACCATGCGTGGTAACAGAGTAACTGCCGTAACCCAAAAACTTTAACGTAGTCACTGGACCGTGAAATTGAGGTCAAGGTCAGGTGAAACCTACCAGACAGTCATGTACTAGTCATCAGCAACCTATATACCAAATATTGTCATCCTACCATGCTTGGTTACAGAGGAACTGTCGTAACCCAAAAACTTTAACGTAGTCGCTGGACCGTGAAATTGAGGTCAAGGTCAGGTGACACCTACCAGACAGTCATGTACTAGTTATCAGCAACCTATACACCAAATATTGTCATCCTACCATGCGTAGTTACAGAGGAACTGTCGTAACCCTAAAACTTTAACATAGTCGCTGGACCGTGAAATTGAGGTCAAGGTCAGGTGACACCTACCAGACAGTCATGTACTAGTCATCAGCAACCTATACACCAAATATTGTCATCCTACCATGCGTAGTTACAGAGGAACTGTCGTAACCCAAAAACTTTAACGTAGTCGCTGGACCGTGAAATTGAGGTCAAGGTCAGGTGACAGGTGACTGACTGGCAAGTACTCATCATAAGCTACCTCTGGACCAAATTTGATGGACCTAGGGCTTGGGCTTACAAATATATGAAGCAAGATGTCAAGTGTTTACGCTGCCGCCGCCGCCGCCGGATTCCCATACATATGTTTCGCCTCCAGCGACTTTCGTCGCAGGCGAGACAAAAATCACATAATGAAAATGACGTGACAAATTAAACTCGGTTTACTCGAACTTTAAATAACTCGATATATTTTTACGGTCCTGTAAACTTCGACTTATCAAGGTTTTACTGTATTTGTAAAACATGTAAGTGTGGATATATGTTTGGCTAGTCGCTTAATTCATGAGGACACTCTTTAACTAATTTAATTTTATGGCTAAAATCAAATTTTTTTAAAGAGACAACACAAGGGACAGGAGTAGAGGTGTATGGTAAAATATGTGGTCTTTTAATACATGTTGAGTTATAAAATTTACTGCAGAGGGATCTAAATAAATGATGTTGCTAAAATAAGTTGGTCTATTGAGGCAGGTTTGACAGGACATAACTTATCTGGATTCATTAATAATTTTATGTTAATGATTGCCATGTTCTTTTTCTCCCCAAGTTTTCTTGTACCACTGAAAATTAAATGAAACACAAGCAAATTTCTGGTGAGCTTATGTCCGATTACTCAATATAAACTGCATTTTAAAAAATTGTCATTATGTTCTAATAACTGACCTTTTATCTTGTTACATTACTCAGACAAAAAATATAGCAATTCGAGCAAATTTTTATACTTGAAAACATTACCACAGAATCTCATCTGATTCCCGTCCTTGTAGAACTTCATCTACTTCTTTCTGTAACTTTTTTTGTATCTCCTGGTGTTCAGCCAAAGAATACAAGGTCCAAGAAATAGCACTGGCTGTTGTATCATGACCTGTCACATAGAAAACAAAGGTAATCCTACTATAAAGTTTTTATATATACTTTTTTATATTTATATTACATTATTTTTAAATCGGAATCTGAACAAATCTACCATGCAGCATACTACCTTCTTTTAATTGGGGAATAAGGCATGCTAAACATGCTTCCACATCCCAGTAAAAATTATTTAACATATGATCATGCATTCATGCAACCACTGTCAAATTGTATGTCTAGCTCCATAGGCTGTGTTGAACATCCTGTCTTTAGCCATAGGCTGTGTCCAACGTCCTGTCTAGTGCCATAGCATGTGTTTTACATTCTGTCTAGTGTCGTAGGCTGTGTTGGAGTTATGACTCTAAGCAGAAATTATGTCTAGAACATTTGATTTTGTCAAACATCCCATCTAACATTGCAGTCTAATGCCATGTGCTATACATCACTGTCTATACTTAGTGTTGACGTATTGTGGAGAGGGTTTTCGCGTGAAAAATGAAAAAGACTTACCGCGTATGGTTCAGCTTATGCTCCTTTTGTAGACCAAGAAAGCTACTTTTTGAAATCAATAATTATTTCCTCGAGATATTCAGCGTTTTGAAGTATGGCAGTTTTTTAATTTTGAAAGGGCGATTTTTCATACTAAAATTTGACCTTAATTAGAACGGAAGTGTACTTTAGGAACAATCGATTGTTGTCTACTTGAAATCCTTCGGATGATGTCGTCTGCAGTTGACGTCTGCGTTGAACGTGACGAAAGCAGACTTGTAAACATCGTAAGGTCCCTTTAGAAACAAAAATGGCTGACTTATTATGTAAAATTCCGGTAGCAAAAGTCACGGACGATTGTAACAACTTAGCACCAGAGGCATATTATAAAACATGGACAGGTTATCGTATCTTCATTTTTTCTACTGAATTTTCGTAATAAAAAGGTAAAATATAGAATAATGAAAAAATGCAAGGAAACAAATTTTTCCAAGGGGGGTTGGCATTTAGTTTAGTGATTTAGGCTGTGTCTGTGTTAGAGTTTGAATAAGTGTGAAAAAAACTTGCAAAATATATTAAATTTCAAATAAGACTTGTAGAATATTAATTGAACTTGTTTGTATAGAATGATATTTCCTTGACTGGTTTTAAAACTTGAAGCTATCAAACTAGACTTAGTTGTGAAGTCTGACATGTTTGTGGTATAGGACATGAGTTTTGCATGTGGACTATAGGTCTAATGTGGATTATATGGCATATTTGGCATCTTCTCTATATGAATGTAATAACTGTTTGTATGAATGTTTTTGTTTGTTTGTTTGTTGTTTTTGTTTAACGGAGTTTATTGTCATAACACGTTTCCAGCTATACAGCTTCAAGTTTTTGGGTGAACCACTTACCAGTACCAAAAACAGGAAATATGGCAATTATTGTCAGTAAGGTTGGAGTTAGGCACACCTTGCCCCAGTAAAGCTCGAACTCATAACCTGTGTTTTATAATGGGAAATCTATTTATTAATAGCAAAAAAGGTCTCAACCTATTGTCCTTCGAATATCACTGTTCCTTTGCATACCTTCAAACAAAAATGTGTCAGCTTCATTTCTAATCTCTATATCAGTCAAACCCTGGTTGTTTTCATCCCGAGCAGACAGAAGTATGTCCAGGAAATCTAAGTTCTTCTTTTGTGGTTGTGTTACCTGGGAAAAAAGAACCACACTCTTGTAAGTATGATTCATAATTAAAACTAGTGCCCATCAAAAACCTCAATTTAGTCAAACAAAATTCAAGAAAAATGGTGATCTATTTCAACACCAAAACAAGCATACATAACAGGTTCATGTGCAGCAAAGTTTACTGCTAATTGGTCGAACTTACCTGATACAATTCAAAATATCCAAATGACCTTGCAAATTGATGATGTCCTTTGTCAATGATGAATGGCAAAAGTATGTTTGATTGATGGTGTTTAACGCCACTTTCAGCAATTTTTCAGCTATATCATGGTATCCAGTTTTAATTGGGGGAGGAAGCCGGAGTACCCCGAGAAAACCCCAGACCTGTGGTAGGAAAACTGGCAATCCTTGTCAATTAAGACCACGTGATCAATTGTAGACGAACTACCTTGACCACTCGGAAACCGAGGCCCCATAAAAGTATGTGCTGTTTGATGTTATTGCTTATCATTAATAACAATGAAAAGAAACAACCTAACCAGTGTTTTATAGTTTAAAAAAAGAAGAGACATAATATGTAAAAAATAACACTTATTAATGATTAGGTGTAAATAAATTAATCATGTTATGGTTTCATTCACTTCTCCCTTCCAGGGCCTTACTTTGTCCTGATTGTTTGCCAAGGAGAATCACTTCTCCTTCTTTTTAAGATTGTGATAAATATGTACATCACAAAAAAAAAACAAAAGTTATTTATTATAATTTTTACATTGCAAAAATACAGGTAGGATTCCAAGATAAAATAAATTTATTATAGACAAAATGTAAATGTTTATTGAGATCCAAAACCGAGAATCAAACACAAATAGAGAGATAACCCCTATAAATAAGTGGTTTGCTTTGAGTCATAAACTGCCATGCACACACTGCAGAAAGCATAATGAGAAACCATGTATAAATATTTGATTAATGTAGACTACATTATACAAGTCCTTAATATAGCTGAAATATTGCTTGCTGGACAACAATCAATCAATCAATCAATACACTACATTATATCTTGGCCAGAACTGGAGTGCACACTAGAAACACCCTACTGGCAGGAAACCTTATGTATATAGTTGACTTGAACATGCACGTGAATAATCATACTGGTGAGAAATCTTGTATAAGTTTGTTTGTTTGTTTGAATGGAGAAGGAAGGCTGAGTACAAGGAGAAAACCAACGACCTGTGGTAGAAAAACTGGCAATCTTGTCAATTAAGATTATAGAGTCTAGAACCCACAACCTCAGTGCTGACAGACCACATGATCAATAGAAGACTGCAATACAAAACCTATTATCAACAACTTTACCCACACTGGCTATTAAAGACACCCTTTGCATTTGCACAGACAGTAAAAATCCTTATTCTCCTACTCGCTTTTTTAATCATCCTATGTAAATAATATCATATTAGTAAAGATATTTTAAGAAAAATTAATATCCATATAAAGTATACTTATGGAAGTATATGTAAAAATAAATTGAATTATAATACTCTGAAGATTAACAAAAAAACAACAAAACAATGAAATGGTGACTGCAGTGACAATAATCATTCATTTTTCAAATAAAATAAAAAACAAAAAATGGGGAAAATACACCACATTTAACGATAATGTATGCTTACTAATGCTTTTCTCCTTTTTGCAATTATTTCTTCTGCCACTGTATGTACATAATCACAGTGTCTCTTGAACCTCCTCCCATCACTGGTCAACAGATATATCAAGTCATTGTGTACCCATGGCTTCCTGTAAAATATGGCTTTTTATGAACTAGACAACTCACTATATTACCACCTTTAGGAGGTTCTATGATAAAAAGATTTGAAATAAATAAAAATTCTATGTGTTATACATGTTGTACCATGTTGTACTTAAAGTTGTTTTTAATAGCTATACATGTAGATGTTTTATTTATGCAAAATCTTTTTATCTAAGAATATCATTGTTACCATTATGTAGAACATGTACAAAGTTATTGATATTGAGCCTGCAACAGGTACTTAACAGGGTTTTAATCACTGCAAAGGTTTTCATACAAAAATGATATTCTAATTTAGAAAAATTAAACTGAAAAAGTTCTTAAAATAACTAATTTCTAAATTATATAATGCTACAAACCATGAATTATCCCCCTTTTGACAAACAACCTGGTCTTCTTAAAACAAACGTGTTATTTTGGTGCAAAAAAACTATTAATATTACACTTCATAATAAAATGCCAGTTTCTGTTATGATATTTTTGACTGGTACTGCTACTTCATTGATTATATATAGAATATAAATTCAAAATGGTCTTAGAAACCCACTCCATATAATGACTTCACAAGCATTTTCCTATTCGCTTTACCTTTATATAACTAGAGGTTCCATGGAGCCTGTATTGCTCACCTGAAAATTCTTCCTTTTTAATCTAGCTTTTCTTTCCTACTAGGAATTCTCCAACAATTCTGCAAAAAGTTTAATTTTGAAGTTTTAAGGGGAATAACTCCTATAAAGAGTTGTCCGACAAATATGCACCACTGATCATTTTTGCAGATCTTGAAGGGATGAATAATTCTGAATGAAAAAGACTTTTTCTAGATCATACAGTTTTCAAGATATTGAGGAAAAATGAAAATAATTGACAATTTTGACAAATTAGGGGAAATAACTCCTCTAAAGCATAGCCTCATTTGAGAATCTTGTAAAGTTTTTAATGCCAGGAAAGGCATGAGGCACACTTCTGTTAATTTTTTTCAACTATACACCAAAAACTATCTTGACCCCCTCCCCCAAATTCCCGCTTTTTAACACCTGTACTATTTTAAACCAATAATCATGTCTGTGATCAGCTGTCATGATTTGCACATTTTTAGTAGAGAACATCCAAAAGATGATGTGTGCAAATTTTCAAGGCAATCCTCTAATCGGTTTAAGAGAAGATTTTTAAGATAAATTGATTAAAACAAAGTTCATGTGGATTAACTCAAAAATGGTTCATCAGACAATCTTGACCTTGAAGCCATTTTTATAGCTCTCATAGAGCTGAACAATTAAGCAATGTTAACTTTTTCTCTAGTTCTAATAATTTTCAAAATTTTTGGAAAAATGGAAAAAAAAAATTCAATTTTGACGATTAAGGGGCAATAACTCCTACAAGGTGTCATCTTACAACTTCAACTTTATGAAGAGTTTTGTAGAGCTTTTGATGCTGAAGAAGTCTCATCCGTTTCTTTGTATCTATTTTGAACTATAAGCCAAAAACTTTATTTTGATCCCCCTATTTTATTTTTAGCAAGCGGTCATTTTGGTTAATCTACTGCCATGGTTTGTGCAAACTTGGTAGAGGACATTTGACTGATGATGTGTACAAAGTTGCAAAGCAGTCCTTTTAGTGGTTTCAGAGGAGAAGATTTTTAAAAATCAATTAAAACTGATAAAAAAAAAACCTTTTAAGAGGAATAAATCCTAAACAGTTCATCAGACAAATTTGACCCTAAGTCATTTTTGTAGCTCTCATAGAGCTGAACAACTTAGCACTGCAAACTTTTTCTCTAGTTCTAATAATTTTCAAAATTGTGAGGTCAAAATGGCAAAAATCATCAATTTTGACAATTAAAGGGCAATAACTCCTACAATGAGTCATCATACAATGTCGACTTAGGAGAATTTTGTAGAGCTTTTGATGCTGAAGAAGAAGGGTCACTTCCGTTTTCCTGTATCTGTTTTACTTTATGAACTGAGGGGCCTCATTGGCCGTGTGGTTAAGGCAGTTCGTCCACTATTGATCACGTGGTCTGTCAACACTGAGATTGCAGGTTCGATTCTAACTGCAAGCAGGGTGTAATCAACAGCAGTCTTAATTGACAAGGATTGCCAGTTTTCCTACAGCATGTCGGGGTTTTTCTCTGGGTCTTCCGGCTTCCCCCCAATAAAAACTGGACGCCATGATATAGCTGAAAATTTGCTGAAATTGGCATTAAACACCATCAACAAACAAACAACACTTTTTGAACTGTAAGGCAAAACCTGCATTTTGACCCCCTATTCAATTTTTAGCCGAGGCAGCCATGTTGGTTGGTCTGTGGATATGATTTGTGCAAATTTGGTAGAGGACATTTGACTGATGATATGTGCAAAGTTTCAAAGCAATCCTTTCAGTGGTTTTGGAGGAGAGGTTTTTTGAAGAAAAGTTAATGACGACGATGGACACCAAGTGATGGCAATAGCTTACATGACCCTTCACATTGACATGATTGTCAATTATCAAGCTTCTTTGAAACATAAAAAATTAAAGTTTGAAGCGATTAAAAAATGTACGGGTATTTATCATCTTGGAAGCAAAGTTCACATTGCCCAGTCAATTTGAATAGTCATCAATATGGTTATACAATTTTATTGCCATTTGGTTTGGAAATGGTGATGTTTCTCGCAACATCATGTTTATTATATGTTCACACAGTTTTTTTTTACAAAGAAGAATAATCAATACGAACAGGTGTACACTGGTTCTAAACTTTGCACTTTCTACATAGAGTGTACTATTACAACAGAAGGAAATCAGTAAAATAGGTACAAAGAAAAATACAACTTAATGGGGAGAATAAATAATACAATGTGAAATCAAAACACTCTCAATTATGGTATATTTTGTACTTTTGTTAAAGATAAATGTCATATTTTAATTTTACATTAAAACAAACAATACAGGTCACCAATTCACTCTTTCACAAGCTGACAACATGACTTTGTTGACTGGTATGCAAACATCATGACCTCTGTATAAAGACCCCTTGTCTTATGTGACCTTTTCACAATTTCCCTTCAAATGTCGCTTAAGACAGGTTTGACTGCAAAACCTCTGAAGCCACTTACAAGAATCTTTGAGCAACAAGATCTACCAAATCATTTACAGCTACCACATAAGGATGGTTTTCTCTGGAATAAAAAAGAGGACATCTTAATATTTCAGATTTTTATGTAGTGAATCTTAGAGAACAAATATTTTAATATAAATGAAATAGACAATGAAATAGACAATGACAAACATTTATAGCCTAAGTTATATGTGTATGAGACTCAGAAACACTGCTAGGCTCTGGCATGCCAGTTTTCTAGCCTTTTCCAGCTAAATACACTTATTATGATCACCAAGAGATGCATCATATTCTTTAAAAATCTTAAATGAAAAAAATAATGGGAACTGCATTTCTGCAGACAGGACCCCACATGCATTTCAAAGAATTCAGCATTTATATTGATATATTTAAGATGTCACTGTAGGAGAAAAGCCTGATTTTATTAATAAATCAACAGTGTCAACCAGCATTATTCTGTCAATCCATTATGAACTTTTTTTTATATTTAATCCTAAATGACGAGTCTTACCCAGTGGTCTGACAGTCAATACTGTAGGAGAAAGCAGACTGTAAAATGGTATCCAGTGTCAGCATGCTAACATTAGCAAATACTTCAAATATCTCTTCATTCTTGGCATATTTGGCCAACTTATCCTAAAATGGATAAAAATAACATAAAAAAGGTTGTTGTAACATAATAAAGCATTTTTCATTTGATCTTTTTAAGGAAAAATCACACTCAATCTGAATGATTTGCAAAATCATTATGTAACATGAGATGTCTCGTTTTAAACCATGGTTTCATGTCACATAATAAAAATCTCCATTCAAACACATGGAAGTATCCCGGGCTTAGCTAAGGTATAACCAACCAACTTTTGAGTATTCTATAATGTAATCCCTGCTTCTTGCTGTCATTCAAAATACAAAATGAACTGCATAGATTGTGTAGCATGTAATCATGTCCAATCCATTTCAAAGTCTCTTGATTGATTTATGTTACAAAACATATACCATGCCTTACTCATTAACATATTTAATTGAACTCATCCATATCATTTATTTTGAGAACCAATAAGAATAAAGGTGTGATATTACTTTGGTAAAAATAAATTTTTGGACTTAAATTTAAAAGATAATCAAGATATAAAATAACCTAGTCCGAAGTAGAACTAGTAAACTAGTATACAAGAACTGTCAGCAATTTTTATAAACATTTTGGGAAATATCTGGATTACATGGGGGCATCTCCATAAAATAACTTTAATTGTCATGTAATATTTTCTACTGGGAATGGTTCCTATAACAACATTCCTAAAGTTGCTTTGACTGTCCACTGAATATGTTTTCGATGAAAACAAACCTGAAATGACTTGATACAAACCAAGAAAATGTTGGAACATTTGTTATTCAAAATTTGATATGATTTGAGAATATCAAAATGGAATGCTGGAGTGAGAAGTCGTCTGTTCCTTTTCCACTGTGCACCATTAGCTACTAGTAAACCAGTCCCAATCCAAGGTTCTATCAGTCTGTAGGTGTTATGTCCCTTGGGTTCTGGAAAAAAATTACTAGTAATTTATACCACGACCTGATAATGCCCATGGGCATGTTCAAATTAAATGCAGATAAATGTAATACCAGCTGAGCTTGTTTTATCCAATTGAAACAAACATAATTTTACTGATATGAAATAAATTATTTTTGCACAATATTTAAGGAATACTTCAAATTTCTGAACAGGTTATACGATGGGTCTGTTTATACTATTCATAAACCGCTTCGCGGTTTATTAGGCATAAACAGACTCAAACCATATTATATCATATAACAGAAATCTGAAATATTCCTTATAATTTAATTTTAGCTATAAATTTCAACAATTTTTATAGTAAAAACGTCCATGATGTCATGGAACTATTTGAATTTTAACGGCGTAAGAATAGGTCAAAGGTCACAAAAGTTATTTCTTATAATATGGGTTGCTCGATTTGAATTAACCAATCAGATTTCAGCTTACAAAGCAAATTAAATTATTAAATAATACATGTAATATTATAGTCAGTCAGCAAATTTTATTTGATATACATTCAGACAACCATGTTATAAAAGTGAGGCAAAAAAACCCATTTGCCTTTCATTCAGCTTAAAATAGTGTATGTTGTGGTACAATAACAAATTCATGCAAAGTAACTATTTTATCGAAAGGATTGAGTAATTAAAACTACAATAAATACAACACTATAATAATACACTAAAATTGTGTATTTGTTTGACAAATGTTTCATGCCACTTTTAGCAATTATTCAGCCATGACCAATTCAGGCAGGAATCAATCCCACCTTGTAAATACAAGAACTCAAGAACTCAAAACCTGAGCTGAAACTATAATATTCTTAAGGACCAACACCTCAATCACAGATTAGTGTACAGAGTCTGCAATATGTAAGAAATTTAAAAACATCAAACAAACAACAAGTTAAGGAACAGATATTTATTAAGAATTAGATGCAGTACAACCAGGAGATCCTGGTGGATAAAGAATAATATATACAATATAACCAGTTGATGCTAGTGGATAAAACTACCCTCTCTTCTAGCTATACAGAGTGTAAATAAAATGTAACAACCTCCACCAAGATGAGTGTAGAATTTAATACCTAAAGCTAAACAGCAATGAATATGTTAATTCAGCCAACAACCCTCCCCCTTTATCTCCATAAGCACACTAGTGTAACTTAACAGCAGTAGACACATCATACCAGCAGTTTCCATTACATAATGATGGTAGTGTGCTGGTGGAGTCTTGGTAAAGTGTAAATTAATGGTCACAACCTCCACCAAACTGAGTGTAAAATTGTCCTTAACCTCAGCTGTAACATCATGTTACTTCAAATTTTTCTTGTTTAATGTTCATTTACCTGACGTTTTCAAAATAGCTTTAACTGTATCTGGATGGTGAACAATAATTATAGGCAGAAATGGTCCAAGCCACCCTCTAAACACTTTGGGGAACTCAGCTGCCATGTCTCTTTGGAACTTTAATCCAGCATCATTTGTTCCAGGAAACTAAAATTGCATTAAAAAGAATAAATGATTTTAATACCTGTTGTTTTTAATATAGTTTTGACTGTTTCTGGGTGAGTGACAAACACCATTGGCATAAATGGTCCCAGCCATGCCCTGGATACTTTTGGAAATATAGCTGTCATGTCACGTTGGAATTTGAGTCCAGCATCATTGGTACCCGGAAACTAAAAAGTTAATTTGAAGATATTTGACAACATTCTGATTAAGCCCACCAGTATGGTTCTAACTTATTTAAGGCTAACATATCATTTAAATAATTACTTATTTAAGACTAACATATCATTTAAATAATTACCATTACAAATTAAATAAATATATGGTGTAAATGGTCTCATCTATACACGCAAATAAACAATCATATTTTTTGTAATAAAGTCTGTGTTATATATGTAATTGCTATTGTCCGTAAGTAGGGGACTGGGTGTTGTGGTTGCATGTAATTTGTAAAATGCTCTTGGTTGGACGGTTGTTAGTAATCCATGGGCTCAACCATATGTTGTTTTTTACAATCCCGGCCTTTAGTTATATGTCTAAGAACTCGGCAGCATATGTCCTAATATGCCAGCCTGCTAAGATGTAACATTAGCCTATGCTTCTACCCCACATGGGTAGAAGCGTTTCATCACTCTGAACGACTTTAGTATTGGAGGTCTTACATTTGTAGAGTGAGGGGCCTCGGTGGCCGAGTGGTTAAGGTATTTGGCTACTATTGATCACGTAGTCTGTCAACACTAAGATTGCGGGTTTGGATTCCCACTACTGCGGGCAGGATGTCCTCGACTCCAATCGCAGGTCGGGGTTTTCTCCTGGTACTTCGGCTTCCTCCCCTTATAAATACTGGACGCCATGATATAGCTGAAAAATTGCTGAAATGGCATTAAAAATACAAACAAAATATGTAGAGTGAAAATATTTTCAATTCCAAGATTATATGCACAGCATGTTTCAACCATATATATTGTATTTGATATGGAATTATAACCTGCTATGATTTATTAAAAACAATTTAAGTGACAACTGATAAATTTATGATGTTCCAGCTTATGAACTTGTACTTGTTTAAACACACCTCCAACAGGTTTCCCCAAAGAAAATGTGCTGGTCTTCCTGGAAAAAGCTCTATTAGCTTGTTCCTCTTAGAAGTTGTCAGAAACCATTCTGAAAACCTGGTTGCTAAAAAGTAAATTGCAACAAGGATAAACAATGATAAAATCAAGGTAAAAACAACAGCCATGACTTCATCTTTTTAGAAAGTAAACAAATAGCACATGATACAATTTGTAAAAAGTAATTCTAATCCGGATACGGAATGGCTATGGAAACTATTTCCATTATGTAAAGCGTAGAATTTTACACGCAGCCATGATAAACAGTAAAAATTATAAATTCAACGTTGAAGTATTTATTAGTAATGATGAACATGATGAATGAAACAATTTGCCCCTTCCAAAGTTTTGACAAAGTTTCCCGCCATTTTTACGCCAATCAGTTTTTGGTCATGGTGGTTTCCGTTTCCGGTGAGTAGAATTTTATCAATGAAAATATTCTTCTATACTAAGTGTTGACGTATTGTGGAGCATGTTTTTTGCGTGAGAAATGAAAACTGCTTACCGCGTATGGTTCAGCTTATGCTCCTTTTGAAGATCAAGAATTCTACTTTTTGAAATCAATAATTATTTCCTCGAGATATTCAGCGTTTTGAAATTTGGCAGTTTTTAAATTTTAAAAGGGCGATTTTCCTTACTAAAATTCGACCTTAATTAGAACGGAAGTGTAATTTAGGAACAATCGATTGTTGTCTACTCGAAATCCTTCGGGTGATGTCGTCTGCAGTTTAGGCGGGAAAAGTCTCGCGGTTTGTCCGAATACCATTGAACGTCACGAAAGCAGACGAACATTTGTAAACATCGTAAGGTCCCTTTAGAAACAAAAATGGCTGACTTATTATGTAAAATTCCCGTAGCAAAAGTCAAGGACGATTTGTAACAACTTAACACCAGAGGCATACTATAAAACATGGACAGGTTATCGTATCTACATTTTTTCTACTGAATTTTCGTAATAAAAAGGTAAAATATAGAATAATGAAAAAATGCAAGCAAACAAATTTTTCGAAGTGGGGTTGGCATTTAGTATAGTCTTTTAACGTATACATGAAAATATCTGTAACATGGTTAAAAGACATATGAGAATATAAAACTTCTGTATTGTTGTCTCATTTGTAGACATATAGTTATTAATAAATGTAAATTGATCTATGATACCTTTTACCGTTTTATGTTTTATTGAGTACTTATCATTGCCATTGGTTCTTGGTGGTCTTGGGTCCCACAATAATGGCCCAGAGTCAGTGCTCCAACGTTGCACCGGTACGTCGTAGTTCCAGAAACCGCTCATCCCCAGATGTTTTTACGCCAAATAAACATATAAGTAACAACTTAAACAAAGCTAAGAACTGTCAAAATGTCTTGAGTGCCCCTTACCAACTTCATTGAAATAAAGCCATGAACAATAAGCGTGATGCAACATTTAGAAATGAAGACGTATCAATAGAAATAAAAGCTGGTAACAATATTGTGTTCACTTTTACACCAGCCCCTGATGAGGTCTTTCGTAGGAACCTATTAGTGTGCCTTATTGCAAAAGGCTATGACTCTACTTCAAAACCTAAATTTGATCAAAGTGGTGTAGTCGTGGTGGAAGATCTTTTCTTTGTAGAAAACCGTAGTACAAAAGTTCAAGTTTTCACTATAAACTGCTACCATACAAATTGCCGAGTACTGATTAATGGAGCAGAAATTAACCTGTTTCTTAATGACATTCTCCCAGAAATGCTAAAACATCTGAATAAAAATAGTAGTTTTAAAGAAATAATCCATAAAATCAGAGTAGTGTGCGAACAATTCCTGCAAAACTCCATCTCTGAAGGCTCTACAGCTGCGATTATTAACAATAAAATTTCGAAAAGGCAAAATAAAGGGGCTACCAAGCATACTACTAGTAATTTGCAAACAGTAATTAACGGCTAATATAGCTCAATCAGCCCTCACCATCGACGTATGTGACAATGAAGGCAATTGTCGGGTATGTAACCAATATTGTGCAGAGAATGCAGTCGAATGTACAATCTGTGCTGTGTATAATCATTACACATGCCTGGGTCTATCAAAAGATGAAATAGATTATATAGAGACTCATCAAGATATTGACAATATTGCTGTCCACCATGTAAATAAAATTGTGTTTTTGCAAGCGATGAGATAGTCCAAAGGAGGGGCGAACTTCTAGCAACAGAATCTGTTGATCTCTCCTCAGTGACAATGGGAGCTCAGTCATCTGACAGCTGCGATATATCTATACTTCCTATCACAACATCAACACAAAGTGGGACAGTGACATCCTCCTCTGTGATTACTACAAACTCCCATGTCTCTACCTGCACGACATCATCTAACACCATGAATACCTGTATCCTATCTACAGCAGCTAAAACAATTCTCACACCAACATTGAAAAACTCTAGTTTGGGACAGATTGAACCGAAGACCCCACATGTAGAAACACGTCATCATCAGAATTCAGATGAGATAGATAAATTGCGAAAGCAAGCAAAGCAAAGCGAAAGTCACGAAATTAGAATCTGAACTTGAGTCTGTTCGCCAACAATTAGCTACAGCTAAAACGTATATATATATAGTTAAACTTGAAAAAAAATGCAAAGAAAAAGATGAGTCTATTGAAAAGTAAACTACTGTTATTGGAGGATCTGCAACCGCCACATCCGGAGAAACTGTTAACCATTCTGCAAATACATGTAATAATTCGAATTCAAACAGTGAATGCTCACAGGTACAACTTATGCTTCAAGAACAGAGAATTCGACAACTGAACTCGAAAATATTCGAAACACCTGTCCTATGGACACATTTGAAATCTTCATGTCTATATATAGAAACAACATTAATAGTACCAATCAACATCAAAATCGTGAACCGCATACCTCAAAAGTAAATATTAGGCAAACGGATACACATGTAGACCAAGCCTCTATGGAATGCCCCGCTAACGAACTTGGTGGAACAAATGCATCACCGACTGAAAGACCAATAGAGAATCAATCAACTCCAGTAAATCTGAGTGATGTACCCACTAGTTCCTGTAACAACAGTCTGAATCATGCTATGCCAAATCCTATTCAATCTAAGGAACAAACTGGTCAGCAATATTTTTTACAGAGAGGCCCTTTTTTCCAGAAACCACCTTGGCAGTTACAGCAGAATCGCATAATCCCGAATGTATTATCGAATCTAATACTACCTTATCAAAGACTGCCAACCACATACGGCATGAATCATTACCTACAGGGGTCACCAATTCTCCATTTACAACAAATATCACAATCACATCCTACAATGTTGAGGTTTAAAATCCAGTCAACCATATATCTCGGAAATAAGTAAAAACTCTGACATTCTCATACTCACAGAACACTGGTTATATAATTTCGAGAATTCTGCAATAGAGGATTTTCTTCCGCAATTCACTATTATTCGATGCTGTGACGATAATGATCCCATCTCACCAATCCAACGACCAAGGGGGAAGGGAGGTGTAGCAATTTGTTTTAAAAACGAACTCTGTAAATGCATAGAAGTTATCCCTGATGGCTCCTCGAGGATCGCTTCAATAATAATTAATTCTTAACCAAAACCGTTAGTTTTAATAGGTGCTTATCTACCTTGCCGTGGCAATGCCTCATCTGACTTTGAATATGGTGAATCTTTAGATGTTATTAGTGAAATAATGAGCAAATATAACTCTTCGCATACTATTATTGTTGCAGGAGATCTCAATGCCTTGATAACACGAGCTATACCAACTGGTAGAGATAAAATACTATTGAATTTTATCAGAAATGAATGTTTATTTCCACAGATTGGTCTTAATACTACAAGCACGTACCACCATCCTAACTGATCAAATAACACTCAGATAGACTATATCTTGTCTAGTAGTCAAGATACACTGTTCGAATATAAAACCCTAGTAAGAGAACCACTTAACACCTCACAGCATGATCCAGTATCATGTAAGCTATATGTGAATCTCGAAGTTATAGAACCTGTCTCTGATAAGTGCAAAAACCCCTCGACAAGAATCAGGTGGAATAAAGTTAATAAGGAGAAATACAAAAATACAGTTACAGCCTCTTTAAAGAAATTAGACTTACATACAACTGAGTCCATTGATATAAAACTATTATCGGTAGCTAACGTGCTTAGCAGCGCCGGACAAAAATGTAATCCTCTGCGTAAAGTAAAAGCCAAACCTAGGAAAAAACCATGGAGTCAGGAAGTTAGTAAAGCCTGTAAATTGAGTAAGTATCATTTTTGGAAATGGAAAATGAATGGCCGAGTAGTTGATCCGGAATGTGAGATATATTTGAACATGAAACATGCTAAAAAGAATCTAAGAAAGAGTCAGCGGCAATTAGAGGCTAAAATCCGTAAGCAGAAATATGAAGACATAATGTGTGCCCATGAGTCAGATAAACAAACTTTTTATCGACTTGTCCGTAAACAGCGTCAACACAGAGTGGCAATGACATCTCATCTAGTGGTAGATAACGAAATGTTTACAACTCCCAATGATATTCGACAAGGTTGGGCTCGTTACTTCAGACAACTCTCTACACCAACAACTAATATTGATGAGGATAATATATATACTCAACAAGTAGAACTTGACAGACTCTTTATAGCAGATATTTGTAAAGCAGACAATTCTAGTCGATCTCCATACACTATTGAAGAGGTCCGAAAAGTTATACACTCACTCAAGAACAATAAATCTCCCGACTCTCTAGGTATTATGGGTGAACATCTTAAATATGGAGGAGATTTACTATTTGAAACATTAACTGTACTAATCAATGAATTCACAGATATAGGTATACTTCCCAATCAATTTAGAATAGGAACTGTTACCCCGGTGTACAAAAATAAAGGCAAACCTTTAGCCGATCCGAATAGTTACAGAAAGATAACAGTAACGAGTCTCCTTGGTAAGGTAGCAGAAAAATTACATCTGTCTGTCAATGAAGAAACTATTTTGTCAACTCAAAGCTGTCTCCAACGTGGCTTTACTTCAGGCGTCTCACAATCTATGGCTGCTTTACTGGTTACAGAACTCATAGCAGAAGCTAAAGATAATCGTAACACCTTATATATTGGCTTCCTCGATGCTGCCAAAGCTTTTGATGTAGTTTGGCACAGTTCTCTTCTTAGAAAGTCGTTCCTTTCTGGAATAACTGGTAATGATTGGTTGATCCTGAATGAATGGTATAAAGACCTTGCTGCTCAAGTAAAATGGGAAAATAACTTGTCAGATTCATTTCCGGAAAATCAAGGAGTCCGCCAAGGTGGGGTTTGGTCCCCATCTGCTTACAAGATTTTCATTAATCCGTTACTAGAAACTTTCTCAAACTATGGATTAGGTTCATATATTGGCTCCATCTTCTGTGGCACACCAACAGTAGCCGACGACATTACTTTGATTTCAAACTGTCCAAACGAACTTCAGTCGATGCTGGACGTACAGGCTGACTACGCAAACAATGAAAAGTATACTATAAGTGAATCTAAATCCACAATATTGTGTGTTGGAAAAGATCAAAAGAGTGACCGTCGCTTCACATACAAACAGAGTGAACTTCCGATTGTTCAATCTGCAACCCATCTAGGAATTACCAGGGACACCATGTCAAAGTATGGTGCGTCTGAAGTTGCGACAGAAAGAATTTGTATAGCTCGCAAAACTGTATACTCTCTTATGGGTGCTGGCCTACATGGAATTAATGGTCTTAATCCCTATGTTTGCCTACATTTGATAAAAGTCTACGTGGTCCCTCGTCTCCTGTACGGAATTTAAGTCATCCGACTTAACAAAAAAGGACATTGATCAAATATCTCTTTACTACAAAAAACTACTGAAACAGCTACAACATCTCCCGGATCGAGTTTCAGATTCAATAACATATCTTATGCTTGGAGAACCACCAATACAGGCAGAAATTCATAAACGCATTTTGACAACCTTTGGCAATATCTGTAGAAGATATAATTCCATTGAGAACGAATTAGCTTGGCGTCAGTTTTCAGTTAAAGATGACCGATCACAAAGTTGGTTCGTCCTTCTGAAAGAAATTCTAAAGATGTATAATCTACCGTCTACACCAGATCTGTTGAATAATCCAATTGGAAAAACAACCTGGAAATCTATGGTCTACAAAAATATTAATTCATATTGGGAATTAAAATTAAATTAAGACATTCAAACAAAGTCCTCTCTGAAATATGTAAATGTATCTGCATTGAATATTGGATCTATAAACTCTATCTGGAAGCATGCAGGCTCAGAGCCAATGTCAGTTACTAAAGCTACTGTGAAATGTAAATTACTATTAGGAGTCTATACTCTGCAAGCAAATCCACAAAAGTTCAACCAATATGAAGTGAAGTCTACCTGTCCGCTCTGCGAAACAGCACCAGAAGATCATATACATTTCATACTGTACTGCCCGTCACTGCAGAGTATAAGGGAGCCATTCTTGTGTGAATTTATCAGTATTATTGGTAGAAATATTGCTTATAACCTGAGTGACACTGAATTAGTCTCAATCTTACTGGATGGTTCTCATGCGGTGGATTTTGCTCCCGACCGCATCAGAAAAATCGAAGACATAGGAAGAGGTCTGTGTTATGCACTACATCAAGCAAGATCGTTTCACTTGAAAAACCAGCTCTCGTAGATAATATTCCGTGTAGGGAATCAGATGTTGTTTTTATATATGTATATGGTCTAGCAAAAATTTTATGCTTATGGGATCAACCGCTCTAGATAAACTGAACTTAAATTTAAAGGATAGCAAATAGACTGTTGTATAAAGTTGATGTTACTGCACAGATTAATAATTTGACCTTTTAACCGATGTACAGATAAGTTTGTTACTAACCATATGTTCCTGTACTATCGCCGTGGTGAAGCCTGTGAATAGTCACTGTAGATATTAATCACTGAACTGACTTTTATGTACTGAATTATGGTTTTTTTTTGGTGTGAGATCCAAATCATCCCCAAGAAGCAATTGATTTACCTTTTTATCCCCCCCCCCCACACTTTTAGATAAAATATTGCCCATTATTAGTATATGTGCATTGTCCTGTACATAGTTCTCCAGACAGTGGAGGAACCTACACAGTTACAGTTACAGTTACAGATACCATGCCTCATAGTAAACATTAACTGTAAAATCCACAAACATGGTTTTTCAGTGGCTTAGGTTGTTATAGTCTAGTTTTTATTACGTGGTTTGTCAACACTAAGGTCTCTCTGTGAGTAGGGTGTACTTGACTCGCAATCTTAAGTGAAAAGGCGGTGATACCCAGTCTTTCCTCCCCCAATAAAAACTAGAATGTTAGTGACTTCGGTATTTGGTACAGTTCAGTAGTGTTGGTCACTTTGGTAACAAGAAGATATACTTATAATTATATTTGTCAATTGTATTGTAAATAAATTTTGTATTACAAACTGTATATTATCCTGTGTCACCATCTCTATCACCTTTGGAATGTTGTCTACCATTTATAATAATTGTGTGTTAAAACAGGTTTGACACTATTTTTACAAGATGAAGAGAAAAAATAGTTATTTAATCTGTAATTTAAAATAACTAGATGCCAATTTGAATATATCAGGTGCTGAATTGATTATACCTGAGGTGCCGATCAAACAATATCAGGTGCCAAATTGACTATACCAAGTGATTCTTACTATATCAGGTGCCTAATTGATTATACTAGGTGCCAATTTGCCCAAGTGCCGATCTGTCTAGTATTCTAGTGGATTGTTTCTATGTTGACAACATCTTAGGTAATCAATGACACTGGCATTAATTCACACACACATATGTTATACTTAGTACGAGTCAGAGCATCATTATTAACCCATATTATGGCATACAGATGCCAGAGTATCTGGTAAAAACCAACTGCAGGAAAACTGGCAACCAGTATCAATTTTTATTGAAGATGATCACATCTGCAGTAAGGCTAGAACCAGCAACCCCAGTGTTGAGACAGGTGAACAATAGTGATGAGTAACTACCAAAACCACGTGGCCAACAAGAATTCAGAATAATGAATGTGCATTCCAGATAATGCAAGGAATATAACTAAAACAACCTGTAATGCTGTCTCTTTTACCAGAATTCATTCTAAAATTACTTTCTTTATCTGTTTATCATTTCTATTTTGTTAACAATGGCAAGCACAATTAAAGTGATAATATGAATTTGGTATTTAAGTTATGTCAGTTAAATGGGGGAGAAAAGAAATATTATTAATTAAACTGCAAAAACAGTAAATGTAGCTCTGCTGAGATTAAAAAAAATATGGGAGCTACATTATTGTGGCTATAATCAATGTATATTTCAAGTTTGTGTATTAGGTGTTCATAGTCATTTTGTTTTGCTTGTCTCATTTAAACATGTTAAAACAAATTACATGTATATAGTACTGACTGAAGTTCTTTTCAAAATCAAAATGCTAATGTTAGAAATACACATTGACAGTAGTATTTTTGATATAACATGTATACTCTGCATTGACATGTTCATCAGTGTTCCATCTTTTAAGTTTCATTCATTGGAAAAAATATTACGTAGTGAAAATCTAATGGCATGGAGTTATTGAAAGAAAAATACTATCTTTTGTTATTATGCAGTTTTTGTCTCGCCTGCGATGAAAGTCGCTGGAGGCGAGACATATGTATGGGAATCCGGCGGCGGCGGCGTAAATACTTGACATCTTGCTTCATATATTTGTAAGCCCAAGCTCTAGGTCCATCAAATTTGGTACAGAGGTAGCTTATGATGAGTACTTGCCAGTCAGTCACCTGTCACCTGACCTTGACCTCAATTTCACGGTCTAGCGACTACGTTCAAGTTTTTGGGTAACGGCAGTTCCTCTGTAACTACGCATAGTAGGATGACAATATTTGGTGTATAGGTTGCTGATGACTAGTACATGACTGTCTGGTAGGTGTCACCTGACCTTGACCTCAATTTCACGGTCCAGTGACTACGTTAAAGTTTTTGGGTTACGACAGTTCCTCTGTAACCATGCATGGTAGGATGACAATATTTGGTATATACAATGTAGGTTGCTGATGACTAGTACATGACTGTCTGGTAGGTGTCACCTGACCTTGACCTCGATTTCACGGTCCAGTGACTACGTTAAAGTGTTTAGGTTACGACAGTTCCTCTGTTACCACACATGGTTGGATGACAATATTTGGTATAAAGGTTGCTGATGACTAGTACATGACTGTCTGGTATGTGTCACCTGACCTTGATCTCAATTTCACGGTCCAGCGACTACGTTAAAGTTTTTGTATTACTGCAGTTTCTCTGTAACTATGCATGGTAGGATGACAATATTTGGTATATAGGTTGCTGATGAATAGTACATGACTCTCTGGTAGGTGCCACCTGACCTTGATCTCAATTTCACGGTCCAGCAACTACGTTAAAGTTTTTGGGTTACTGCTGTTCCCCTGTAACCAAGCATGGTAGGATGACAATATTTGGTATATAGGTTGCTGATGAATAGTACATGACTGTCTGGTAGGTGTCACCTGACCTTGACCTCAATTTCACGGTCCAGCGACTACGTTAAAGTTTTTTGTATTATGACAGTTCCTTTGTAACTATGCATGGTATGGTGACAATATTTGGTATACAGGCCGCTGCTGATATTTAATGCTATTTACGTAATGCTTATGACGAAATTTATTTTCGTTACTGAATGCAGGCGAGACGTTTTTCTGTGTCCACACTTGTTTATGTTTTATTTAATAAAGCAGAAAAAAATTATTTTAAGACTAAGTATGATAATTCTGTACAGCTGTGTGGGTTTTCTTTTACCACTCACTGACAGACGTCATCCTACCGGAATATACCTTACTTTTACCACCTACTGATAGTGGTGAGTCTACCAGAATTCACCTTTTACCACCCACCGACAGTGGTGAGTCTACCAGAATCCACCTTACTTTTACCACCCACCGACAGTGGCCACACTCCCAGAGTCCACCTGACTTTAACCACCCACAGACACTTGTCCTCCTAGAAGATTCCACCTGACTTTAACCACCAACCGACAGTGGTCACACTCCGAGTCCACCTTACTTTTACCACCCACCGACAGTTGTCATCCTAGCAGATTCCACCTTACTTTTACCACCCACCGACAGTTGTCATCCTAGCAGATTCCACCTTACTTTTACCTCCTACCGACAGGTGTCAGCCTGCCAGAGTCCACCTTACTTTTACCACATGCACACAGTGGTCAGCCTACTAAAATCCACCTTACTTTTACCACCCACCGACATGGGTCAGCCTACTAGAGTCCACCTTTCATTTGCCACCCACGGACAGTTGGGTCATCCTACCAGAGTCCACCTTAATTTGACCTCTTTTTTTTTAACACACAGTAAACATTAAGATTTTTTTTTTTCAATAGAGAATGCCTACCAGTCATATGATAAAATCAAGTGTAACATGGTGTACATGTGGGGAACTATTCACAATTAGACATGTTAAATATTTTTCTAGATTAGATGTTTCAATTGTCAAGGAAGATAAAATGTAGACAACAGTTCACAGAAGTCTGCTTTGATGGCAGTGGCCAGGCTTCCAGTTTTAGAATTTGACCATACAAGCTGGTCAGAGAACACTGAGGGTTTGACACTCGATTTTGGACCATTTGAGACAGTTCACAGATGGACTCGTATGCCTGAGTGTGATGAATTTGTTGGGGCAAGGTGAGACATTGTGTATTCCAAATATTTTTAGAATTTCTAAAGATATCAAACAAGTTGTTCAGCTACAGTTTTTAAAAATCTAGCTATTTGCACAAGATTAATTTTCTATCCTGAAATATTGCATAATTATATATACATGCAGGTTCGAATCTCACACGGGCAGTGTGCAGTCGACTCCAGGATTGCCAGTTTTCCTTCTGAAGGTCGGGGTTTTATTCAGGTACTCTGGCTTCCTCCCCCAATAAAAACTGTACGCCATGATATAGCTGAAAAATTGCTGAAAGTGGCATTAAAAACCATTCAAACAAACAAATCAATAGCTGAAAAATTGCTGAAAGTGGCATTAAGAACCATTTAAACAAACAAATCAAATAAAAGTATTGAAAGAATGCATCATCAATTCTAGACTGTTGTGGTCTCTAACCATCCGTCCATTTTGGTATTCTCCTCTACTCTATAAAATCTTGTACAGTAAGTGTAAAAACCACTCATCCATTTAAAATTATATTTTGATATCTGTAATCTGGCACAAAAATATTAGAATAATTGGAAGAATAGTAGAATAAACACCTGGCAAGTCTAACCCTACATTTTCATAACTATTACATTTTTAAAGTAGACATGTTTACTGTAGCTGCTTCATTGTCTTGATCAGCATTTAAAATCGGAAGTTTAAATAAAAATTTTTGAAAAATAATAAAAAACGTAAAATTAGTTAATAAGTTACAATGCCAACTGTATAACTTATCAGGTATCTATTGATTGAACATTTGGGATGAATGTTGTTATATGTTATCTTTCAATCAAGTTCAGAAATTTAACTTTTTCAGGAGGAGCAAACACACAGTTGTTGCTTACAAAGATGCTATTTATGTATTTGGAGGAGACAATGGGTAAGTTTGTATTGGAGGAGACACTGGGTCAGTTTGTATTGGAGGAGACAATTGGTAAGTTTGTATTGACGGAGACACTGGGTCAGTTTGTATTGGAGGATACACTGGGTCAGTTTGTATTGGAGGAGAGTTTTAAGTTAATATTGGAGGAGACATTAGGTAAGTTTGTATTATTTTATATGTAAATGTATGTTGCTCGGTGGTACTGAAGAACAATTACAACCTTGTTATTTATTCAGGATAGTGTTGTTTCAAGATTCAATCTGCTATATATCTGAACATATTTTATTCTAAATTTAAGAAAAGGACCATGATTCTTAAACAGTATTTCTTAACATTAGGTATTTAGACAAATCTGACTCTGTTTCAAAGTAAAATACACATGTACAAAGTTGAACGGGCCCAGACCTCTCCATCAATCTAAAACCACTAGACTCTAAAGGATCACGCACTTAGAGATTGACCTTACATCCTACATGTAAATAACTTTTCCATGAATTCTAGATTTTTAAAAATTTGTCTTTTTACCAGATAAAAAGTGTACTGGCATATATATTAACACATGATGTAGAACTTGTTGTTTATTAACAAGATAATAACAGTAAGGTGTGTTCTTAATGAAATCTTCTTTCATATTACAGCCATACTATGTTAAATGACCTCCTGATCTTCAACATCAAGGACAAATCATGGGGCAGGTAATTATACAACTTAATACTACTGGTACATGTATATTGCAGCAATCTTTCAGTTTAGTTGTCTTGTAAGTTATATGAATGTAATTTTGTTGGATAAGTGTTTATTTATATTTTCTCAGCAATGTATTCAAGGTTTTGTAAACAAACAAAATACCTAAATTACATGCAAATTAGTAAATAATTTATAATACATGTACATCTGTTATAAGTGCTAATATAACTCGTTTTCCAGAGCATTCACTACAGGTTCACCTCCTGCTCAGAGGTACCATCACTCAGCAGTGGTACATGAAGGAAGTATGTTTGTGTTCGGTGAGTACTATGATGTTGGGTCTTGATTTTCCTCCATATATTCACTTATATGCACAGAGGAAGGAACTATATAACCTCAGTAGATGGAACAAATTCCATCTTTACTTTTACCCATATTCTGGGGAAATAAAATTGCAAATACATGCCAGATTTTCCCATGTTGTCCAGACTATTTAGTTTGATATTTTAGTAATAAATCATTCTTGTTATCAATGATCTGTTAAAATATTATTGTTTTAAATGTCTGATGGTTGAGGCTTTTTTTTTTCAAACACATGTTTTTCTGTCACAACAATAAGATTCATGCAGATAAGACATTTTGACAATGAGATGGCACTTGGCCAACTATCTCGATTCATGTTCCCTTGAAACACTTATGTTTGATACATGTACTTTACTGTATTATATATGTGAACAATGTGTACTGCTTTAATCATAAAAAGAATACATAACAAATATTTATTTTTTTAAAGGTGCTATCTCTGTATATGTTTTTCAAACTGTTAGAAATTTTAAGACGTTTATTTAAGAAGTTTACTTGCTTCAAAGAGCATGCATTATGAAAAGGAATGAAAAGGAAACTTTAGTACACTTATTATCTGTTGACATAAACAGAACTATAAGTAGGCATTCATGAAGAATAATGAACTCGTACATGCTGTTTATCTGCTATTCTGCTAGTCTGATATTTTTAACACTCCGGCCTCCATACATTGAATCCTTTCGTTACTTGTCTTTTTCTATAATAGGTGGTTACACAGGAGACATTCATTCCAACTCTAATCTAACCAATAAAAATGATCTGTTTGAATACAACTTTGATAAATGTCAGTGGCTGGAATGGAGATTTGAAGGGAGGTAAGTCGTGATTTATCAGAAGTATTATAATACCAGGGCTCGCGTTGGAGGGCGACTCGGGCGAAGAAGTCGCCTTATCGTGGTCCCACTTCTCCGTCGATCATCTTCAAAGGCGAAGTGAAGTCGCCCTTTCATTTTGTAGAATCGCCTAATGTCGCCTTTCAAATTTTATTCCCATTTTGGTAAGAAATCTTCATATTTTTGATATCGCGTCATGTTAATTATGTTTACGCGTCAAAGTTGAACTGGTACCCTTTTAACTTTTATTTGGTATATAAAGCGTAGGTTTACAATATAACTGAAAACCAGTTCAGAGCACAAGAATTTGTGAAAATTTCCGGAGCGGATATGAAATTGGTGCCGGAGATTGCAAATATACTACGCTGATAGTGGTGAAATGAGTTTTGCAATGATAGACACGTAGTAAAAATAGTATTTTGGCAGTTACTTAAAAAAAATTTAAGTTAAATATGTTTAAATACTTTTTAATAGTGAATTTTACAATTTTAAATAATATATTATGTGTCACAATGATGTAATTTTCTTCTTCTAGTTCTAATAGTACTTCATTATAAATCAATCAAATTGTGTATCAATGACAAAGAAACATTTATTTTAATGAACAGTTTTGTGACAGTTGATTCTATTTTTATTGTTATGTTTAATACATGTATTTTTGAAAATGTGTGAAATAAGTATACTGAATAGTTAATCAAATCTGTGATACTTTATCCTCAATAAATTAAACTGCTAAAAAACCATAATAAAAATGCAAATGCCAATACTAATTTAAAAAAAACAAAACAAAGTAAACAGGACGCTTTCGTGACATATACTGCAACTTCTCCCTGTTTTCCACCCACTTCTCCCTATTCTATCCTCACTTCTCCCTGTCAGCCACCCAAAAGAGAAGTGACTTCTCCCTATAATTTTGACCCAGCGTGAGCCCTGAATACTCACTATTTTCCTAAAAAAATCATGTGATCGATCTAGTAAGTTATACAGGATAGGTCAAATAGATGATGAATAAATTTGATAACTTGTGAGAACATTTGCATGGGTGGGTATAATACATTAGTTCATGTAATACACAGCCAATTACGGTAGTCAAACCTGAACTAAATGGCCAACCTTTACCCTACTTCGATGCTGTACTTTACTCATTTATAGAATGTTTGTTATATTATTTTATGTCAAATTTTTCATCCAAGGAAACCAGTGGCAAGAGCGGCCCACGGAGCTGCTGTGTATGGTTGGAAGTTGTGGATATTTGCTGGTTATGATGGAAATGCTCGACTCAATGACATGTGGACTGTATCACTCTCAGAATCTCCTTTTTGGGAGAAGGTAAGTTTATCAGATATTAAGTAAATCAGGCATTCCGGAAAACCTTCCAATGGTGTATGCCTTTTTTTGCGTAACTTTTATTTACCAGTATATGTACATGTAGTGTCGAATTTTTTTGTCCACAAAAAGTTTCCCCATAACAATTTTTGTAGGTATGATGTATAAATTGACTAAATGATTACAAATGAAATTTAACATCTTCATACCCTAGATATACTTACCAATTCAGTGACAGTTTTCAACTCTTTAAATCTTTTATTAATATTTGTTTAATCTTTATTTGTAGGTGAACCAGAAAGGACATATACCTCCAACCTGTTGTAATTTTGCATTAGCAGTTGCTAGGGACTCCATGTTTGTGTTTTCAGGACAGAGTGGTGCTAAAATAACCAATAATTTGTTCCAGTTTCGATTCAATGAAAATGAGTAAGTGTTCTTCGTGTCTGTTCTATTAAAACGAGGGGCCTCGGTGGCCGAGTGGTTAAGTTAGTTCTCCTACTATTGATCATGTGGTCTGTCAACACTGAGATAGCGGGTTCGAGTCTCACTGGCAGGATGTGCTCGACTCCAAACTTAATTGACAAGGATTGCCAGTGTTCCTACCAAAAGGGTTTTCTCCAGGTACGCCTGCTATCTACCCAGCCATGATATAGCTGAAGATTGCTGAAAATGACATTTAACATCATTTAAACAAACAAATCCATTAAAACGTAAGGTATGCATAATCATAAGTTGCCTCAATGGGCAGTTACCTCAGTTGATAAAGATGCTTTCCTGGAGTACAATATATGTTACTGCAGAACTCTGCTTAAAAGCTTAAAAGTTTCAGATTTAAATGTAATGGTCTTAGGACAAGCAGATGTATGAACACATGTCTCACACATTACATGTACTTCATACACTAGTGGTGTATAACATTGATCACAGGCATGTCAATACAGTTTCATACTGACTTCATGGCAAGATGTGCTTTACTCCAGCCTTCATTCAAAAGGAATGCCACTTCTACCTAAGATCAGGGGTTTTTATTAGTACTTCCCTTCCAATAAAAACTGTACATGTACATTTATGATATAACTGAAATATTTTAAACTTATTTCTTTATGGGTCAGATGCTGTATGATTGGAACAGAATACTGAAGTTTTTTTAAAGTGCAATCCTATATTCTAAAAAGTAAACGTTTTGTAGATGCATAGACATTAAACACCTAAAAGCATTTCATCAACCCTTTCTCTTTTTTCCTTTTCCTATCACATATATTAATTTATTTCTTCTTTATTCTTCATTATATAATTTATCAAACCTGTAAGAGCATGTATCTTACATTTTGTTAAATACAGTCAAACCTGTCTTAGCGACCCCCTCCATATAACGACTTCCTGTGTTATGCGACCATATTTATTCCTCCCGAGCATTTTCCCATTAATTTTACCTTTATATAATGACTCCCTGTCTTATGCGACTAACGACCGTGTTTTCTGTTCGTTTTGACTAAGAAAACCTGTCTAAAACGACTATCGGGACTGATAAAATCATTAAACAATAAATAAACCCTGTCTGACGAAAACAAGATTCATAGACCATTGGCATCGTTGTCAATTAGCAAGGTTCTACGAAACGGAAAATAAAGTATGAAGCGATCAAAAACTGTTTTATTATCTTAGAAGCGAAGTTCAGATTGCACTGTAAAATGTGAATAGTCGTCAATGTCGTTATTCGATTTTGTTGCCATTCGGGTTGGAAATGATGATGTTTCTCATAGCGTGTGTTTATTGTATAATCACGCCATTTTATTTTACAAAGGGAAATAATAAATACGAAACCGGTATACACTGGTTCTAAACCGACTTGCACTTTCTACATAGAGCGTATTGTTAAAACGCAAGGAAACCAGTAAAACCGGTACAAAGAAAAATACAACAACTAAAGCGGGAATAAAGTTGACCTGCCTTAATACAATCGGAAATCAAAACGCTCATTATTGTTGTATATTTTGTACTTTGTGCGTTATTTACATAAAATAAATGTCATATTTTGTTGTTTACTTAATAAAACAAACAATAAGGTCTTCAATTCACTCTTTCACAAGCTGACAACATGACTTTGTTGATTGGTCTGCAAACATCATGACCTGTGTATAAAGACCCCCTGTCTTATGTGACCTTTTTTACAATTTCCCTTATTGCGGGTTCGATTCTCACTGCAGGCAGGGTGTACTCGACTCCAATCTTAATTGACAAGGATTGCCAGTTTTCCTACCGCAGGTCGGGGGTTCTCTCCGGGTACTCCGGCTTCCTCCCCCAATAAAAACTGGACGCCATGAAATAGCTGAAAAATTGCTGAAAGTGGCGTTAAAACACCATTCAAACAAAAAAACAATTTCCCTTCAAAGGTCGCTTAAGACAGGTTTGACTTTATGTAATTTCAAAACTGGATACAGATTTGTAAAAGCTTCGCAGCTTGTTTCCGAATCCTTGTATTGTATTAACTGTATGTTCAATAATATATCTATTTATACAATAAAATATGTTTAAATTAACTGAAAATTCTGTAAATGGCATAAAATGTCATTGAAACAACACTTCCAACTACATGTAGATATAATTGATATATATATATATTTCTTCTTTAATCATGCTCATTAATTATTGATCAGAGATGTTTAAAAGTTTTTCCTTTTTATGCAGGTGGACAAGAATCTCTACAGAGCATATATTACATGGTGCCCCACCTCCTCCAGAGAAGAGGTATGGCCATACCATGGTAGCCTTTGACAGACATCTATATGTCTTTGGTGGAGCCACCGGACAAACTCTTCCCAATGACCTCCATTGGTTTGTATTGTGTTCATATCATGCTTTACCAATGTTCTGATCAACAGAAAAGATGTAGTTTAACATTCCCTGGAAACAAGCAAATGGACATGATCATGAGAAATTTGGCTAAAGTCATTTTTGTATACGGTTTTACATCAGGATAAAATATATGCCAGAATCCTATTTAGATGATTGATGTTTAGTCTTATTTAGTAATTATATTAAAAAAATGAAACAGAAAGAACAAATTATTATTATATCTACTTTCTGTTTACCCAATACTTAGATTTTTACACATAGTTGACATACATGGAAAAATTTCCATTGCAGTTTTCTCAGCAACTATAGATGCAAAAGCCTGATATTTTGCATATTGCTTTATTCTATGGTGCCTTATGGTGTATAGCGATTTTATGCTCCTGTGTCATCTACTTCCTGTTTACCAAATACTAAGATTTTTACACATAGTTGACAAACATGCAGAATTTTCGTCACAGTTTTCCAAGCAACTATAGGATGCAGAAGCCTGTTATTTTGCATATTATTTTATCCTAAAGTACCATATGGTGTATATCGTTTTATGCTCCTTGGTCATCGAGTTCCTGTTTACCGAATTCTTACACATCCATGCAAAATTTTTGTGACAGCGGGTGTATCACTATTGAGCATTAGCTCACAGTTCAGACTTGTTATTTTGATATATTTTACAGATTGAAAGATAACTTTTTAGCAGAAATCTGTCATAAATTGAATAGTAGATAGTAGCCAGGCTTATGATATTTTGCACATCAGACATCTATTTTATATGACGTGACTGAGAATGTTTTTATCTTTTTGCAGTTTTGATTTAGATTCCCAAACCTGGTCTATTGTGGAGCCATCTTTGAATAGTCAGGTAGGTAAACAACACACTATTGGTGGTTGGTTTTAATATGAAGGCACTGGTGAAAAATGTCTTATTATAAATAGTCAGATTTCGGTAACTCAGAAACTCAGATTACTCAAATGCCAATTATTTCTTTAACAGTTGTGAAAGGTATGTTGTGCTTTGCTTGAACCTCAATCAACATGGATTGCCATTTTGCCAGCAGAAGGTCAGGAGTTTTTGCAGGGTACTCCAGTCTCTTCTACTTAGTAAAGACCTAAATCCAGGGTGTAGCTACAAATGGGGTAAACATAAAACAAACAAATAATCCAGTAACTATTTATAGATTGTATATTCATATTCGGTGGCCGAGTGGTTAAGGTATTTTGTCTACTATTGATCACGTGGTCTGTCAACATTGAGGTTGAGGGTTCGAGTCTCACTGCGGGCAGTGTGAAATCGACTCCAATCTTAATTGACAAGGATTGCGAGTTTTCTTACCAAAGACCTGGGGTTCTCTCTGGGTACTCTGGCTTCCTCCCCCATTAAAAACTGGACGTCATGATATAGCTGAAAAATTGCTGAAAGTGGTGTAAAACATCATTTAAACAAACAAACAAACTAACTATATTCATATACTACTTCTTCTGCAGAAAAGAATTGAAATTTATTCCAATAAATTTAATTAGACTTACTTGACTAGTGCCTCTAGATTTCTTAAAAATATGCATCACGTAAATGCACCGGGAATTACGCATTTCCGCTGGTATTACAATTAACTTTCAAGTGCTTTTGGTTGTGATTTTGTGACATTGTATAAAGGAATTACAATATTGAATAAACATTGTTTTTTATTAATGTTTAATCAACAAAATGTGCATCAGAAAGATGTTTTATAGTAAAAGACTGGCTAGAAACTCTTTTAATATTGTTCTAAGTTTGGACATTTTATTGCAAAGTTTCAGATTATGGATAACTGTGCAAAATTACTGAAAAAAAAAATTAGGATTGCTGGGAGTACTGCAAAGGGGTAAACACCTCTGGATGCTGTTCATGGAAATCCTCTGCAACTCAACCCATGTCTTGCATTGTTATTTTATTGTATAAAAAATAACTTAAATTGTCTTGATTTTTTTTAGTTCAGAATGCAAAAAAATTGTTTTCCTTTGACCTTCATCAAATTAAATAATAAATCCAGAACTCCTTAAAAAAATATCATTCAAATTTGTGTAATTCTTGTATTGCTTCGCAAAACAATTAGTGATATATTATTTGGCCTGAATGTTTAAAATGCCAGTTTTATATTCAGCTTTATGGTAACATGCATGTAAAATTATCACATGTTGCATGTGATATTTACAATTTGGATGGTATCTCAGATCAAAGTAAAAAATGGTAGGTGCAGACTGAAGTGCCAAAAGTAAACAGAAATAAAATAAAATAGCATGCTTACTTTAATTGATTTTTACAACTTCTTAAAATCAGTCACTTAATATCCGCAATGATTTTGCATTGTCATGTTCAGCTGTGTCACAACAGCAGTGGAACCACAGAAATTAACATAAATGCTGCTAGTTTCTGGTGTAGAATGTCTTATAAATGTCATGAACGGAAATTCAAAAAAATTCAAGGCATCCCTCAATGCAAGGTCTAACTAAAAGAACAACAGAGTGATACATTTTTTTAGAAAGGAGCACATCATTAAGCAAAACAGTAACTAAACATTGCTTTGCAAATCACATGTACTTGTACAGGTACAGAAATACAAACTGAACTACATAGGCTACATAGCTTGCCTGTAGTTTGTACTTAATTCATATTGTGACAATGTCTATGCAAAACATTAATTTTACAGGTGCCTGCTGGTCGTTTGTTTCATGCAGCGTCTGTAGTGGGTGATGCTATGTACATATTTGGTGGGACAGTGGACAACATTGTCAGGAGTGGAGAAATGTACAGATTTCAAGTAAGAAAAGTTTAATCTACATAGATAGTGTCAGTTCAAAGAAAAACAACTTAATTTGCAGCCAAAATATTGTGAAAGAACAGAGGTATTAAACTATTAATGTCATAATCAAGGTATTCTAGTGGTTTTTTACTCTCCTTTGTAAATTTATGAATGAAATTGTTTCCTTTGAGAACTTAATTTAAGTTTGTTTGTTTGAATGGTGTTTTAACGCCACTTTCAGCAATTTTTCTGCTATTTCATGGTGTCCAGTTTTTATTGGGGGAGGAAGCCGGAGTACCCGTAGAGAACCCCGACCTGCTGTAGAATTAATTTAAGAAAGAACATTAAAACAACAAAGATATTTAATAGTGACTTGATCATATGTATCATTTTTTTGTAAAATATCAAAATAAGCAATAATAATTTTACATTAAATAGAACAAGAAGCATTTTGTTTTAGATGATAGCCATATTTACTGTAATGTAATGAACATGAGATGAAGATATTTTTCTGCCCTGACATTAATAAATGTTATTTAACATTAATGAAATTAACTTAAAGCTTTTTGTATTTAAATTCAATTAGAAGATGACATTAAACAAATTATTATTGAGTTACTACATATTTCAGAGAAAGAAAACTTACCACTACTTAATACAGTTTTTATGGCAACTGGCCCATGGTTAAATGCCTTAAATGTGAAAGTATATCATGGTTATGTTTCTTAACACCAATTCTCCATAAGGATCAAAGGATTTCCATATAGGGTGAGACATGACATGTCTCAGATTTAGCTGATTTTCATTTTATAAGTTGAAATTGACCATTGGACCACAAAATAATTATTGTTTGTTATGATTTGACTTCGGTTGCCATGGTAACGGTGGCGGCCATTTTGTGCCGATTAAAATACAGTGAAAAGGGCAATATTCAAATCCCAATTTTTCAGGGGAAAATCGATTCATATTCAATAGAATTTCTTTATTTGCTTAATTCAATATCTCGTTGACAATATTCAAAACAGTTACAACACTTTAAGTATATGTGTGATCAGACTGAGACTATTGAACATGTAAAGAAATAGTGCATTATTCTCTATAATTTTTGGTAAAAAATATTACCATTTTTGACACTTTTCTGACTCCATTTTCAGAAAATGCACCAATCACAAATAATCATCATGAATATAATTACATAGATTGATGATTAATATTCAAAAATTTTAAAAATCTCAATGGGGTAAGAAAAAATGTCTTTAAAAAACACTGTTGAAGTTGGTTACCATGGTAATAAAACAAAAACGGCAATTTTTCGATATTTAAATACATGTATGACCATACTTCTAATATGAGCCAAGACAACAATTGTTGTCATCATATGTACCTAAAAGGATCTTTTCAACATAGTATGACCTTAGAAAACTTTCAAGGTCACTTTTGTTGTTCTCAAGGTCACTTAAAATTGATTTTGCTGATTTTCATATTTGAAAGTTCAATTTTTAGTTGACCTTGAACTTGAGGCACTGTACCCTGAAATGATTTCAATGTCATTTTAAGTTTATAGTATGTCTGTTAAAAATAATAATTAAGGATGATTTAATTTATTCCTAAGAGAAACAGTAGGAAATATTGAACAATACAAAAATGGCTTTTTTTCACAAGTTACCATGGTAACCATCTTTGACAGTGTTTTCTATAGACATCTTTTGTTACCCCATTGAGATTTTTATAAGTTTTGAATATTAATCATCAATTTATGTAATTATATTCATGATGAGTATTTGTGATTAGTGCATTTTCTGAAAATAGGGTCAGTAAAGTGGCAAAAATGGTAATTTTTTAGTAGAAAAATTCCAGAAAAAATGCATGATTTCTTGACATATTGGATAGCCTCGTTCTGACTACACATTTATTTTTAGTCTTGAAACTGTTTTGAATATTGTCAATGAGGTATTGAATTAAGCAAATAAAACATTATATTGAATATGCATTGATTTTTGAATAACAAATTGGGAATTGAATATAGGCTATTTCGCAGTATGAGAAATGATAAAAAATGACCGCCTCAGTTACCATGGCAACCGTGTTCAATCATAACAAACAGTCATCATTTTTATGATCCAATGGTCAATTGCAACTTATGAAATTAAAATCAGCAAAATCTGAGACATGTCATGTTATTTTGGTGCTTAGGGATAATTGGTCTTAAGTTCTTATTTTGTAATGAAGGTGCTTTAATGATTTATACACGTGTTTTTGCTACAACAAATGACCACATTAAACAGACAGCATGGT
The DNA here is from genome assembly GCA_944474755.1 of Limnoperna fortunei. Taxonomy (NCBI): domain Eukaryota; kingdom Metazoa; phylum Mollusca; class Bivalvia; order Mytilida; family Modiolidae; genus Limnoperna; species Limnoperna fortunei. The sequence continues at coordinate 41,974,967 of OX104121.1, read as the reverse complement.
CGCACTAGTATCCCCACACCAAAATGCCACCAATTATATTTCAGCTCCTTGTAAATTTTACAACCTTGGTTTCTTTGATGCCCCTTTTTATTACTCAATTATTCACATAAAAATTCTTCAATTTTTATTTCTCAGCAAAAGTAGCAAAGGTTAAAAGAACACTAAGGCCACACAGAATTAATTTCTTGTTCTTCGGACTTTAACTTTGAAAATAAGGAGTGAGCGAGCAAAATTTTTTTTATTAATTTTTAATTTGGAATTCTGATTTTGTGGAGCGAATGATTTTTTTTAAGGCGAGTGACATGTTTTTAATTTTTTTAAAAGATTTTTTTTCAGGTTTTCATGGTTTGATGCGAGCGAGAGATTTTTTTTTAATTTTGAAGAAAATAACTGAAATAAAAAAAAAATTATTTAATATTAAACAAGTGCTTGTACTCAGTGTTTTATGACTTAACCAATTGATTAATAAATTATATAGAAGAAAAGAATTGTCTTGAATTGTTTTTTCTCTTCTGAAAAGATGCTGACTTGGCTTTCTATCAATAGGTACATACGGACCAACAGACAGCCCATAATGGGCTGTCTGTACCTTTTGACTATATTTTACTTTCGGTTTTGATTTTATAGGGGGCTGAAACGGTATTTTAACCTTCTAAGTTCTGAATGAATCTCCAGCTATCGGAGCACTTGGATGAAAATCGTAAAACGCAGAGATTATTTTGGGGCAGGACTACCATTGTTTATCGCCTCTTCGGCTATATAAAGTTAGTTGATTTTGAATTTTTTTTAACATTTTACCTTTGTTTCAAATAAAGAAATATTCCTGTCACATGACAACATGTAACCCCCAAGTATTCTCTCAAAATTTCAACACCACGTTCATTGCATATAAGAAAGAACGACCAACCGGAAGTCAACTCACTCAAAAAATCTACTTTTTCTTTCAAGTTCAGTCCCAAAATAGTGCATGTCATCCAATCACTCACATAATTGTTATCTTTAGTACACATTATTCAATTTTATCCTCTTGTTTCCTGAATTATTCAGCTTTCCAAAAAATACCAAGTTTGTTCCAATATCTATTATGGTTCAAAAGTTATAATTATAACAGTGAGCAGCTATTTTTAAATAGCACTACTTTTACGTACAACTTCAGGACTGGTTCCCGGTATTTGGTGGTCCTACACCTTTCTTTTATAGACAGCTTCCGGTTCTGGACGCGGTCGGGTTTCCGGTTTATGCGGGCGGAAGAAATTTATTTTCTTTTCTTTCTGAAATAATTTTACGTGCGGGCGGTCCAACGAACAAGTAATTAATTCGACGTGGCCTAATTTGTATTTTTAACAGAAGCATATACACAACTACTGAAGAATGGAAAATTAAATAATAGAAAGTTCCAGTTATCAAGTTTGTTTTAATTTTTGTTGTAATGCCACCTTGTCCACAAAAAAGTCGTTTGACTTATGACCAGTCTTGTATGGTTTGTAAAAGTCTTAAGATTTTAAAAAAGGTGGCCAGTTGTCTACAGTTGTTAACTGTAGAAAAGAAAGAGTAAGTTTTTTCAAATGGACATATTGAAATAAGTCCAACTGTAAGATTACAACCATAAAAATCCTTTCAAAGGAACAAAATTTAAGTTTTATAATGATTTTGTGCGTCTGCTCAGTTTTCCAGATATCCAAAGTGTACATTACATGAAGATTATGGAAAGTTGTTAAGAACTCAGCAGTTCTGTGACCTTCAGTTCAATGTTGGCAAGGTAACCATAATGTCACCATAGTAACAGTTAGCTTTTGAATAACAGCTAATCAATAAATCTTGACAGATTTTCATATATCTGGGCACATTGCTGATTATGCTTAGTTTTTGTCACAAGTTTGTCACTCTATATTGTCATTTTTTATACCTCATGGGTATTGAGCAAAATTATATTAATAGTGAATAAATAATGGTTTTACTAAAAATATATGTCTTGTGGGTTGGTTTACATAGAACGTAACAAATTTGTTATATTGCATCATCCTTGGTATGCTTCAGAAGTTTTCTTTTAAGTGACTGTTGGCTGTTGATGACATTTTATATCTAGTTGTTCTTTTGTTACCAATAATTATTGAAACTGTCAATAAATGGATTAATATTGGTTTTTTTTCTTCCAAGATCAAAATTATCCATGGAGCCACTTGTGGTGAGATGGATAATGAGATCCAGGAAATAAAACCAACAGTAATTATCCATGGAGCCACTTGTGGTGAGATGGATAATGAGATCCAGGAAATAAAACCAGCAGTAATCTGTTTATTACCGTTTTGTAACATTGTGACATCACATTTCTCTCAGAAGCTGATGATAATATACATATATCACATAGGTAGAGTAATATGAGACTCTCAGCTTGCACGATTAAAGGAAATTTGAACAAAATAGTGATAAATTGTATTAATTACACTTGTAATTGACCAAATAAACTGCAGCATTTTAGACAGATACCTACAATTACAGAGGTGGCTGTCCAAGAATTTCTGTATTTATCTCAATTATGCTTTGGCCGTTTTGTGCTAAAAATTATATTTTTTCTCTAGATAATTCATAAGTTTTGGTGTTTCCAAAAACACTAGTATGATTCATCCATTGGGGTTCTCTACATGTGAGTTATATGATTAACCCGTGGGGGTTTCTGAATGTTTAACATGTGAAATTAAGTCAAAATTAAAATTTCATGTTCAAAATTTGTGATTACAAACAAATGACCCATATTACTGATAAATATCATTAGAATTACTGAAAGTTTCCAAAAATGGTAAACACCTCTGTAATTGCTGTCCATGTATTATGGTATTTATGTGTTTCATGAGAAAATAAAATTCTATTAAAATAAATAAGAGATACCAAAGTGTTCTCATGTCTTGAATATAGCTGAAATATTGCTTGCTGGACGTTAAACATCAATCAATCAACCAAAGTGTTCTCAAAAGAACAAACATACCAAATTACAAAGCCATGAAAGCAAGCAAACAAGTTATGTGTAGAGAGCATAGTTATTTTATTTGCAGGAAAGTGAAGTAATTACAGCCCATATAGCCTTAGTAGCTGCCAGATCATCATGGTTAGAGGAAAAAATCAGAAGTGCCAAGGAACAGGTCAACATTTCTTACTACAAATATGTGACCTCAAGTCTATTTCTGTCATTGTTACGGAAATTCAGGACAATGGGCTGTTTTCAATCTTAAAGAGCAATTTGCACATAGATTCTGAACTTACCAATACATGCTAAATTCTGATTAACTGAAAGATATGTGTAAATAATCTTTTAATATAAATTGAACAGTTATGATTAAACTAGTATGTTTCATTGTATCATGATTATGATTTATTAATCATGTTGAATTCTAAAAAAAACATTTTTCTGGTTGAAGGTCATGCCGTTTTCCTACTGAAAGATTAGGGTTTTCATCAGGTACTCTTACTCCCCAATAAAAACTGGATGCTGAAAATAAAGCAGAAAATTTGTCAAACTTGGCATTAATTAAGGATTACTTCAAATTTCTGAACAGGTTATATGATATAATATGTTTTGGGTCTGTTTATGCCCAATAAACCGCGAATCGGTTTATGAATGTTGTAAACAGACCCAAAACAATATATCGTATAACCTGTTCAGAAATTTGAAATATTCCTTATAATTTAATTTGAACTATAAATCTTGACAATTTGAGTGATAAAAACAGCAATGACATCATAGAACTATTTGAATTTTAACGGCGTAAGAATATTGCGAGTGACCAACGCAAGTAGTGCACGTGACCAACGCAAGTTCTGTGGTCTAATATGGGTTTCTACATTTGAATTGACCAATCAGATTTCAGCTTACAAAGCAAATTAAATTATACCTCAATAAAAGAAAGAAAATTCTAATTTAAAGTTTTGGGCAGGGCCAAATTTAGTTGTTTGAAAGCAGGAAACCAGCTTATGAATATTTCAATGTTTGGTAATGTCCCACTTCAGAACAGTAATATATAGAGTTTTATAATGGTGTTCTATTTTTACTGCCTTTTTTTAACAGAGAGTGGAACAGGAAGTGACACCATTACAACCAATCATGATCAGCCTTCCTGATACAGATCCTGTAGCATTAAAGATGGTTCTCTCCTATATTTATACTGACCGTATTCTCCCTACACAGGAAGGTACAGTATACCACATGTTTTATTGTATCTCTCCCATAAATATACGGACCGTATTCTCCCTACACAGGAAGGTACAGTATACCACATGTTTTATTGTATCTCTCCTATATTTATACTGACCGTGTTCTCCCTACACAGGAAGGTTCAGTATACCATATGTTTTATTGTATCTCTACTATATTTATACTGACCGTATTCTCCCTAAACAGGAAGGTACAGTATACCATATGTTTTATTGTATCTCTACTATATTTATACTGACCGTATTCTCCCTAAACAGGAAGGTACATTATACCATATGTTTTATTGTATCTCTACTATATTTATACTGACCGTATTCTCCCTACACAGGAAGGTACAGTATACCATATGTTTTATTGTATCTCTACTATATTTATACTGACCGTATTCTCCCTAAACAGGAAGGTACAGTATACCATATGTTTTATTGTATCTCTACTATATTTATACTGACCGTATTCTCCCTAAACAGGAAGGTACAGTATACCATATGTTTTATTGTATCTCTACTATATTTATACTGACCGTATTCTCCCTAAACAGGAAGGTACAGTATACCACATGTTTTATTGTATCTCTCCCATAAATATACTGACCGTATTCTCCCTACACAGGAAGGTACAGTATACCACATGTTTTATTGTATCTCTCCTATATTTATACTGACCGTGTTCTCCCTACACAGGAAGGTTCAGTATACCATATGTTTTATTGTATCTCTACTATATTTATACTGACCGTATTCTCCCTAAACAGGAAGGTACAGTATACCATATGTTTTATTGTATCTCTACTATATTTATACTGACCGTATTCTCCCTAAACAGGAAGGTACATTATACCATATGTTTTATTGTATCTCTACTATATTTATACTGACCGTATTCTCCCTACACAGGAAGGTACAGTATACCATATGTTTTATTGTATCTCTACTATATTTATACTGACTGTATTCTCCCTAAACAGGAAGGTACAGTATACCATATGTTTTATTGTATCTCTACTATATTTATACTGACCGTATTCTCCCTAAACAGGAAGGTACAGTATACCATATGTTTTATTGTATCTCTACTATATTTATACTGACCGTATTCTCCCTAAACAGGAAGGTACAGTATACCATATGTTTTATTGTATCTCTACTATATTTATACTGACCGTATTCTCCCTACACAGGAAGGTACAGTACACCATTTGTTTTATTGTATCTCTCCTATATTTATACTGACCGTATCCTCCCTACACAGTAAAGTACAGTATACCATATGTTTTATTGTATCTCTACTACTCATTTACATATATAGTAGATGGTAAACATTTAGAGATGCTAGTAACACAGATTTTGAAATCTGAAAACATTTTTTTCACAGAAACTGGACATTTTATACTCTCAGAATGATCTTTCTAATCATTGTTAAGCAGACAGGAGGCTTTCCTGTTTTAACCTGTTTCAGCTCATGCATTCTAGATTTTCCCTTGATTCTTTTTTTTTGTAGTTTTTACACTTCTCACACAGCTATTTCTACCCAATTTACTGTTGGGCAAAATCAAATCTGATTAAGGATAAGTTTCTGATAGATTTTTTATCTCTAAATGAAATCTGTTATTTATTCACTTTGCTGTTCTGTAATATATTGGTGGTAGATGGTAAAATAATCAGAAGTTGTCTATACAGACTATACTGAAAACCTGACCTTATGGTTCCAGAAAAGTTGTTAAAGTGTTTTGTGATGTATATAAAAGCTTTTCATTGCATAGTTTTTATTATTTTTAGTATCCTACTGTCAATTTTGTCGGTAAACTAGAAAACCATAATTTTTTATTGTTTACATGCTTCTGGCATTGATATGTTTCAAAGCCAAATTCAGCAACCTTTTGTTAGCAACCACTCGAGGGAAAGCCGAGTTGGTCTCTTAAAGGCCCGGTCACACAGCCTTTCACGTCTGTATCGCAGGTAAAATTTCACGATTTTTTTTTTGCCCGTGGTTGAAAATGTGCAGAATTGGCTTACCCGCGGTTAACCCGTGGTATGCCCGCGGCGACTCTTCCGCGTCCTTATCGCGGGCGAAGCGCGGCGGTACCGCGGCCTACCACGGAGAAAGGCGTTTGTCAGTGCTTACATGCGGTACACACGCCAATGCACGTGTTAACGCGGTACAGATGCGGAACAAACGTGCTATGACCGTGCCCCACCCGCTAAAATTTCGCGTCCTACTGCGTGTAACCAAGTCTTAACCGCGGATGTAGCACGTCCTAGCACGTTCGTTCGCGTCTGTACCGTGTCTTTACCGCGTGTGTACCACATGTACCGCCCGCGATTACCCACAGTCTACATATTTGGGCAGCCAAAAACTTTTTCGCGTGGCTAACCGTGTGTGACTTTCTTACCGCGTGTAACAACGGCTGTATCTCGTCTTTATCGCGACCTCAAAGCCTCCAACAGCGTCTGCTTCACGGGCAGAAATTTTTGGCTGTGATTCGGCCGCAATACGCCCGTGGAGGGCTGTGTGACGGGGCCTTAAGAAAGGAGGTCTCTTTAGACAGGTGGTCTTTAATACAGGTTCAGTTAATATAAAACTTGCTACAAACAAATATAAAAATAAGGCAAGTTACAGGTGTGGAGCAGGTTTGACTGTATTTTATGGGAACCAGTTTTATTGGCAAGTGTAAGCAAGTAAATGGTAATTTCAACTGGCTAACTGAGAGGAACTCACCATTTATTGCTGTCTACAAAGCAAGGGGACAAACTCATGGGAATGTTCTTGGGTTACATGGGTAACTTTATACCCAGAGCTGAGATGTTCTATTTGGCTCATAATTATCAATGTTAAAGGCAATACCACTGTCCCGAGTGCCAGCTATATAAGCAACTATTATATTAATTTTATTGAAGAATTAAGAAACCATGTGTTTAAGACTATTATTTATTTGTAGCTGCTTGCTGTATGATTTGAATGTGGGCCTCATGATATATCATCGTTTGGCATTGTTAGGCTATACACAGTTAGTTTTCTAAACTTTATGACATATTTTCCTCATTAGGTTGTACATGTACATATATTTTTTTATAAATAAAAAAAAAATTTAATAATGTTGCTTGTTACTGGAGAGGGCATTACCACGGCGTGATAATGCCCTCGTGTCAAATTACTGCAGATTAAAACCAGCTGACCTTGTTTTATCCAATAGAAACAGATATGAAATAACATGTTTTACAGGTCAGGAACATACAAGTAATGAAGTGATATTGTTAATGATGGATGTTTACAGACTCTCTATAAAGGTTAGTTTTAAAAAACCTATATTATCAGTTACATCAAGAAGAGGGAACTATGTAAATTAAAGGTTTCAGCATTTATAGTTATTTAAAGCAACTGAAATCATCTAGAAATTAAAGTACATATTTCAGCAAACATACCATCAAAAGCTCTGTTTACATATGACATCAATAAAGGTAATAACAAAATACTGAACACCAAGGAAACTGTCAAAAAGACAATCCGTAAATCAAAATCTTAGAACCGGCAAACTTTAGAACCAACAACCAAAAATGTAGCAATGGTCCTGACTTGTTACAGGCCTTCCTCACAAGTCAGTGCTTCTGTGTCCACATGTGTCCACGAAACCCTGACAAACTTAGCTTGGAAAATCCAGGGCTAGAAGATTTTCATATGACATCAAACCTTCAAAATATCAATTAATTAAATTGCTGGAAAGAAGCAAGTGTTTGGCTATAGTCATTCTTACTCATTCTTGAGTGGAAAGAAAACGTAACACAACTAATAAATAACGCGGTAATAACAAACTATTAACACTACTGTAAAAAATACACTGATTTTCACATGGTCTATTCAACAAATCCGTTTGGTATATTTACAATCAACATCAGGATATCCCCTAATCTTTTGATTGGCTACATTCAGGTATGACGTAGTAAATCAAAATAGTGACTTCTAGCCTGGGAATTTCCTAGCTAAGTTTGTCAGGGTTTTGTGGACACATGTGGACACAGAAACCTTGACTTGTGAGGATGGTTACAATCATTTCAAAAGAAATTCTTAAACCAGGTTTTATGGCATGACAAACCTCCCACTTCCATTACTGTATATGTGAGTTGGTTTGTTGATGAAAATGGTTGGGTATCATATACCACTAGTCAAGAGTAGTTGTATCCAACGATCATTGCAGCACAATCAAGTTAAAATCACATTATCATGGGTAAAAAGAAAAATTTCTGTAGTTTGGCAAAGATTCCTGGATTTAAGAAATTGTGTCCGTTTCTGCATCTGGACTGTCACATATTCATTATTCTTATGCTAAAAGAAAAGAAACAATATCACAACAGTATTTCAGAGAACAACAAACTATTTATATTTTGTTCATTATTACAGATAGATCATCACAATATATTGCTACCATCATATTTTTTCAGTTCCAAATGGGAAGACTGGAACAGCTTTGTATACAGTATTTGGAGTCCTGTATTAATCATAAAAATGTTCTAGTGGCCCTCCGTAATTCGGCTAATCTAAGTCTTGACTCTATCAAGGTAACTTTAACATATTGCAACGGTAGAGCATAAATTAACACTATTGTCTAATGACATGTCACCTCCAGGGATTGAACTTGGTATCTCAGTACTGCCAGCCAGCTCTCTAACCTAGTGAGCTAAAGAAGTACTCCGTTAGTTTAGTTGATTTTGACTGGCTATATTCCTACTACCTGATAGAACGTAGATAGGCCACCTGTTACTATATAATATGACTTGTTTGGTTTGAAGTATAGGTGTGTTGCTTTTGACACACCTACCTGTCAGTTAATCTAATCTTATCAGGTCTTCAAGGGACAGATAATTGACACATGAATTCTCACTTTGTTCATGTCCAATCGTTACAGGATTTACACAACAATAGAAGAATCTGTTGAATGAACAATTATGTAAAATGATTATAAAATTGGGACGTCAGAGTAAAGAAGTTGTTAGCTTGCATAGATTTTTATAAACAGTTAAATAATTAGTCATTTAAGTTAAATAATAATTGTACCAGGTTTTGTCACAATGTGTTAAGCAAGCTGTTGTTTGATGTGTTTTGTAAGATAATTTTAATTTTCTTGTCTTTTTTTTCAGGAGTATTGTCTTAAGTTTATTGTAAAAGAAAGTAATTGTAACCAGATTGTAAATAGCTCAGAGTTTGAATCTCTTGATAAACCTTTGATGGTTGAAATTATTCGTAGGAAATTGTCTCCCCCTGCTGCTGCACGAGTTTTACCTGGACCATTACAGGACCAAGTCATGGGTAGGTATTCTGATGACTTTCAAAAGCTTGCAAAATTTTTTTTACGACCCCCACATTTTCACGGATTTAATTATTTTTGCAGTTTACCAATATATTTATAAGGCAAACTAAAGATTGTCATTTATTATCTGTATTAGTGTCCTAAAATCCTATAATTACTGTGCCCCTATTGGTGCTCTGTATCACCCTAAAATTCCCACTTCATTTCCTTGACCAAAGTGAAGAGTTTTTTTAAGACATATACCTAATACATTAATTGGCCTATTGACACTTACTGACGATTTTGATTTCATAATTAGTGGTACACAGGAGGATTTGTTTACAGGTAATATGGTCGGATTCCTGTTATCGATGGGTCGACAATGGCCATTGATACTATAGTTCACAAATTACAAAACAAGATGACATAAAACTTTGCTTTGCAGAGTTTACATTAATAGCCCCGTGTCTTGCTATAGAATTCAGAGTTCAAAATTAACAGACCCTAAGACACATTTTCTGTGTACGTGTATTTAAAGTAGATGTGATTGCTAGCAAAATTTTGTGTATTATTTTTGGTAAAGTACAAATCTATTAATAAAATGTACTTTAAGATAAGGTCAAAGCACCATAAAACAAACAAAACACTTTTCAAATAGGAAAACACAACAAAATCCCCCCTCCCCACCAGTCACATAAAAAATAATAAACAAATCTGAGAAAAAGCACAATTCTCATGCACCTCTTTTTTTAAAATCCTAGCTGGAACTTATTAAACATTTAAAATAAAGACATAATACAAGGTCTTTTAATTTGAATAGCAGATTGTTTTTGTCCCCTGACGTGAAGGGTCGGAGCGACATTGTTTTGTTGGTCTGCAGCACTTTTTGTGGAAACAATTCCTGTGAAACCGCTTGACGGATTTCTTAGATATTTGGTAGGATTAATTGTTATTATGTGTATATGTGGATACTCGTCCCCCATTTTGATTTTTCAAATTTTGTCAGAGTTATGGTTCTTTGACCATTTCAGTAATATAGCAAATAGTGGTATATATGTGGACACAACTTATCTGAAACTGCTTGACAGATTGCTTTGATTTTTGCTGGAATCAATTTTTTTATAATGTGGGGGCCTAGGTGGTCGAGTGGTTAAGGTATTTCGTCTACTATTGATCACGTGGTCTGTCAACACTGAGATTTCGGGTTCGATTCTCACTGCAGGCAGGGTGTACTCGACTCCAATCTTAATTGACAAGGATTGCCAGTTTTCCTACAGCAGGTCGGGAGTTTTCTCCAGGTACTCCGGCTTCCTCCCCCAATAAAAACTGGACGCCATGATATAGCTGAAAAATTGCTGAAAGTGGCGTTAAAACACTATCAAACAACAAAAACAACAATATAATGTGTAGATGTGCATACTTTCCCATAATTTTGATTCGTCAAATTGTGTCAGAGTTATGCGACTTTGACCATTTCATTACTATAATACACTGGTACATCTTGTGGACGTTTGCTTTGATATTTGGTAGGATTAATTATTATGATCTATAGATGTGCATACTTCACCACAATTTTGATTCGTACTTCCACAGCACTTTGTGGACACAACTCCTCTGAAACTGCTTGACGGATTGCTTTAATATTTGGTAGGAATAATTTTTATGATGTGTAGATGTGCATACTTCAATGCAATTTTGATTCAAACCTCCGTCCACCTGTCTGTCCATCCACAGCACTTTGTGGACTCAACTCCTCTGAAACTACTTCATAAATTGCTTTGAAGGATAAATTGTTATGATATGTAGATGTGTACATTTTACTGCCATTTTAATTCTTCAGATTTTCAAAGAAAATTTTTTTCTTTCTTCAAACAAATTTCTTCTTTAAATTATAGTTATCTAACATAATATTTGTGCAAAAAATCATAATATAAATAAGTAACATTATATTTATTTACTACATATGTGCAATTAGCTTTTAATCTAATTATGTCTATTTTCATAACTTTTAAGCAAGGTCATTAGAGAAGGACTTGGAGATATTTCTTCGCACCAGTGGTAAAGAATTCTGTGATGTAGTTTTAGTTCTAGATGGCACCCATATACCAGCACATAAATCCATTCTGGCTGCTCGATCGAACTACTTTGAAGCTCTGTTTAGATGGTCAATGCCAGAAGATAACACTGTTAAGGTAAGTACAGCAGCCATGCTCTGTTTAGATTATCTATGCCAGAAGATAACACTTTTAAGGTAAGTACAGCAGCCATGGTCTGTTTGGATGGTCTATGCCAGAAGATAACACTGTTAAGGTAAGTACAGCAGCCATGGTCTGTTTAGATTATCTATGACAGAAGATAACACTGTTAAGGTAAGTACAGCAGCCATGGTCTGTTTAGATGGTCTATGACAGAAGATAACACTGTTAAGGTAAGTACAGCAGCCTTGCTCTGTTTAGATGGTCATGCCAGAAAATAACACTGTAAAGATAAGTACAGCAGCCATGGTCTGTTTAGATTATCTATGCCAGAAGATAACACTGTTAAGATAAGTACAGCAGCCATGGTCTGTTTAGATTATCAATGTCAGATGATAACACTGTTGAGGTATGTACAGTAGCCATGCTCTGTTTAGATGGTCATGCCAGAAAATAACACTGTTGAAGTTTACAGTAGCAATGCTCTGTTTAGATGGTCATGCCAGAAAATAACACTGTATAGGTAAGTACAGCAGCCATGGTCTGTTGGATGGTCTATGCCAGAAGATAGCACTGTTAAGATAAATACTGCAGCCATGGTCTGCTAAGATTGTCTATGCCAGAAGATAACACTGTTAAGGTAAGTACAGCAGCCATGGTCTGTTTTGATGGTCTATGCCAGAAGATAACACTGTTAAGGTAAGTACAGCAGCCATGGACTGTTTGGATGGTCTATGCCAGAAGATAACACTGTTAAGGTAAGTACAGCAGCCATGGTCTGTTTGGATGGTCTATGCCAGAAGATAGCACTGTTAAGATAAATACTGCAGCCATGGTCTGTTAAGATTGTCTATGCCAGAAGATAGCACTGTTAAGGTAAGTACAGCAACCATGGTCTGTTTGGATTGTACATGCCAGAAGATAACACTTTTAAGGTAAGTACAGCAGCCATGGTCTGTTTAGATTGTACATGCCTGAAGATAACACTGTAAAGGTAAGTACAGCAGCCATGGTCTGTTTAGATGGTCTATGCCAGAAGATAACACTGTTAAGGTAAGTACAGCAGCCATGGTCTGTTTAGATTGTACATGCCAGAAGATAACACTGTAAAGGTAAGTACAGCAGCCATGGTCTGTTTAGATGGTCTATGCCAGAAGATAACACTGTTAAGGTAAGTACAGCAGCCATGGTCTGTTTGGATGGTCTATGCCAGAAGATAGCACTGTTAAGATAAATACTGCAGCCATGGTCTGTTAAGATTGTCTATGCCAGAAGATAACACTGTTAAGGTAAGTACAGCAGCCATGGTCTGTTTAGATGGTCTATGCCAGAAGATAACACTGTTAAGGTAAGTACAGCAGCCATGGTCTGTTTGGATGGTCTATGCCAGAAGATAACACTGTTAAGATAAGTACAGCAGCCATGGTCTGTTAGGATGGTCTTTGCCAGAAGATAGCACTGTTAAGATAAATACTGCAGCATGGTCTGTTAAGATGGTCTATGCCAGAAGATAACACTGTTAAGGTAAGTACAGCAGCCATGGTCTGTTTAGATGGTCATGCCAGAAAATAATTCTGTTAAGGTAGGTAAGTACAGCAGCCATGGTCTGTTTGGATGGTCTATGCCAGAAGATAGCACTGTTCAGGTAAGTACAGCAGCCATGGTCTGTTTAGATGGTCATGCCAGAAAATAATTCTGTTAAGGTAGGTAAGTACAGCAGCCATGGTCTGTTTGGATGGTCTATGCCAGAAGATAGCACTGTTAAGATAAATACTGCAGCCATGGTCTGTTTAGATGGTTAATAGTGCAAGAAGATAACACTATTAAGGTAAATACAACAGCTATGGTCTGTTTAGATGGTCCATGCCAGAAGATAACACTGTTAAGGTTAGTACAGCAGCCATGCTCTGTTTACATGGTCAGTGTCAATAGATAACACTGTTAAGGTTAGTACAGCAGCCATGGTCTGTTTAGATGGTTTTTTCAGCTATATCATGGCATCCAGGTTTTAATTGAGGAGGAAGCTGGAGTACCCAGAGAAAACTCCAGACCTTCTGTCAGAAGACTGACATTATTTGTTATATTTAACAAATGCCATTTAATTTATTTATTTGAAGTGTACAATTGTTACCTTGAGCTGTAATACATTGCAGATTGCCATAGGAGAGATGGTGCCCTCCAGACAAGCGTTTGACAGTTTGTTACGGTATATATATTACAGTGACACAACAATGCCACCAGAGGATTCGTTGTACCTTTTCCCAGCTCCACATTTCTATGGTTTTACTAATAACAGACTTCAGGTAACTTAAATTAATATAATTCAATTTAATTAATTACTTAATTAAGTATGATTACTGATATACCTGGGTAGTATTGTGTAATGATTTAAAGAATTTAATAAGCATTGTTTGGCTGGTTCTCGAAAACGTAAGATATCATGGAACAAACTTGTTTTTTATTTAATAAATAAATTTTGTGACTTTTGATTTGCTGGAAAATATTTTCTATCAGAGGATGAAAAACAAATTTGATCGTCATGTAGACATGCGCTATTTGACGTCATATATTACTCCAGTAGAAACTAACAATTTTTGTGTTGATCTCTTTTTTCAAAAATGTCCAGTTACAAAATTGTTGAGTTTATTCAATTGTTTGAATTTATTTATAAGTATTAACTACAAAAAATTTTTTCTCCATCGAGGGATAACAAAATTTCCATTGTGCACATTTAATATAATCCGCAACGTGGATTATACAATGTGCAAAACAGAAATTTTGTTATCCCTCGATTAAGAAAATTTTTTTTGTAGTTAATCCTTAAATAGATATTATTATTTATTTACCTATTTGGTTTATAAATAAACTACTGCACATTTCAAAAAATTACACCTACAAGTAAACATCCCGTTATTATAATGATTTTAAAACTTGTGTACATCCACATTTTTTATGACGAAATGAATTTGGGCATGACTATCAGGAATATGTAGCTATCAAGAACAGGCTAAGGCAGGATAGGTGACTGGACGAATATTGGTGAATATTCTTTTCAGGATAAAAATTGTACTTCACTAGGTGTGGTGCAGTATAATGTTCTGCTTAATTAATGATCTAAATAAGCCATTTAAATTTAGCCATTAAAATGTAACTACCTCAAGCAGCATGGTGCTCACAAAGTCTGTTATTTTTGTATTTACTTTAGTAGCAGATGACAGTTTCAATTGATACATGTATCACAACTGAAAATTGTACTCCCACAGGAATAAAAGTTTTCCTTAATTTGATGGCTTTTTCATTCAGACTGTCATCTTTGTGAGCCAAGGGTAACGATCAGGTCCCCCAAGGATAAAAAGAATGGTAGCAACCCTTGGCTAGCGAAAATGTTAAACTATGAGAATTTGGTCTCTATATAATGCTATACTGACATTGAGGAGTTCTTTTACATCTGGATTTCAATCACAAATGCTCTTTATTGGAACATAGAAGTTATGGTATCCCCCTGTATTTTTCTAAGAAGTTATTGTATCCCCACTGTATTTCACTAAGAAGTTATTGTATCCCGACTGTATTTCACTAAGAAGTTATTGTATCCCCACTGAATTTCACTAAGAAGTTATTGTATCCCCACTGTATTTCACTAAGAAGTTATTGTATCCCCACTGTATTTCACTAAGAAGTTATTGTATCCCCAATGAATTTCACTAAGAAGTTATTGTATCCCAACTGTATTTCACTAAGAAGTTATTGTATCCCTATAGTATTTCACTAAGAAGTTATTGAATCCCCCACTGTATTTCACTAAGAAGTAATTGTATCCCAACTGTATTTCACTAAGAAGTTATTGTATCCCCCACTGTATTTCACTAAGAGTTTATTGTATCCCCACTGTATTTCACTAAGAAGTTATTGTATCCCCACTGTATTTCACTAAGAAGTTATTGTATCCCCACTGTATTTCACTAAGAAGTTATTGTATCCCCACTGTATTTCACTAAGAAGTTATTGTATCCCCACTGTATTTCACTAAGAAGTTATTGTATTCCAACTGTATTTCACTAAGAAGTTATTGTATCCCCACTGTATTTCACTAAGAAGTTATTGTATCCCCACTGTATTTCACTAAGAAGTTATTGTATCCCCACTGTATTTCACTAAGAAGTTGTTGTATTCCAACTGTATTTCACTAAGAAGTTATTGTATCCCCACTGTATTTCACTAAGAAGTTATTGTATCCCCACTGTATTTCACTAAGAAGTTATTGTATCCCCACTGTATTTCACTAAGAAGTTATTGTATCCCCACTGTATTTCAGGCATACTGTAAACATAATCTGGAGAAGAATGTGTCAGTACAGAATGTTGTTCAGGTAGGTTGTCTAGGTGGATTTTTTTTTTCACAAGACATTTTCACTAGCCATAAGTGACTATATCATTTATTTATAATTAATTCATAATCATGGATATGTTCTTTATGCTTGTTTTGTTTGAATGTTATTTAAAGCCACTTTAAGCAATTTTTTAGCTATTTCATGCTGTCAAGTTTTATTGCGGGAGGAAGTTGGAGTACTTGGAGAAACCCCCTGACCTTTGGTATGAAAATTGGCAATCCTTGTCAATTAAGATTTTTAGTCTAGTACACCATGCCCACAGTGAGACTCGACCCACAACCTCAGTGTTGACAGGCATATGATCAATAGTAGACTTATTCCTTAACTCCTCGGCTACTGAGGCTCCATGTTCTTAATGACAGTTTTCTTTAGAAATGGAAAAGATCATAATTTTGTCTTATTACCGGTATACTTCAGTATGACTCAAATAATCAAATTATGGATCGAAATGAAGTTATAACAACAATATTTTATTAATATTTCAGATTTTAGAAGCTGCTGATAAAATTCAAGCCTTGGACATGAAGAAACATGCCTTAAGACTAATGGTTCATAACTTCCAAAACGTAAGTCTACATAACATGTCAATAAATCAACTCGCAGAAAGCCAACTTGCTACAAGTTACTGCTAGGATACATTACATCTGTGAAAAATATTTGCTTTGATGTTTTATGGTCAACACCACAAATTATTCCGCTACCAGCTTCACAGAGGGAAATATAAGCTTGCAGTCTGTTCATCAGTTCGTCACACAAGTTTCCTTACTTGTTTGTTAGCGCTTGGAGATATTGGGTTGATATTTGGTATGTGTCAACCAGCACAAGTTACATATCAAGTTTGAATTTTGTTCCAGTCCAATAATTTTTGATGAAGTTATGGCCCTTGGAATTGCCACGCGGGGACTGTATATTGCATATGCAATACTCTCCACCCTTTTTTAATAAAGCTTTGCATGAAAAGCTTTTTAAATGATTTATGATACAAAAACATGTGGCTCTTTGGAATTTTGGAAGAAGAAAAAAGGTAATTGCCTGTCAAACTATGTACATACTTCATAAATTATGGGTCAAGAAATAGTAAGCCAATTATTTTGTTTCTGATTTGTGATCATTCTGATTGGCTTTTATGTCAAAATGTCACTACGGTGCTTTGATACTGAAGTAACTGACAACATGTCTTTCTACATGAACACACTCCAGAGGATCTGAGACTTCTAGTCCTCACTTATTATTTCTTAACTTGGCTTGGTCATCCTATACGGAGCAATATAACTGATATTCTTTTAAATCTGGGAGAGTAAAGATGGCTGTTTAGTAGATATGTCAGGTTGTCGGGACTTTTCTCATTCAGCTTAACGTGACATTGCATTTATTATTTTATTATTTGTTTCTTGAAACTATATTAAAATATGGTTGCCTGTTATTGTGTATTATTTTCTGTAAGAATTTAGAAAAATGTCTGTTTTTAGGTGTTTGTCTGTTCTGTTTTCCTAAATGACATCTACAAATGTATTATTTTGGTAGTTAATTGTCATGAGGTTGCTTTGAATCTCACCCATTTACTTGGAAGTTTGTTTGCTTTGAAATTCACCTTTTTGTTTTGAAGTTACCTGTTTACTTTGAATTTCATCCATTACTTTGAAGTTCACCTGTTTGCTTTGATGTTGCCTGTTTACAGTTGGCACTTTGACTGTCACCCATTACTTTAAACTTTGCTTTGTACTTTTTAATTGAACTGTTTGCTTGAGGGTACCTGTTTGTCTGTTTACAGGTGGCACATCTCCCTGAATTGACGAGACTGAACAAGGAATTGCTGCTGGAAATAATAAAAGCCAAAGCAGACGATGAAGGAGAGACAAATCTATCTAAAGATTGGTCCTTGTCTAACATCAGTGATATTTAAAATCTGTTGAATCAGTCTGAACTTATTTTTAAAAAATATTTTATTTTCTAGTCTATAAGTCTATTATAAATCTATGGCCATTGGTTGTGTATTAGACACAATGATGTATTGTATGCAGCCAATATCCAATACACATAACTATAAATCTATGGCCAATGGTTGTGTATTAGACACAATGATGTATTGTATGCAGCCAATATCAATACATGAGACTATAAATCTATAGCCATTGATTGTGTATTAGACACAATGGTATATTGGATGCACCCAATACATGTGATTCATTTATCTTTAACCTGCTTGATTTCTTGTCTATAATACTCACCCAGGGTATTAAACATGAGGATTGTAACAAATGATAACATTTAATTGATAGTAAAACAAATGTTCATTTTCTCTCAAGGATTATTGAACAAATATATCATGTCTGGGAGGGATAATTGAAGGATGAAAATTTCCTGAGTGGGTAGGCGAATAAAATTTTATTCTTGAGACGTATTTTTCAGGCATATCTCTCCCATCATAATATATCTGTTTAATGTTCATTTTCTCTCAAGAATTATTGAACAGATATATCATGTCTGGGAGGGATAATTGAGGGATGAAAATTTCCTGAGTGGGTAGGCGAATGAAATTTTATTCTTGAGACGTATTTTTCAGGCATATCTCTCCCAGCATGATATATCTGTTTAATTACACAGAATATCATGGTTTATCACTTGGATCGTAGTGTACTAGAATTATTATCTTTTTACTATCGGAACATTTCCGTTATGCAAAATTGATAAATCATGTTAATTATGTTACATTTACTTTGAGGTAAATTTCCGAATGAATTTTTATGGGGGAAAAGCTTTCAAGGCAAAATAAAGCATATAAATATCTTGACACAGCGGGGAAAACAGGATTTATTGTATAATATATATGGAAAGCTGTTATAATGACTGAATGCATTAAAATGCTTAAAAAATACGTCTGCTAACAACCAATCAGAATCCAGGACACTATGTCAGGTGTAATTAAACAGAAAGTACATCTATTTACAGTAAACAAATCTTGAGGTATGATATTTGACATAGACACTTGTTGTTGGGCTGGAAACCATGCTATATTGCTATTTACAGAAATATATTGATTTATTGTGCAATAATTGGAAAGACCGTAGCATCTTGTTATAATGAATATGATTGGCTACCAGAAAAAGTAATTTGACATTTTAGATAGTGGAATTTTGAAAATTCCTTGCAGAATATGAAGAATCACAAAATGTCACTATATGTGGTAATACTATCTAATTATCTTTTTTATGTGTATTATATTTTTTAAAGGAACAAACCTTGTTTGTAAAGTATATATAAATTTCTTATTTTTGCATATTTTTAAACACTTATACAAGAATTAGTTATTACTTTGATATATATATGTTTAAACCAAAGTTATATTATTAAATTTCTCTTCATATTTTTTCTATAACAACATTGAAGATTTTCCTACAATAAAACCACAGTTAATCACCAATTGTATTTAACGGACACATGTTGCATATTTTTCTGTTATATGTACAATGTATGTATGATCAAATCTTAAACTTAATGAACATTTTAAAGCAAGATGCAACATATTTTGACTGCATTTTGTACCATACAGTGTATTATAATACATTGGATTCTACTTAATACATCGTTTTCAATACACACTTCTGTAATGCAGTAAATCATAGTCGGCAGTTTGTAGCTTTGTAGTTATTGCCTTTAGTCGTCGGTTGTTGTTAAATATTCATATAAGTAAATGTGAAAGTGAAGTCATTGGTGGAACCAAGGAGGATTCCTTGGCCCTTGTTTTCTCAAAATTTTAAAAATGCCTAGGGCATTGTGAAATTTGCCAAAGCCCTTAAACCCACCCACTATTATATATATCCATCATAGTACTCCTATGTCACAATAATAACACAAATTGGAAGATAAAATGACAGCTCCCTTCAAACTTTATATTATAAGAGTATAAATTTATTAACTGCCAAATCTCATCAGGTGTATGCTGACGTAAGATTGATCATATTGTCTTTAATAAAAAAGTTATGTTATAAAATTAGTCTTATGCCAATGGAGTATATATTAAGCCATGTTATTGCTTAAATGTTTTTGTTCATATTTTTCACATTTTTTGTTTAAATCAAATGAATTTTGCATGTGCCAATGTTTAAAATGTATAAAATATCCACAACGATTGTTATTTCATGGCATATTTGTTAAGTACTTCTAATAATTGTTTGCAATATATAAACTGTGATGGGCTTCACTGTTTTGCACTGAAACAAAATTTAAAAACCACATTTGTTATAACCGTTATTGTTTACCTATGTATTAGGTTGTAGATTGTTTATATTGAAAGTAATAAATATTTATAACAAAAAGTAATTGTCTCAGTGTTGAGTTACAGTATATATGATGGCTTGTGTCCAATGTAGGGGGTGGGGGTATCGGTAGCCAATTGGTTAAAGTAGTTCATCTACTGTTGATCACATGGTCTGTCAACACTGAGATTGTGGGTTCACTGTGGGCAGGGTGCGCTTGACTCTAATTTTAATTGACAAAGATTGCCAGTTTTCCTACCGAAGGTCTGGGGTTTTCTACAGGTCCTCCTCATCCAAATAAAAACTGGACGACATGATATGTCTGAAAAATTGCTGAAAGTGGTGTTAAACAACATACAAACAAACAAATCAAATGTAGGGGACTGTTAATTGACAAGGTGTTACAATCCAGGGATTTTCCCGGGGTACTCCTGCTTCCTCTCCAAATAAAAACTGGTACACCATGATACAATCTCTGGAGCCAAGGTCATATCCTCTCCGTTCCATATTCCATAACGCTACGCTTAGGATATCGCTTCTGTCACACAAGCTTGAGGTTTCTCTATAAACTCTGCCCACTAATTGGTCTAAATTATAGAAATACCAAAAAAATTCAGTCTTGCACACTGCACAATTATTTTTGACCATAGTGAAGAAAAATTTTAATTTGAATGAAAAGTGAATAAGGTTGAAAAATTTGTTTATTCCAGAATTGCAGACAATAACAACTTAGATAATCTCCAAATAAACATGAAAAATATATCAGTGTATTCAATAAAAAAGAAAAACTTTAAAATGTGAAATCAATTGATCAATACGTTTGTTTTCTCAAATCCTATTTTATAGAGGCTAACAAATCAATAGATATGGGAGAAGCTTAATTCTTTGTGTAGCAGAGGTGAATTCTGATAGAGAAAGATATGTAGCCTCTGTTTCAGAGATCGACCATGATATAGCTGAAAAATTGGTAACCTTTGAACTGTGAACTTTAACAAACGATCAACAAAAACTAACTAATAATGAAGCCAAACTCCAGCTGCATGAAGACTTTAGGATTGTGATTTCTGCTTTTCCTTGCCCATAATTACTTCTGCTATCTTTATAATGTACATATTATGAAGGGATTGAGTGGTATTTAGCACAAAAGAAAATTTTTTTCAGTTTCATTGTGATATTCTTTCGGCACTTCAAAGCTTATGGTCTTCAGTTGGACATGCATTTATAACTCGTATCAAATTGCTCCGACTCCAACTTGACATTAAATATCTGTTTACATTGTGATTATACTCTTGATTCTCACATCCTATATATGTCAAAAAGCTTTATGACCCAACTTTCGCTGGTGGGACATAAAAATTCAGGAAAATATGCACATCTACCTACAAATAGTGTGTCCTTATAGCTACAACATTCGTGAAACTATGTTGAGTTGGCAAGTGTTTTCAGTAGCATATTTTGACCAAAATTCAAAGTTTTAAAGCACATAACACCTATGAAAAATATGGAATCATAATTTCAAGTAGATATGTGCATAGTATGTCTTTATTACCTAGAAAATTGCATTATCTTTATTATGGTTTCCAATAATTTGACAAGATCGATTTATGGACTGATTGAACATTTGCCTATTCAAGCTATATTCAGGACAAGAACAAAGACAACACAATAAATTTCGGGAAAGGGATGGGTCAACACAAAATTTTGACTGCTTCTACTAAAGTATAGAGATTTGAGTAGGGTGGAAAATTTTGCATTTTTCACAGCTACAAGACAAGAACAGAACAGACAAAAACCAGACGGAATAAACCTGTAAAGCCTGGATCTCAACAGGCTACAGTCAGAGACTGACCCCACAGGACAGAGAGAAAGACAGTATAAACATGTCAAGCCTGGATCTCAACAGGCTACGGTAAGAGATCAACCCCACAGGACAGACAGAAGGACAGTATAAACATGTAAAGCCCGAATCTCAACAGGCTACAGTCAGAGACCGACCAAACAAGAAAGACAGAAGGACAGTATAAACATGTAAAGCTTACAGGCTACAGTCAGATACCGACCCCACAGGACAGACAGAAGGACAGTATAAACATGTAAAGCTGACAAACTACAGTCAGATACCAACCCCACAGGACAGAGAGAAAGACAGTATAAACATGTAAAGCCTGGATCATAACAGGCTACAGTCAGAGACCAACCCCACAGGACAGACAGAAGGACAGTATAAACATGTAAAGCTTGCAGGCTACAATCAGAGACCGACCCCACAGGACAGACAGAAGGACAGTATAAACATGTAAAGCCTGGATCTCAACAGGCTACAGTCAGAGACCGATCCCACAGGACAGAGAGAAGGACAGTATAAACATGTAAAGCAAGGATCTCAACAGGATACAGTCAGAGACCAACCCCACAGGACAGACAGAAAGACGGAATAAACATATAAAGCTTGTATCTCAACAGGCTACAGTCAGAGACAGACCCCACAAGACAGACAGAAAGACGGTATAAACATAAAAACTAGGATCTCAACAGGCTACAGTCAGAGACAGAACCCACAGGACAGACAGAAAGACGGTATAAACATGTAAAACCTGGATCTCAACAGGCTACTGTCAGAGACAGACCCCACAGGACAGACAGATGATATAAACATGTAAAGCCTTGACCTCAACAGGCTACAGTCAGAGACAGACCCCAGAGGGCCAGACAGAAAGACGGTATTAACATTGTAAAGCCTTGATCTCAACAGGCTACAGTCAGAGACCGACCCCACAAGACAGACAGGACAGTATAAACATGTAAAGCCTGGATCTCAACGGGCTAAAGACAAAGACAGACCCAACAGGGCAGAGAGAAGGACAGTATAAACATGTAATGCCTGGATCTCAACAGGCTACAGTCAGAGACCGACCCCATATGACAGACAGAAGGACAGTATAAACATGTAAAGCTTACAGGCTACAGTCAGAGTCCAACCCCACAGGACAGAGAGAAAGACAGTATAAACATGTAAAGCCTGGATCTCAACAGGCTACAGTCAGAGACCGATCCCACAGGACAGAGAGAAAGACAGTATAAACATGTAAAGCCTGGATCTCAACAGGCTACAGTCAGAGACCGACCCCACAGGACAGGGAGAAAGACCGTATAAACATGTAAAGCCTTGATCTCAACAGGCTACAGTCAGAGACAAATCCCACAGGACAGACGGACAGTATAAACATTTAAAGCTTACAGACTACAGTCAGAGACCGACCCCACAGGACAGACAGAAAGACGAAATAAACATGTAAAGCCTGGATTTCAACAGGCTACAGTCAGAGACCGACCCCACAGGACAGACAGAAAGACGGGATAAACATGTAAAGCCTGGATCTCGACAGGATACAGTCGGAGACCGACCCCACAAGAAAGACAGAAGGACAGTATAAATATGTAAAGCCTGGATCTAAACGGGTTAAAGACAGACAGACCCCACAGGACAGACAGAAAGACGGAATAAACATGTAAAGCCTGGATCTCAACAGGCTACAGTCAGAGACCGACCCCACAGGACAGACAGACAGACAGTATAAACATGTCAAGGCTGGATCTCAACAGGCTACAGTCAGAGACTGACCCCACAGGACAGACAGACAGACGGTATAAACATGTAAAGCCTGGATCTCAACAGGCTACAGTCAGAGACAGACCCCACAGGACAGAAAGATGATATAAACATGTAAAGCCTGGACCTCAACAGGCTACAGTCAGAGACAGACCCCACAGTACAGACAGAAAGGCGAAACTAGAGTAAAATAACCTGTGAGCAATGCTCACCATTGATACCCCCCGCTTCACAATTACTTTGAAAATTCAGGTGTTCTTAATTATGAAATTGAAACTTTATCTAGTTAAACGTGAAGGCGAAGTGAAGGCGAAGTTGCAGATAAAACATGTAACCCTACCCAATCCCACAAAGAATGGCATTCCCTATGTCAATGACAAAGTCCACGTTTTTCTATGGGAAACCTCCAATAATATTCTGATCAAAATGTTTAATATCCAGTGCACAATGGCAATATGTGACCAAGATTCTGTGTAAGTTTCAACAAATTCCATTCAGTGGTGTAGGAGGAGTTGCAAATAAAAGATGGGTATCCCCTTATGTCCATGACAAAGTCCATGCCTTTCTATGGGAAACCCCAAATATCATTCCGATAAAAATGTTAAATATCTCCTGCACAATGGCACTATGTGACATGGATTCTGTGTAAGTTTCATCAAATTCCATTCAGTGGTGTAGGAGGAGTTGCACATAAGAGATGGGTATCCCCTTATGTCAATGACAGTCCATGTTTTTCTATGGGAAACCCCAAATATCATTCTGAACAAAATGTTAAATATCTCCTGCACAATGGCACCATGTGACATGGATTCTGTGTAAGTTTCAACAAATTCCATTCAGTGGTGTAGGAATGAGTTGCACATAAGAGATGGGTATCCCTTATGTCCATGACAAAGTCCATGTTTTTCTATGGGAAACCCCAAATATCATTCCAATCGAAATGTTTAATATCTAGTGCACAATGGCAATATGTGACAACATTCTGTGTAAGTTTCATCAAATTCCATTTAGTGGTGTTGGAGGAGTCGCACATAAGAAATGGGTATCCCCTTGTGTCAATGACAGTCTGTGTTTTTCTATGGGAAACCCCAAATATCATTCCGATCAAAATGTTTAATATCTCCTGCACAATGGCACTATGTGACAAGGATTCTGTGTAAGTTTCAACAAATTCCATTCAGTGGTGTAGGAGGAGTTGCACATAAGAGATGAGGACCCCCTTAAGTCAATGACAATGTCCATGTTTTTCTATGGGAAACCCCAAATATCATTCCGATCAAAATGTTTAATATCTCCTGCACAATGGCACTATGTGACAAGGATTCTGTGTAAGTTTCATTAAATTCCATTCAGTGGTGTAGGAGGAGTTGCACATAAGAGATAGGGACCCCCTTAGGTCAATGACAAAGTCCATGTTTTTCTATGGGAAACCCCAAATATCATTCCGATCAAAATGTTAAATTTCTCCTGCACAATGGCACTATGTGACAAAGATTCTGTGTAAGTTTCATCAAATTCCATTCAGTGGTGTAGGAGGAGTTGCAAATAAGAGAAAGTGCAACGGACGGACGGACACCATGAACACTATATACCCCCCGCTTTTCAAGCGGGGGGTATAATAAACATGTAAAGCCTGGACCTCAACAGGCTACAGTCAAGAGACCTACCCCACAGGACAGACAGACGGTATAAACATGTAAAGCCTGGATCTCAACAGGCTACAGTCAGAGACAGACCCCACAGGACAGACAGATGATATAAACATGTAAAGCCTGGATCTCAACAGGCTACAGTCAGAGACAGACCCCACAGGACAGACAGATGATATAAACATGTAAAGCCTGGATCTTAACAAGCTACAGTCAGAGACAGGACCCCATAGGACAGACAGACGGACAGCATAAACAGATAAAGCTTGGATCTCAACAAGCTACAGTCAGAGACAGACCCCACAGGACAGACAGATGATATAAACATATAAAGCCTGGATCTTAACAGGCTACAAACGACATACCCATATCATTATATATTCACACTTTTTCTGCATTGGTTTAATTCCACCATAAGAACTTTTTCATCTATATCATGGTGTCCAGTTTTAATTGGGTGAAAGCCAGAGTACTCAGTAAAAATCCAGACCTTTGGTGGGAATACTAGCAATCTTTGTCAATTAAGATCAGAACCGAGCACACCCTGCCTGCAGTGAGACTCAATCCCACAACCTCATTGTTGATGTGATCAATAGTAGTTGTCTAACATTAACCATTCAGCCACCGAGGCCCCTTTTGCAGCGGTATATGAACTTATCAAAGTGAGGTTTTAAAATTTTATTTTAAAAGTAGCATATTCAAATGGTTTTCACTTTTCAACATAAAACATGAACATAAAAACATTAACATTCTTCTTGCTCCTTTGATCAGCATTTACACAAAACTAACATACTCATAACAACAAATAAAACATGTAAACAGACTTAAAAGACTTTAAAGTACATAATAAATAATGAAAAGCTATTTATAAATGGACAAAATGAATGTTATAACATATAACGGGGAGGGACAGAGGACAGCGATTCGTCAGAGATGTTCTTCACAGGAAACTTAGCTCACATTAGAAATAAATTGGTTTGTAATTAAAAACACATTTATTAAAAAAATAGTGAACAAAGCACATTAAACATTAAAGTTATACATACATGTACTTATAATTCCATTTGATACAAATAAGGAGGTTTTTTTTAAATTACTTCCTGTGTATTTGTGCAACATACTCCCGATGTAAATATAGCAACTATTTATATTTCAATGTCTACCATTGGTTATAATAAGGTTCATTGATGTGAACAAATTGGCTAAAAAATAAAAAATCTGACTATTGTGTTACAGACAAGAAGCTTCCATCCAAATCAATAACTGGTGGACTTATGCAGATTTTGTCTTTTACAATTGTCCACAGTGGAAGTGGACATAAAGCAGATAAAACTTCAAGCTCATCTACCCTACCAATATTTGGAGTGGACAGGCTGGTTTTTTTCTTCTATTTTTGGCTGTTTTACAATACTAGCAGTATAATAAAATCCAACAGTGCAGATAACCGGTGGACACAGTCCAGTGAATATTGGTAAATTGTCCAGATAACTAGTGGTCACACTCCAGTGGACATTATTGAATTGTTAAGATAACCAGTGGTCACAGTCCAGTGGACATTATTGAATTGTCCAGATAACCAGTGGTCACAGTCCAGTGGATATTGGTGAACTGTCCAGATAACCAGTGGTCACAACCCAGGGGATATTAGTGAATTGTCAAGATAACCAGTGGTCACAGTCCAGTGTGAACTGTCTAGATAACCAGTGGTCACAACCCAGGGGATATTAGTGAACTGTCCAGATAACCAGTGGTCACAGTCCAGGGGATATTAGTGAATTGTACAGATAACCGGTGGTCACAGTCCAGGGGATATTGGTGAATTGTCAAGATAACCAGTGGTCACAGTCCAGTGTGAACTGTCTAGATAACCAGTGGTCAGTCTAGGGGATATTGGTGAATGTCTAGATAACCAGTGGTCGCAGTCCAGGGGATATTGGTGAATTGTCCAGATAACCAGTGGTCACAGTCCAGGGGATATTGGTGAACTGTCCAGATAACCGGTGGTCACAGTCCAGTGTGAACTGTCTAGATAACCAGTGGTCACAACCCAGGGGATATTAGTGAATTGTACAGATAACCGGTGGTCACAGTTCAGGGGATATTGGTGAATTGTCAAGATAACCAGTGGTCACAGTCCAGTGTGAACTGTCTAGATAACCAGTGGTCACAACCCAGGGGATATTAGTGAACTGTCCAGATAACCAGTGGTCACAGTCCAGGGGATATTAGTGAATTGTACAGATAACCGGTGGTCACAGTCCAGGGGATATTGGTGAATTGTCAAGATAACCAGTGGTCACAGTCCAGTGTGAACTGTCTAGATAACCAGTGGTCACAACCCAGGGGATATTAGTGAATTGTCCAGATAACCAGTGGTCACAACCCAGGGGATATTAGTGAATTGTACAGATAACCGGTGGTCACAGTCCAGGGGATATTGGTGAATTGTCAAGATAACCGGTGGTCACAGTCCAGGGGATATTGGTGAATTGTCCAGATAACCGGTGGTCGCAGTCAAGGGGATATTGGTGAATTGTCCAGATAACTGGTGGTCACAGTCCAGTGTGAACTGTCTAGATAACCAGTGGTCAGTCTAGGGGATATTGGTGAATGTCTAGATAACCAGTGGTCGCAGTCCAGGGGATATTGGTGAATTGTCCAGATAACCAGTGGTCACAGTCCAGGGGATATTGGTGAATTGTCCAGATAACCGGTGGTCACAGTCCAGGGGATATTGGTGGATTGTCCAGATAACCAGTGGTCACAGTCCAGGGGATATTGGTGAATTGCCCCGATAACCAGTGGTCACAGTCCAGGGGATATTGGTGGATTGTCCTGATAACCGGTGGTCACAGTCCAGGGGATATTGGTGAATTGTCCAGATAACCAGTGGTCACATTCCAGGGGATATTGGTTAACTGTCCAGATAACCAGTGGTCACAGTCCAGGGAATATTGGTGAATTGTCCAGATACCAGTGCTCACAGTCCAGGGGATATTGGTGAATTGTCCAGATAACCAGTGGTCACAGTCCAGTGGATATTGGTGAATTGTCCAGATAACCAGTGGTCACAGTCCAGGGGATATAGGTAAATTGCCCAGATAACCAGTGGTAACAGTCCAGGGGATATTGGTCATTTGTCCAGATAATCAGTGGTCACAATCCAGTGGGTATTGGTGAATTATCCAGATAACCAGTGGTCACAGTCCAGGGGATATTGGTGAATTGTCCAGATAACCAGTGGTCACAGTCCAAGGGATATTGGTGAATTCTCCTGATAACCAGTTGTCACAGTCCAGGGGATATTGGTGAATTGTCCAGATAACAAGTGGTCACAGTCCAGGGGATATTGGTGAATTGTCCAGATGACCAGTGGTCACAGTCCAGGGGATATTGGCGAATTGTCCAGATAACCAGTGGTCACAGTCCACGGGATATTGGTGAATTCTCCAGATAACCAGTGGTCACAGTCCAGGGGACCAGGGGATAATGGTGAATTGTACAGATAACAAGTGGTCACAGTCCAGTGGGTATTGGTGAATTCTTCAGATAACCAGTGGTCACAGTCCAGTGTATATTGTTGGATTGTCCACTGTGGAAATGTGGAAAAGCAATATGCATCAGAGCTACATAATATTGTCTATGAAATTTGTCAAACAATGAGAAATAATTCTAGAAGTCTAAAATGTTTCACAAGTCTGGAATTTAAAAAAAAAAACAAAATGGTTTTGCATCCACAACGAAATCTTCCTTTTACAAGTCTAACTGAAGTTTTTTTTTAAACAATGATATTTTAATTATAACTGCTGGAATGAATTAAATAGTTGCATTAAAACACATACTAGACCAGATCAGGGCCTATGTTGTACCAACATGTACAAAAGTGTATAATGTAATTGTGTTGGAAAATCATCATTTATAGGTATTTATAAGTTCACCAGTAACTTCAAACAGCAACAAAATGCTGAGTTCTGATGCAGAAATAAGGAATAAAAATCTATGAATTCGTTGACTTTTCTAAAACCATAAAAAACTGGTATCAATTAGTTCAGAGTACTTTAACAATAGCATAAGGTCTCTTTATTATACAGTGAGTCCAACCTAACCTAAATTCTTAGGCATTATTAAAATCTAGATAAGAATCTAAAAGTCATCATGGTTTTCAGTTCTGGCAATATTTTTAATGAATAATAAAAATATCTACCTGAGGTACAGGTTTTCATCAATAAATTGGATTTGCATTTCAGCTTGAAATATGTTATATGTAAATTATAATAAAATAAAACACATTTTTTTCAGCAGTATGGTTATCATATTTCAGCAAGACAGCAGTATTTATTAGAACTGCATATTTCATCAAGATTAAATATCTTTCCACTTGTTGTTTCAATGTTGCAAATCCTAATTTAAGGTTCAAAATGACAATTTTACACTAGGAATGCTACTGACTGAAAAACATGATCTGCACACATAATAAAATTAGACCCTTTTGTTCATTTTGTAAAGAGTGCATATTAAAATCAATATGTCTAGGTAAAAAAATTACATTTATAACAAATAATTTTAATACAACATTGTGTTATTTTCAACTTTTTCCCACAGTAATAAATACTGGTATTTTACTTTCATTGTAAAGAAGTTAAAATTCTATTAAAATTGTAAAACATAAGAAGAAGCCACTATATTGTATAATATTTTGTTGCCACATTGTTTGCCACAGATTTTATAATTCTTCCTCCAATGCATGGTTAAAAGATCATAAAATCTACCAACAAAATGTCTTTACTGATCTAACATCTGCACTAACTAGGAAAAGGGTATTATAATGTGTATCGATCTCAAAGGACAACTCTGGAACTCAAAAAATCCTTTTACTGTTTGTAAACATCCCCGTGTAAGAATATCTGTGAGTATAAAAACGCTATAAGCTACTGTCGTTATGACTGCAGTAGTTTAGCTTTTGAATTCACACTAAGATTTTTCCAATCGTCTCTTGGGGTGTGTTCAAATAATGCTGCACGATTTTGATTGTCTCCTCTCTTAACCCAATGTCCATACATACGGAATGCACATGCATCGATAGACCTTCTGAACAGTTTTACACTATAAGGATTTGTTTTAATGACATCTGTGGATATTGGAGGTGGATTGTTGTAGTAAAATTTCAGTCTAAAGAAAAAGTTCACACATATAACAGCTGCCTGCAATAGACCAGAAAACATGTGTAAGTAGGAAACAAAACTAAACAAGAAAATATGTCTCGATGACACTTATTTCTCACCCGAGGTATAGAGATATCTTGTTCCTTCCTTTTGGTGAGATTTCTCTGTCTCACCGGGTGAGATAGTTTATTATGACGTCACAGTAACGTATACACAAATGGCTATGAAATCTACTGTAGAGATGTGGAAAAAATCTGGAACTCTGGTGAGAAAAAGTATCAAATCACTAGTGGAAAGCTTGTCTCACCTCACCACTTGTGGCAGATACTATTTGTCTAGCTTGGCATGTATTGGCAAACACCTTTTTTCTGATTGATTGATTGGATGTTTGCTTTACGTCCAGTGAGCAGTATTTCAGCTATATTCAGGATGGGAACAAGTTAACAAACAATACATCAATTGAAAATGGGGTGGGATGGGACACAGGGAACAGAATTTTGACTGCCACTGGAAAAGTACAAGTATTGGATAGGGTCGGAGAATTTAGCCTTTTGTAGCGGCTACAATGAGCTTACTCTTTTTTCGAAATCTACAAAAGGGATCTTTATGGTGCAAGGAGCGTGGCACTCTCCAAACAGGTTACCCACTATGGTCCTCGGCCAGGCTTTCCGTTTTATGACATGACAACCCCCCAACGAGAGGGTCTCCCCTATCTGCCACCCGGGGATGCGTTGGGCTGAGTTTACTTAAGCGTAAAATATTTTGCAAAGCCCTACATAATTTTACCATTGAAGTGATCTCATTATCTTGTAACTGTGTACAAAGTTTCATGAAGATGTGAAGTCATCAATGCAAAGGTAAACCCGAGGTGGGATGGATGAGCGAACAAATGAAGTAAAAATCTGAATGCCTGCCAACTTACATTGACTTGACTTGATTGACAATTTCTGTGGGTAGATCTTGCCCAGCTGATATTTTTGGCGTTTAGTTTCTATTTACTTATCAACTTTTTAAGATTATAGCCAGAAATAGTCATTTTTGGGATATAACTTATATATGGCAGAGGTTGATGATTCTGGACCAATCAATAAATGACTAATCAGTGTGTGCTGATTGTTTGTTACAATTTGTGAGATATAAGCCAAAAATAAGTGTTGACCCAAATGTTTTATTTTCAGTTGGCATCGATTTGGTTTGTTGCTGGCAACGAAATTACCAAAAATTATTACAAACACCCTTGGGATGATTCAAGCCTCAGTTTAAATTGGTTTAGCTAGATTTGAGAAAAATGTAATATAAATGACGTTAGGAGCTAAGTGATGGCAACAGTTCACATCGACTTTTGGTCCTGTCTACCTTAAAGGAAAAAAAACAATATCTACCTGCGCTTTGACCACTTAAACCAATAATTGAAATAAACAATTTATATTTACCCTTTGACCTCTTAAACAAATAATTTAAATAAACAATTTATATTTACCCTAAACACTTTTCTGGGAAAAAATGTCTTCTCTGGTTTTAACTGAAAAATAAAAATAAATATCCATAAAACACACATCAAAATTAGTTTTATTGTCTGTCTGTCTCTTTGTTTTTCTACTGTATGTATTTTTCCTTGTATGCATATTGTAGGTTTATCCTTTTTAAGTACACATAAAAGCCTCATTTCGGTTTCCTTAATTATAACACAGTGATTTATTTTTCGTAGATCATTTTTGCATTGGCTAAAGCATTTCACATGAAAAACAAATATTTTGTTACATCACATTTGAATTAGTTTGAGAATCCATGCCATCCAATGTTAATGTTAGGGAGGGTAGGAGCAAAGTCTTAAAATGTGTTGGAAGGCAGAGAATTTTCAGACTAACAATGGTTGTGGTCACCGTAATATGCTGTGTACATGTAATATCATATCACACTGTTGGCTATAAGATTGTTTTGTTTGTTTGTTTGATGTTTAACACCACTTTCAGCAATTTTTCAGCTATGTCATAGCATCCAGTTTTTATTGGAGGAGGAAGCCGGGGTACCCAGAGAAAACCCCCGACCTGCGGCAGGAAAACTGGCAATCCTTGTCAATTGTTCGCTATAAGACAGTCAAATTTACCGTATACTATAATGAACCTTATCATACAATGTAGTCCTTAAGAATTATAGGTGATGATGAGTCTGTACACATTTTTTTAGTTTTAAAATAAAACGTTATACAAATATTTGTTAATATTGTTTAAATATTGTTTGTTTGATTGAATGGTGTTTTAACGCCACTTTCAGCAATTTTTCAGCTATATCGTTGTCACTATGTGGGTATTAGAAACAGTGCTGCCCCCTTCAGTCTAAATATTCCAAATGTCTACTAACAATTCTCTTACAGAATTAAACAAAATTGGGTTAAAAATATATTTTTTACTAAAACAGTAAACACTGCTTATGCTTACAACATACATCTTGAAAACCATAAAGAATATAAATTTGCACACAACTAAAGGTCATGCAATAAGGAATCTAATGACAATTCCATAAAAAGAGTCAAAAATTAAAATATTTACAACAAGAGTGAACACAAAACAGCTTCAGAACACTACCTGATGCTTCATTGGTTCATGCAATATCTGTGCAAGCACTAACTAACATTCTTCCTCAAATATAAAATATATATTGCCCCAAGACTGGACAAATCTAATCTATAATAACATGTCTATATTAGACCATACAAGTGTGAATTACAACAGTAATATTACATGCCTTAGTATTGTTATGTAATCAGCCTTAGATATCTTTTGATAGAAATTAACATTTTTTATTATATAACTTGAATCAAATTTAAATTTAATTCGAACCAGTTTAAAGTCTGACTATTTAATATGCTAATCATAGCAGTTTTATGTCTGTGCATATATTTATATTACCTGTGATTAATGCCAAAGTTCGTTAAAAAATGTTAAAAATGTGTGTACCTGTTTATCTACTGTGTGACTAACTAAAGTTCCAGGAATCTCTATACTAAATCTAGGATTACCAAATTCCTTAAAAATAAGTGGATAAGCTCTAATAATTTAGTTAAATATGTACTTTTAATTTAAGTACATCAAAATGTCAATGTTCCAGGAACTTAACTCAAATTATGAATAGAAATAAAATAACTAGAACCCTGTTTTTCAGAAAAATATAGACTTCTGTGTATTGCATGTGTCACCTATTCGATCACACCCCCTTCTCGTAGTTATCAAAATATTACTGTACTCTACAAATTTGTATTTTTTCAACTGTAGATTTTTTTTGTCTTGACATATTCTTTCAATAAAATTTATACAATGAAATTTAGATTCATGTAGGTAAAACATTTTTATGTCTCTACTTTAACAAACGATATTAGTGATCTTAATTTATTAATGCCTTGTTTACCAACTTAATCATATTAAAGATATTTGGTCATTTTAGGTCTATAGTTTTGATAAAGATACTAAAGTTATTAAGTTTACTTACCGTAAAAGTTTTTTAACACAATTTTTTTAAACATGTTATGGCACACAAATTAAGCAACAACTTTATAATTTTCTAAACCATGCAACATACATTTTATAATTAGTAACAAAATTACCTCTCGTTTGAAAAATGGATGAGCTAACGCCTCTGTGGCAGTTAATCGGACCTTTGGATCTATGACTAGTAACTTGGATATCTGAAACAGAACAACGAAAATCAATAATAACCTGAGGTCTAATCCATTACATGGTATGAGGTGGGGTAGGATAGGATTTGTCAATAATAACCTGGGGACTAATCCATTACATAGTCTGAGGTAGGGAAGGATGAGATTTGTCAATAATAACCTGAGGGCTAATCCATTACATATTCTGAGGTGGAGTAGGATGGGATTTGTCAATAATAACCTGAGGGCTAATCCATTACATAGTCTGAGGTGGGGTAAGATGGGATTTGTCAATAATAACCTGAGGGCTAATCCATTACATAGTCTGAGGTGGGGTAGGAAGGGATTTGTGATATGGGCTGTTCATCCATGGTCATAAACCCATCAGATCATGAAAAAAACAAAAAAACTGTACCCTAGTTGTGAATCTATATTTGATTGTTTGTTTGTATGAATGTTGTTTTAGCAATTTTTCAGCTGTACAATTGCATTAAGTTTTTATTGGGGGGAGGAAGCCGGAATATCCAGAGAAAACCACGACCTTCGGTCAGAAAGCTGTCAATCTTGTCAATTAAGACTGGAGTCGAGTACACAGTGAGACTTGAACCAGCAATCTCAGTGTTGACAGACAAATGTGATTAATAGTAGACGAACTACCTTAACCACTCGGCCACCGAGGCCCCTAATCTTTATTCGAACTTCCATCCTTCACTCCTATATACATTAATGAAGTAGCAATTTTCAAATTAATTATGCCATATAATTGCAATGATTTGCAATATCAAAAGTGTTTGAATGGAAACCTTTAGCTCCCATAACCAGTATCATGAGAAAAATTGTTCATACAGTTTTCAGTCTAAGAGTAAAATAACTACATTTTACTCAAATATCATAGTAAACTAACACATTAACTAGAGGCTCACAGGGGCCTGTAATCGCTCACCTGGAAAACAAATGACTTCAACTATATTTAAATTTTTGCAATTTGCAGTTTCAGTCTAGTTGTTCTAGCTTTTCAGTTACTGTGCAAAAACTAAACATTTCTTCAAAAATTTTGGTTAAGTACAATAACTCCTATAAGGTGCCATCAGACAATTTCTGAAAATTAAATGGTTTGTATGCCTTGTTCTTTAAGGTAATTTAGTAATTTACAGTTTTACTCTACATGTAGGTGTTATAGACTAATTTATAACACAGAAACTGATTATTTGTCCAAATTTGTAATTAATGGGCTATAACTCCTATCAAGATTCATCTTGCAATTTTGGACTAAGCAATGATTTGTAGGTATTGCTTTGCTGATCATTTGTGCAATTTACAGTTTCAATCTAGCTGTTATGGCATTTAAGTTACAGGGGAAAAACTACAAATTCCACCAACAATTTTTATTAAAGGGTTACAACTCCTATGAGGAGTCATCTGACAATTACAGACCAATGAAGTGAATTGTAGGACTTGCATTGCTTATCACTTTTGGTCATTTAGAGTTTCACTCTAGCTCTTACAGTTTTCAAGTTATATTGTAAATAGCGAAAATTTTGTCAAAAATCATAATTAAAGGGCAATAACATCTACAGGAAGCCATTACATAGCTTCACACTAATAATATTCTGTTTTTAGTAACAGTGGCCATCTTTGTCCATTGATCAACACCCTGGGTACAAATTTGAAACTAGGAACCCTAAGGATGATTGTGGCCAAGTTTGAACAAAATTGGCCCAGTGGTTTCAGGGGAGAAGATTTTTGAAAAGGTTTAAGTTGGACGCCAAGTGATGGCAAAAGATCACATGGATCTTTGGTCCAGGTGAACTAAAAAAGTATTAAGAATTTATCAGTTTGATGACTGAGCTGAATTTCATTATTTTGTTTGTTTTGGGGTTATTTAGGTTTGTGGCATTTTCAGCATTTAAGAAAAAACAAAAATAAATTTTGGAGGAAGCCCGAGTACCCTTTATACAGAGACCTATTGATCGGCTGACGTGACGTCTCAGAAGTCAGGCTTCATAGTATAAAGTATGAACTGGTTTGGTCTATAAACCTTATTTCTTGTTATTTAATCTGAAGTGGAAACTTCATTTTGCACTTAACTGTACATTTGACGCAGTAGTCACAAGTGATTCCATCAGGATAAATGTAATAATTAATCGATTACGAAAAAAAAAGAATCTTCTCATTTGTTTAAAAACATGACAATAATGATGGGGCTATTTTACTGCGATTTCATAATTTTATGTAGAAAATTCATAGAAATGCAGTCTTTAAACTTTATGTATTCATGGTTTATTTGAAAAAGAAAAACTGTACTCCAAAAGAGTTTCAATTTGTTTTTTTGTTTTTTGTTTTTCAGCTATATTGTGGCAACTAGTTTCTATTGGAGTACCTGGAAAAAACCCAACCTTTGGTAGAAAAATGGCAATCCTTGTCAGTTTAATATTGGAGTCAAGCACAACCTGTCTGCAGTGAGACGAACATGCAACCTCAGTGACGTCAGGCATGTTATCAATAGTAGATAACTAACTACCTTCAGGACAAAGCCACTGAGGACCCTATGTTTCAATTTATACTACAAGTTAATCATACCAAATCTTTGGGTGGCTGTGATATATCATCCCATTCTGGGGTTCCAAAGGAGTAATTAGCATGCATAATCATCCTTAGCATCTGCATCTGTTTACGATGCCAGAATGGCGGGGCTCCACACAGTAATGTGTACATAATGACTCCTATGGCCCACATATCGACCTCATGTCTGTACCCTGATACGTCCTCATACATAGACACAGCTAACAATTCTGGAGCTAGATACCCAGGAGTTCCACATAATTCTGTAAAAAAGATTTTTAATCGGAATGTTAACAAACTGGAGCTTCAATGAACATACGAACTGAAAAAAACTTACCAAACATGTCCTGGTCCTTAACACTGCCAACTTGTAGGCCTATTTTGATTTAGGATGTGTATAGTGTCCAGTGAGCATTTTTTACCACTGGTTATTTAAACCAATGGCCATAGTACAAGTCATGCATATTTTAAAAATTTTACATAAACTTATATACTTAATTATTCTAAAATAAGATCTGCGAGAATTGCTTCATAATAACAACATGGTCTGGTGTTGGTTTGTTTGTTTAAATGGTGTT
The DNA here is from genome assembly GCA_944474755.1 of Limnoperna fortunei. NCBI lineage: Eukaryota > Metazoa > Mollusca > Bivalvia > Mytilida > Modiolidae > Limnoperna > Limnoperna fortunei. The sequence continues at coordinate 41,937,425 of OX104121.1, read as the reverse complement.
TAATACTACTTTCAGCAATTTTTCAGCTATACTATGGCGTCCAATATTTATTGGGGGTGGAAGCCAGAGTACCGGAGAAATCCCCGACCTGCGGTAAGAAAACTGGCAATCCCTGTCAATTAAGATTTGAATCGAGTACACCCGGCCTGCAGTGAGACTCGAACCCGCAATCTCAGTGTTGACAGAACACATGATCAATTGTATATGACTAACTACCTTAACCACTCTGCCACCGAGGCCTCTAAATATTAATAAGCCAGATCAAAATACACAAGAAACACTAACCTTACCCTTCAGACTTTTGTTTGTTTGTGAGTTAATTAGTCTTGTTATACCCATAAATCCATTGAAAACGGTGTTTAATCCCATGTCAAATGATTCCTATACCAAAATTGTACGGGAAATGTAATAACTACAGGATAAATCCTTAAGGTTATGCCATACCTGTTAATTCTTCATCAGGACCTAGTACTGTTGCAAAACCAAAGTCTGATAATTTAATATTCATGTTGTCATCTAGTAAAATGTTTTCAGGCTAAAAATAAAAGGAAACAAAGGCTTTTATACGTGAGCTAATGCTCCCTGATGATATTCCCACTCTATAACTTTACATAAACAGCAATAAGGAGACAAAAAGGACTGAAAATGAATCCACAATATGGCATGATCATATTAAGCTACTGAGAAAATTTCGGTATTGTATCATTTATCACTGCTACGAAAACTGAGGCAGACAATGGTTACAAATGGCTGAAAAGTTGATAAGCAAAAAATAGGAGTTGGAGAGATGAGAAGTCGTAGAGGTCTGAAAATGAATTCCACTATACGGCATGATCATACAAAGCAACAGACAAAATTTCAGTATTTGTATGTATCATTTATCTGCACTGAAAAATGATCACATACACACACACCCAGAGAAAGAAAACAGTATACTCACTATCCCTTCTGGGGAGCAAAGATATGAACTATTTTAAATTTGAAGAACAAATTATTTTCATTGTTTCCAATTAAATTTTGAGGTGAGAGAAATTGAATACATATATTGGCATAAAAAATTGTTTCTGTAAAAAATTTCTCAAGGGGTAACATCACAAACCACATGGAAAAGGGAGTTAGGATTTAAAGGTGCGACCAATTCTTTTTCAAAGGAGCTGTCAGGAATAATACTTGGAATACTTTATAAAACATAGTCTCCATTTGTGATATACAAGTTTTTGTCTTGTGCACTGATATAAAATAGCAAATACCATAATTTATAAATATATCAATTAGATACAAGCTACACATAATTCAACTGAACCAGCAAAATAAATTGTATATTCTTGTATAATTCACTACAAATTGTAAATAAGATCAATTAAATCAGTTGTTAAAAACTTTTAACTTAATTCAATCATTAACATGTCTTAACATAAGTTTTTGAAATAAGTTAACTACAATCTCCAATAAACAGCATTAGAAGTGAATGGATTTCTACATAAAACAGTCTAACCAATAAAACAAAAGAAATAATAAAAACACACACAGACAACAGCTTTAAAAACCAGCAGATTACTAGTGCTACTAATTAAATGGTTCCAAAGGTTGGGGGTTTTCTACGGGTACTCAAGCTTCCTCCCCCCCAAAAAAACTGGATGCTATGATAAGCTGAAAAATTGCTGAAAGTGGCGTTATAAACACCATTAAAAAAATATAAACAATTAAAAGGCGGAGACAACTCTGTCCATGGGAACCAATCAGAAAGCTGGAATACCAGTTTTGAGGTGTCAAATGTTGACTAAATACCCAACAACTTTCCACAGTGATAACAAGCCAGCACCATGGCTAACATCATGGCAGAGAAACTTAGTTTTAGCAGGAGTACTAAAACCATTTATAATATGTACCTTTAAATCTCGATGAACTATATTCTTACTGTGTATAAACTCGACTGCTTCTAACAACTGTTTTATCACAACTCTGTAAAGATACTTAGATGTTAAATAACATTTTATATCACAGCAAAACTTCATGTGTGATGTGTAAAGAAAACAGGAACTTTATCTTACATTTCTTTATTTAGCACTGTTTTTCACTGATAGATTCATTTTTGTAAAGCCATAACATTCACTCCTTATCCTTTCTGTACATTTAAATGGCATGAAATAACTGTACATGTAACGGTACTTCCTTGTTCAGCTTTGTTTTCTAGATTCTTTGTTCGCATTGGACTTGAAATTATGAAACATCAAAGGAAAATATGTTCTGCAGAAATTGTTTCCAACTAGAAAATTAAAACATTATTAAGCATTTTATTTTAAGAGGAAGATCAGTTTCAAAGTAAATCTTATACTGTCTGATTAAATTATCAACATACTGCTCAGGTTACTCTGTATATGTAATACAGTCTTACTCTTATTGTTATTTGAAAAAAGGATATACTACACTTCAATGTTCAACAAAAAAACAAAAAGTACCAGTTTACACACACAGACAAGGAGAAGGTCTGACCTTCACCTATGGGTGGAGTTTATTTCTCACAAATGTGAACTACTAACACTTAGTCATTATAAAAAAATACTGATATGTTATGTTAAGACAGGAAATCAACAATTATAATAGAAATCTGAGGATTTCCTACTAAGCAACTTATATATTATGCAGTGACCTTGAATGTATTTATAACTAAGAACATCTAAGAAAGGCTGGTATCTGCACTAATATATGCAAGCTGCACTTTATTTTACATAATTCAGTTTGATTTATGTGAAAATGATGTGAGTGAACAATCATTTAAATATGACACATTCTGTGATTTTTGAAACTATTAATATCAGACTAGTTTTTATACAATAAATTAAGTGTGTTGTCACTGGCCATAAAAATGTCAAAAATTCTGTACAGTTGAAGACAAGACCAGGTCTAACATTTTGATGAATGTTACTGCGTCTTAGAAATAAGTGTTAGCTCGGAGAACATATAAACAAGTATCCATTGGAGCTAATGCTTCCTGTTGATAACCCAGCTCTATAACATCACAGAGGTCTGAAAACTAATCCCACAATAAAGCATGATCATACAGAGCTAATGACAAAATTTCAGTATTGTATCATTTATCATTGCTGAGAAAAATGCATAAAAAAACTGGTTATGGACAGACACACACACTAACACACACACAGACTAAAAACAGTATATCCCCCCTGTACTCTATACAGAGCAAGGTATACTTACCTTGTTCGTTTCTCTGACAGGGTAACGACTTGAGTTAAGTAGTCAAACAATTCACCCTGCTTACATCTGAAATAGTAGAGTTGATTAATAGATCAATATTTTAGAAAGTTTGCAAACTTAATTAAATTATTTACTGAGATTAATGCTTTATCTATTAATTTCTATGTTGTTGTTTTTGTTAATTACTTTTGTGTTTTGATGAAATGACATCATCTAAATCGATATGTGTTTTCAATTTTTAATTAAACTCTTAGACAAACCTTTTTTACCAGGTAACAAGGGTTAAAGTTTAGCCAATTTTCGTTCTATGTATGCTATCTATCATTTTTGAGCTGTGTGTTAATGCTTTACTTGGAATAATTAAAAAAGAGACCATTTTAATATTAATAATATATTATAGTTATAAAATTTAATGTTAATAAAACCAAAAAATAGCTTAACAAATGTTAAAAGTCAATGCTATTCATTCTTTACAATAACTCCAATTTTAACAATCTAAGTTAAACAAGTATAAATATCATACCTTGATTTTCAAGAGACATAATTTATAATGTATATATCATCTACTAATTAATTGTGAAATCATAAAATACATTTTAATATAAAAGTGGTTGACTTTAAATTCTCTCAATGCATGAAACAATAATACCAGCAATACATTTCTGGAGTTTTTAAATGGATGTCCACTTTTATTTCTATTTTATTTCTTTTAAAACATGGGAATTATTACATTTTATTATTTTATGACAAAATTTAGCATTACTTTAAGCTGATTGGAGTTGTATCCCTTGATGAACATTAGACAATCATAGGCATGTCCACATGCAATACAAATATAAATATTGATAGATGTAATTCATATTAGAGTATTACATGTCAAATTAAGCTGTATCACATATGTATTTAGTCATCAATCAGATTAGTTTTCAGATAATAATTTGTTTACCATTATTGACCTAATTAATAATAATAATAATAATAATAATAATAAATGCTTTATTTAAAGAGGGTAACTCAGTTAGTTAAAAACTAATCTTCCCTGAGGCCCTCATAAAGTTCATCATACAAAGTTACATGAATACAAGAGATAACATAATACATGTATTACACAATTACAAAAAAAAAAAGAAAATGAAAGTTCACAATACATTTAAAATAATGAAGCAAACAAACACGTATCATTAAAACAGATGAACAAGAAACATTAAACATGTAAATGTTAAGGTCCATATTGTATACAAAATATAACATTATAAATTGTCTAAATTATCTCTTGATTTTGTGTATTCAATAAAAATGATTTTAATTTAATCTTAAAAGTATCTAGAGATTTACATGAACGTACAGTGATTGGAAGTCTATTCCAGAGAAAAGGTCCAGAATAGAAAAAGGATTGTTTAAAAAGTTCTGTTTTTGGTTTTGGAATACACAAATCCCCATTTGTTGCATTTCGTAATTGATAAGGATTTTCATTAGAGATGTAATTTATCTTTCTTGTAAGATATTGTGGGGCTTCATTATTAATACATTTATGAACTAAAATACATTTATGATACAGAATTCTATTTTCAACTGTCAAAAATTCTAACTTTTTGAAAAGAGGAGCAGAGGGGGCTGACCTTGACATTGATAGTTTTTATACTGATCCCCTTATTGCAGAAGACATTTTCCTTCAATAATGATCATTTAACATGTACCAGTACTTATTTTTTCTTAAAAACAATATAATCTCTGGTAGTAGATGTACTTGCATCATTAAATGATGCTCCCATATAATGATCAGACCTGACCTCATAGTGAACTAAGCAAAGAGATAAACATCAGCTGGACATTGTTTACTATTACCAGAGATAAACATTATCTGGGCATCCTATACATCTGAACTTTGAGTGGTGATGTTAAATAAACAAGGACATACTACTCTTACACTCAAACATTTGTAGAAATAAACACATCATTAACACCATTAAAGTGAAAAAATGTATTGTTTGTTGATGGTTAAATTTGAAATATAAATTTATTCCATATTTTAGAAGGTATTACAAATAAAATACAGACTCAATGTAACTGATGGTTTCTTATTCAGATAACAATTATAATAATATCTTTATTGTCATATAAACATATGTTTGTGACAAAAACACAGATACACAAAAAACAAAAAAACAAAAACAAATACATAATACTGATCAATGAGAAGAACAATATGAATGTTAATCCTCTTTTGCCCTCAGTTCAAATGACTGTTTTAAAAAAGAGCCAATTAGTTTCACATGTTCTATAGACACTGGATTCAAGAGACTATACATATTTATTGTTTCTATTTTCCAACCTAATTTATCAAATAATTCTAATCTTTTTTGTTTGTTTAGATTACAATGTAAGAGGAAATGTTCTTCATTTTCAATGACATGGCAAGTTTTACATAGACGTTCATCCCTAGGTGTTTTGAAGTATCGACCCTTCTCTATTTCTAGATTATGATTGCTTAAACGAAGTTTTGTAAAGCACCTTCTTATAGACAAGTCATGACTTGATAAGTAAAATTCTTGATCGAGACTAAGTTTAAGATTTTTGTATAAACATAGCTTATTTGTTTCGTCATAACTATTTATCTTATTTACTATAGTATTTTTATATTTTTCTTCGACCAATCTCTTGATCAGAGGTTTAATAAGGTAAACTTCATTCATATTATTGCAATTTTCTATCTTATCATATAATTCAGTATCATAATATATACTTTTGATATATGTATACCATGAATATGTACCTATATTGTCAAGATATTTTGGCAGCATAAAAGCTTCTTTTAAAATGGGATTTATGTTCTCGGTATGTAGTCTTGCTAAATATATTAGCGATTGTGATACAATAAAATGTTCTATTGGAAGTCTACCAAGTTCGGCCCTAGCTCCAGTGTTAGAAGCCGACTTTTTAATGCCCAATAAAAATTTACAAAATCTCAAGTGCACTTTTTCAAAAGGGGCTTTATCAATAAAATTTAATGGGTCGACAACTTTTCCATTCTTTTTTCCTCTGATCTTTGCTCTATGGTGAATTATAGTATTCATGAGATCACTTCCTATGATAGGATCAACATTACATTATATACAAATTGGATTAATAGGGGTTGATGAATCAGAGAAAATTGATTTAAACAGATAAAAATGTTCAAATTAAACAATTTTAAATTCAATAAAACAATCTAATTAAAATTAAATCTTTCACTAGCTCCCCATTTTTGTTATTGTCACAGCATAAATAACAAAAGGGGACGCGAGCTGGTGAAAGATTTAATTTTAATTAGATTGATCAATAAAAATATCAACAGCCTGATTCAGGTAATCAGACAACAATATTAACTACTGCTTCAGTAAATCAATGTGTCTTATTGAGGGTTCTTAATCTTGGGTAAGGTATTGCCAGAAGTGGCATGAAATCTACACACATGTCTGATCAACTATCAAATTAGTTTTGCTAAGCAAAGTATCAAATTCTTTTGTCCTCTCAGAATCAGATGTCATTATGCCTGGTACAGATGTTTTTGTTTAGATGTTTATATTTTTAGCTGTGACACTGTAATCACACATTTAATATTACCCTCAAATTTATTTCTTCTGAACAAATCAATAATTATTGTTGGTTCATATTATACTCCATGGCATTATTTTTGCAGGTCACCTCAACTGAACTTTTATATAATGATCATGTGCTCCTTTAAACTACTTATAGGTAGAATGCAATTCTTACCATTTTGATATTGAAAAAATACAGGGTCAATGAACTTTATAAATGTGTCTAGATCTAGGTGACCTGATTTAGTTTCCAGCCAACAGAAAGCAAGGAACTCTTTGCACTACATCCATAAACAAGCATGTCACAACAAAAGGGGTGACATACTGGTACTAGTCCATACAGGAGAAAACACAATTAACTGCATATAACTGAATTTATCTTATAGTTCGGGTGACTTACCAAGTTTAATAAACCTATGTAATCTATTTTTAAAATATTGATGTTATTTACAACCCCCATTCATCCTAGTTTCTGTACACTGACACAGAGCCTAATATTGATAAGTATTCTGGGTTAAATCACAGAGTAGTTCCTAATCAAAAATGTTATTATATATTTTAATTGCAGTTAAAGACTCTACTACTATGACAATTTAAAAAAAAAAATATATATTATTAAAAGAAGATGGTAACACAATTAGTTATGTAACTAATCTTCCCTTAGGCCCTCATTGAAGTTTCATGTAAACAGATTATCTAAACATGGTAAAGTACAACTTACATGTTACAAAGAACACAAACATCTTACATCAGTGTCTTCATTCAGAAACAACAACAGTAAAATGCAGTATATTGGCATATTGTTTGTTTGTTTGAATGATATTTAACGCCACTTTCAGCAATTTTTCAGCTATTTCATGGCGTCCAGCTTTTTACTCCGGGGAGGAAGCCGGAGTAAGTATAATGGTATAAAACTTGTGTCCATCTTCAATATGTCTAAGAATGTGGTCTTCAAGTTTTTAATTTACTTTAAAGTCAATAACATTTTGTGCATAACATTAACAATTGGGTAAACTGTTCCCCTATTGAGACCCAGAATAAGTGAATGATTTCTTGTTCAATTTCTAACTTACTGATTCAATATCATATATTTCAATAAAGCAATCAATTTGTCATCTTAAAATCATTCAGATAATATTTTTTAATAAGTTGACAAACAAAGTATAATGTGTACCCTATTTAATTAAAAATAAATCATTCATTTGCTCCCCCTTTTTGGTAATGCCTTCACGGTAACGATAACAAAAAGGGGGATGCAAGTAAAGATTTTATTTCAATTAGATGAAATCTGTACCCCTTATAAATTCTGTTTATGAAGTTGCCCAGTGTCATGTTGTCATAAAAGACAGTATGAATGGCCTTGATAGAGAGCTTAGTAGACTGGAGTAGACAAAAAGTCCAACGGATACCTATAAACCTTGTACTGATAAATACTTACAATTCAAATACTAAGAAGATGAATGTAGGAGTCTGGAATGAGTCATGGAGCTGAACTGAAACAGAAAGTGAATACATTACACATGTGCTTATAGCAATGACATGAACGGTCAACGACCAAAACTTTCAAAAAGTCAGCAAAATTGTTTGATGTTTGAATGTTGTTTAATGCCACTTTCAGCAATTTTTTAGCTATCTCTTGGTGTCCATTTTTATGGAGGGGAAGAAGCCAGAGTACCTGGAGAAAATCCCCAACCTTCGGTAGAAAACTGGACATCCTTGTCTGCAGCGAGACATGAACATGTGTTAACAGACCAAGTGATCAATAGTAGGTAAACATTGATTGAATCAGTTATTCTTTTGGAATTTAAGCTTATCTAACTACAAATCTGAGCAATTTTTTTACATGTATTGTTGTATGACTGTGTATATTGAAAACATATCTGAAAAAAAAACACTGGGAAATTAGAAAAGAAATATTTTCTCTTGTGGTGAATAAACGAAAGACACAATATTCATGCATTACACTGTGGCATTATTCACAGGTATATAGTATTGATACTGACTATTTTATTCATCAACTGTACATAACTAGACACAAAGACCATAATAAATCAATGGAGCAAGAATAGAACAGAACAAGAAAGTACATTTAGTGCCTAAAAAAGAATCTAAGAATTCTATTTTAAGCCGTTCAAATCAAACAGGAAAGGATGATGACCCCAGCTTGGTAAACAACGAGACAGATGTAAGGATTTTGTACATTTAGAATTGAGGAGATGTTTTAAAATGTGGATATAATGCTACACGTTAATAGATACTAAAAATGTCCCCAATGCCAGTAGCCCTTGTTTTTAGTTCTTTATGATAAAATCAGTTTATATACAGATGAATTATGAAACATTACTATAAAAAAATCTGCAGTGTATAATAAGCTTATGCAACATTGGACCAATTGTCAGTGGTTCGGAGCTAATAAAATAATTCCCATAATTACTATAACTGTATGCAAACAAAACAATATTTACTGATATTTGGATGACCAGAACACATTCTGAGGATGTTGATTTCCCGCATTGTTTCTCTTTTGGTCTGCTCAGTATGGAAGTCCTCCGATTTCTCACCACTAATGTCAATGATCTTGACGGCATATTGCTGTCCGGTCTGCTTATTAACACAACGTCTAACTATACTACTGATACCTCTGTGAATGAACAAATAACCATGTTTAACTAAGCTTGTATTACATGAACTGTTTTTGTCACAAACAAATAACATAAATTTTGAAATAAAATCCTGCAAACACATGTCCAATCTGGTCACCATCAACAGATATGTACAAGACATCTACACAACATTTACATATACCGGAACTGAAATTCACAGTTAAATATTACATGTATGAAGTATGACATTGTTTATTTACCAAAACCTGTTTTCAAAGACAAATCCATTTTACAAAAATAGCAAATCCAGATGGAATTAATTGAAATATAGCTATATTGGAGTTATCAGTTTTAAAGGCCAATAAGAAGGGAGGTCTCATTGTTTACTACAGACCCAAGGCCAGAAACTTCTTATCACAATTAGATAGAACAAAACAATTCCCTGCTCTCCACATAAGACAAAGGTTTAACTAATGGGACTGAATGAGTTGTACAATGTTAGTGCTGCCTACCAGCTTTATTGCCATATGAAAACAGGTCCAATTGTTGCCTTTCAGTGGCAATCAAGAAAATTCACAACTTTTATTTCTGACTTATTTCAAAAAACTTGCAGAAACTGTATAAAAGGGGAGATAATTCAGTGACAACCAAAATGGAAAAACTGCAATTGAATTACTTAGTACAGTACAGGTCAGTATGATTCTTAGAAATATCTGTTGGAATGGTAACTGATAAAGATCTATGTGGACTTTACCTTTAACTAGCATCTTTTCAAGGTAAACAAATGGTATCCAAACTACAACAGTTTTACCATGGTGGTCAAGTTTTATGGATCAAAGGTGTAAGATTTGGGAAAACATGCAAGATCAAAGTGAAAAAAAGATCACAGGAATATGCCAACAAATTCACTGAAAAAAGGCTGATGTCTCACAAGAATTAAGTGAGACTTGACAAGCCTGTGCTACTGCAGAACATTTCCAAGTTACCTGAATTAGATTGTAATTAGTTGCAATTAATGCCATATAGTCAAACAGAATGGGTCTTCATCACTATGGAGATAAATGTGTGCAGCCCATTGGAACTTATCTACATTCTTCAATATCCATGGTATGGTAGTTGCTGAAATACTGTTAACAAAGAGGTTTTTAAAAAGGTCCAAAGTTCACATTACTTAAGTTCTTTTTCAGCCCACCAGTTAAACAAATATTCATTACATAACACCTGGCAACACCTAAGGTTCTAATAACAAAACAAATATACTCTAAGTCACATTAATACCACAAATGCAATTTATTGAATTTTACACAAATATAATGCTATCTATAGCAGAAAATGTAACAAAGGGTGTCTAATAGAGATTTATATAAATTTTTAACATACCACTACCTTGAACACATAGGTAATAGTATAATGCTACATGTTAGCATGTGACTTCTAATGTGGAAGTCTTTATATATAACTTTTATTATAGGCTTAAGTAAGAGTACACACAGAGGTGTTAACAGGCATAACCTTTGCTGAATCATACAAATGTATTTTGCCATTGATTTGTATTCCAGTATGTTTTTACTTTTTACTATAAATATGACACATTTTAAAATATTTTAGCCTTAAGGTCCCATTATAACCAAAATATTCAAGCCTGAGGGTTCCAATAATAATCAGTATTAGCATCACCCATAAATAAGAAGACCACATGCTGACTAGCCCAAATCCTTAAATATTACCATTGAAGAGGTTAAAAAAAAATGTCTATAATAAAAAATGTAAGCAAAAAAACTGAGTGCAGGGGTGTGTGACTTCTATAATAAATAAATAGCTATTAGTTAAGATGAACAGTTTTAGTGTTTCTAAGTAGAAAATCAAGTTGTGGTAAATGTTTAAATATAACATTAGACAACAGACACATGTGTCATTATTAGAACATCAATAACTCCCACAAGAAGACCAGATCACATGAATGTTAACCTTGAAATGTATACACTTAGAGTTGTCATTTACAGTACATTTGGGTCAATAGCCTCTGAAATTGATTACATCATTCATATTCAGCAGTAAGGCTTGAGATTAGCTGCTACTTCAGTCAGTAAATTATGTAACAGTTGATTTAGAGTTCCTGAACCAACAGATTAATGTTTTAATCATTTGTATTGAGCAACAGGAAAGAATGAAGAACACTGTATACCTGTCGAATATGAATTTATACCTGTTGATGTAGAATAACTGGATAAATAATGTAGAAAAATACATTTTAAAACTGTTTAAAGGGGTTAAAACTATGACATCAGTTTTTGTTTACTACATCCAAGCTGTTTCTGTTTACTTCAAATTTGACCTAGGTGACATGGTCATTGAGAATCAATTGACCAATCAGAACACAGGATTAAGGCACACCTCCAACTGTAAACAACACACAACAAAAAACAAACCTATTATGAAAATTAGAAAAAGAAAGAAACTCAAATTTATAAAGTAATACAAAAAGGAAAATTCACAAGTATAGAATAAAATACCATTTTGTATAATTATCCTTTTAATTGGTTTTCATTCCATAAAATATAAAATTATTATAAAATAAACATGGTATGAGTTCGAACTATACATGCTATAAGAGTTGATTTTGTGATATTAAATATGGCCCCACAAAATAAAACTGAGCCCTTAACAACAATTTTCATAAGAAAAAAATTGTTATTTGAGAAAATACTTAAAATAATAAGATACCCCATTATCAATAGTTTCCAATGTCCAAATATGATCAAAAATAGTATTCCCATGAAAAAAAATATACAAATATGTTCTAAAAAATATTATATCCCAAATAATGAAAATAAAAAAAAATATGAAAAAAAACTACTTACACACCACAAATTTCAAACAAGGTATATTTACTACTCCCAAACTCTCTGGAATATTGATCATAAACTTTATCCTTAGTCTCTAGTAAGTGTTTTAACTCCTTTGGCACACTGATGTGGCCATGAGAAAGTTTTTCATTCAAATTAGTATCCGTGATGGACACAATCCTTTTCCCCATTGAATAAAATAACTTTAAGCTATCATTCCTAATCCACTGTTCACATATTGATTATTCCTTCTGTTTGTTATGATAAACATGAGTAGTCTCCCTTACAAATTGCTGTATAGTACTGAAGTACTCCCACCAATCCATCAAATAATACTGTTTATGTAATATTATATCACTATATGTCAAATGAGTCACTTCAAAACTCAATGATCCTTTACTTTCACTTTTATTCTATTTTAAGCACTGAATATGCAAACATATTTACTTGTTTTGTGCAGTGATTTACATAGTAGTATAGTAATAGACACACAATCTCATAAAATCATGGAATCTATTAAATTTTACTGATTTGCCATAAATGTACAAAAGGTAATGATGCCGTTTATTGCATCTATACTGTCCAAAATAACAACATTTAAAGTCATAGAAAACATCCACATCTAAACTGAAAAAAATTGCACACTGCGTGTACTTTACAACATTTCTGTACGGAAACCACATGGTGTTATAACTGTTGTGTAGTGAGTCAGAAAGTGTAACACTGTAACAAATATCATACTGTTTTTTTGTGTTAATTATATATTGTGACACAAACAAGCCATTGGCTCATTGTACAAGAAACCTCATTTGTTGTTGCAGGAGGTACACAGAGAGATGGAAAATCTGAGTAGGAATAGTAAAATCTGGCCACATATCTGGTACTGCAGAGAGCAGGGGAAAACAGATGGAACAGTCAAATCTGTCCACATATCTGGTACTGCAGAGAGCAGGGGACAACAGATGGAACAGTCAAATCTGGCCACATATCTGGTACAGCAGAGAACAGGGGACAACAGATGGAACAGTCAAATCTGGCCACATATCTGGTACTGCAGAGAGCAGGGGAAAACAGATGGAACAGTCAAATCTGGCCACATATCTGGTACTGTAGAGAGCAGGGGACAACAGATGGAACAGTTAAATCTGGCCACATATCTGGTACTGCAGAGAGCAGGGGACAACAGATGGAACAGTCAAATCTGGTCACATATCTGGTACTGCAGAGAGCAGGGGACAACAGATGGAACAGTCAAATCTGGTCACATATCTGGTACTGCAGAGAGCAGGGGACAACAGATGGAACAGTCAAATCTGGTCACATATCTGGTACTGCAGCGAGCATGGGACAACAGATAGAACAGTCAAATATGGCCACATATCTGGTACTGCAGCGAGCATGGGACAACAGAAAGAACAGTCAAATATGGCCACATATCTGGTACTGCAGCGAGCATGGGACAACAGATAGAACAGTCAAATATGGCCACATATCTGGTACTGCAGCGATCATGGGACAACAGATGGAACAGTCAAGTCAAGACTGTTGTATTTATATATATATGCTAATGTTCAAACCACTGTCATGCAAAAAATAATCAACTTTATTAGATTGGGTAAAATTAAAGTGTAACAGGAAAATTGTTTAACAAAAATAATGTTACATGTAATAAAATTCATTAAAACTAGTGTTACAAATCTTGCACCTTATATAAATATTTATAAAGATGTGAGGGATTACTGAGCTGTAGTCATAGAAACCTATCACCAGCTGGGTATGTCCATTTCTGTGTCATGTCACACTACCAAAAACTGATATGTACTGTTAACAATTGTATTTGAAAATCTTTAAAAGTTCACATGACACAAGTTCTCCAACAGACCACCTTTGAACAAACATTACATAACATGTGACCAGGTAACTTCAGTGATTCTAAATGGCAAGCAAATATACAGTAATTCAAATTTATATCTAATGTGCAATTTATTTGACAAATTAAACAAATTTATCCAGGTATATATATCTCTGAATAAGCATAAGGGTATCTACTAAAATTTTAGCATACCATTACCCCGAATCACACAGATAAGTAAAAAGTACATATGATAAATGGTTTCTAAGATTTCCTACTGCAGGTCGAGTTTTTTCGGGTACTCACTCTTCCTCCCAAATAAAAATCTGGACGCCATCATATTGCAGAAAAATTGCAGGAAGTGGTGTTAAACGACATTCAAACAAACAATAAATAAATTATAATCATCAGTAGTTTTTCCTTAAAACTAATAAAATAAAAGCTATAGAAAAAGCACCCATATATAATTTTTATGCCACTTATCTTTGTGTAACACAATAAACAGCCAAAGGGTTTTACTATTAAAAACAACATTTTTAGCCATCTTTACTTTCACATTGTATGAATTTATAATGTAAAGAGAAAAGAAAAACTAAACTGTATGTCCCACTCCACCCCTTAATACAGCATTTTTTTCCTGTCTCTGAAGTTTCTTTTGTATAATAAGTACAGAAATACACATGAACAGCAAGACTACAGTTACTATGTAACTTGTGTACAAATTTAATATCAAATCCCATCCTCACAAGTCAGGTTTTTTGTGTCCACATGTGTCCACAAAACCCTGACAAACTTAGCTAGGAAATTGCCGGGCTAGAACCCACTATTTTGATTGGCTACATCATACCTTGATGTAGCCAATCAAAAGCTCGCTTTCATTTACAACTTCGTTAGGGGATATCCCGATGTCGATTGTAAATAAACCAAACGGATGTGTTGCATAGATCATGAGAAAATCAGTGTATTTCGAACAGTAGTGTTAATAGTTTGTTATTTCCGCGTTATTTACAAGTTGCATTACGTTTTCATCCAACTCAAGAATGAGTAAGAATGTATACTGCCAAACACTTGCTTCTTTCAAGCAATTTCATTGGTTGATATTTTAAAGGATGACGTTATATGAAAATCTTCTAGCCCGGGAATTTCCTAGGTAAGTTTGTCAGGGTTTCCTGGACACAGAAACCCTGACTTGTGAGGATGATCAAATCCAAAATGGAATGAAAACAGGATATACAAGATCCTAATGTCTATTCAGAGTTAAAAGGGGCAAATTACAGCCAAAGTGCAGAAGCAGGATTTAACTTAAGATATTATTGACATCCAGGTTTATTACAAATTTCATCAATTCAAATCATACTGCACTCATGAACACAGGTCTTTATTAAGAGTCCAGAAATAACTTGTAGGAAATGTTATGCTGAGAAGAATTTGGAATATAAAAAGCTTGAATATGATTGGACAAATTTGCTATATCAGAACTTTCAATGTATGCGACTTTTCAAGGGAGACAACAATTATGGTCACTAAAGACAGGTGGTCTGTATTTAAAAGTTTAGTAACAAGAATGTACTATGAAGGGATAAATTAAGGTCTTTAAAGACAAGTTTCCCTTGTGTTGATGTGTTTAACTAATGGCTGCAGAGCTTTTATACAGACAGGCCAGCAGATAACTAGTAAAACCATATTCCTTGCTCTGCTTTTGGGACTGGGAATACCCATTCAGAACCAGAGCTAAGTGATAGGACCATTACAGAGGGCTAAGTGTCATTTAAATAAATGAATTATGGTGTAATTTTAAAACAAGTGTGGACTGCAAGCACGCCCACAAAGGGATACGCCTGCTTCGCTTTCAAGTCCAATTATCTCCCCTTAGATATCGGAGGTCAATAAAAATCCTTCATGCACATCTACATATAATGTACTTCCTTTATGCTAAGTTGCATTTAATTTCATCAAGCGGTTTATGAGGAGTTGTTTACAAGGGCTGTGGACAGACGGACAGGAAGATAGACAGGGCGATTCCTATATACCCCCCATGGGAGGGGGGGGTATAATAAATCCTATTAAACCATATCTCACTGTAACAGGTGATAATCACAGAAAGCATAAATTAACCCACAAGTGTGGACACAGAAAAACGTCTCGCCTGCATTCCGCATCAGTAACGAAAACAAATTTCGTCATAAGCATTACGTAAATAGCATTAAATATCAGCAGCGGCCTGTATACAAAATATTGTCACCATACCCTGCATAGTAACAGGGGAACAGCCGTAACCCAAAAACTTTAACTAGTCGCTGGACCGTGAAATTGAGGTCAAGGTCAGGTGACACCTACCAGACAGTCATGTACTAGTCATCAGCAACCTATATACCAAATATTGTCATCCTACCATGCGTAGTTACAGAGGAACTGTCGTAACCCAAAAACTTTAACGTAGTCGCTGGACCGTGAAATTGAGGTCAAGGTCAGGTGACACCTACCAGACAGTCATGTACTAGTCATCAGCAACCTATATACCAAATATTGTCATCCTACCATGCGTAGTTACAGAGGAACTGTTGTAACCCAAAAACTTTAACTTAGTCGCTGGACCGTGAAATTGAGGTCAAGGTCAGGTGACACCTACCAGACAGTCATGTACTAGTCATCAGCAACCTATATACCAAATATTGTCATCCTACCATGCGTAGTTACAGAGTAACTGTCGTAACCCAAAAACTTTAACGTAGTCGCTGGACCGTGAAATTGAGGTCAAGGTCAGGTGACACCTACCAGACAGTCATGTACTAGTCATCAGCAACCTATACACCAAATATTGTCATCCTACCATGCGTAGTTACAGAGGAACTGTCTTTACCCAAAAACTTTAACGTAGTCGCTGGACCGTGAAATTGAGGTCAAGGTCAGGTGACAGGTGACTGACTGGCAGGTACTCATCATAAGCTACCTCTGGACCAAATTTGATGGACCTAGGG
The DNA here is from genome assembly GCA_944474755.1 of Limnoperna fortunei. Lineage (NCBI taxonomy): Eukaryota > Metazoa > Mollusca > Bivalvia > Mytilida > Modiolidae > Limnoperna > Limnoperna fortunei. Next base: position 41,920,352 of record OX104121.1, on the reverse strand, counting down.
CTTGGGCTTACAAAGATATGAAGCAAGATGTCAAGTGTTTACGCCGCCACCGCCGGATTCCCATACATATGTCTCGCCTCCAGCGCCTTTCGTCGCAGGCGAGACAATAAACTACTAATACTAGTGATATTCAACTTTTGTATGGAATTGCTTAACATTGAAATATCCAGGTGTAGTAGTTGGAACATATAATCATGCCAAGTTTCATAACAGATGTATTAACTTTGAAGAGCTGAAACAATTAAATGTTTGTACATGTGCAGTAGTAAATTTTTGGCAATAACTTTCAATGATTTATTCATAGTCCGGGTCATACCTTCCAGTAGTAGTGCCAAGTTTCATCACTGAACTCGAAAGGCTTGAAAGTTAGAAAATGGAAACAATCTTTGAACATATGCCAGAGATGACCATTACGATCAATACAGATCAAGACACACATTGTTGCTGTTCAATAATCATGCCAATTTTCATCAAAACACTCCAAGATTTAAGCCTTTTTAATGGTGTTTAATGCCACTTTCAGCAATTTTTCAGCTTTATTATGGCATCCAGTTTTTATTTAGGATTTATGCTGGAGTACCAAGAGAAACCCCTATCATTTGGTAGGAAAATTGACAATCCTTGTCAATTAAGATTTGTTGAGTTAAGCATACCGTCAGGTAGACTTGAACCTGCAAACTCAGAGGGGCCTCGGTGGCCGAGTGGTCAAGGTAGTTCGTCTACTATTGATCACGTGGTCTGTCAACACTGAGATTGCGGGTTCGATTCTCACTGCAGGCAGGGTGTACTCGACTCCAATCTTAATTGACAAGGATTGCCAGTTTTCCTACCGCAGGTCGGGGGTTCTCTCCGGGTACTCCGGCTTCCTCCCCCAATAAAAACTGGACGCCATGAAATAGCTGAAAAAATGCTGAAAGTGGCGTTAAAACACCATTCAAACAAACAAAAAAATCAAACAAAGCAAACTCAGAGTTAACAGCACATGATCAATAGTAACCAACAACCTTAATCACTCAGACTCTGAGGTGCTTATACTACAAGACCAATTAATCCTAGAGATGAAATTGTATTCAATTAACTTGGACTTTGTTCTAAACACAGCAATTTGGACCTAGCTATGCAAAACAAACCTGGGGCCAGTTGTTGTCCTACAAACCATGTAATTACAAGGTTGGAGGGACACATAATGATGGGACACAGGTCAAGTGATGAAAGGGTGGCATATGATACAACACATTTCTAGTTTGGTACCAAATAATGTGATTTCACAATGACATAATACAATAATTATAAAAGGCACATTGTCACGACAAAACAATAACACCTCCAATATTATGATATCAGATATAGTGTGCCAAGTTTATAACATCTACAGAGTACATTAGGGTCAATAACCTGATAAGATTTATAGAGCAAATTACATAATTAATAAACAGTTATGTAGAGTTTTTTATCCACAGATATGATTGTTTATCCTGTGCATGTTAATTCTATCATTTTATCTAAATTGTCCTGTTTTAACAGCTGTGATTATACATTTCCATTTTATAGATTTCAAAAAATCTTTTTATTTTAAGCCTGTATTGAATGTTGCACAGTAACCTTCATATGAACTGGTAATTAAGGATCAACTGACCAATCAGAATACAGAAAAACACACCCCTAGTGAAAACAACACACATGATCGACTTTAATAACAAATAAACAAATAAAAAAAATTTTAAAGAGGCAAAAAAACAAAATAATAAAAATACCAAGGCAAATTTGTAAAAAAATTTATACAACTAAATTTTCAGCTATATTTAATACAGCTGCAAGGAAAACTATTCAAATAATATACGGTATATTTACAGAAAAAAGCAATTAACTATTTCAACAGAATTAATGTTTCCATAAAATATTAAGTGATATATATAGAGGCTCCAAATCTAAATTAAAATGATCCTTTCAAAATTGAGAACTTTTACAAAACTAATATAAAAACATGTGTTTTCAGTCTTTAATGGCCAATGAAGGAAACTTTAAAACAATACTTACACACCACAAATTTCCAACAAGGTATATTTACTAGTCCCAAACTCTCTAGAATACTGATCGTAAACTTTATCTTTGGTGTCTAGTAAGTGTTTTAACTCCTTTGGAACACTGATGTTGCCATGTGAAAGTTTTTCACTCAAAATAGGCTTTTCCTTTTTTTCCAAACTTTCTTTCCCCATTTAATCAAATATATTTCATGTCAACATTCTAATCCAATGTTCACATATAGCACAAGAAATTCAAAGTACATGTACTATGCATCGATTTCATTGCATAGAAATATATAATGAGTTTTATAATGTCAATGCATCACACAAATGTTGATCTTTAAATATGAAATGTAATTTTTTTTTTATTTTCACTTTGATTCTATTTAAAGAACTTAATCAGCTGTTGACATATCACTCACTGTTGCCTACAGGGTCTTACATAACGTATTAATAGACAAAAAATTTCTAAAAGTTGTAGAATCTCCAAAACTTCACCTATTGAAAACAATCACACTAAATTAAACATCTTAAACTCTCTAAGTACTTCTTGACATGTACCACATGGTGTGACAACTGTTATATCAAAGGCATGATCACTGGGTCAGAATTCACATGTACTGCCATGTGGAAGGTTCTATAAATAGTAACAACCAAAAATACATGTATTATAATCTTATCATTGGGCTGGCCAAAAAACATACACTTAATACTATAAAAAAATTAACAGAAAAATGTTTAATGAGATTTTCCAAGTTGAAAGTTGCATAAAATGATCTTGTTTACATCATCGTCATGTTGTATTTATGTATGATTTATGTGCATATTTTAACTGTTTCACCTTATAGTTATTTTTGTGTAATACACCCACTCAAATTCATGAAAAACATATACAATGGAAACTTTCCTGCATAAACATTTTTTAACAGCAAAGTTTTCTCTTGCCCTAGTGATGACCTTACAGTGACCAGGTCAGCTAGTCAATCATACAGGTCAAGATAAAGCCAATATTAACAGCACTCAAACAACTGTCTTTAAACTCCTATGTTGTAAATAAAGATAAACTGAAGGGGGTGGGGTGGAGGAGAGGGGACTAAGGTGGTGGGGACATGAGGGGACTAAGAGTTTTAGGGTTACAATTGCTGAATTATTTCCTTCAATACATCACCACATTTCTTTTTCCCAACATTTGATTTTTTATTTGTCAAAAATTTAACTTGCACACACTCATTTTTGGTGGTTAAATTAGGGGTTTTCATACATATTCTTTTTTTCTGGGGAACATTACAAATACTGGGAACATATTTACATGTATTTATGCAGGTACTTATTTTTATGTGCTGTTGCTCAATTCGCAAGTATTTTTTGACAGTTTTAATCTTCCTCATTCGAAGTAATAAAATTTGTGCTCTGTCGTTGGTATTTTTTTCTTTCTTTTGCTGCTTATAATGGATCACAAAAATAGCAAAAATTAGTACACCATGAAAATAAGTATGTTTGCACTAACTGGGATATTATATCCTAAAACTAGTGATGTAACTGACCAAGGGAGGCAACACCACGTATATTCTGATTTTTGCAAGTTTAACCCAGTGTTAACATGGTTTTAAAATTTCTCCATGTTCCTCCATACTTAAGAAAAAAGATAAGGACCACTAGAAAATATCAATTTAGTTGATAACAAACAAGTAAATGTGTCTCAGCCATGATGTCCCACCTGGCACATATTGGTAACCGCCCCCCTCCCACCCCCCAACAACATTTTTTTCATTCAAGTGTGAAATATTTGGCACAATTATCAAAATTTTGCAAGTAAAGGGATCTATTCATGTTGAAACTGTGTACCAAATTTCATTAAGATGTAAAGTCATCTTCATAAAAAAGCTTTACTGAAATGGTAAACCTGAGGTTGGACTGACAAACAAACAACAAAGGATCAGACTGAAAATCAAAATGTCCCTCAACTTGTGTTGGTGGAACAAAAAAATTAAATCGTATTAAAAAGTAGATATTATTGATATTATTGGTGTCAGAAGCCACATTTAACCAATCAAATTTAAAGAAGCTCAATCATGACTGAGTGATTGATTGGATGTTTGCTTTAGGTCCCGATATGACTGTAATATAACACTTTATACAATAATGTTGAAATTTAAAAATTAACCCTTTGGCTACTAATTTAGGTAAAACTGCAAAAATCTTTTCAATTATTAAATGATTTATTCATAACAACATTTTGCTATAGAAGTGATTACAATGTTAAAAATGTATAGCCATTCTATATCACTTATTACTTACCCTCCATTAGGAGGCGGGTAAGTAATGTATTCACTTTGGCAAAATTTTGACTGTCACAGATTTTGTGTGTGAAATCATTTTTATCTGATAACTACATAATATTATGAGCTCAGTCTTGCAAGAATTATTGGTCCCATTTAGAACTTAAGACCAACAGTGTTCTTTTTTTTATCAAATTATTAATGAGATATTCCCTAATTAATGTTTCTTTGTTCACTACTGAAAGTGGATTTATTTAAATACATCACATGGTTTTGAGTGCTTGTAAAAGTCATGTGACATAATTTTAATTATGAAAATAATAATAATTCAGTATATTTGAGGGGAAGACCATATTTAATTAAAAAAAAATCCTCTGACTTTATCTATCTACTTCAAGTTTGTTTTATTATACAGTGTGTATAATTAATTTTCTTATTGTTCTTATTGTTTATTGTTTCTGTATATAAAATTTACTTTAAAAAGTTCGTGCATAATCTGAGTTAATACCTTGACAGGAAAAATGTATTGAAGTAGGTGCAATTTTTAGCCAAAATAACAACAAGATGTTAATGTTTTTGATTGCAAGTAGGAAAATACTGACAGAGCGAAAAATGTAAAAGGCGTAGAAATTGGTAGTGTACGCACATGATCTTTTATATAGAATCAAGGATGTGAAGTGTATATTCAGTACTAGTGTTCAACATTTGTGGTAGAAAACAAACTGGACAGGCGGGTAAGTCATATTCCTGTAAATACATTCCTCTTGTTTTTTTTTTTGCAATTTGTGTACAATCCAAGTTGTCCTGACCTTGTATTGTAAATACTGGTACACCTGGTTCAATAGTTTAGTTTAAAAGATATGGG